>CM019743.1:24887388-25539888 GCA_009761775.1 Ficus carica | reverse complement strand
TAAAAAATTAATCAACTTTAACTTAAAAATTTTATTTCCATCCGACCGACGAAAACGCAAGTGTAGTAAAGTAAAAGTTCTTTGGAAACGTAAACAAATGTGTGAAAAACCACGTGCTTTGCTTATGTTAGCTTTTGGATGAGAGCCTAAAAGGTCTCTAAAAGTTTTCTAATTTATATGTCATTGCCATCGTATAAGCAAAATTTTCGTGTATTTTTTCTTTTTTATTATATTTAAAATAATTATTTCCCCTCTTTATATTTTTGTATTTGAAGTGAAACTTCCTAGTGTGCTCAAAAATATTTTAGGGGATTTGTAACTCATCATATAATTAGTTTGAAATATAATTTTTGATTAATCGGACAAAGCCACTTGCTAGGAAGAAGATAGGTTTCTTTTTAATAATGTCTAAGTTTTTTTTTTTTTTTTGGAAGCCAAGACCGTTCAAAAAATGAACAAGTGGCAATTCAATTTATATGCGTTGCGTATTGCTTTAGAACACCACCAAAAGTTCGAGAACTTTTTGAGTTTTGTGCTAATTTGGAAACTACACCGCCAAAAGTATGGATTTTAAACAGGTTGCATGGTGATCTTTGCTTCTTTTGTTCAAAATGGGAGTTGTGTAGTGTCTTTTCTTATTGATTAATTTCTTATTGAGGAGATCTTGTGGACTATATGCCGGACTCCAAAATTTTTTCAAGTCGGGGTACTGTGAAAATATAGAAATAATCTTTTTATTGAATGAAGACATGTTTATTTAGTTTAATTATTGAGTGGCAACAGTTATATTAAAATATGAGCACAACTAAAATTTTTACGAAAATTTAGGAACAAAAATGAAAATTAAAAATTTCAGTGAGTCTATGACCCACTCACAACTATATGGTCACGTCATTATTCGTGGGCAATCTAAATAAATACGAGAGTTTAAGATAAGGAGAACATCTTAAACTTGGACAAATATAAATTATTTAATGAGTTTAATAGTGATGATATACATATGACATCAAATACATTTTTCAATCCTCTCTAGTATTTTCCTCCAACCAAATACAATTATACAGTTCAAATCCCTTATTTCTTATCTAATACCACATCATTAGTAGCAATATTCCTCAAACACGTCTACTTACACCCCATTTTGAACATATCTTTTCTTTTCTTTTCTTTTTTTCCCTCTTCATTATTGTAAGATTCATGATGATATTTTTTAAAAGCTTTCTATATTAGATCATCCTATTATCAATAGAGTAAATATTTCCTTCTTTCTTGTTATTATTCTAACATTCATGTTGATTTTTTTTCTAGAGCTGTGAATATGTAATGGAATATTTCATATGACCAATAGGTGGTTATAGACATAATCTAACAGTAATCTCATATCTAACTCTATCATAAAGTGTAGAGTTCGAATATTCCCATCCCCAAATTAAAAAAAAATTCTCATCAATAATAGTGTGTGTGTTTCTGATAATTAGATATATTTAAAATCACATTAAAAAAAAATGAACAGATATGACGATTCAAGATAAAACCCGAATAACTTGATCACTTTTTTCATACCTTGCTTTAAGGTTCTATTTTTGTTTTTCAGAAAAACGAAAAGATTCATGTATGGCCGTCAACATCAAGGAGCTCAAATGTATAAGGCTAGCTAAGACATGTTTAAATGGGACCACGTTTCTCTAGCATCTATTCAATCATGGAAACAGTTGGGAGTCCACACAACTCAATGCGTTACAAGTACTGCCTCCTCCAATAATTGTCTTAATATCAACACCCAAATTTGTTCTAGGGAAACCAAAAATAAAATAAAATCTTCTTAAATATTTGTGTAGCAAAAGATAGTGCCGATATTTTTTAAAATCTCAAGCAATTCTTATGGTCGAAATTGATTTTAATAAGCTCATCACTCTTTCAACATTCTAATTAAAATGGTGGGTCTTATAATAAGATATTATTATGCCGCTTGTCCTCTTCCAAAGTTTACTAACACTAGGA
Source organism: Ficus carica (assembly GCA_009761775.1). Classification (NCBI taxonomy): domain Eukaryota; kingdom Viridiplantae; phylum Streptophyta; class Magnoliopsida; order Rosales; family Moraceae; genus Ficus; species Ficus carica. The sequence continues at coordinate 25,537,887 of CM019743.1, read as the reverse complement.
TATATATCCTAGCTCAGCCACATATTTGTATGGTGTCTAACTTATTATTTTCTCTTTCACAAACAAGTCCGGTAATTAAAGAAAATAAAAAGATAGGTGTGGTAATAATTCTATGTTATTGTAGTGACTATAATAAATTGACTGCACCAAATCCTACGCATTTACAGTTCTTTTCGTGCTAATATTTGTGTTTATTAAATCATAGACATCTAAGGGAAAAAGTCCCACATAGGGCAAGCTTAACGAGTGTAAATGGATGTTCATAAAGGTCTCCTACCAAAAAATAATAATAAATAAATAAATTCTAAAAGAAAAGTGTACATACATAATTTGGTCTTCACAAAAAATTATTCCCTTAAAAAAAACTTGTGAGAGCTTCATGATATTGAGTATCTAACAAATATAAATGAGACGGGTTAAAATGAATAAGGGATTGACCTATTACTTATTAATGTGTAGTGTATTAGACCCAATAGTACTACATCTAAAATTGCTCTAATAACCGCCCTGCGTAAATAAAAAAAAAAAGTCAGTTTTTCTTACTTATCTTCTCCAAATTAAAATTTTTGATTGGATTTTTATCTTTCTTCTGAAAAGTTAATAAAAATTAAATATAATTTTTAAAAAATTAACCAATTCTAAACTCAAAATTTCATTTCAAATATTTATTCCAAACCCAAGTTTAGTCAATATTTGCAATTTATTAGACGTGACTAGAACCCAATCAATAGTTTGGCAATCAAATATATAATTACGTGTCATTCTTAACAGAAAAAAAAAAAAAAACTATTGATATGTCATTTAATATTGTCTATACATGCGCATTTAATGAAACAAATCCAATAGCGCATTAATAGGATGCTATTTCAGTTTCCAAAAAAGAAAAAAAATAATAATAAAGCAGTTTTAGTCTTTGAGATTGTTACTGAAGTAGGGTCATTTTCGTTACATTCTTTTAAGTGCTCAATTAGCTAAATTATGCATAGATGATGTACTCGTTGTTCAAAGAAACACAATAAACAAGAGGATAAAATTCCATATATTATTTCATATCGTTTAAAAATTGGTCTTAGTAGAGAGATGTCCAAGACAGTTTTTGTCTAGTGATATTATAGCTGGATTTTGAGCAAGGTTGTAGGTTCTATCCAGTCTTATGTCAATAAATAATAAATATAAAAGGGTGAAATATATATATATATATATATATATCCTTCATAAATCATCAACACATATGTACCCTTAGTAAGCCGAAAAGTTTTTTCAAGAATAATTAAAGGTATTTGCTTGCTAGCCTTTACAACTTTGAGATTAAAAATATATATAGCCTTGTAAGACAACATAGAAATTTGACATCCTAAATAAGTATAATCATGATTAGCAAAATAACAATAAGGTTAAATAGTTTTTACCTCACAAATTTACGAAGGATAGATGGGAAAAGAAAACTTGAAAGTACACTACAATTAATTTGCAATGCGTATTTATAATATTCCTGATAAATAATTCATTCACGTGATTTCACTAGCTAGAAACGATTTTTTATAAATTATAGAGAATAAATCCATATAAATTGAGCAAAGAACACAAAGTTTAGATTAGTTCACCTGTTATCCTAGAGTTGCATCGATTACAAAGCTAAGGATCGGTTTCATTATTGAGCCAAAGTACAATTTGTGCCTCATTATACAACATAACAACAAGGGTTTTTTAGGAGGTGTAACGACTTATTTATACTTTTTTTTGATAAATCACAAAGACAATAACACACTATTCTCACGAGGCATATTGGTGAGTCCCATCGGTAGGGAATGAGGATTTTAAATGATTTATAAATGCTCATAAGTTCTCTTACAATCAGTAATTGTTTGGAAGTGGTAACTTAGTGGAGTATACTTATGGTTCCACCAGTATCCTCCTCCTGAAGGCTATGTGGTCAATCTATCTCATAAGAGTTGTGTATTCTTGTCTTTGTGATTTACAACCAAAAAAAAAAACTATTCTTACTCTTTTAAGAGATAAATTACAGAGAATTATTACAAAATTTGAATATTTTTTAATTGTGAATATTTTGGGGACAGATGATCTCGCATGTGTGGTTAGTTTTAGTTGTGTATATCCTTGTCTAAACTACTTGAAATATATCCTCTTGCAATATCACATGATTCTCAAAATATGAGGATCTGGATATCTAACTCATCATATGTGACCTCTTTTATTTAAGTTGGCTCTCTCCTTAATTCTGTTAACCTCTTTAAGCTGTCAAGTTATTCTTTAGAGCAAAAACGTTATATTGAAAAGAGTGATGTCGAGAAGATTAGCTCGACGTACTAACAACAACAACAATACATATATACATATATATATATATATACACACACATATAATTTTAATGAAAGCAATGTGAACAAGTTATGGATAGCCAACAACTTACGTTATAAATGACTTATTTCAAGTTGGTTAGATGCATAAATGCACACACATATATAGATGAATGCCATAAGTAAATTTAAAACCAATTATCAGCCACTACAATATTGCAATGAAAAAAAAATTGTATCACACAAATAATAAGAAGGTTATTATCTTTTTTTTATTCAGTATTTTTGTTTCTATTCACAAATGCATCTTACATGTTTGAAGTCTTTTATTTTTTTGTATCTCGATTATATCAAATACAAATAATGTATTTTCTCGATCAACCTTAATCTTGACCTTATAAATATCTAAAATACCTAAAAAGAAAAATATATTACAAAATTTCTTATCTAAATCCTAACAATTGTTGTTTAAATAGAAAACCCAATTACTCATCTCATCCTAACCTTCAAGTTGCCCCGTCGTAGTTGCCGTCCTACCTCAGCTTGCCGTCGGCACCTAAGCCCACCTCGGCCCCCCACCACCACCCATGCCTTACACCATCTCACCCTATCCGCTCTTGCCTAACAACATCTAAGAATATTTTAGATACCAAATCGAGAAATAAATAAATAAATAAATAACATAGGATTCCTAAGTTATATACATCTTAATAATAAATTTAGGTTCCATTTGGTTGGAGTCTCCATTTTTTAAAAGAAAAATTTTATTTTTTAAATGGAAAATCTTTTTATTTTGAAATAAGATTGTGTTTAGATGTGTAAAAGATTATCTTCTTGAAAACAAAAAGTTATTTGGAGTGAGAAAAAATAGTGTTAGAAATTGTGTACTGTAAGAATATTTTAAAAAGATTTATTTTCTTTTTTTAAAAGAGTATTTTACAAAGTCAGGTGAAAATGAGATAGTTTTTCTTTTTCAAAACGAGATAATGATAGAAAAAGTTTAGACAAACATTTTTGTTGTGAAAATTTTTCAATTTCCGAATTTGGATATGTCATCCAAACATAGGGTTAAAATTTCATCAGAAGATATAAAAATAAAAAATAATATAAAAAAAGGAGATTTGAAGAATCGCCCCACAACAGCTATAAGAGAGAACCACTGCGCATAGTTCCTTAGACGTGCCTTGCGAACCCATCTCCGCCAAGCATCGTTCTCACATATGCGTCAACGAAAATGGGCATAAATTGGCAGCAGATGAGAAGGGGCTAGGTGGTGTGATGATGGGTAGGAAAAAATAAATTTTTTGTTAACAAAATTAATGGGTTTTTTTTTTTTTTTCTCCCTCATCTTTTAATTTTGAAATTTTTGTAAGGGTATTGTGATGCATTTAAGATTTAAATTAAGTATTGATCAAGAAAATATACAAATTTGTGTTTTAAATATAATCTAATGGTTTAGTATATAGGACTTCAATATATCGAAATACTATATATATATAGATATATATTGAATATAAGGATGATGATTTGAACAGTACATCTTATGATTTAATCAAGTGTGGAATTATTGTTATATTATACCTGTATTTATAAAATATTTTTTAATAAAAACAAAATGCAGAGTCTCACTTAACTAGAGTACATATTAATGAGACTTTGTTTTTTTTTTTTTAGACAAAATACTCTTTATTATGCGTGATGGAAAGGATAAAATCAAAGGGAATAAATATATGTGTGTATGAGACTGTTTCGTATGTTTTTTTCTCTGATAATAAAACCCCCTTTGTCAGCAAGGAACACCTTCTTAGGGAACCTTTCAATGGAAATTTCTGAAGATTCCGTACCTCTGTATTTTTCTCTCAACTCTCTCACTTCACACTCATTTTTTTCCCGTACACTTCCCACTCTCCTCTTCTAGTTTCCATCTTCTTTATTCTTCAGGTACCAATTTTTGGTCACCCATTTACAAAATGGACGTTCAATCAACATAGCACAAAGCATCTCCTAAGCATCTAAAAGAACAATTTTTAGGAAGAATTATAATAAAAAAGTTAAAAAACAGTACTTTTGCTATATTAACAGATATTATTATTTCACGTTCGTTCACGATGGACACATTTTTTACAGTGTGATCTACAACTGAAAACAATTCTAAGTGTCATGTTGTAAAAAAATTCAATAAATTTCACTTTTCCTCATGAATTTTAGGCATTGTTAAAATGCATCTTGAACTTTATTTGCAACATTTTTCCCCGAAACTTTGAAATATTTACATATTTTCCCCATCAGTTGAATTTTTGATGGAAAAATACACGTACACTTGTTGGTATCATAAGTTGGGGGAGTATTAAGAATGAAATTATAGAGTTTTAGGTCAAAAAAAAATATTTAGCACTGATTGTCATTTCTTCCCATACTGCTCAATTATATTTAACTTTGTAATTTCACATTTAACGAGAGTAGCGAGTGCCACGTGTATTGTCAATGAATTCATATCATAATTTCATATTTAATACTGTTGTCGAGTGTGTTTTTCTGTAAAAAAAATTTAATTGAAGGGGGAATCTATAATGTTTCAAAGTTCAAGGGAAAAAATGTTACAAATTAAAGTTCATGGGCATTTTGTGACAATGCCTAAAATTTGAGGGAAAAAATGAAATTTGTCCAAAATATTAACGTAAATGATTTCATATTAGACCGCTAAAAAGTAATTTATGGTTAAAATAATAATATTATACTGATAAGAAAATAATACAGTTATTGTATTAAATTTTGTCTAATTTTAAATAGATAACACTCAGGATCTCTAATTTCATCCTTTTATCAATTTCTTAACATTTTTTTAAGCATTTGCATGCTAGAATTTCTAGTAATTTGTTGGTCCTTTTGTCCTTGATTTTTTTTAAAAAATATTTTAGTCCCATTTCTATTATTCTTAAATTTTGTTTTGATTTTTTTTAACTTGAAGATAAAAAATTCGAAATTTACATCTTGTAATGAATATAGAGTCATGTGTAGAATTACTGTTAGACTATATGTATAATCATTTTTTTTGTTTTAAAATATTAAATCAAATGATTGTAATTAATTTTAGTTCTTTTAAAAAATAAAAAGTAGATATATATAATCAAAATTGAGTTGGAATAAGGTAGAAAGGATTCAAGCAAAAAAAGGTTGAAAGGAAAAAAGAAAAGAGAGAGAGAGAGAGAGAAAAAAAAAAAAAAAAAGGGCGTAAATCTAGAAGCCACCCAATTTGTATCTCAAAAACGAGGGAACTTGGTAACGATAGTTATTTTTTATTTTTTTATTTTATTTTTTTGAAACGGGAAACGATAGTTATTTGGATGACGAGAACAATAATCTTTGATTTCAAAATTCGAAATTGAAAACATAATAAAGCCTAAAATTAAATATAAGAAAAAAAAAAGGAGAGAGAAAAATCATAGATTTGTTGGCCAACGTCACCGGTCAGTGCCACAGCCAATAAAAACAAAACACGTGACAAATCCAGTTAGGCGGCTGAAAATGACTTTGGAGCCGGCTTCTCTAATAATAAAGTTATTTATTTAATGTGATTTAATTTGATTTTTACCCATTATAAGTGAGAAAAAAAAATCGTCAAGTTGGAATCTGAATACGTATTTGACCATCTTATACCATTTTCTTTCTTTCTTTCTTTTTCCCCCCCCCCCCCCCCCACCCCCCCCCCACCCTTGTTTCCCGTTTCAACACTATTTTGGTTTTTTTTTGCTTTCCGCCATTGGACGAAATTACCCCTGATGCTCAGCTATTATTACGGTATAGAAACAGTCACGTGGTTTGGTATCCAGATCATGAAGCACGTGACAAGACATTTGGTACTAATGGGATTTAATGGCAATTTGCCACTTTAATTGTGACCCACCAATGTTAATATTTTGAAAAACTTTAAAGAGATAAATTCTTTTTGATTCCGAAATTGCCCTCGAGAGTTGGATAAGCTAATCAAGAGTTTTTGTCCTCAATGAGAGTGTGGGAGAATCATTTCAGTTTGGTTGCTTGGCGACAAAAGCTGGCCCTTGTCATTCGTTTGTATTACCCTTTTTCCTCTCTTTTGCTTCCAAGGCATGTCCTGTCTCCACAACTCGATCATTACCAAGGGTATTATGGTAATTATGTCAAAACATCAAATTTCTTTTATGCCGGGTATTACCAACCATGATACGTTTTTTTTTTTTTTTTGTTTTTTTTGCCGAGAAAGGCGCGACATAAGTTGAAATACATCTCTCCTTAAAATTTTTTTTTTTTTTATGGTAGATTATGTTAATTCACAATGCAACATTTATTAACATTAAATCTTATCAAATCACATTAAAATTAAATACACACATATAAAAATCAACACGACCTATATATTATTTCATAAAATTCTCCAATAGAAATAAAGAAAGAAGCACTTTGCGAAGTTAATGATGGATTAATTGGTTAACACATTGTAATAAGGTAATGCAACGACAGTAGCTATAAGTTACCAAAAATGGATTTGATTATGGCGAGGGAAAATGATTAATTTTCATTGTTAAGCTAATGATGTTGACATGTAATGCCAAAATGGAAAACATGACCAATTTCTTCTTGTTTTTGAAACGTATTAAATTAATGCATGAAAAGAGCCTGTGAGATAATGCCATTTTAACAAAAAGCAAAAGTTATTTTTGGTACCATCAAGTTGCAACCACGTTTTTTTTCCCCCACGAAAAAAGGACAAGAAAATTTCACCACAGAAAATAGTTGATTTCTATTTTCTTTCTACATTCCGTTTTGTGGCGTCTTCATGAGTTTGATGCAATGTGCCAATATGGAAGATGACGACAAGGCATAAATGCTAAAATATAGAGACAAATCGATAACACATGTAGTAAATATTCTTTAGGAGACATGCAGTAACAAATTCAAGTGTCTCTATTGGGTTTAGATAAATTTCTTCGGAACTGTATGACAAAACTTTCTAAAGGTTGTTTTCAGCTTCTTGGATCTAAATGTTGTTTATCAATGTTTAATCATATGTCAAATGAGCTTTAGCTCTCCTGAAAAACTTCCAGTCAGAGACATAAAATGTAACTTCTAAACAAATCTCTTTTGAGCAGACATTGAAAGTAAGACATTATAAACTTAATCTCTAACATTATATTGTTTATTAGCTTATTAAAAGTTATTTTAAAAAATGGGTTTCAAACGTTTATTAAAAGTCATAGCTTTTTTGGCTGTTCTCTTGTTAACAAAAAGTAAAAATAAAAACAAAACTCTATTAAAAAGGTCCTTAAAAGTTAAACGTTTCCAATTAAACTTTTTTTAATAGCTAAAAAAAAGAGGTAGATATCCTTGGTTTTTTCTTTTTATGTCATTCTTATTCATCAATCACAAAAAGTATTTGTAATTCCGTGAATAATATATATTTCATTATCATAACGGTTGAAATTACAATAATTGTTGAAAAAAAATTGACCTGACAAGGATAAAAAAAAAAGGAGAAAATAATCAAGAGCAATGTTATGTCTTAAAAAAAATTTAAGTGAAATAATAAAAACAACCTACATTGACCTTTTTTACTTTGCAGCTTAAGGTCATTATTATTACTGGAGTTTTAGATTTTAGCCTATGAAATGGGAGCTCCCTTTAAACACCAAACAAGCCACTTTTCAATAATGTCTCGTTCTTCATTTATTTTCATCCAAACTGGCACCTTCGAACAAATAAAGGAATCAAATAAAATTTAATTAATGGCTATAAATCCCATAATTTTTTTTAATTTTAAAAAAGCAAATAATCTATCCATTCATTTACCGCTTCTCTATCTTTGTGTCATTAATTTTATTAGGTCTAGTTCGTTTCAATTAGTGAATAACATTTCATATGACATTAAAGAGCTAGCTATCTCAAACATGCATAAAGCATTTTGATGAATTTGGTAGAACAACTAAAAGGAATTGGCAATAATGTCTCGAAGCATGTGTATACTTTTCTTTGAAACCAATTGAAAATAAAGTTGACACTTGCAATCATGACTAAATTTGAAACGAAATTGTGCCAAAAATTTGAGCGCTTAATGTTGTTTAATTTTAGTCCTTGCTTAGCATCGTCTTTTTACTTTTTATTATTATTTTGATATTTGTAGAATTTTAGTATAGTATCTCTCGATTAATCTATCTGCTTTATCGAACCGGTTAGTATAATTAAACAAAATATTCAAATAAGCAAAACACAAATAGGAAACAAATTGATCCTTCTAGATCATTCTTAAATATATACACACACACACACACATATAATAAGTCGTGAATCTTTAACGACGTTCTCACAAGACTTGTCAAATTGGATGTCGTTGGAAATTCAAATTTTGAATGAGCAAAAAAAATAATAAAAAAAAAGTATGCCAAGATTGGCGACCGACTAAACAAATTACAACAGCCAACAGCTAATGCATTATACATGCAACGTTGTAATTGTCAACTTTGCACCCAAAAAAAAAAAATAAAAAAAAAAAATGGTGACTTTCAACGTCGTTCCCTTGTAATATTTGGATGCCTTGAGGCAATACAAACGACTAATCCAAAGTTCTAGAGACAAAGGTTACAACAAACACACAAGGTTTAGAAGGATTTGAGATACTCTCGCCCGGAAACAATCGTAACATACAGTTTTGAATAGTCGGATTTTTTTATAATTTGTTATTTGATGATTTTTTTTTTGGGGGGTAAAACGGGGAAACAATAAATGGCTGAGATGGTAATCAAACCAAAACGAGCGGCGATCAAAGCGGGGGTGTGTGTGGTGAATTGCGTAAATTAGTCAAAAGAAATGGGCCAAATCCTTTCCACAGAAGAAAAGTAAAAGTGGCCGTAATTAACATAAAAAAAAAAAAAACAAAACAAAAAACAGAAAGGTGGCAGTTTCCTAGGTCTTCAGGAATCTAAAAATTACAATGGACGAATCACACTCCATCATTTTTTTCCCTTTTTTTTTTTTTTTTTTTTTTTTTTTCCAAATTTCAATTTTCGTTTCACTCCTTCAAAAATTCGAAAAGATTCAAACGGGGAAAGAAATCATAAAAATTTGGTGGCCAGTCTTGGATAGGGTCCGACCTGGCCTTCCATTTGTACCAAATCTTGGACAGAGAAAAATCCAAGTCATCTTTTGAAAGAGAGAGGAGAGACAACAAGGGCATCCCTCGTAATTTCAGACCAACTTATACGTTTAAATATTTGATTTTTTTTTTCCTTTTAAAAAACGTACTTTAATTTAATCGTAAAAATACATGTATTTACTCACACATACATATATTTAGAGAGAGAAAAAGGTTAAAAAATAAAAATAAAATTGAAGGGTGAGATAGAGAGAGAGAGAGAGAAACGAGAGAAAAACGGGCACTTTTAGTATAGGGCCACGGACGATTTCAGGCTTCATTCAATGCTTTACGAACTCACCACCCCTTTTTCTTCCATTTCCACCCCTTTACATTCTTCTTTCTTCTTCATTCCCTTATTCTTCTTCCCCTAAAACTTTCACCACTCCTTCTCTCTCTGCGCAGGTATGCAGTAATATTCTTTGTGGATGACAAAGTTTCAAACTTTATTAAAATTTAGGAGCCAAAGTTTCAAACTTTGCCTTCAAATTTTAAAGGGTTTTTTTTATTTTATATATTTTTATTTTTTTGGTTTAAAGGGTTGAAACGGAAATGGAATGCGTTGAAGCGGCTTTGAAGACGAGTTTTAGGAAGGAGATGGGCGTTAAACCGAGCCCACAAGCGGCTTTTTGATTTGTCGGATGTGAACGTGCAAAATGTCGACTTCTCCGTCGACGACCTCCTTAACTTCTCCGACGACGACGGTTTCGTCGTCGTCGGAGACCAAGACGACAAGGAGGACTTGTCTTCCCTTCCCAGGAAGAAGAACAGAACCACCATGAACCTGACGAAGAAACCTCAAACGACAACATCCCCAGTACCAGTTTGTTCGTGTCGTCCGTACCCTCCACCGAAGTATCCCTTCCGGTAACCTTTTTATTATTTATTATTTTTTCCCTTCTTCCCCACACAAAAAACGAAAAAAAAAGAAGAGGTTTTTTTGGGGTCTGGTTTGTGGTTTTGACGAAAGGTGAGATTTTTATTACACAGGCGGACGAGTTGGCGAACCTGGAATGGCTTTCCCATTTCGTCGAGGAATCCTTCTCGGAATTCTCGACCTCGTATGTCGACGGAGTTTCGCCGCCGTCAAAGGACGAGAGTTTCTTCCCGAGCCGAAACCCTCTGTTCCTGAGAAGCCCTGTTTCACCACTCCGATTCCGGCCAAAGCCAGAAGCAAGCGGGCCCGGACCGGCGGCCGGGTCTGGTCCCTCGGGTCGCCGTCCTTCACGGAGTCATCCTCGAGCTCGACCACTTCCTCTTCGTCGTCCTCGTCTCCGTCGAGCCCGTGGCTCATTTACGCGACGCTGAGCCACGAACCGGCCGGTTCAGTCGAAAAACCGGCTCCAAAGAAAGCGAAGAAGAGACCGCCGGTCGAGCCTTTCGGCTCCGGCTCCGGTTCCGGTTCTGGTCCGGCCACGTCCCAGCCGCCTCGCCGGTGCAGCCACTGCGGGGTTCAGAAGACCCCGCAGTGGCGAACCGGGCCGCTTGGGGCCAAAACGCTGTGCAACGCTTGTGGGGTCCGGTTCAAGTCCGGTCGGCTCTTGCCTGAGTACCGGCCGGCTTGTAGCCCGACTTTCTCGAGTGACGTGCACTCGAACCACCACCGGAAAGTGCTTGAAATGCGGCGGAAGAAGGAGGCCTTGCCTCTGCCACGTGAGTCCGGTTTGGGTCCTCCGGTCGTGTCCAGTTTTTGAAGAACCAAATTAGAATTTAGCCTTTAAAAAAAAAAAAAAATAGTCTAATAATTAGAAAATAGGGAGCGAGAGAGAGATACGGAAATGAACCCGGTTCGAACCCGGTTCGAGTTAGTGTACATTCTTTTTCCACGGTGGGTGGGGTAGGTTTCCTAGGCGTGTAACTGATTAGGAAGACTTATATGTACTTTTTTTTTTTTTCTCTAATTTTTATATTTTTATTTTTATCTTAACTTTTTTTTTTCTTTCTTTTTTTAAACTTTACAAAATCGTAACTGGTTTTTTACTTATTTTGAGTTGAGTTTGAAACCGTCACATAATTTTCCCACCATTTATTTCCTTGTTGGCCGTTGGAATGGAGGGAGGGAGGGAACGGAATACTATGTGCGGTGGCGTTGGGCGTACGCCCTCCGGTGGAATCTCCACCGTTGATGAGAAATGACGAGGAGGAATCAAACGGTTGGTGTGGGTTTATTTTTGGAGGTTTAAAGTGTGGATTTTGCTTTGCAATTTTTTAATGTTCAAATTCCAATGTGGGAGGAATTTTAGCCGAATGAGAGAGAGCTTGGATTTTGGGTGTCCTTTCTTGCTTGCCCTTTGCTAATGCCCCTTGTAGATATTTTTTTTATTCTTGTTTCGTACTTGAGTCATTTCACTTTTGGACTTGACCTCATTTTCTTAAAAACAACAAAGAGAAAAGATAAATGCAATTTTTGCTACATTAGAAGACAAGCAAAAAAAAAATAAAAAAAAAGTTAGTTAAACTATCAAGAGTAACTTTCCTTTTTATAAAAATCAAACTTAAATTCTACGATAGAGTATGAAAAGTTACCTTAAAGGAATTTTGATGGTAGATCTTTTATTTTTTATTATTGGTAAGAAATATTGTTTGAATTAGATTAATTTAAAATGGTTTAATTTATAATTGGTATAATTTATGTTGTACTTTGTAAATTTATCTTGAATTTTAAAAACTAATCTAACAGTTAAAGAGTATTTTTCAATAAAAAGTTATACTGCTCAAAGTTGTTTGATTTTTTTTTATTTTTTTTATTTTAAGTTCGAAGTAAATGGTTATTTGGTTTGGTTTGTAACTTGATAGTAGGTGGAATCTTTTACTATAACTTAATTCTCTTTAACTAATGTCAGGCTAGTTATCAATAACATCTGAACCGAACACATTTATGTCCGGCCCATTTAAGAGTGAATTTCAAGGATCTACAAGCAATTGTTTGTGTTTATAGCAAATTCGTTACCTATTTGAAACGCTTTCTCTTTTTAACTTTTTTATCCCTTCTAAACAACCCATTTTTACTCCAGCAGAAATTTCACTTTTGGACCATCCTAAAGGATGAAAGTGAAACTGCAAGTATTTCAAGAAATAAAAAAAAGAAAGAAAAAAGAGAAAAGAAAAGAACCCTTCAAATGGAGAAGCTCGGGTCAAAGTCTTGAAGTTTATTTTATGTAACATTATCAAAATTTTAACTTATGATGTGATGTAAGTCGTAATAATGAAAAGTATTGCCCTCAAAACAATGCGCATGGGGTATGTCGCCAATTGTCTAATAATTATTTGCGAGTAGACTTGGATATTGGCTCGTATTGGCTTGTTGAGTCAAATGCAACTACATATACTTGTCATGCATCCTTATGCACTACCAGTACCCAGTTTATGGTTGAATTATTATTCAATTGCATGTATAGTCCAAAATTTTAACTAATACTGAAAAACTTTACGGTGGAATACTTTTTTTTTTTCTCTCTCTTTTTATTTTTTATTTTTTTTTAATCATCAAGAATAATAAAATTCATAAAAAAAAAATTTATAATAACAAAACACGTAAATTTAATACAGTTTCATCTCAATGTGAGACTATGTTCTGTTTCAGTCTCTGTAATAATTTACTATGATAATCAATAAATTTATAAGAGAAATTACATACCCTCAAAACTCACTGTGTTTCTTTTCCTAACCTCTTAAGTAAAAATAACCATAATCGCAACGCCTTCTATAACTAGGACAATTGAAATTATGATGTGAAATCCTCAAGCATCCTTAATGAATGGCATGTCCATATATTATAGGTCTTTCGGGGCTTTGCCCACAATCCCTCTATCTGCTTATTTTTCATTGCATAGGGCATATTTTCATAGGGATTTATTATTTTTTTTTACCAATGTATCAAAAAGAGCATATTTCTGAAATATTACTCTGTAATTCAGATTTTTATCCTCTTACAATGTCAAACAAAAATGATTTCAGGACACAAATACCAATCATGTGACAAAAATCCCAATCATGTGCACAATTTCCTTTGTTTTAGGCTCCAAAACTCAACGTCTATTATTCCAATAGACGATATGAATGTGAGGCAGGACAGTAGGCACCAATGATTCTCTTCTTCGATTGGTTAAAAAGCTTTTTTTCTTTATATTTTTATTGTCTAATTTAAAACTTAACAGTTGATGTCAATAATCACCTCACCGTAAGATCTCTCAATTTAAAAATAAAAAAATAAAAATTGAGCCCAGCCCAACGGATTTTTGTTCTTATCCTAATTACATCTTTAAAAATTGAACATATCATTGCTCTCGAACTTAAAAGTCAAAAGTAAGCAAATTTTTATTACAATTTGCATTAAAAAGAAGAGCCACTGCCCAAAATTAGCTACACCATAATAACCACTTTATAATTTAGTAAGCCCAGTGTTAGCAAGACTTTGACAGACAATGATTAACCTTGGTCATAAAATTTATTAAAAAAAAAAAAATGTTCACTCAATCATGTGACACTGCGTAAGGCCATGGGTACGCTTGCAATGCACGTGCTTTCCCATTTATATGTCTGTGTGAACACACACACACACACTATATATATATATATATATATATTTTCAGGTCTCAGCGGATGTACCAAAACCAAACCAAACCCATATGCACATACACATAAGAAATACAAAATGTGGCCAAAATTTCATGTTTGCCCCACCCAATACCATAATTGTTGAGTGGCAATTACGTGATGGGCATTTCTCACCGGTTCCAACCACTCTCCAACGTCCATGATAAGAGCAAAATCAATAATTAGATTTACAGGGTTAAGAGAGGTTTTTGGCTGGCTTATTAACTTGTCCCCTTCTTTCATGCAAATCCATTTTCACTTAGGCCAGTACTTTTGAGTCATACCCACCAAGTAAGCTAAACTTATATTTTGTTTTGAGCCGCATTAGGAGCTCCTTACCACGATCAATCAAAATTATAACGATTTTTTAAATGTTGTGTATGACGGTCAAAAACAAATCTAAACGATTAAAATTTCCTTATCATTGGGGTCCACTTAATAAGAACAACTCAAATTTTAACGTTCGATATCGATAATTTCATTATCCAACGTTTGATAAACTATTTATAAGATATATTATAACATGGGGGCCATACAATAATTCAGACAAGAAGTTATCTATTCAATTTTCTTCTCTTCTCTTCTCTTCTTCTTCTTCTTTTTTCTTTTTTCTTTTTTCTTTTCTTTGTTTTGTTTTGTTTTGTTTTTGTTATTGTTTTTTTGTTTTTGCCAGCAAGCAACACCGTCAATGATGGTAGTGATAGAGAAATGAGGTTAATAGCGAGGAATTAATTTAACAAAGAAAGGTCAATATTTAGGGCCGGCTTTTCACTCAAAAAAAGACTCGAGAATGAGGGGATTATCTCGTGCCCTCCATTTGGAAAATCCAAAGGCAAAAAAGCTTATATTTCTCTCTCCTTCCACTATGGACAAGGTGGAAGTGACTAGTGAGTATAGTGAGTAGTGATTGTGCCCACATTCACCCAACTTTCTTTTCTTGACCAGTTATGTGTTGTGATGAGGAGTCTTTTGGCTCCACTTTCTTAGACCTTAATTGTTACAACAAACATCTTCAGATTACATATATATATATATATATATTTACATGATTCAACTCATGAACAAGTAGCCCTATCTATTCGGTTTGAGTGGTGGTCCGAATGTTTTTTTTTTTTTTTTTTTTTTTTTGAGGGCCTTTTTGGGTTCCAAATTACTATAACCGATTTGATGTGAAGTGTCTGTCCACCTAGTGGTATGCACTGTGGAAGCAATGTGTGATCGTTATCTTGTATATGCATATTGGACGGACATGAGTTTTAAGTAGCGTTCCATAATTAAAATAGCTAGCCTACTCAATTGGGCTTGTAATTACTTTTATGACATGTTCACTTTTTAGTGTAAGAAATATGAGTGAAGAATGTGAGTCAATTCTTTATTTACTTGTTTATTATTATTTTTTTCTAAAATAGGCGTGAGAATAGTGGACGCTACACCAATGTAGGATTGAGAAATGAGAGGACAATCCCAGGTGCGCTCCCAGAGGGGACAGATGCGGAAGATATGAAATAGATGGATCCTGAGTTTACTGTAAGAATTGAAAAAATAACAATCTATATTAAATTGAGTAAGAAATATAAATTTTATTAACTTAATATCTATAACTGTTTAATTACTATTAACTTTATTAAAGTAAATCAAAAACTTTTTTTTTACCAAATTATATTATGTTCTATTTTTATATTTTAATACTTTACTTATTTAATTCATTTCTTTTACTCCTTTTAATTTTTTAAACAAAAAATTACACTATTTAATTTATTGCATTAATATCATAATGATTATTTTACTTTTGATTAATAGTATAATAATAAATAAAAAAATTAATCTTTTTTTTAATTTATGAAAAAACAATAAATAAAGAGGGCATACAAGTAAATTTATAACAATTCATTCCGATTATGGGTTCAAGTAAATGCATGAATGTGATTCATAGTGACTTCGATTCCAAATCCTAAAACCAAGTAAACAACTTATTCGGATTCCAAATCATGTTTACTCTGAATCTTATTCACTTCGATTATGCGTAAATAAACAAATATTTATATAATTACTTGAAAGAACAACGAAACAAACACCTATTTATAAGGCTTTATTAAGAGCGTTGGAGTCCCAAATTGATGTGCGTATTTGAGTAGAAAAAGAAGAAAATTGTTTTAAGGGCATCTTCAGTGGAGTGTTAATTAGATGTACCAACGCAGCTAAAAGTAAAAAAAACTCTTCAATAAAGTAATATCTTTTTTTGTTATAATATAAAATTATTAATAACACACCTTCAAACAGCGTAATCTTTTGATATGGTGGAATGATAATAACATCTTTAGTGGTAAATTTGACAAAAGCTAAACTTAGTTACAAAATTGCCATCAGATAAAGCAAATGTTAATTTTGACATCTTATTGCTATTAATTGGTGGCTTAAATTTTTCATAGGATCAATATCGTCAAATATGAATTCACAGCTTAATGATATTTGATGATGATAAAAGTTAACAATAGAAATAACGTTAATGAATAAAATCTCAAATACATAATTTTCACATTTTTTATCGATATTCCTTTTCGACATCTTAAAAAATTTCTCGAAATAAATCTTTTGATTTATATCCTTATTATTTTTATCTGTTTAATTTTCTGATTTTTGGCGGGAAATGGTTGATGCATGTTTGTTATTTACAAAACCTCTAAATAGGTGCCGGATTTTTTTCGTCTTAAATTTTTTTCTTTACAAATTTTTTATGTTAAAATAACAGCTGGTATATTTGTCTATTACTCTTTTTTTTTTTTTTTTTTTTCCCGATATTACTTTTGACATCTTCCAATTGATTACGTTGTATTACAATATATTGGAAATGGTCTTCTGAAGTGTTATTTGTTTTTGTTTTGGCTAAATGTAATTAAATATTATACTTGAATATCAAATTTTAATACTTAATTGCTATTAATAGTTGATAGAATAGCCTTTTTATCTGATCATTATAACGTTTTCGATTTCAAATTATATATGATGGTAAATGTTTATCTTTATAGTTTTAAAACTTTATAATTAAAACGGAGAGTATATATTATTTGAAATAACATTACATATTAGAACACAAAATAAAATAGCATGTTAAACATATACGCTTTTACGAGTCAAATATAACATTG
Organism: Ficus carica; assembly: GCA_009761775.1. NCBI lineage: Eukaryota > Viridiplantae > Streptophyta > Magnoliopsida > Rosales > Moraceae > Ficus > Ficus carica. The sequence goes on along the minus strand of CM019743.1, from coordinate 25,520,665 downwards.
ATGTTGGTATTTTAATTGGGTGGTCTCGAGCAAGTTAAAAGAATAAAAAAATAATAATAATAACCACTCGAGATTATTTTCAAGCAATCGGTCAATAGTTAGCGAGGTCAAGGGGAGATTTATCATTGTGTGCATGCTCCTATTATCACGATCACAAAAAATAGTTGTAGCTAATCTTCCCAAACCCACACTTTTTACTATTCCACCAATAAAATACCTAAGAGGTAGAAATAAAGAGAACAAAACAAACAATTTGGCAGTTAGGAAAAGCCCACCTTAAAATTAGGCAAAAGCATTCCAAGCAATTTTAAGTTGGTTAAATAGAATGGTCTACAAGCTACATTAACCAAGAACCACTTGAAAGTTGAAACGCGAAAAGAGAGATCCTTTGTAGATTGTATATGGCCCAATTCGATCCGTTTAGGAGTTTAGTATTTAAACTTTGAACAAGTTTATGCATTCATTCGTTAATTTACTAAAAAATTAGAGTGTTATAATAAAAATGAAGCAATATATATAGTAGTTAGATAACATAGCAAGTTCTCAAATCAAAACTGCATTCAAAAAATCAGTACATATTTTATTATCCAATACAAATGTTGTCGTATATAGAAAGAAAGAGACTCCACACACGGTAACTTTATTCTAACCGCGAAAGATTACTCGCAATTAGGAAGAATCAAGCGAGAGGTAAAAAGGGTAAAGAACGCATATCAACTTCACAACAAAAGGTAAAAAAATTTAGGTGTATGTTTAATTTGGAAGGCAACAAAATCACAATTTAGTTTGGAGAAGGTAAGTTTCATATCTCATGCAATAATATCCTTGAGAACGTCCATTTGCCCACGCAATGTGCATGGATTTAGTGAGTGGTATTGCTCTATGGATTGGTTGGAGAAGGATTGCCTCTAGATCCAGTTGATTTGCGTTGTCCATGGCCGCATCCCCAAACCCAACAATGTCCACCATTCATCCCACCTCCACCACTTCCCCCAACCCCATCCTTCACCTTGACCACCTCCGCCACCGCCACCACCGCCGCCACTTCCTCCGCCACCTCCTCCTCCACCTCCGCCACTACCCCCTCCTCCACCACCTCCACCCCCACCACTTCCTCCACCCCATCCATGGCCTTTGCCATTTCCTCCACCACCACCACCACCACCACCACCCCCGCCACCACCTCCGCCGCCGCCGCCGCCGCCACCGCCACCGCCACCGCCACCGCCACCGCCACCGCCACCCCCACTTCCACCGCCATTTCCCTTTTCGTGTCTTCTTCCATGACCTTTACCTCTTCCTTTCCCTCCGCCTGCCCCACCACCACCGCCGCCACCATTGCCCGAATTGCCCTTTCCACCACCTCCACCTCCACCGCCTCCGCCTCCACCACCACTTCCACCTCCTTTACCACCATTATTAGCATTGTTACTACTGGTTTTTACCAAATTGGCATTACCATCGGAAGATGTTACATTTCTTCCAAGTGCACTTTCAACTTTTGGACTCGTTAGCTTGGGAACCAAATGGCATCGGCCGGAGGAGAACTTCTCAGCCCATCAACCAAAGCTGGGCTCAACCCCACTAAAAGGAGAACCAAAATACCCCAAAACACATGACCAACAAACTTCATTTTTCTTCTTCCTTAAATCGCTTCAGTGAGATCACAATGCCAAAACTTCGGCCAATGCCTACCCTCTTTTATCCTCTTCGCGTTCCCTGTAGCAGCACTAACCAGCAGAAGAACACAACCCAAAAAAAAAAAAAAAAAAAGTCCCCCCAACTTTCAAAAGGCTGCAAAAAGAGAGTTCATAGGCTTGCGGCGCAATTTGTCCCCACCCTCACCCCGGTCCCTTTTGTTTTAACTAGAGCACGCCTCGGATGGTGCACCCATCTGCACTCTTTATCATCACCCCTCGTTACTGGTTCCTCACTCAAATTTCTCTCGTGACTGACAAGTCTCTACTCTGTTATGTTTTCTTTTCCTCTAAATATTAGTACTAACAATTTTATAGACGAAGGCCCACCACTTTCGGCTTAAAAGAAAAAAAGGAAAACAGTCTACAGTCTGTTGTTTCTTCTTCAAATAAAATAGCATAATGGGTATCTTTGTCAGGAAAATAATCACTGCCGTTTCATGCTGCACTTTTTCTTCCTTTTCGTAATATCATGTGTGTGAGAGTTACACAGTACATGATCGTTAATGCAAAAGACAAGAAGAAGAAGGTATTTTTTGTAATGGAGTTCAATTTGTCCTTAGCTATTATTTGCTAATAGCGCAGAGAGAGGAGACAGACAGGGCACCAAACGTACAAATTGGAGATTTATTATTTAGTTTGGTAATTCAACATATTGAGCCTTGGTGGTTGTCATGGCTTTGAGTTGCTTTAGGGCCACTCTGCAAGTGGGTCGCCACCCGCGTAGTGCTTCAAGATGCATACACTAAGGCACGGGGTTTGTGCACAGTTATATTCGAATACAAATAATTTTGTATTACAGTTTGTTTCAGCTATTCACAGTTTACTAATATAATTTTATAACTCAAACTTTTAAAGTTCATAACTTTTCATATACAAGTCCAAATGAGATGATTTTTTTAATTACATAAAATTTTAAGATGAATAAAATAAGTTATGTATTGATTTTTTTTTTCCGAACACATTTCAAGTTTTTACATTTCTCCAGTCATTCAAACCCGTACCGAAACACATAACAAATCAACTCAAATCCTAATCAAAAAACTCAATTCAAACCCGTGCACCAAACGCATGCTTAGGCATCATGGTTTGAATTACAAATTATAACTCAATTTTGGTCTTTTTCTGAAAATTAGTCAACCTCAGTTCATTATTCACAGTTACTATTATAGTTTTGTAACTTAAACTTTAAAAGCCCGTAACTTTGTATATCTAAGTCCAAGTGAGATGATTTGTTTTTTTCAAATTGCGTGAACGAAACAAGCTCCATTTTAATACTTTTTTTACCGAATACATATCAAGTTTTTACACTTTTGACTCTAGTAATTCAAACGTCACACCAAATATATAATTCAATTCAAACCTAAATTCTATAATCCAAACCTTTGCACCAAACGCATGTTAAATCTCACTAAGAATAAGCATTTAATAGTTTTGTATTTTCCTCTTACAATTTAAATGTTACTTAAAAAAAAATTTTAATTGGTGCTATCTGTCACGGATCATCTTGTCTACATACATCAAAATCTAAAAAAATCCAGCAATAAAAGAGAAAAAATCTGAATCAATTTCACTATTATTACCAGACCGCAAGTCCAATTAAGCTGCAAAATCCATTGACTGGAATGGATCTTAAAATAAAAATATAAAATATCACGCACCTTGTGTGGGATTGAATAACAAACCAAAAACCCATCTTGAGAGGAATCCATTAACCGGAAAGAGATCTAAAATAGGACATTAAGGTTTGAACCTCGTGGAGCTATAGAGTACCGAGCCTGAAACTCATTATGAGAGAAAATTAAAGAAAAACATCCTAACTGTTAATAGCGAAGCAGTATTTATGTGAGTGTAACATGTTAAATTTTATGTTTTTCTCTTTAATTTTTTTTTTTAAATTATGAAAATTTCGACTGTATCCCAACTAATTGTCCTCACTTTATAAAGAAAACTATAACTGTACATCCATTAAATTGTTTTAAATATACCTATGTCTCCGTTTAACTAAAAATTCTCTATTTTTTTTATAAATTATTTTACAGTACCTCCACTACACCATCCATTGGTGGTTATAGATATATATTCAGTATTTGATTCTTAAAGTTAAGCATGATCGAGTTGTGAACTAAAAGAAAATGCTAACTCGGCTTCACGCGTCGATCCGTATTAGTATGTATAGTTGGGTATATATGATATGATATGATATGAACCTAATTCCTCAAATAACATTAGTGATAGGGGGGAAGGATAATTCTCTCTCTTTCAGAAAGAAGCTTATTAACTGACGAGTGCTGATCAGGAGTGCAATTCGTAAGGCCATATAGGGCAACCCAATGTGACGAAGAACATGGATACAAAAGAGGATTCGAATATATCATACATAGATATCTATATATATATATATATGCATTTGTGTATGTATATATATGCATGGGAATATTATTGTTGATGGTGGTAGTGCACGTATATTCTAAAGGTGAATATTCAATTTTTACATACATATATATATATATATATATATCTTGTTTCAAGTGCAATACAGATAAACATCATCTTGGAAAAATATTGATATTTTCAAGTCCAGTATCTGTCCACTACATGCAATTATTTCTCCATGTGATGAGGAGATTTACATACCTAATTGAAATCGCCATTTCTTCAAGCTAATATTTTGTTGTTCTTGCTGCGTCATGTTCTCTTACAAATGTCATCTTCTCGTCACTATTTCTCATCAAAACTTGCATTATGAGATCGTCAAGATTACTATACATTCCCATCATATATATATATATGTGTGTGTGTATAACTTCATAAGAGTGGTTGTCTCTAGTTGAGATTTTAGTTATAGCAATGTGCTTTTATTGCTCTATCTTTATAAATTTAGTTAAGGACGATAAGACTAAAGTTGAGCTAGAGCCGTTTCAAGTCATATTTCCTTTTTATTATTATTATTATTATTATTATTTTTATTATGGTGAAGGATCTTTACGTTGGATATGTGAAGAAATTCGTCACTTAAAACTCATGTTCTTGATCATGATCTCACAGTGAGCTTAATTAAGGCGCACACAGACTTTAGACAACCAAAAAATAGGATATATGATAAGGTCAAATTGGGCTAGTGAAGAGCAAGCCCATTAAGATAAAGCTAGCTGATTGTCAATATCATCCATATCATGCATGTTTCAAAACGAGCCCATTTATCCACATTAGTCCATACATATATTTCGATTTGTTCAAAAGTTGAAATAGAGCATGACTGCCTAGGTCCACATTTAGTCCACAAACTCCGAAAGCGCAATCAAAGCAATCTTAGTGAAACCTTCTCAATATTTTTCTTGGTAGATTCTACGATCTAGAGTACCCTCACGATAGAGTGTTGTAGTATGATTGAATATATTTATAGAATTTAGATAAGCTGGTTTATATTTGATGTTGGAATTCCTTCCACAACCTATATTTATTGTCTTTTTCCTTATATTGCAATATTATACCTATTTCATAAGCATCGTCCGATTTTAAATTGTAAGATTAACATTAATGGTAGATAAAACTCGTTATTCTGTCTGGAATGTCTCTACTTTTATGTCGATTTTCTTTTATTCTTTTGGAATCAAAAAATGAATGGTTATGGAATCTGCCAACAATGCATGTTTGTATAAATGACTTTATAAACATTCAGCAACACAGTTCTCTTATAGAGGGAAAAAACAAAGAAGTTGAAACAATTAGAAGCAAAAATATATGAATATAGCTTAGCATGTAAATTTTGACATTCACAATAGCAATTACCAAAAGCAAAAGCTAAGCTGTTTATCAATGACATAATTAATTAATTTAAGCTAACTTTTTCTAACAGTGATTTGTCATACTAATTTTTACTTAGTAACGTGACTAACACGGTTAATGGGATTCTATGCATTGGAAATTAGTAACATAATTAAGCTTATGCATTTGGTGTGTGGGTTTGAAAGGGAATTTTTAGGTTGAAATTGATTGATTTATTAAAAATTAGTTAAAACTTTTGTTGATTTTTCAGAAAAATATACAAAAACTGAGATGAAAAACTTAGGTTTTGACTTGAGAGTCAAACGAAAGCTAAATATGATCGTAGCAAAAAAGACGAACAAGAAATCATATGAGAAATTCATGCAGTCTTAATTTGATCAACAGATGCTTCTCTATCTATGTTCTGCATAATTCAGCTGAGGACAGAACAAAGTCAACCTGAGAGAAATCCGTAGGCGGTTCCAAATTCCAATATTGGGTTGGTAGAAAAAGATTAATTACAATGACGACTATTTAAAATTTGAAACATTTATAAATTTCAAGGTCACCAAGTACTTCATTTCTATGTCAATATGGTGTGGTCTTAAATGTCCATCTAAAATAATTGACTTTCGAGACTCTTTAGAAGTCAAAAAAAATAACACATGTTGATGTCCGTGTAAGGTTTTTCTTCTTGTTTGAAAAAAATCTTGATTTAGGAAGAGTTTGGCTCTCCCTTTCAACTCAAGTTAAGCTTGTATTTTTTTTTTTATCTTTTTCTGAATTTTTTTTTTATCTTTAATGAAAAAGTAACAAAAATTACTATTTAAACTTAAAAATCTCAACTCAAACCATTATACCAAACACCCTATTAGTTCCCGAAAAGCTAAAGAAAAGAAAATGATCAGACAATGTTTTTTTTTGTTTGTTTGTATTTTTTCTTGGGGCTTAAATCTTAGAAAATCTTTAAGGTGGGACTTTATATTTTGCATTGTTTGTAGGAATTGTTATTTCAGTTATTAGATTATTTTTTCAACGATACGATCTATGATTGAAGTAGTTATGTGTCCTGCGTTATAAATTTTTAATATGAATATTCATAAATCAAATCATTAAAAAATTATTTCAATGGTGAATGAAAAAACAGTTTACACCGGTAGTGTAAAATAAGATATCCTATTATAGAAGCTCTAACAAAATATTTATTAGTGGGAATTAGTTAAGATTAATATTTCTAAAGTGGAAAATAACAATATATACATGGTGGACATGGACTAGATGGATATATTCTAATAATGGTGAAGATGAATAAATATCGTATACATTACACACATCTGCGTATTTCTATAAATATCTATTGTTTGAACAGCAATCTCATGGGGATATGCCAGTTAAAAAAACATATAATAGTATGGGGATATGGAAAAAGATCGACACTCAAAAAAAAAAATGATGGGAAACGCCCACGGGCAATGTGGGCTAGAGTGCGATGTACAAATATGCATACACACACACACACACACATTATGTATGTTTTCATTAGTGAAAATAGGTAGCTAGCAATTCATCTGAGTCAAGTGATCTAATAGTCACAAATCATCCACGTGAAAAGTTGGCCTAATTTGTGTTTGAAAATGAAAAAGCACAACGCCTATCATTTTTGAAACTTTTGCAGATCCGCTTTGTCCCTAATTGTATATTGTATATAGAACATATAAACTTATGCTAAAGAAGTGCTAATTAAAGTATGATGCACAAATTGATCACGTGATACAAATCTCTAAAAGCTGTTTCACCCACTAATTTAATAATTGAGAGAAAGCTCCAATACTCTTTTGCTCTGAAGAAACTATTTTCAGAAGATGTGTGGGTGGGGGGATTGGCCGCCAAGTTGGGAGAGTGGGATTGACACCATGATTTCTTTGATTTCTTTTTTTTTTTTTTTTTTTTTATAATATTTTTTACATCTGAATGTAGCATCTTTAAGTATCAAGAACTCAGAAATATCGCAACAAATTTTGTACCATTCCAAGTGATTATTAATTTCTCCATTGAAAGTTGATAAAATATTTTAATGTATACTTCTTTTGAAATTGGAAAAGTTGCAAAATATTTTTTTTTTCTCTGCTTAGAAGTGTAAATATAAAATTATATAAGTGTAAATGTAAGTTTCATGGAAATTAAGATTAAAAAAATAATTCTTTGGGGAGAGTAGGTGTAATTCAGTCATAGACAGCGACTGAATGAGTCAAAAGAGGAAAAACAAAACCCAAAAAGTCACATTAGCTAAGGAATTACAGTACTTAATTAGAAAAAAAAAATTATATGAATAAACGGTGATCACAAGTTCTAATGAAAAAAGAGACTAAGCATCCGTTGGTTCACTCTCTCAAACTCAACTTTTCAACTCAAATTTTGTCTTTTTTCTCAAAAAGTTTTTTGTCTTTTCTGAAAAGTCAACAAAATTTACTATTTCAACTTCAAAAACACAACTCAAACTAACGAACCAAACGAACCCTGAGACAATGTCTTTGAATTTGGAAGAATATAACTCTATAATTCTGATGATGTATATAAATAAAGTATATATCCAAATTATATGTACAAACCATTATAATGAAATTGATTTGAACTTAAAATCTTATTAGTTAGAATGATTAGCCTTATTTTCTCGTCCGAATCTTTTGATGTTAATAAATAAATATTACAAGTTTGATACACATCTATTATGCTCCCACCATTACGGACTTCTCCACCAACGCAAACTGATCATCAACAAGCCTTGTGGCTCATCAGTCACTGATGATGAAAGCATTTTGTAAGCAACAACAACAACTTAAAAGAAAAAAAAGAAAAAAAAAAAGTCCAAAATTAAATTAAACAAAATAAAAATGAAAAGAAAAATTTCACAAACAAAAGTTTGACACGTGAAGGTATCAAAGAGAAGATTGGTGATGAGGTCAGAAATGACTCCGCATGAAGTAAGCATACATGGACCCTTGATGATCCATACAAGTAAGCGATAGAAATATTTTTTCCTAGAAAAAAAAAAGAAGCTAAAATAAATTTTTTTATTGACATTCAATTTACAAAATGCAAAGACATTAAATTGTTTAACCATTGGTGTCTTTTGGGTCTTTCAAAATAATTATGCTAGTTTTACTTTGTCGGTTAAAGTAATATAATATAGAAGTAATGAGAGCCAATTGAAGGCTGCAATTGTCATTATCATTCGAAACAGTACTGATAAGATCAATACAAAGTATGGCCATTTGACTATACAAATGATACTGATATGATCAGGTTATAAGTTTATTATTATTATTATTATTATTATTTCTGACTGAGACATTAATGTTGACGTTAATGGTTCACCAAATCTGTTTCTTTTCACATTTATAATCCTTGAAACACTGGAAGACAAACGATGTCTGGCTGAGAAAGTGGCCAATTGTGTGGTAGAAGTTATGGACGGCAAGTAAGATAATTTTGTAAAATTATTATATATAAAATGAGTGTGTTGTCGACCGTCGGACAGAGAATGATGATACAATATAAGAAGTTATATCCTAATTCATTTTCTCATTCATTAATACCGTTTATTTTCACATTTAACAGTTTCAAGAACGGCTGTCATTTTTGTTTCACAAAAAGAAATGCTGGACAAGAGAACAATTGTATATATATTATCAATAATATTTTGTCTAGCAGTTGTATAAAGATTAGACAAATGTTTTTTTTTTAATATAGATTCCTATATCTTTGTTTGATTTCATATGTATTTGATTTATTTGGATCTATTACTGAAAAATTAATCTTACATTAAGAATATCATATATAAAAACAATACTTAAATATATTTATTTCTTGGTTTAAGTCTAGTTAAGTGTCAAACTTGGGAACCTCTGTATCACTTTGTCACGAAATAGAAGAAAATCATCTATGCCCTCTAAGACATAATTTCATTTATATACATGTTTATGACAGAAAAATCTTCAATTAACTTTCAACATCTATGAATGAATCAGACTCCTTCTAGGGCTTTCCAGAGAGGAAAAAAAAAACCCTTTTGTGGGAATTCTCTAAGGCAGACATGGTCCAAAACCTATTTTCTTAACTTTCTATATTTTATAAAGTTATGTCGTCGCTTTTTTACTTATCCTCGTCTTTTGTTAGAATCAAATATATATATATATATATATACTTCGAACTTTTTTTTTTTTTTTAAGAAACGACATTTTAACCTTCTAACTTGTTGTAACATAACATCTATATAATATATATTCTAATAAATTGTGAAGCCTAATTATTATCTTTCTAAGGTTATAATATATGGATCGATCTTTCTAAGGTTATAAGAGGGATTAGAAAAGAACATAAATAGTTTGAAAGGTGTGTGAATTACTAAATGTTTTTATTCATCCTTGTGAATTATTACAACGTCTGAAAATTAATGTAACTTTCACATTAAGAATAAATAATTATAAGTTATGTTTTGCGTGATTTTATTCCTGAGAACAAAGAAATAGGGTGTCTAATTTTTATCATATTAAAAAAAAAAAAAAAAAGAGGTTGTAAGAAGATCTCTGGATAAACCGTGTCTTGAAAGTTTGAATCTTTAATTAGGCAATACGTAGAGAGGGAAATTACCAATGTTTTCGTTGAGAGGGCTGATTACATCTAATACGTAGGCAAAAAAAAAAAAAAAAAAAAAAAAAGAAGTATACATGACCCTATCTAGTAATAGAGGATTCTAATCATATCTGATTTATGTTTTTTTGTGTTTGATATATATATATATATATATATATATTTTGAAGGTTTGTGTTTGATATTGTGCTCACAATATTGGAATTTTTTTTTCCCTGATTCGGCCACCTATAAATATAAGATTCATTTCTAAAATAACACTCCTAAAAATTGTTTTCATAGAGATCTAATCTTAATTAATTCATAAATACGAACAATACCTAGGTCTACAACTTATTGTATGTGGGTGTTACTACTTGGAAGAAGACAAACATAAATGATCCCCTCAGTTATATGGACATGAGTCACACTGATTAGCGATGACAAAAATCGTTGCGAAAATTAAGCCCACTGTGGCTAAAATTTTTGACCTAATAAAATATTGTTTGATTATCTAAAAGAGCTTCTCCTGTCCAAAGAATGTTTTTTTTTAGGTATAAAATATTATCCTCACTTACAACTCATGAAAATTCTAAAAAATTTAAACATGTCATATTCTCATGTGTCTTTTCCTCTTAAAAAATGACTATTAATTCTGTAAAATTTTAGTACTTATGCAATTGGTACGTCTTTTACTTTTGCTGATTTTTTTTCCCTTCAAAATCATTTATTGATTTATGAAATTTTATGGCCGGCGTACAACACCATGAAATTCAATAACTATTCGATTTAAAAAAAAAAAAAAACACACACACACACACACTTGGGGCTAAAAGTGTGATACTAAAATTTTAAAAATTAATCTGAGCCAAATATATGTATACTAACAGTACTATCAACAAATATTTATGTATATGTGTACCCATATTGTCTCTTATTCAGGACTTTAAAAATGGTATTTGTAACTTTTTTTTTTTTTTTTAGTTATTATAATAAGCAATTAATTTTAATATAATATTTTTTAGTTATACTTGTCCTTTCAACTTAATCCTAAATAGTAACATGTTATAAGAGTCTAAAGTTATATATAGATCAATTAATAATAACAAGATTTTAAATATAATGTTACAATTGTCAGACCAGTGTGGTTGCTAAACTTAAGACATTTTTTTTTTATTATATGTAGTAATATTTGGAACCAGAAACCCGAAAACTAGCTTCCTAAATGCCCATGTTGAACAGAGCCAGTTACATGATGTTGTCATATCAAATTAGTATAACTTAAACCCTAATCAGGGGTGGAGGGAGGTGAGGAACGGGGGCATATGCCATGTTGGATTTTTGAAAATTTCGTTTATGACAAAATGCTTTATAACTTTGTCCTTTATATTTGCCCACTAAAATTTCTTAATTATGACACTTTAAACAAGAACTTTCATTCTCACTTTAAAATTTGTTTTTTTTTTAAGTATTCATATTCGAAATTTGATAAATGAATCAAAATAAGCCATACTACTATATACAAATGCAAAATTTTTTGAGTAAATTAAACTCTATTATAAGCTTAGTTCATATAGGGGGGAAAAAAGAAGAATATAGAAATGGACAAATGATGGTAAAAGATTTTAGCATATTGTAGTTGTGACTTAATTCACGTCCTTCTAAAAAAATTTCTGACTCCACCACTTTACCCCTAATACACATACGATTACAAGCATAATATAACAGTAATTTCTAATTGGGATATAGAGTTTCTAATCCCCATCCTAAATTTTCAGAAAAAGAAAAAAAAAAAAAACCACTAATGCACAAGGATCGTATATATAATTAATTGCTTTTGCTGTGGTCTAAAGGACTAACTTCTTTGGATAATATCTTAAAATGGTTTGGTTGAAGGCTATAAATATTGAACGTACGACGTGAATGAACAAAGTGAATAGTTTGTACTGCGCAGGAAAAAAAAAAAAAAAAAAAGAGAGAAGGGGGGGGGGGGGGGGGGGTGGGGGTGTGGCGGCAATATATATATATGTATCTAAAAAATGTTATAAAATTTGAATTAATTGTCTATTAATAGTATACGCTCCCTGTCATTTTCTCATTCATTAATTAAAAAAAAAAAAGCAGCACATTCACGTTTTATGGCATAAATCCAGATTAAAAATCCAGATTAAAATTGTTTGGTTCAACTTCCAGCAAATATATATATGTGTATATATGTATATATATATATATATATGTATATATAGATAGAGTAACAAGTGGATGTCGATTTGTGGGGAAGTTACAACTCTACAGGTTGCACGTCTTTGAACCTCAAACAAATATCTAGATATCATGTATGAAAGTCCACTGCCCTTCAATGTTCAGCATCAGTTTTTGAAGTAATAATAAAACTCCTCTCTCTCTCTCTCTCCCTCTCTTAGACAAGTAAAACTTTTTATGTTCTTATCCAAAAATAATAATAAAATACTTCAAAAACCAAACCACCTAACCCAAAAGCGATACCTTCAACATTAGTAACAGGCATGCATGCCACGCCACTCTTTACTCATTCCTCAGCTGAAAAATCCTTCTTTTTTTGTTTTTGTTTTTGTTTTTGTTTTTGTTTTGTTTGTTTTTGCTTGATCAATTAATGCTATTGAGAACTACGTGAGAGAATAGGCTTAAAATATATAGACATGAAATGATTGCAATAAAATATGTTGGTTTAATTTGTGGATAATAGTACTGGGTATATACATATACCTATAGATATACACTTACAAGAAAATTATATTTATTTATCTCAACTAGGATATGTTTTATGCTGCAGAACATGTTGTGAAATTCTTACAGAAGATAGAGCAATAATCGGTTTTCACATTATAAATGTGTGACTTTGCATATAGACACACATATATACACAGATGGCTGATGCATGCATTGGGAATGCCTTTGTTGCTTAAAGGACTTGCAACTAATTTTTTTTTTTACTTCATTTTTTAATTCTTTTTTTTTCGCATTAATTGATAATTACATGAAAGAATTGACAATATTTCAAAACTATTATATATGTGTCAAACTTGTAGATTCTATAAAAATTAAGATCTTATTTAATCCCATTGGGGCGAGCTTAATAGGAACATATATTTAAGGTCTTATGAATCTCGTGTTTGAAATTTGTGAGGTTGTTTTATAAAAATATAATAAAGTACTAAATGTCCCTAGAACCTATACCAAATATATCTATATCTATATACTATTATATTCTCCCGATCCTTTTGCCCCTAACAAGTACTTAATTTTTTTTATTTTAGTAATGAAACTATTTTTTCATCAATTATATCATTTTTTTTTTTCCAAATGAAAGATGAAGATGTTATGATGCACTATTAATTTGAAAACCCATTACAGCATGGCAGATTTTGTTAGCTAGCATTTTTCTTTCAACTGGATGACTATAAACACCTAGAATTTGAGAAATTTGTTAAATATTCCTTTGATCATAAAAAATTGAAAGCTATATAAAGGACCTAATTAACTTGGACAGATAATTTATTAAATTTATTTCTTAAACTGCCATGACAGAGATCGGTACATGTTAAGTGAAGGAAGTAAACACTAAGCAAGATGTGATATTTTATATGTCGTTTTCTTAAGGGTGCAAAAGTAGTTGGGGATTTTAACAAGAAAAAAAATTAGGTAGTTGGAGATATTTTTAAGGATATATAGAGGAAAAAAAAAAACACCTAATATAATATATACAAAAATGTACGAGTTTATCAAGATATGTTAGCTCCAAAGGGAAATATGTTTATGCCATATACATATGTGTGCCAAGATAATCTATGTATATCGTGCATATTACATTAATTTGCACTAAAGTATATATCTCATATTTAGCTAGCATTTAAAGGTTTGACATTACTCGAAATGGAAACAAAATATAACAAGTCGTTTTGAGAACAGAATCGCTTACAATAGTATTGCACGTTTTTTAACCATGTATGGTCATTTATGATGTATTATATATATTTTCTTTTTTCTTTTGTTTTCTTTTTTTCATTTATTGTTTTTTGAGGTTGTATGATGTATGATTTCTAACGGGCCTAGAAGTTTGCATTATTTTTCATACTATAATCGGTTTTCATATTGATAATTTTATTCTTTTGATAAGTCAAACTTTTCAAGTTCAAAACATCACCACATAACTTAAAAGCTACATCTTCGAATGTATTGGGGGACAAGTGGGACGTCCATTTGGCATTTGTTAGTCATCCCCCCTGATACCTTTAATATATATGTGTGTGTATATATATATATATATGGAAGATTTTAATATATATATATATATATATATAGAGAGAGAGAGCTACTTAGACTTCAGAAATATAAGGGAATAATGCAAAAAGGAAAATTAAAATTATAAATAGTTTGTTTTATATTCAATAATATAAAATTGATCGGTTCATACACGTCGATGCTAATTTGTTCTGTTGAAACTTTTTTAATTTGTTAAGCAAAGTATTTGTAGGTTAACAGTATTGTGAAGTCAATATGTGAAACTTATAATTAAGTTCTTCTTTTTAAAATAAAAAAAATGGTGGTTGCAAGGTGCAACGTACATTGCTCCAAAAGATCTTGATGCTTGTTTTTCAGTGTCCAGAAAAATAAATAACATTAAAAATAACAATAACAACAATAATAATAGTAATTACAATAATAATTAATAATAATTATTATTATTATTATTATTAATTATAATAATTATTGTTGTTGTTATCGTTGTAAAATATCAATCTATTCTTTGATATCAGAATTTCACTATATACTTTTGTTATAAGGTGGGGTCCAATCCATTTTTAAAATTAATAGATATATACATATGTTTTGTACGTATGTACATAATATATCGTGATGTAGGTATACACGCATATATACATGTATTCAAACCTATATATTATTCCCACGGCCTTTTAAATCTTTCTTCTAGCCAAAGAAATACTAAAAAAAATAAAAATGTGATCTGTCAATTTCGATAGAAACTAAAATCTGATATTGGAAATTGAGAATCAAATAAACAAATTATTACTCGTTCAGAGTTTGTTTTCCAATAATTCCAATTTACAAATCTTCAAATAATGATCCGAGCAAAATATTTGAGCTAGCGTCAGATTTCATATAAATAGTTGACTAATCAAGGTACCGAGTAAAATATTAGGATAATGTTATCGTAATTCACATATATGTGTGTGTATAATATATTCAGTGCCAGCTCAACCATTGTAGGCAAAAATCTTGTAGGGACTTTATCTATATATATTTTTTAACGGTATAAATTAGTCTATATGGTTTTCTCCAACTTCTAATACTTCTAATTTTTTATTTTTCAAAGATGCAATTAGTTACTTTTTAAAATAAATTTTAAAAGCTTTATATAAAAAGGGGGATTTATAAATATATTATTGCCTAAAAAAAAGTAAGACCTTAGGCAACTGCCTACCTTGCTTAAAGGTTTTTTTTTTTTTTTTTTTTCTATTATGTACTTGAAAACAAAATCAATAATACACGAATTTTATGTTTGTACACACCTTGCATATATAGAAACTTCCCGCATCATTTCCTTTTTAGTTTTAAACTTTTAGATAAAAACACTTAATTCTTTAAAGTAAACAAAATATGTCTGGTTATTCTCTCCTGTTAACTTATTTGGTTAAAAGATGTTATAATTTCTTAGTTAACATAAGATATTTATCAAAAGTCACTAAAAGAAGGATGATGTATACAGAATGTATATTATGTGTGTGCAATGTAAATGTACACACACATTGATATAGAACCTGCTAGATTTTAATTTAAACGTTTAGGTCTTTAAACTCAATAAGATATGTTAATCCTCATTTCCATTTCATGGATAAAATTAGAAATTATCAAAACTCAGTAATATAAATTTAATTTTTTTTTCCGGAAAATATGAAGTGATAAGACATTCTCTCTCTCTCTCTCTGTATACATATATTCGTGTACTGTATATACGTATATGTATTTATATAAAGGAAGAGTGTGAGAATTAAAAAGAAGCTTATTTCAAAACTCAAAAAGGATTAAAGACTATATATATATATATATATATAAATCCTTAAGAAATTACAATTAGTTTTTCTTTTAAGCATGGAAGGAGATTCTAGCTAGTCTACTACTTTTAGGAAATTACATAAACTTTTAAGATAAAAAGTTAATTGACTTTTAAAAAACTTATCTTATAATATATTTATACAAACATGCGTGGAATTATATATTGTATAAACCAAATAATAAATGACTGTATGCATTATATGTTTACGTAATTACGTTTCGGGAGTTAATTTTGAGGTTTAGGGTCGAAACAAATTTTTTATAAAGAGGACATTTTACACCTAGTGTATCTTCTATAAAATTTTATGTTTTTTCATAATTGACTCATGATTACCTCTATTGGGTTTTTGAAGTCCTTTATTTATTTTAATGTTAGGAATCAAAACTGTGGAAAAATAAAAATTCAGGGAATACTTTACTAAGATTAAAAATTAAGGGACTAGAGAGGTAGAATGTGAGCAAGACATTACGCGAATGCTTGTCTTGGACTTGGCCTAATATTGATGTCTAAAAATCTCTTCTTTCTTTCAATAAATAATAATTAAAGATGGCAACTAGCATCATCAAAGGTAACTAGTGTATCTCTATAATTGACTACTACATCAACAAATTACTAGATTTATTTGGACCAATTACTGACAGTGCAAGGGATGAGATCGTTCTAATTGACTCCTTTTCTTTGGTTCAGTAGCTACCGCCGGTCACAGTTGGGGGGCATGGGATTGACCCATTGATTGGAACAGAAAAAAAAAAAAAAGGAATAAGTGATCTTTCAAATTGAAATCAAAGGTGCCAAGATCAAACAAGAGAGATAAGTTATGAATTTTGGTCCGTTCATTGACTCCTATTTGGAACGGGACCAGATTCGCATTTGTATCCACTACTACTAGTCATCCCATCAATATTATGACACCCCACAAGTTATATTGTCCTAAATCAAGACTCACACAATCAATTTTATTAAAATAATTTTAAGAAAATAAAATGAGAAAGAAAAGGTTCATAAAGCGGAAAAAAACCTAAAAAACAGAAACAGCATATAAAGCCAAAATTTAGAGAATCAAAAAATATCTAAAAGTCAATTTCCTCATTTAGTTATGTTACTATTATCGTTAACATTGTTGTGCTGTAATAAGATTTATATACATGTATATATAGATACTGAAAACAAGTAATAACATATCCTTAATAATTAAAAGAAGTCAAAAACTTAGATCTAGCTAATAAAGATAATTAAACGAGTAAAACTAGATATTCCGGAGAACTAAGGCTGTATTAAAATTGCTGTGTAAATATTAATTTGAGTGAGATAGATATATATATATATATATATATCCACATGTTCACGCATACACGTTTGTGCGACTTTTGCACTCCAATACAGTTTCTTATTATTGTCAAACCTTTCGGCCACATGATCAGTTCCAGTTTTCACTAAATACCCAGCTAGACACATTGTTGGCTTATTAAATCAATGATGAATATGTCCGATCTCTCTTGGCTATCATAAAATATTCCTATATAAATATATCTATGTGTATATATAGATGTTAATTACCTGGTCTAGCAGATTTTGAAGATTCCATCAAACCACTAAATAAAGGGAACAACAACCCCAAAAATAAAAAAATAAATAACAGCAATGTTACCAAACCCTGCCACTATATATGATCGGATAGTCTAGACATGTGCAATTATACCAAAATAATTGTCAAGGGTTTATGTGAAACTAAGTCATGCCTTCATGTATAGGATGAGTTTTCTATCCGATAGATAGTCGTATTGATCCGGTATATACATATAACATTTTTCATATTCATATAACTATTAGTTTGAGACTATTATTATAAGTGATAAATATTAACAAAAAATAATCTTTATATCTTACACGTATTAGATCATACGGTCGTAAGAGAAGAGAATTTACCCATGTTATGTAGGATATGCATATATAAATATCGAAGCATAGTAATTTTTATGTCAATATACTTACGGCAATAATTAATTAAACCGAGTGGTTTGGCACATGATTTCGGTCAACAACAAGGCGCTTCACTTCTTGTGAAGATGGGGAAAGATAATTATAGTTTTTGAGAATAATTCAAAATCTGATAAAATTAAGAAAAAAATATTAAATATCGGTTAATATTTCTAAAATAATAGTATATGCAATTGTGGTACTGTGGCACATCGACGTGTATATTAATGGGTACAATGGCAACCACTTAGAAATAAATATACTAATCAACTTCTTAGTCAGAATGAATTTTAAATTAATTATAAATGTTATGGTTGGCACTTGGCCAACCTTGACTATTAAAGTAAAAATTCAATGGCGGCACCTAAATGTTATTTTGTTACTACTTTTCTTTTGCAAACTACACTAATATCATCTGTTTATATGTTGTCTTTTTCCTATTTTTAATTTGTTTTATAAAAGCTCTTTCAACATTCTACTTAACTTTGAAAATTTTGTTTTGGCTTGCAACTTAGAATTGGTCAAATAGGACTTTCTGTAAAAGCTTTAACGACAAAAACAAGCTTATTAGTACATTGTCCCTCATGTCTTACTTCTTTTTTTCCCCTTTTATTTATTTATTATTTATTATTTATTATTTTTGGTCTTTCTTCTCAAGCACAAAGTGAGGCATGCACATTAGATTTATATGTTGTATGCTGCTAACAATGTTGATGATATCAATCCTGTAGATAGTAATATATACATATATATATATGACTTCTCATAAATTATTTATGACTTCATATATCCAAAAGTTGCTTAGAAAAGCATTTAAATTATCTATCCAAAAAGTTTTTGCCCTCCCAAAAAACTTCCGGTCAAAGTAACAAAAAGTATATATTTGACAAAATTTTATAAAACAGCTTTTGGTTTCGTGAGTCCAAAAGGTACTTTTGAAAGTGTTTAAATGATTTGCTTCTGGTCTTTAAAAAAGTTTTATGTTAAAGGCAGAAAATATGATCACTTTCGAAAAAAGTTCTTTCGAATAGATTTTAAAACTTTTATCAGAGTTTAATTTAGACATTATAAACTTTATTGTAGTTTTTTATTACTTTTTTTTTTTTAATTTCAAAAGCTATTTTCTAAATGTGGTTTTCAAACACTTACTAAAAAGCTGTATGTTTTTTTCTCTTCTTCAATTGACTAAAAGCAAAAACAAAACCTTTGCCAAATAAACCCTTTATATGACTTTAAAAAAGAAAAAAACTTTTCTAAATTACCTTTGAAACTAGCATCAGAATTTCAATAAAATATTCAAAATTTTATTATAATATTCTTGTTACTTATTAAAAATTTTAAAATTATTTTAGCGTATTAACTTCTTTTGAAATTGTGATTCTAAAGTCACAGTTTGTTTTATTATTATTTTTATTAAAAAAAAAAAAGAAAAGAAAAGAAAGAAAGGAAGCTAGAGTCACTGCTTTTACTGCAGTTCCTATACATTTGATTTAAACAAAAAACAAAAAACTTTACAAAATGTCATTTTGTTTTTAATTGGTTGCTGTTGACTAGAAATTTCCTCATATTAAGAAGTTACTCAGTATACTGAATATATATTAAAACGATGAAAGGTCGTTACTCCCTTTGATGAAAATAAAAAATAAAAAATGGACCACATATATGGTTAGCTAGGTTTTTTTTTTTTCTTCCACATGCACGTCTTTATTTTTGGCACCTAACTTAAAAGCTTAATTAGGAATCGGACAATTAAGGACCTACACTAATAAATTACTCTTTTTTATGTTGTATATGGTAGTTACAGCTATGAAAACGGCCGGCTGACTTGTCTGTGTGATGGCATTAAAAAAGTACGGATGTAAAACATACCACAAGTAATAAGATCCAAAGTTTTAGTGTCACTTTTAAAATCTATTAAGATCATAAATGAAACAGAAATGGTGAATCCTGTACTTTTTTTTTTTCTTTTGGTTAAATGAAACTTAAATTGACTTAAATTGGTCGCCACGAAAGGGGCCTTCCCTAGAGAAAATTAGATAGAAATGGAGAAAGCACCTGAATGACACAAATTTAAAGATCATTGCACCAATATGACACAAAATATTAACAGTAGATCAATATGATATAAAAGTAAATTAAAGTTAACTAAAATTTGTGCATGTTGGTTAAAAATGAAGAATTTGTGTCATATTAATTAATATATGATAAAAGGTGATTATTTAGGTAATTTTCTTGTCAAAAATAGCAAATTCCAAAGGACAAAACCAGGACATAAATAATTAGCAAAAAAATGCGGACATAGATTATTAAATTTCACAAAAATTAAAAAGACAACCCCCCTAGAATGATATTATAAAAATGCGGTCAAAATAATCGAACTTTTGCAAATAAAAAAAAAAAAAAAAAGAGCCATACAACTATCACCCCTTTACTATTATTATGTCGCCTTCGGGGGTTGGTAGAAGCTCATGTTTGCAAGACTCAAAACATATATATATATATATATATATATATATTATCTACAAGTTTTATATTTTGGATCCAAATAATAATTAGCACGTCAAGTTAATTAATATTTTATGTGTGTATGATATTAAATAGACGAAACTATGTCAACTTCTTTTTATTATCGTGATTTTGAAAAAGTCTTTTAAATACTTTTTATTTGTACCTTATAATTTTTTTTTTTTTTTTTGCCTAAAATCAGATAGTTTAATGTGATTAACAAACTACTTATTACATGTACACTTTGAATTAAGTTTAGTGAGTACCAAACTGCTTTAGTTAATCTACAGTTATGCAAGAAATCTATAGATATCCTCTGTTTTAGATGCAAGGTATTCAAGATATTTTTTTCTTTGATTTATTTTCTTATTGATATTTACATTTTTTCCTTATATATATATTTGAGCTATATGCCTATTAAAAGGTTAAAAGAATTTGATAATTAACAAGTTCATCACCTAGGGTGTTTTTTTCCCCCCCTCTTTTTGTCAAAGCAATCGGCACAACTATACAACTCATTTAAACCGATTCAGATAAATCATACCAAACATAACATGGCAAGTCAACAGTTGCAAGTTCAATACCCTTCTATGAACAGTTAACACATATTCAATTCGATTCTTTTTATTATTATTTTTTAATTCTTTTTTGTTTTTGGGTGACTTTCAATTTCGTTTTCATACTTTCCTGGTGAGAATAAAGGGTATATTCAATGTCACTTTCTTCTTGTTGGTGCGTTTATATCTACTAGAAGCCTAGTGGGAGGTAAGTCCCACAGAAATAGTACTACATTTTATTTCAATATATTTACTGGAACTTAGTGAATCAAATTATATATTTGTTATAATAAATTAAATGTTTTTCATGTTGATCATTATTGATTAATCGGTGGATTTAATTGCTTTTTAGACGTACGAAACTTCTAGGTGTGATTTTCATTAGTTTATGTTGAAATGGCAAAATGAGATCTTCTTCTACCAGATGTTAAATGATCACAGAAGTTGCATAAAAAAATAAAAAATTATTTATGGAAAACACATGAAACGCATGAAGCTTCAGACATACAGAGCAAGAAAAATAGAGAGGTTTCGAGAATATAAGGAAAACTCTCGATATTAATGAAGTAAAATAATTCTTAATTAATTTGCTATAGTTCATTAGCATTGCTTAAACTAAAAATATTCTAAATTTTTTGAAATTAATATTAATTTACCATTATTAACTCTACCAGTTTAACTGAATTATTATTTAAAAAACTATATATGGATTATGGGTTCAAATCTGTCAAAATTTTGGTATGATATCTAACCTATCATATATATTATGGCTTTTCATTTAATGGATTTAGAGTTAAGTGTATGTTTAGTAGGAAAGAGAGAAAATAAAAGGAGAATGGTAGATTACCTAGGTATGGAAAATAGAAAAGGAAAAAGAGGTCATTTTTTTATGTTGTTTGGTATAAAATCCTTCTAATAATCATTGATGAGAGAAAAAAAAAAAAGTGTGTTTTCAAAGATTTGGAGTCCCTCTCTTAATCCATTCGTGTCTCTTTTTTACCAACAATCATAAATGCTAAAATCCTTTTACTAATCTTTTCATTACTCTCATTCTTTCTATTTTTCTCTCTATAGATAACACTCTAAAGTACGGAGAAGTCAATTAAAAAACATTTCAAATTTTCTAAATGATGAGTACTAATATAACATAACAGGAATTTAACATATGTCTTTATCATTAAATGTTGAATTTGAATCCACCATTTTCAAGTTAAAAAAAAAAATTAAAAAAAAAAAAAAAAAAACATCATCTTTGACAAGCCAATCACTGTAATCTCTCAGATTCTCGAGCTTTAATAGAGAAAATTTGTGTGAACTCAAAGAACTGTGCACAACGTGTAGAATTACATATGCTTATTTGTCGTTACCGTCGTGGCTACTTCTTTGCTTAATTTGCAATATTAATCCCAATGTTTTGGCCCACAGATCTTAATTACTTACTTCTCTCTCTCTCTCTTTTTTTTTTTCCCCCCGTCTAATAATGAGATGCGTATTTTCAATGGAAAGTCTTTGGCTCACATTAATGAGTTGATCACGCTATAAATTAATTGGGTTTCTTCTTTCCCAAAAAAAAAAAAAAGGATTTCTAATTAAATAAAGTAATGACGTTAGAGTGATGCTAAATTACGCAAACCCTGGTCTTCTCTTGGTTTTCAACTACTATGTATTTGAATCTAATTTATTTCCCAGTGAAATACGTATTTGCTATTATATTGTTATTATTAATTAAGTTGACTTAGTCTAGCAAGAAAAATTAATATAAATCTCAAATATTCCCAAATGAAGTTATAAAATTGAATAAAAATGGTGAAACGAAACCTTCAATGGTTCCAATGTCTAACCACGAAAGCGATTCAAAATAGGAGTAAATAGGTCAAGCATCAATTTCTCTCACCTTTCAGCTCTGATGACTGATTATAGATAAGAAAATCTTCAAATTATTTTGGATCTTCTTTTATTGAATAGTACATAAAAATGAAGAATCACGAGCTGAATAAAATAAAATATAGTTTCAATTAACATGTATGATATTAACCCTAAAAATATGTACATAGTGTTGTAATTACCATCGAATTATATATATATATATATATATATTGACAAAGCAAGTCAGATCTAGAGGAGATTGATAGAACAGAAGGATCAAAAATTAAAGAAAAATAAATAAAACTAATAGCTATCTTAATTTTATTGAGCATTTTACCGTAGAATATTAGGAAAAACAACACTTTACTTATTAATATAATTTTGTTTTGAACCATCATATCAGATTTTGTTCATTATATATATATATATTTTATTTTGATATGATTAATAATTTAATCAGATCTAACATTTAAAAATATATTATTGTTAACAATATCTTATTGTCAAAAGTTCCTATTTTACATATATTTTGTGGGAGATGTATATTCTTTGGAGCAATGAGATTATGTGCATACTTTTGTTGATTCTTCGGGTACTGCTTATATTTTAGTAACATCTTGCTTTGGCTTTGCTATATTTTCTCCACACAGAATATACAGTGACCTTTGTGCTCCAGAATTATAGCTCTCAATCGATCGAAAAGTTTTGTTAAAAAGAACTTTATATGTGCTCAATTTGATGTGCTAAGGTACATTCTCGTTATCAAATCTAAGACATTCATATTATCATTTGAGTGTTATCAGATTTTACTGATAAAATCGGTCTATATTGAGGATTATGTTTTTTGTATTATGGGATCATTTGTATTATTTTGTAGCATTTGTTGTTTGTGATTTAAATGCATATTTACATTTCCCCAAAAAAAAAAAAAAAAAGAAGAAGAAGAAGAAGAAGTCATCTACCCATTAAAAAGAAAATTCGTAGACTTTTGAACTATATTCTTGTACATTAGTGAATTAATTATAACCTGTAGCCTTTTCCACCTTTTTGTTTATATATTCTAGGTTGAGACAACACTATTCCAACTACTATATATAAATTTCTCGGAAGATATATAGAAAATTATATATGTATATGTAATATTAATTACTTGTTCAATATTCAGTACGCTGTCAAGTTATATCATGTCTATGTATTCTTGATCTCTAAATCAAGTTAGAATGAAAGGATATTAATTTGAAAGCTCTTTATTCTTTGCACATTTGATATAAATTTGCAGTCGGAAACCATAAATAAAAAGGTGATTTGAGAAGATGCAATTTTTGTTGGGGGAAAAAAACGATCCTTTTAATGAATTTTAGTGTATTAATTAAAAATGATTTTTTTCCAGCGAATAATAAACATTAGTTTGCGAATCCTTTTCAAAAAATAAATTTATCAATCTTCATTTTTTAAGTAAATCAATTCCAAACACCCCCCCCCCGCCCCCCGTTTTTTTTTTTTTAAGGGCAAATCTCATGTTCACTCTATCATTTACCACTAAATTAATTGATAAAATATCGTTTTTTAAGTAAATCAATCCCCCCTTTTTTTTTTTTTGTTTTAAGGGCAAATCTCATGTTCACTCTATCATTTACCACTAAATTAATTGATAAAATATCATATTTACGGAGCTTATCCAGTGTTTTTTGTTTTTGAACTTGGGATATCCAGTCCCTATTTTTTTTTTTTTTCTTTTTTTTTAATCATCACTAAACCCCGTAATCCTTTTATTTAGCTTAGTGATCGGCCAACCATTAACCACAATTTCCCAAATAAAAAGTTGTACAATAATTTTTACTTGAAAATAAGAAAAAAAAAACTCCTTCAATATGAGGATCTGTTCTTCGCCTCAACTACTCTGCTTTTAATATATAAACATACACACACACACACATATATATAACACCAAATTTTGTCAATAACAGTTTACCTCAAATGCATTAATGCTGGCCAAAACATTACCTCATTTTGGTAGATAATCCTTATCACCATAATGTCATCACAACAGAATGTTTTTTTAAATGTTTTTTTCTTTTTGGGGCCATGTAGAAACTGTTTTATAGTTGTAGGTAAACTATGCATGTCTTCAAATATGTAAAAATAAATGCTTATGTTTGTATAACAAAAGACAACCAAAGTAATCTAACAAATTTATTATAGTCAATTCACATATCCCAATCCATAATGGGCAACGACACTGATTAACATACATGGAAATCTCAATCTCATGATGGTCCTATATATATATTATATATATACACACACACACACTATTGTTTTTGCTCGCTTAAGTTAGAAAGATAATCCAATTTCTCATTGCCACAAAATAATAATACACCTAAAACGAGTACAAATCCGCCGTCCAATATCACACTAATATTGAAAATCTAAAGAGATTCAAAAAGTCATCCCTAATTGAAAAAGAATAAAAAAAGAGTAAGATCTACCACTTGTACTCCACTACCGAGGATGATTATCACAATATATTTTCAATCAATTTCAGTTAATTAGTAAATTCACATATTAATTATATGAAAACCTGTTGTCAAGGTTATGAATTATGACAATAGGTAAATTTCATGTGATATATTGTTTTATTGTTGGCATATTTTTGTGTTTATTTTGTAATAACGGAGGTGATCTCACCACGCTCTCGTATTGTTTATGTGTTTAATATGCTAGAGTTAGTTCTAGACGGTATTGGGGGTAACATTTTTGCAATGGATCACTTGGCCTCGATCGATTGGAGTTTTCCGTCGATTGTAATGGTGTTGTTAAAAGAGTCATACGTGTGCTCGATGATTGGTATGCCTTCTCGATTTCCTATTGTTGGATCTCACGTTTTACTCTCTTGTGCATTTTATTATAATTTATTGATGGAACTGATTTGTAATTAAGATCAAGCTCCCTTGTAATATGAGATCATTCAAAATATTGGTGTTTGTATTTTATTTATTTAAAATACAATTATCCTTAAAAAAACAAAAACAAAAACAAAAACAGGATAAAACAAAAGATAATCTTGTAAATTTGTTACCTTCTTGTGGTCAATGTTATCTTATTCATCGAGGTAAAAATAAGATGGCCCATTTATTGACAAATCCTAGATTTTTTTTTTTTTAATTTTATGTTTTCTTGGGATATTAATATTGTCTTGTTATTTATAAACGTCATCGTTTTCGACATATTTGACCAATAATTATTATGTTGCCTTAATACACTTCAAGAAAGAAATTCGCATCTTAACTCTGCGACTCGACAATAATATAATACATACATACTCCTACACAATCTTAAATATTCATTTATAAAATTTTGAAAAAAATAATATCCTCTTGCACACTTGCACTATTATGATCCACATGTGCCAACAATAATATACTATAGACACACACACACACACAGAGGACTCTTATATAAACCCCAAATCATCCACCCAAGAAACCAGCAACAATCTTAGTTGCAAAACATTTGCTCTTTTTTTTTTTCCCCCCATTTCTATCCCTCCTTTTTTTTTCCCCCCCTCTATGCAAAATGGATAGTAATAGTATTACAAATGGTATTACCTTCCTACAAGAGGCCATCAAACCCTTGCCCATGACCATTTTTTTGGTCATCCCTCTACTCGTCCTCGTCGGCCGAATTCTCCGGTCGCGGCGGAGATTACCCTACCCGCCGGGCCCGAAGGGGCTACCGATCATCGGAAGCATGTCGATGATGGACCAGCTGACCCACCGCGGCCTCGCCGCCCTATCCAAGCAGTACGGCGGCATATTCCACCTCAAGATGGGGTACCTCCACATGGTGGCGATATCGTCGGCGGAGACTGCCCGGCAAGTCCTCCAAATCCAGGATAACATCTTTTCGAACCGCCCGGCGACGATCGCCATCAGCTACCTGACCTACGACAGGGCCGACATGGCCTTCGCCAACTACGGCCCGTTCTGGCGGCAGATGAGGAAGCTCTGCGTGATGAAGCTCTTCAGCCGCAAGCGGGCCGAGTCGTGGGAGTCGGTCCGGGACGAGGTCGACAAGACGGTCCGAACCGTGGCGAGCTGCACCGGGACGGCGGTGAACGTCGGCGAGCTGGTGTTCAAGCTGACGATGGACATAATCTACAGAGCGGCGTTTGGGGCGAGCAATAAGGAAGGACAGGACGAGTTCATAAGCATATTGCAGGAGTTCTCGAAGCTCTTCGGAGCTTTCAATATTGCAGACTTTATTCCATGGCTGACATGGGTGGATCCGCAGGGGCTGAACGACAGGCTGAAGAAGGCCAGGAAAGCGCTCGACGCGTTCATAGACAAGATCATAGACGAGCACATAGAGAAGAGGGAGAAGAGGAGAGGGGCTTTGGATGAGGCCGAGACCGACATGGTTGACGATCTGCTTGCGTTTTACAGCGACGAAGGGAACAAGGTGAATGAGACGGAGGATCTGCAGAACGCCATCAGCCTCACTAGAGATAATATCAAGGCCATCATCATGGTAATTTTTAATTAGATATCTAGTTCTATTCCAAAATATATATATATATATATATATTTTTTATTAGAAATTAATTAAATTAATCTAGAACTAGGTGGGTCGGAATGGAAGGTTCGGGTCTCAGGTCGCAACCAGTTCGGAATCTGAGAAGTTTTCTTTTCATGTTAATAAAATAGATACTTAAAATAAAACTCATACCAAGAAATTATAAATAAAAATATTCTAATAAGCCTAAGTGCACATTAGGGAAAAGAAAGAAAGAAAGAAAGAAAGATATAAAGAAATAGTCAAGAAGATAGGCATTTAATT
Organism: Ficus carica; assembly: GCA_009761775.1. Classification (NCBI taxonomy): domain Eukaryota; kingdom Viridiplantae; phylum Streptophyta; class Magnoliopsida; order Rosales; family Moraceae; genus Ficus; species Ficus carica. Next base: position 25,492,712 of record CM019743.1, on the reverse strand, counting down.
TTCCACTATTTGACCAGTATAGGAAGTTGGCAAGTTAGAATATGAAAATCGGAGGAGAATCTCATGAAAAGATGAAAAATTTTAAAAGCAAAACAAAAAACAAAAAAATGATGACTTACAAAAATTATTATTATTATTTTTTTTTTTTTTGGTTCCCATATCACAGATTAAAGATACTTGTATTAAAAAAAATTTAATACGTTATCTTATATGATTTTAAAATTTAATAGGGTCGGATGAAAATATTAACTATGATCGGAGATTTTATGAAATTTTTTTGTCACATTTTTTTTTTTTTTTTGAAAAGGACAAATCTTTTGCACCACATATGGGTGGTAGTTGATATGATATATGGTGGAAAATTAAAATCTTAATTATGATCAGAGATGTCCATGAAATATTTTTGCTCATTTTTTTAAAAGGACAGACCTTTTGTACTACCATTTGGGTAGTTGTTTTGATATGTGGTGGAAATATTGCAGGACGTGATGTTCGGCGGGACGGAGACAGTAGCATCAGCAATAGAGTGGGCCATGGCGGAGTTGATGAAGAGCCAAGATGATCTAAAGAAGGCCCAACAAGAGTTGGCGGACGTGGTGGGCTTGGACCGGCGGCTAGAAGAGTCTGACTTCGAGAAGTTGACCTACCTTCGGTGCACCCTCAAGGAGACCCTCCGGCTCCACCCTCCGATCCCCCTCCTCCTCCACGAGACCGCGGAGGACGCTGCCGTGTCCGGGTACCACGTCCCGAAGGGCTCACGTGTTATGATCAATGCATGGGCCATAGGAAGGGACAAGAACTCGTGGACCGACCCAGACAGTTTTAAACCCGCTAGGTTTTTGAGGGATGGAGTGCCCGATTTCAAAGGTAGTAACTTCGAGTTCATCCCGTTCGGGTCGGGTCGGAGGTCCTGCCCCGGGATGCAGCTCGGCCTTTACGCGCTCGAGCTGGCGGTGGGCCACCTCCTCCACTGCTTCACGTGGGAGTTGCCCGATGGGATGAAGCCGAGTGAGCTCGACATGAATGACGTGTTCGGGCTCACCGCACCTAGGGCAACTCGACTCATCGCGATCCCTACTAAACGTGTTGTGTGCACCATTTGATCTATCTTCGGGGAAAAAAAAAAAAAAAAAGAGTTCCAGCCGACGTGTGGCGAATGAAAACGACCACATGTGAATTTGAGTTGCCTCAATGCATTTCATGGCTTTATTTCGTTTTTTCTTTTTAATTTCGTTTCTTTATATCAAAATATGTGGCTAAAAAAAAAAAAAAGAAAGAAAAGATTAGGAGGAGAAGAAAAATAACTGAAAAGATCGATTGACGATGGAAAAAAGTGAGAGGAAGTTGAATTCTCTTTCTTTCGTGTACAAGAACTCTCTTCATTTGTCCTATATGTGTAAATTTGTATTGTAATTTTTTTTTTCCTAAAATACCCCTTCAATAAAGTTGAACAATTGATCATATTCAAAATAATGTTTATTTTCGTTTAAAGGAAACAAGAACCAAATCCACCTTGACCCTTGTCCTTATATGCTTTTGCTTTTCTATATATCCGAAATCAATTTTGTCCCTAGATATGTATATATGCACATTATATACATTGCCATCAACTTTTGTGCCTCTAATTATTGGTATTACCTTTGGAGGAATCTCTTGATTTGACTTTTTTACTCATTACTACATGAATTGTTCATATTTTCCATCAATTAGGATATATTGTGGGTATGGACATATCCGCATTTGTTTCATTTGTGGGCTAATGCCAACATTTCTCCACAAGATATCATCCTTTTCGCATACAAGTCCCATGCCAGGGCAAGTCCAGAATCTTTCTTTCTTTTTCTTTTCTTTTTTTTTTTTATATTTTGGAAGAGTTTCTTGGTTTTGAAATCTATTAAAGTAGCAAGTTTGTTGATCGGTGTGGTGAACTTGGCACCAACTCTTCATTTATTAGGATATTTCTTACCTTCTAGGATTTTCCTACATCTCATTCAATGGATTTTTACACTTACATTTAGTAAATTTGGTGAGGACATAAAAACCAAACTGTTTTTAGTTGGGCCCACCCACCAAATTTCTTGATACATATATATTGATAGGGACCCTTCAAGTCCGGGGTGTTCAATTGCAAGATAAACTCTATTTCATGACATAAGATTTGACAAATCTCATTTGATCCTATCCGGTGGTTAATGGATATAACAATCAACAATGTTTATTTATATAAATATATATATACACACACACACACATTATCACAAGTGATTATCATCATATTTTGTTAATCAATTACGAATTCATTTATTAAATTTTTGTTTATTAATACAGTCTCACATGTCAAATATAACTATTGGTGAAAAACTAATATTTCTCTTGTGGATCGGATGGTAACTTTTTCAAGGGAGGAGTGATGAAGATTGAAACGTATTTGGGATTGTGCTACAAGAGTTAGACGGTGTTAGGCCAATTTTAGAGGACTTTGTACATATTTCTGTTTTCGCATTTGTGTATGAGAGAGAGAGAGAGCGAGAGAGAGAGAGACGGGTTTGGAGTTTTTTAGTGGGGTTTGAGGAAGACGTGAGGCCTTCCACGCTTTCCTTTAACTAAATAATGATAATACTAATCTTTTTTTTAATTTTAAGGTTTGAATCTAAAGTCATCATTTCAGTTTTTATCTTTTTTTCAAAAATTAACAAAAATTATAATTAATTTTTAAAAAATCAATCAACTTTAACTTAAAAATATCATTCTAAATTCATATACCAAACGCAAGTTAAAACTTTGAAAAAAAATATATGATATTAAAAATTATAATTAATATGAGAAAAAAAAAAACATTAGGTTTAGGGGACAAAAAAATGTTTCTCTTTTTCACCTCAAGGTCCATTAAGGATTTCAATCCTCATCTCTCATCTTCTCCTTATTTTTTTGTTGCTTACCGTTACCTTGAATTGTTTATATGACCATCTCATAAAGTTGCATGCTTTAAAAGCAATTACTAAACAACAACTTTGTGGCAAACCACATTCATGTACTTTCTTTCTTTTCCTTTTTTCTTTTTTAATTGGGCAGGAGAAATTAAGAAGATGTTTTATTTTTATTTTTTGGTGAATAGATATCTTATTTTTATTGTAATTTAGAAGATGTTGAGCTCGAGGTTGTAATGGAATAGGACCCGTTGTATACGAGTGTCTCTCTTCACATGACACTACATAAGTTTAGGAATTAGGAGGATAAGTTTAAGTGGATTCTGATATTTTCAATGCTAATCTAATCACCAAGACATGATCAAATGATTTGTAAAGATTCTTTTTTTTTTTTTTTTTTTTTTTTTTTGCAGTTACGAAATATTTTTTAAATAATTTTTAAAAATATTATGAAATTTTCAATCATTAGATTTCCATTAAGTTTGGCTAAATCTTTATATGTTTATATTTAATATCATATAATTTTAATGTGATCCAATAATTAAAGGTAATGCTATACAAGGGGAGTATTTTTCTCCAGTTTCCCTCTTTTTTTTTTAATGTCTTACAAAAAAAAATTCCTTTTTGTTTCTTTGTTGTCCCAAAAAAATCTATTATCAAGGACTACTATTAAACTTTTGAAACTTCATATTGTAATAGATTGAGATCACGTGTTTGGCTTTAATGTCTCAAATAATGTCTAACTAATTATATTATGACACATTATTAAATGAAATTAGGATATCTAAATATAGGAAAATAAATAGCATTTCAAACTTTTTAAAATAACATATTATAATATAATTAATTAGATATTATTTGAGACAACATTAAAACAGAAGGTACTCAGAAAAAAAATTTAAATAAACAGAAAGTCTGAGTCTCATTGTAATAATGTCTCAACCACAAAACTTGATTGACCGGTCAAAACTCGAAAATATTGACATAGCATACTAAACAAACATGAAAATATCAATATTGGTAAAATATAATTATTGGTGAAAATACCAATATTACATAATCAAGGAAATTTATTAAAGAAATATATATATTGATATCTTATTGATATTTGTCAAAAATTTTCCGAAATCAAAAAATTTTCACACCAAAAGACATTTAAAAACTTTGGAATTTCAAAAATTTCTACCGAAATGTTAGAAACTTGTGTTGGAAAATTTTTGGAAATTTCGGGGATGTACGGTGGCCCTAAGGCAATTACTTTAGGGCTTTTTTCACCACTACTCCTGAAATTTTTTTTTTTTTTCATTTATAGTCAACATAGTCAACATGATATAAATTCTCCATCCTTAACTAACATAACATAAATTTTAATTAATTTTAATTTTAATTTTTATATCATGTTGGTTTAATGATCTCTAAATTTATATTGTTCAGGTGCTTTCTCCTTTAATTGACCAAAAAAATCCTGAAAACTTTGCAGGAAATTCAATTTTAATGCCAAAACCTGTGTATTCTCGCCAAAAATCGAAAATGCAAGCTCAGAATCTCCAAAAACTCCAGAAAACAAAAATTCTCTACAAAACCAATGGATTCTCGCCAAAAATCCAGAAAAACGAGAAAGGAAAATCGAAAATTGAACCATCACGAACGAGGGAGAACATGGAAAGAGGAGTGACAAACATCAAACAAGAGAAAGTAGAATTCAATGAGACGAACGACTGAGGAGCGAGAGGAGAGAGAATTACGAAACAGAAGAAAAACATCATAAACAAGGCTAATATGGGAAAAGTTTTTTTTTTTTTTTTTTTCAAATGCAATTTTACTACTCGTGAAAGTTACTCTGCTATTTTATTTACTTCCAATGTAGTTTAAAATATGCTACATACTACAATTTCCGTTCAGTAAATATGTTGGTGCAGAATAGCACTCTTCAGTAACAATTGAAGTAAATTGCAGGTTTTAAAAACAATTAGAGTAAAAAGCACTACTGCTATTTTTACTCCAAATATTTAAAGATAATGTTATTTACTTTTTTAATTTTGTGAAAAATACTATTTACTACAATTTCTATCATAAAAATAGAGACATGCATTGATTATTGATCTTTGATCCCATAATTATGTTATACACTTTCTATCAAAATAATAGTTAAATTATCATTTAAGAGAGAATTTAAGCAGAATCACAACCCTAGCATGACGAAAAGCCAAGAAAATAAATCGATTCGTTAGCAAATAATGAAAGTTTATTTTTTCTTTGGGAATGCTTCTTTGAGCCCCATCTAACAAAAGCAATTTCTTCCATTTCCTTTTTTAGTAGTTTTTTTAACATTCTAAAACATATGAGAGGATTTTTAAAAAATGAACTCCTCTATTTGGTTCTTTCTTGTCTCATATAAGATGGTTACATCAAAATGCGAATTACAGCAAGACCAACGGCAGATATAGAAACAAGAGTACCTATGCAGTATTTTATGACATCGTATTTCGCTGCTTCCAACTGGGCCCTTAAAGCATGAATTTCCTGGTAATTAATTATGTGATGAACAAAAATTAGCTAAGAAACTCGGTATAACTTGTAAAAAAAAAGGTGTGTTGGGGGGTGGGGGACGAATTGCTCCTAGTTCTCACCCGATCAAGCTTGTTAGTAAGGTTACTAGTTTCCGCATTCTGATTAGCGAGTTCTTCCCTTATTCTCCTGCAGGTAAACCGCAAGAACACAACATGGAATATGATAAACATACTGAGTAAGACAGAGGTTGTAAAGTTCCTAGAAAATTAAAAATTATGACTTTTTTTACTTACCCCCTTTCAAGATTCAAATCGAGCCGCTGCCCTGCAGTAACTTTATCAATTTCATACCTACATCAGAATAATTGTGGTCAATGCATGAATTTTCCAATAGAGCAAATAGATAATCACATGGTAGCAGACAGTATTCAATTTTAACTAATAAGTCAGACCTCAGTTCACTGCGCATCTTCTCAATGTCATTCCTCAATTTCTCGGTCTCATGTTGCAATAAGGAAAAATGGTGACCCTGCATTATTTCACAATAGACATTTATGTCGGGGGAACATATGTCAATGTAGGAGAACATATGTGGGGAGCAGGGAGCAAGTACTTTGTGACTTATGAGAAATAATGAGTGTAATTTGCAGCTCCAAAAAACATTGATTCTAGCAGCTCACAGTTAATAAAGTTCAAAGTTCAAGCGGAACCAACTACATTCTTGCCTCTTGTCAAAGCCAAGAACGTTATGCAAATGACCTAGGTAAAAAACACAGTCCAATGCTAATGCAAAAGCTAGTTAGTACCTGTGAGCTTTGAACTTCGGATTTGAACTTGGACACATTGGATTCTTGAAGCATTTCGATCTAACAACACAAAACAGACAACCAAGAAGAAATCTTAGATAACAGAAGTCACTAAAGCGTAGGATAATAAAAGCAGCAAAGATGAAAGCTCACCTTCTGCATTTCTCCCTTTGACACAAAGGACTGAGATACATTCTCCAAGCTGTCGTTCAATACTTCAGTAATGGCAGCCGTTATTGCCTCAGCTTGCTTCGAGGGCACACCTTGTCCCTCTAGTCTCCTCACCTGCACCACAATGCAAAATGCCATTAAACCCTTCAATCTGATACCTTCATTTTAGACTTTCATTCTATTCCTTTCACAAAGAAAAGCAATTAACAATTTCTATAAGAAATCGTACTATTGATGAGGGAAATTAACTTCCCCAAATGGAAGAACAAAGAGTAATGGAAAATTGGAAATTACCAAAGCTAAAGTGTCAACAAGAAACAACCGCTTTCCATTAGAGTTTGCAAGCTGAGAAATCTGCCTACAATCCAAATACCCAAACTGTGAAGCCGGAGAGAAATCTTGCAAAGCAACAAAAGTCCGAACTCTGGATAATCCTATCCCTGAATTCATTCCCAATGCCATCAATCGCTTACATGCTGCACCAGCGACCATTCTAATCCTCACCTAATTTCTGAAAAAGAAATAAACAATGACTCAAAATCTCCCAATTTCAAATCATCTCTAAAATCTTAATTCAACAATTCACTCACGTAAGGATCACATTTTCAAATGAAGATACAATGAAATACATATTCTACACAAATCAAGTTTATCCTTTTAGCGACACATTTTCCCGGCCACCAAATGGAAAAGAAAATGCAATTTTATAAAACTACATTTGTAAATCATCTCCCAATTCTTAATTCAACCATTCACTCACGTATAATGGCATTTTGGACAGAAGATACAACAACAAAAACACAGATTCCACATAAATCAACTTTATCCTTTTAGGGGTACATTTTCTCGGCTACCAAACGGACAAAATTAAATAAGCAATTTTGCAAAATCTGTTGATTCCAAATCGTCTTCCACTTCGCAATTGAACCATTCACTCACATACAATCGCATTTTCAACGGAAGATACAACGACGAAGAAAAGATTCCACGCAAACCAAGTTCATCCTTTTATCGACACATTTTCTCAGCTACCAAATGGGAAAAAAAAAATGTAAACGCAATTTTGAAAAATCTACCGATTCCAAATCGTCTTCCAATCCTTAATTGAACCATAAAATATTCCGCATAAATCAAGTTTATCCTCCTAGCGACACATTTTCTCGGCTGCCAAACGGCGGGGGGGGGGGGGGGGGGGGGGGGGGGGGGGGGGGGGGGGGGGGGGGGGGGGAAAACGAAATTTACACAAAAATCAGGCGCGTCCAAGGGATCTTACCTTATATCGAAAGACGAGATTGGGGAAAATTTCTGGGCGAGCACAAGAGGAAATCGAATCGAGGAAGGCGAGAATAGCAGATAAAAAACCTTTTGAGCGCGTTCTATAGAAGAACGATCCTTATCCTCTGCTCGCTGTAATCGTTCACAGACATTGGTTTAGCTTCGTCTCTAGGGTTTCGCGGTGCTTGAAGAAGAAGAAGAAGAAGAAGACCTTGTTTGACCAAAGACGGAGCGAAGCACCGCGTTCGTTCAAATTGCGTGCGCTGCTCGCCTTGTCAAACACAGCTCAACTTGCATTCCCTTTTTTTTTTTTTTTTTTTGGCTTAAATTTCTATTTATATTTCCAAAGCTGATTTATTTAAGGAAAAGAAATTTGTACGGTAAAAATAAAAAGAAGAATTTCTTTTCCTCTTTTTTTTTTTTTTTTTTTTTTAGGTTAATGCAAAAACATCTACAGAGCCATACAATTTTATGATGTAATAAAAAATTTAGGAAATATCTCTTTTCTTGTCATCGGATATATTCAACAATTTTTATTTTTATATAAAATTAACATATATCATTGAAATTATTACATTAAAATCAATTTATTATTATATTAATTAATTAAAGAGTTATAAGTGTCGTTTTATAAACATACTCGATAATGAGAAAATGAAATAAATTTTAATAGAGAGTTATTTGATTATTTATTTAATTTGATTACTTCTCATCATGACGGTTTAAATTGCATCTCGATTAGAAAATGGCCACAGTTTTTTTTCCCTATCTTATTATAGAATTCTTTATTTTTTTATATTTGTTTCGTAAAACTTAACTTGATTCTTTCTCCGTCGTTAATATTAAGTAGGTTCTTAAAATAAGTACAAAGGTTGTATCAGGAAAGGCAACAATTCTATTTTAGTAAAAATAATTGTTAGCCTCATGATATCCGGTGGTTTAGGTTGTTGCCAGATATTTAAAATGGTTAAATTATTTGTAAATTGTTAGGATTCATATTTAAAAAATAAAAATAAAAATTGATATGATGTATAAACCCACACGTGAATAGGAATATCTTATGATGATGGAAAGAGAAAATAATTCCCAAAACTTCAGGACGGGTTGGAACAAGATATATTCTGGTTTATCATATTGACAAGTACAGCTCACATGACAAATTGTGTGCAATTTTTTTTCTTCTCCTCTTTTTCCAAACAAAATAAACAGAACTTTGGATACTTCCAGCAAAAGCAGGTAACTTGGTATAATTTTAGTGCAAGCTTTGTTCCTACTTCCTACTAGCTGCATTGTGACGTTTTATTGACTTAAACTAGTTCCTTATTTTTGCAACCTTTTTATCATTTAGGAAAACTTTACCAAAAGCTTTGTACCTCACCCTATCTCTACCTACATTCATAGGAACTTTAAATCTAATTAAAATTATATCAAAATAATTATAAAAAAAAAAAAAAAAAAAAAAAAACCAAATCAATCTTCCCCAAAATTTTATTTATACTTTGCTCTTGAAGTTTGAAAACTCCACTTTATTGAATTTAGATCCCATCCCACTTAACGTATCATACTCAAATTTTGTTAAAAACACATGAAAAACAAAAAAGAGAAGAGTTAGCCTCTCTTAATCCCATTTAATTAGAATTATTATTGAAAACAAACGGAGAAAGACCATGATCGCACTTAACTTCTTACTTTTTATTATCTATTTTTAACAGAAATTTTATAAAATAGGAACCAGAATGGAAATAATCATAAAGTTTGAAGGGCACGTATAATCAACGTTCCACATGATACTCAGCCAAAAATAAGAAAATCTGACACTAGCATAATCGCATGTGACACCTCTGTAAACTGTGGCTGCAGAGAAAAGGCACAACCTTCAGTCCTTGGGCGGTTAGTCTTATCTCATGAATGGACCACTTATCTGCTTTGTATCCTTTCTACAAAACATATACGATACAACGAAGTTATTTGAACTAATGGCTTCTTGACAATGGAACAGGCAACACAATCACCGCATCTTATTCGACTAATCACAAATTCACATGTTAATTTCAAAAATCACGGATTACGAAATCAATTAAAAAATCAAAAAACCAGAACGATCAACATAGGTTGATGGCACAATCCGAAACTTGGTATCATTACTACCATTCGCTCTTCCATCGTTTGTCCATGGAAAAAGTCTTTCCACGGCTGTTGTTTTTCTTTCTTTTTTTTTCCATGGTCAGGGAAGTACCGTCGATTTTTCCTTTCGATTACAGTATCCATTTCAACTTGTATGGAGGAAGAGGAACACTGATTCTGTGACTTCTCCACTATATAAACATCACCTTTGTTCATTCATTGTTTGTGCCTGTAAGATGTCCGAATCAGCTGAAAATTCCCCAAGCGAATGCCACACCTTCATTCAACAACTATACAAAAGCTTCCAAACAAGAAAAAGGAGGTAGAGTAGCTGAATAAGAAAAGAAACTCTACTCTATGCGTTTAGAACCCCGGAAAACAGGATAATATGTGTCCAGATCAAGAAGCTCAATGATGTGTTGTGTAGCCCACAAATAGGAAGAATGGCCTTCAATGAGATCCGTTACATCGACCTGAAGATATGAGAAGAATATTTATTTTGTTGAAAAATTGGCAATGTTTCATGTAGGAGATTATGTCTTCCCTGGGAAATCGTGTCATCGAAAAACAAGAGGAAACTTACATTTTCGATTCCTGGGACATCTACAGGTTGAATGCCTGCTAATCCTTGACTAAGCAAGCTGTTCGTCCATGGTACCATTTACGAGAACGGAAATCAGCAAACAATAATTTCTCCAAAATAATAGAACCATAATGGCTAAATAAATCTCCAATTGACAGAATCCTAGAACTAAAGATCCAATCAGCACCTTGCATTTATTAATTACAAAAATAATTTTTCAAAAACAATCAGGACCTGCCCGTTTTGATTTAGTGCTTATCAACGGCAACTAAAAATTCGTATAGATGAGCCTTTCATTCAGAGAAAATCAACTATGTCAAGCATACCTAGCTCGAAAAGCAAGTCCAAGCGTCCAATCATTTGTAGAATAAGCATTCACTAATCTTCCAGCAACCATCTGCAAAGAGCAGGAGCATATGGAAGAGCATTCAGTGATGATGGAATTATGCAAAGACAGTTTTGCATTGGAAATCACCCACAAAAATCACAATACGGCTAGGCTAAAAGAAAATAAAACACCTTTCTAGCAGCTCCCCACTTCTCATCTTTAATTGAAATGGGCGCTCCGAGAAGAACAACTCTTTCTACAAGTTCAGCTGCCAAAATTCATTACATTGGGGTTATTCCATAAGTCAAGGACACTTTCAAGACTGAAAAGTAATAGTGTTACCATTATTTTCGTTTTCAGCCAAAAACTGCAGACACTTAAATATAACTCTTGCTCCAAGTGAGTAACCTACAAGTGTCACGGGCCTGGAGATTCATGGAAAGCCAAAAATAGATATTTAAAAGACCAAACCTTACAAAGGTACTGGCATTTTCAATCAAGTGATGATGAGTAAACCTGTTCCCATGAACTCCCTTTAACAATACTTCAGCAAGCAACTTTCCTGCTTTGTCCGATCTAGAAAATGTCAAAGGTTAGTGATCTAATAAGCGAATAGAAACTCAATGAATAATTTCAACCTATTCTGTAAACCCTTCATCTAACAATTCAACGTGCATGGGAAAAAGAAAATGCTAACCTGTCAACCGCAATTGTCCACTTGCTATCGATGAAATCAGCAGCAGCAATTAATGTTGCTGGCCATGCCAGTGCTGCCATAAGGGTGCTTAACACAGTCATCATTGCACCTCGCGTCATCAATTCAATAGCAAGTCCTACGAAAGAAGCCATGATGTTATTATCATCATACTACATGCTAAACAACAATAACAGCCATAAGGTTCAAATTATTTACTTGATGTGAGCCAATCCTGAATTGCTGTACTCACTGCAATTAGATTCTTAGACTCCCACTGCAGCACATACCTAAAGAGAATTTACAATCATAAGAGAGATGTAAGTTGCAACTCCGTTTGTAGCTCTACAGACCATGTTCTATACAAGAGAAAAATAACAAAGGTAGGCAATCCGTGTTCCAAGTTCCAACTATGTGATACTTTCCTTGCAAAAGAATACCATGACAAATTTACTAGTCTACAAACAGTACCTTGTACAAATTGACAGTTTCATAGGCCAACGAAATTTTATTTTTTAAAGCAAAAAGAAAGGAAGGTAACACCAAAAGACGACAAAAGGTGACATCAATCGATAAGGCAGAAACTACTTAAAGCAAAAGAACCGTCAGAAACTGAATACAAACTGAACTCAGCAGCTAAAGCCTACTCAACCCAACTATTTCTTTAGCATCCACAGTTTTAGAATCCCGCCTTCTTACGTCTGTTATTTCCCCGAAGAATGTAATGTGAAGATTCATATGCAGTGGTAAAAAGTTCAAACCTTTCCAAGTTGTCACTCTGTACTTCCCAAGGTCTTACAAAATCTTCCTCATCAAAAACTAATCCTGAGATCATGATCTCAACTGCTAGCCTCTGGCATAGAAGAAAACTAAGAGTTTGAGACGCTAAAATACTTAATCAGTAAGAAAGTGAAAGAAACTTCAACACATTAGTGTCTGCAGGTTAAAAATGTCCACGAGGAAATCAAACTGTCCTATAAAAAAGAAGCTGGAAAAACTCACGCCTTGGTTATGATTTTCTCCGATAGCTCTGAATTCAAATTCATCAACATTCCCAGTTCTCCTAGCCATTTTGCTCCCCGTAAGTCCAGCTCCAGCAGCTAGGTTGACAAAAACACATCCAAATAAAGTCACTTAGTCCACATAAACTTTATCTCTCAAAAACTAAAACCTCTTCATGTTTACCAGATCAAATGACAAGGAAAACAATTCCTAGCTACCATACTGGTCATTTTCACTTTGATGCAGTACTGGAAATAGTTATGAGTTGAATAGAGAGACTTCTAAGCAACTCTTATATTAGACTCAAAACTGTGCTGAAAGTCTAAAACAGATGTAAATTCTGTTCTAAGCATGCCCGAGACATTGGAGAAAAATGTATATGAAACGAAATGCCATGTAGGCATATACTGCCACTATGTTATTTATAAGTAGCATGTATCCCTATAAGTGTAACCAACTATTCACCTCCAAAAGATGCAGCAACAGCAACAGATCCAGCCACGGTTCCTGCAGCACCAGCAGCTGCTGCAAATCCACTCGCCCCAATTACCGGAATGAGAGTACCCAATGTTGGAGCTAGAGCACTAAGTCCGGCAGCAATTGCTGGGGCAGCTAATCCTGTCAAATGAAAATAAGTGGAACAGAGTCAAAACCATTCAGGCTATGAGAAAAATTTTCAACCGAGCATTTAAAGTTCTCCAAATATATCCATTAATCTGTAGCTGGCTCTATACCACCAGTAACAGCCAACAGTGTTCCCCCAGTTAAAGCAGCTGCACCAATAATACCACCACGCTTCCACTTGGCCCATTTAGTATTTGATGACTGAGGTTGTTCTTCGCTTGACTCTTCCTTTTTGGCCAAAGCCATAGCAGAGCAAGCAACCATTGTTTCCATAGCTTCCTGGTCAGAGAAAATATCACTTAGTGAAAAATTTTAGAACATGATATCGAACTGATTAAGAACGATACATAATTTATGCAGGATGTGAAATAAATTCCGAACTCTCAATAAAACATGATAAAGCAAAAAGAAATGTAGAGCATTACAACTCGCACACTTTTTATCGTATACAAATAATGTTCTAAGGTTGAGTGAACAACTCTGTACTAACAAATTGTACATACAAACCATTTTAATCCACTTGACATCAAGCCAAGTAGCCAGCAACCGCAGAGCAACACGATGTCGAGCATCATATCCCTTTCTTTTACGGGTACCCTTTTTGTTATCCTCATGTGTGTCCGCTAAACAAGCCGAGAGAAGCACATAGAGAACCGTCACTTTCCTCTGATAGCCGAGCATCGTTACCTCTTCAATGGGGTTCTCATCACCTTTACTGCTGGACCCATCAACTGCATCTTCAAGGGGCAAAATATTTCCCTCAGTCTTCGGCTGAACTTCCATGTTCGCACTAGATGCTTCCAAGTTTGATTGCACCTCAGCCGTTGAACATTTCTCGCGACACTCGGTTTCATATTCACGATGCTTTTCCTTCTTAGACTCGGAAGATTCGGGACTCTTTTCCATGCTACGCCACATGGCATCAACTGCTTTCGACAAAGCAAGTTCTTGATCGGAATTTTGAGAAGAATTCCCATCATTTTCCTCCGCTAGCAACCTCAAAAACTATAACAACACGAAAAGCATACCGTGACCAAAAAAAAAACACAGACACCAAATTAAATTATAACTTACCCAAAAAAAAAAAAAAAACACTAGTAGTAAACCCAAAAGTGGAAACATACTGCTCCAACATGATGCTTGGCCGGAGAAGATCCAGCGGTTTCCTCAAGGCCAGACCATGCCACTGAGTCAATCTCCAAAAACCTGCTCATAGCAATACCAATGCCGATTCACCAACCATCATCAGACATGAAAACTGCACAATTCGCACGGTTTTCCACAAAAAACAACTCAAAAAACTCCAAATTATTGTGTGAATTCCTCTTTTCCAACAAAATTATCGACGACCAAACAGTAAATTACATTTTTGATCTCTTCAACAATTAGAATTGAAAAAGAATTCAAAATCATTTACGAATTCCTCTCTCCAAACATCTCCAACCAACCAACGACCAAAACCGGAAAATCAAACTCCGAACAATCAAATTCAATAATTTGCATTTCATTTCAAATTATAAAGAAAAATTACCTGAATACAGGGCGGAGGAGGCCGGAGACCTCGTGGACCCAGAGGTCAGGGTCGTCGGCGACGGAGTCGGCACTGCTGCCGCTGCTGGTTCGGTCGTCCGAGGTTTCATCGTCGGGGAAGGAGCCGCCCAAGGGACGGGTCTGGTTGATCTGAGCCTGGTGGAGAGCCAGGGCTAGGAGAGCCCCGGCGGCGTACCTCTGCGTCGGCGTTAAAAACGACGTCGTCGCCATCGCATTGGAAGTCGATCCTGAACAAGGACGTTGAAAACACGCTTTTAAAATCAATTCTGTTGATTTGATCAACTCGTCCCGCGAAATTCTTTTTTTTTTTCCTTTTGGGGAAGTTCGAAATTAAAAGATTTTAAGAGGTAAATCGCCGGAAAATGGAGAAGTCTGATTTGGACAAACGTTTGAAGCAAGAAAGTCTTGGAACGGTGCCGTTTTGCCTGTCATTTCACTGTCTTGCCGCTGTTTTCTCTTTTTTTTTTTTCTTTTTTTTTTTTTGCCTTTTTTGGTAAATTGTTACGTTGTTTCCTAAATTTTGTACGAGGATGTCGTTTGATCCTGAATTGTTTTTTTTTTTTTATTGATTGATCCATAATCTTGTTAAAAGGTTTAAGTTAGACCTTTACTCCAACGTACGTTAAAAATTCACTTTTTTCTGTTAAATAATCTGACTTAATTTGAAAATATCAAGCCTCCGTTTGGTTGGACAGTTCAAATTCAATATTTTGAGTCCAAACTAAACTGGGAGCGTTTGATTTTTCAGTCTATTTTGAACTTTCTACTGAACCGTTATACAGTGAAACGGATTGCCTTCACTGTTCTCTGCCTACCCACGTGAAATTATTCCTGAACCTCGAGAGCTGGAACTGACCGAAAGCTTGTGCGCTGCAAGCTACCTTCAACCTGTGCCTTCTTCCCATCTTCAAGTTAAAGCCTGCAAACTACTTCCTCTCTTCCCATATGTTAATTTGAAAGTTTCTAGCCCCTTGGCAACCATCCCCTCCGGTGAACCAACTCGGCCCCCACCCACCGAAAGAATTCTCCCCAACCGCCAGCGACTATCCCCTCCGGTGAACCCATCGACGGTGCCCCCCATGAACCCAGTTACGATCTACCTTATCTTCCCTTCCACGTTGAACAATCGGCTACCGCCCCCATATGTGAGTTAAATTTTTTCGTTTTCTCTCTCTAGTTTATCTTCCCTCCCCAGCACAATCGGTTTTAACCTTCTCCTCTCCTCTCCCAGGTTTTGGTTTTGGTTTCGCTGTTGGGAACTCTTCGGGAATATGAACATTAAAAAAAAAAAAAAAAAAAAAAAAAGGCCAACAAACAACCAGATACACAGGCAAAATTTTTTTTTTCCAGTTTATGATCTGACGGTACATGAAGCTGGCTGCAATGGCTGGCCTTGACCCGCAACAGCCGGCCGCCATGGCTGGCCTCAGTCCTTTCCCCCCCGAAAAAGAAAATAAACAAATAACAAGAAGAAGAAATTATGAAAAGTGTGAGATCATCTGGGAGGAGAATAAATTTACCAAGATCCACAAAAAATCTACGTTTCTGGGCAAACATAGGGGAAAAAAAAAAAGGAGACATAAACAAATATCTCTCTATTTCTTTTCCACTTGTCTGCATGTTCCCGAACTCCACCATCTGCCATGCTTTGCTCTGTTTTTTCAGAGAGAGAAACGTTAAGAAAAAGAGAGAAAGAGATAGGAGTGCCTCTCTCAACTGTGTTGGTTTGGTTGAAATGGTGGGTGAGAGCATTAAAAAAATTTATAAAGGTCGGTTTGGATATGTGGTGTTCATTTTTTATCAAATACTCAACTCAAGTTAAACTTTTCAACTCAAACTTTTTTACCAAACACTCAACTCAAGTTAAAACTTTTCAACTCAAACTTTTTTACCAAACACTCAACTCAAGTTAAACTTTTCAACTTAAACTTTTTACCAAACACTCAACTCAAACTCTCAACTTGACTTATTTCGAACTGAACTTAAAATTAGGGCCCGTTTGGTTCACAAGTTTGAGTTAAGATTTTTAAGTTCAGTTTGAGTTGAGTTAAGTTTAGTTTAAATGATGAGTGTTTGGTAAAAAGTTTGAGTTGAAAAGTTTAAGTTGAGTTGAGTGTTTGGTGAAAAAAGTTTAAGTTGAGTTGAAATGGAAAAAACAAGGGCCTTGTTTGGATGATAATAAAATGAGCTGAATCAATTTTTTTAATTTTTTTTAACATTCTATCGTATATTTTAGTAAATAAAACTGAATAATCAGTAATATGACGAATTATAATTTATAATCAATATGAGACGGCAAAAGTTTGTGCAAATTTTTTTTATTGTAATATTATACCCCAACAAAATGTACATTGTTTGTAATGTAAGAATCATCTAAATAAAGTAACAATTACATTCCGACACTGGCGCAATTAGAGAATTTATGTTTGCGTTCACGTGGCTCTGTACCATGGATATGATTGATAACGTTCCCACATAGCATCCGCCATCCTTTCTCTCATCTGATTCATCGCCCCCGTACTCGGGCCATGTTGCTCCGTTCCTGTACTTGGCCCAGTATCATCTACCCCCTCGTCCAACACGTAATCCACGTTAACGTCGTCATTCCCACGTACAGGCACGTAATCAGCTACATAATCTTCTAGAAATGGGTCCCCAATCTGCACCATCCTTATGAAATTATGTACAACAGCACACGCCACGGGGATCATTTTTTGTTTGTCCATCGGATAGTTGTTCATGGCTTTAAGTATTTTGAACCTTGCCTTCCAGACACCAAAGGTTCGTTCAATGCAATTCCGGAGCGAAGAATGCGTGTAGTTAAATACCTCCCTGCGGTTGCCTAACCCGGCATGACGTCTTCGATATTCCGGTAAATGATACGTCTCCCGTCTAAATGGGCTCAGAAAACCATCCTTATTGGCGTAACTGGAATCTGCTAAGTAAAATTTTCCTGCAAAATAAACACCACAATATGAGGAGAAGTCCATTATTTTTAACCTAATTCCGTATATGTAATTAATGCAATAATATTAATCATACGATTACCAGGTGAGGGCATTGGGAAACCATGGAATGCTATAGCCTCGTCCAACATTCTGGCATCATGGCATGATCCCTCATATCCGGCCAACATGTATGTGAATTTCATGTCAAACGAACATGCCGCTAATATATTCTGCGAGTGGAATCCTTTACGATTGATCCAACCGTCAGCATTCTCGCGCCTTGGGACACATGGGACGTGTGTCTCATCAATAGCACCAATACAACCCTGCATGCCTCATAAAAAATCAATCAATACCTGTTTGGTCCATCCACGGTTTGACGCAAGTATTTTAATCGAAGTGGAAGATATTTTGAATATATAACAGGGTTAACGTACATCAAACCATGGCCGATATTTTCCTTCATGCTCAATTATCAAAGGTTGCACCGTCGTGTAGTTAGGTGGTTGGATGAATTCGTCCTTCAACGCACAAATAACCTTCAACACTCTAAAAAACCAACGTGATGTTGTTTCTTGCGAATGTTGGAATAAATATGAAACGTGTCGGTTTGTAGCGCCTTGTGAACAAATGGCTAAAAAAATGAATAACTGCTCGTTCAATTCATGTGATTCGTTGGCGTCAACAATTCCCGACTACCTAATAGATTACTTAGTGCTCTGAAGGTTGATGATTTCATACTGATTATCCCTTGAATTACGTCTTGATGCCCATTTAATATCTCTTCCACCCGCATGCTGCCAGTTAGAATTGAGTCATGCATTGGTTGTGGAACGCGGCGCCTGTTCCGCCTACTATTTATCATGGCCACCACTGCCCTCGCAAGCATATCGTCATCCTCGCCTTGTTCATTAGGTGCGGCTTGGGCGTTCTCGTCATGACGAGGTGTGGAACCGAACCTGTTTATTTCTGTATTTTGTTGTCGTACCTAAATTCACTACTTTACCTGTTCTAGATCAATTACAAACCCCTAGTTAGAGACACGAAATTATGCATTTGGACATTAATGTAATCATGAAAAAAGTTGATTATAACCGGTTAAGAATGTGTGGCCGAAAATGATCATACATATACTACATAAAATGAACATCGAATAACAAATAGAAAAAGTTTAACTCTCAATGTTATGTTTAACTGAAATGGAAGGGGGAAAAAAAAGCATCTATAACATAAAATTCAAATCGGTGGTGGCATCTGGGAGGTCACAACTGAGGCAATAATACCCCTCCGGTCCTCGTCGTCGAGCAGACAGAATGGACGCTGAAGCTGTGGATGTGCATCGAAGTAGTGCCACATTATCGTTCGCTGATATTATGGAACACTTATCTCCTTCATGATATTCATGCAGTCCACAATGCATAAATTCTGGGTATTTTGGTCGCTACTAGTTGTCGATTGCGATCGACCGCGGAAATGATTAGCGATTTCCTGCATGGCCTCGTACGTCATCTCATCTGTCACGTCCCTTTGTTTCCGCTTCCCAGTACTCCCACGTGACCGTGATGGACCACTTTCGTCGTTAACACCACTCGTGTTAGCCTACCTCCGCGCACCTATGCTCTGACATATTCCGTCCTCCATAACCGGTTGTGTTCCGGACTGGTCCATGGAGAAATCAAATTCGAACGATGGCGTACTTCCACCTCCCATCGTAACAGATCCGAATCCCGAGGCACCTGCTGCATGGTTTTTTTCAAAAATGTTGTAATACAATTCCTTGTGCCGAAGTCCCTCATAGCGGAGATGGGTACACTCCTTGTTATCCTGATAAAAATAAACGATTAAAATTAACATGTATTGGTTGTGTTTGTTATAATTACGATATTATAGAAGGTTCTCAGAAAGTTGGATTACTTTGACGAAGCCTCGCCATGTTTCGTCCGAGCAAACAACCGTATTCGTCACCGGATCATATCCAAGACCTGTGCGGGTTTGCAGAATCTTCCAACCCCTGTAAATCTTTTTCATGCGCTCTTTTTTTTGAGATAAAGTGGATCCAAAAGCTGGAACACCGCCAAAACGTGTGTTGAACTCAGTGGCCCATAGCTCCAGGACCGAGCTTGTTGGTTGCTTCCCGCCTCTTGCAGCCAAGTACAAGTACTCATCAAGTTTTTCAAGGAATAGTTTTTCCTTAGCATCAGTCCAAACGTATGATTCACCGGATGCTTTGCGAGGCATGTCCTTAATGCATGACAAATCAAAATATTAATTTATGCTAAAAAGATCAATGATTGGAATGTAGTTTTGGCTCAGAAAGTATTAATTGACATATTGCAGCTGAGGCATGTCAATGACCCGATATCATGGCAACTACCATGGCATCGAACACCGGTAACTACCTAAATGATATCGGGTTATTGACGCACCAGTCAGATGCAATTCCAATTTAGAATTATGGGCCTTTATCATCATAGCCAAATGGATGGATCAGTTTGGCAGCCTTTAAATGACCAAAACAAGGTTTGACAAGGAGCAAACCACTAAAAAACCAGAGCCTAAAACTGGACTGGGTCAAAAAAACCAGTAAAATCAAGCCCGAATCATGCAAAAAGTGACCCAAAATGCAATGTAACCAGATCAAGGTCGTGTAAACCAGTTAGACAGCCTCTAAATGACCTAAACAAGGTTTGACAAGGATCAAAACACCAAAAAACCAGAGCCTAACAAGTTCGGGTTAAGAAACCAGCAAAATCAAGCCCGAATCATGCAAAAAGTGACCCAAAATACAATGTAATCAGATCAAGGTCGTGTAAACCAGTTAGACAGCCTCTAAATGACCTAAACAAGGTTTGACAAGTATCAAAAACCAAAAAACCAGAGCCTAACAAGTTTGGGTCAAGAAACCAGCAAAATCAAGCCCGAATCATGCAAAAAGTGATCCAAAATGCAATGTAATCAGATCAAGGTCGTGTAAACCAGTTAGACAGCCTCTAAAGGACCTAAACAAGGTTTGACAAGGATCAAAACACCAAAAAACCAAAGCCGGCCCAGTTTGGGTCAAGAAACCAGCTGAATCAAGCTAGAACCATGCAAAAGGTGACCCAAAAAATCTAACTAACATCTGGTATACTCATTAGGCAGTATATCTTCGACCCAAACTCCGAAATAACAATGCACAAAAACACAAAAAACCACAATAACCCTGTTTTGGGGTCAAGAGATTCGGAAAGGTCAAGCCAAAATCATGAACAAAGTCTCAAATATCTCTGAAATTTAACCAACACCTGCAATATGTCAAAACAATGCAAAAGCCTTCCTTGGATCCAAAAATGGTGTTTGCAGTAAAGCCATTTCTATCTTCTCTAAAATCAAGCAAATTAATCAACCAAACGTGGGTGGGAAATGAAATCAAACACAATATGAGCACTAAAGTAGTTTACGATCAAAAGTTAGGGGATGAAATACATACTATGGTTATAGAATTCGAACCGGATGAGGAGTATAAAGGGGCAAACTCTTGATTAGGGCATGAAAAATTGGGTCTCCGATAAGATCCCCGAACTCGGAAGTAGTGGGTAATCAGGCCAATGGTTCGCCTTCGGTTCGAGATACCCAACCAGCGCCTCATTACATGCAGGGGGGTGAGCGATGACAGAAGGGCGGATTTAAGCTTACCTGAGAAAGAGGATCTTAAAACACTCAACAGACCTTCCTGCAAAGATGCAGATGGTCAGAAATCTCTTCGCCGGTCAGAGCCCACAGCAAACTTGACACCAGCACATGGGCGCCGGTGGGGAGGAAATCGAGTGTTTGGAAGACGAGCTGAGGCACGCTCAAGGGCAGAGTTGCAGGGAATGTGGGTGAACAGTAAACTTTTTTCAGTCCCCTGTGCAACGGTTCAAAGGCTGACTCAAACTGGACTGGAACCCCAAACACGTTCAGTTCGAAATGAACTGAAATATACCAGCTAGAGCTGGTCTTCCAAACGGCCACTTTCCAACTCAAACTGGTGAACCAAACGGACCCTAAGGAGAGTTTAACATTTTAACTTAAACTTAGGGGGTGTTTGGTAAATGAGTTTGAGTTGAAATTTGTAAGTTTAAATAGTGATTTTGGTTGACTTTTTCAGAAAAGACAAAAAGCTTTTGAGAAAAAAGACAAAAATTAAGTTGATGGTGATGAGTTTAAACTCATCACCTAAACACCCCCTTAAGATTTAAACTTAAATTTTTATCTTTTTAAAAAAAAAAATTATCTTTCTTGAAATTTGTTTTTATCTTTTTTAAAAAATCAATAAAAATTACTATTTAAATTTAAAAATTTCAACTCAACTCAAACTAAACTCAGGGGGTGTTTGGTGAATGAGTTTAGTTTAAGATTTTTAAGTTTAAATAGTAAATTTTTAGAAAAAACAATAAAAAAAATTTCAGAAAAAATAAAAAAAAAATTCCAGAAAAAGACAAAAATCATAATAAAAAAAGTACAATTTAATTCAAATGAACTAACAACCAAACGGACCCTCAGTCACCAAACCCCCCTAAACTACCCCTAACATATATACTGATTATTTTTCAAACAAAAAAAAAAAAAAAAACTCTCATTCCTCTTCTCCTTCGTCGCTTTCTTCTGTAAAAGCCAACACCATACCAAAGTCCTACACAAACACTCGAGCAAATTACAAAAAATTTCACTTACAAGTTCAACAAAAAAAAAAAAAACAACAATTCAACTCTGCCATTTTTGACTGAAGACCAGAGAAGGACTTCCGATCTCGCACGGAGGTAATGCGCCATGGAGTTTGCGAAGGCTCGCGGTAGCCGATCGAGTTGGTGGAAGCTCGCGATGGCGGATCTGGGTTTGCGAATCAACGGCGGCGGATCATGGTTCGCAAGATGCCGACGGTGTCACGGTAGGTGGCTTTTGGCTCTCAACGGGGAAGGGTGGGCGTGGGGTCGAGCTTACGATGACTGAAGGTGGGCGGCCTTCCTCTTCGTTGGGTATGAGTTTTTGTTCTGTTGCCTGCAAGTAGAGAGAGAGAGAGAGAGGGAACCAGTAAAAAGGATAAAAGGAGAGAGAGAGAGAGAGAGAGAGAGAGAGAGAGGAGAGGGGGGGAGAGGGAAATTTTTTTTTCCTTTTGGTTTTTGTCATTTTTGAAAAATAATTTGTAATTTTTATCGGAGGAATTTCCTAAATTACTCCTGAAAAATAGATGATGTGAAATAGGGCCATTATATTTTAACAGCAAGTTGAAAAAAATTACTAATTTACACTCTTTTAACAAGTTTAGGGATCGATAAATCAAAAAAAAAATTCAGAGATCAAATGACATTTTTAAGGGTTTGTTTGATGAAGTAGTTTGAATTTGAATTTTTAAATTTGAATAATAAATTTTTTTAAATTTTCAAAAAAGTCAAAAAAAATTTTGAAAAAAAGATAAAAACCTTTTGAAAAAAAAATAAAAAAAGTTTGAATTTAATGATTTGAATTGGTAAAACAAACAAGTCATAAAAAATTGTAAGAATTAACGTAGTAATTTATCCCTTTTTTTTTTTTTTGGAGTTAAATCCTTTAAGAAAACTTGTCGCACACAAATGAACACGTGCCAGAATGAAGGTACTTTTTTTCTTTTTCTTTTTCTTTTTGTTTTTTAATAATTTAAGGTTTCAGTACTAGGAATAATTACTTGCAAAAATGACCTTTCCTCGTTCCCAACCTCCACTTTCATGTATTCAGCAAGGGAAAAATTATAAATATAAATAAATCCCCCTTCATCTATTGCAAAAGGTATGTTGCAAATGGCGAGGAAAGAGTTTTTTTTTTTTTTTTTTGGATTTTGTTGTATAAATTTCTTTTAAAAAATTAACATTGTTGTTACCGAGGCAGATCATAAAATATTTTCAAATTCATGTTCGTAATACTTTTATGAAAAAAAAAATATATATATATATATATCTTTTTATTAAAACTTGTATTGTTGATCTTTGATTTTTGAATTTATTAATGTCTTTGGCACATTATTTTTAAATCTAAAATATTCATCTCATCTCATTTCAAATCCAAATATACTTTTACTTAAAAAAAAAAAGAAATAATTGGCTAAAATGATTCCGAACTTTTTAAAAAGTGATAATTTAATCAATGATTTTTAATTTTGGTTGAAAAGATCCTAAATTCTTTAAATGTTAACAATCTTAATCTTTTTCATCTAAATCCGTTAAGTTTCTAACAGAATGAGTCATGTATAATACATGTGATCTAATTTGAGAAATTATTTTAGTTATTTAACAATAAATTCATTTTAATAAAAAAAAAAACTCATTAAAAAAAATCATATTTTTCTCAAATCTCAACAGACATTTTCGCTCTCTCTCCTCCCTCTCTCTCTCTTCATCCCAAAACCCAGTTTCTCTTTCTTCAACAGTGCCCTAACCAGACTTCTCCTCCTTATTCTTGTTGTTCATCAATGGCGTCTCTCACAACAGACGTGCTCTCGAAGCTTCTGGTGAACACAGACTCCAAGGTGACCAGCAAGCCACAGCTACCACAGCCACAAAATCTACCCTTTTGTTCTTGATTTTGGCCAGAGGAGGTTGATGGATCTAGGGAAGGGTAAAATGGGAAAATGGGAGTGGGAAGTGGAGTTGGGTTTTTGGAGTGATGAGGAAACTGAGGAAGGTGGTACTCTTGGTAGAAAGTTTGTGATTGTAGTATGGCCATTAGAGGAGAGAATCGTAGAGGTTAAATTAAGAACAATTTGAATTTTTTTTCTTTTTGGGTGATGTAGAGGAGATGGAAAAGCTCAGGGGTTCCTTCTCATAAGCTTTTTTTTTTTTTTTTTTTTTTTTCCAAAAATAAATCTCTTCTATTTTAATCGTTATTTGTTATGAATATATTTTGTTTCTGAGAGGAAATTTAGTTGAAAAAGAAGTAAAACAAGTTTTTTTTCACCATTTTTCTCTTGTTGGTTCTAGGATTTGAGAAAGGGCAATTTTGGTTATGCATGACATTTTCCTTTTTTTTTTTTCTTTTTTATTTATTGTTTAAGATTCAAAGGGTGTTTTGGTCTTTTAACTTAAAAAATTATCACGTGATTGCTCACATTGTGATTCCGTTAGAAATTTAATGGATTTGGATGGAAATGACTAAGATTGCATTATAGAAAATTTAAGGTATTTTCAGCCAAAATTAAAAATAAAAAAAACAGATATTAAATCGTCGCCTTCTAAAAAGTTCAATGATCATTTTGGTTAATTACTGAAAAAAAAAAATCCAAATCTACTTTTTCATTTTTATCAAAATCCATACTACATTTGTCCAAATACCTATTTATTTTAGATTCTCATTGCTTAATGTAATTCCAGGGAAATTACATTGGATTTGAACTTGTAACGTCTAACCCGTTCAATGTGCCCAATCCAACACAATAGTCACTAGTAGGTTGATTGTATATGTCAAAAAAATAATATAAAAATAAAAAAATCAAAGCACCCAAACTCAATTAGACAGGTTGAAATATCTCAAAAATACACCAAACCGACCCGTTGTTCACAATCCATTACCCTAACGCAATTATTCTAACACGTCACATAACATTCTTATAAGATGAGACCTATATTAAATTGTGAAACATCCTAATCCTAAAAGAAAAAAGTGCCAAACACCAATTGATGCTCGAAAGGTCGTGTTTGATAGGTGAAATAATAACAATTATTATTGTTACTGTTATTGTCATTGTTATTGGTAGATGGGAGGTGAAATTATTGTGAAACAGCCACTCTTCATATTGTATGAATAGCAGAAATTACCTGCTTCATTTGCCCATTATAAAAATGAATTTTAAGTCGTCCACAAAGTTTAAACTATGGACTCGCTAAGCTATCCAAAGATACATTATGCAAATTATGCCTCCTCACTGACTTCTAATTTTACAGGTTAAAATTACAACATTTTGGCAAGAACAAACTTCCCACTACAAATTAATGATTACAGAACAAATGTGTCTAATTTTATGCCGTGTCTAACCCCCAAAATCATGGGTGCAAATAGCTGCATGCTGCTCCTTTCTTGCAGTACCCGCTTTCGTAGAACTTACAAAATTCGCTGCCCTTTCGGAGGAGGCCTGAATGGGACTCCGCTATTACCGCTGCCAAAAAATTGCTGCCTGTTCCAGGCATGCCTATTCCTACCAAAACCTGAATCCCTGCCGTGGAAAACCCGATCTCTTGAACCAGGAAATCTCTCTCCACCGTATTTCGGTTGGCTTCCCAAAATGCTTGGTGCAGGTGGAACAGAATTCATGTTCATGTTTGCCTGTGCTGTAGGCTGAGCCCAATCCATAATTGAATTACCTTGATGCAACCCTCCTTCCCAGCTCATATCTGCATTTGTCTGAACCGCTCCCCAATTGGTATCCATGCTTTCCGATCTTGCAGTCCAAGGAGTATCTGTCATGGTCACATCCCAACTCGTTGTCGGCGGTGCGGACGGTTGAATGTCTGCACTTGCTTCCCATTGGTTGACTGAAACATCGCTGTGCTTTGTATCTCCTTCAACTTCAGGACTTATAGAAGGATTCGCCGTGTATCTCTTTTCGGTATCAAGAACATCAGGATTACCTACCCTAAGAGGTTCGTCTGTCACGTTTGTTTGAGGAGGCAAGTGTATACCTGCTGTGGAACTCAAAGCATCACCTTTTCCAGGCTCCAGTGCTGGGCTAAATGCCTCGACAGGACTAAGACAATCGGTATTAGAACCCTGTGTCACCTCCCCTCCATAGTTAATTGTATGGGAAGACAGCGCATGTAGAGTCTCCATTGCTTCGACTTCAGCCAATAGATCTGAAACCGAATCATCAAGTAGAGAGCTGAACTCATTGGGCTCAATGTCATGCCAACTGGAGGTATTAGATTGAGGATGTGATGGGGAAGAATGTGTTAGTTGGTCACTCAATGAAGCTGGAGTAGCGGCGTGATCACCAACCATTTCTGTTGGTTTCAGAGATGACCCGGAGGCAAGACTCGAGTCCCATTCCTCAACAGCACAAGGTTTGGCTGGATTGGTGGAATATCCACTCCAATCGCCAGCTACTTCCTGCAATTGCGCACTGCTAACCACCAAACTAGAAGCAGTGCTCCTACTACGGCCAGCATCCTGGACAGGAGCGCTTGAAGAAGCCGACAGTCTGTTTTCAGCAGCCTCACCTTCCAAGCTCCCATTGCTTGGCTTCACGGTGTGGCTGGGCATATTAGGAAGATCAGTACCCTCCCGATTTTGCTCTGATGTGTCAAGTGATTTGGCCAAAGAATTCAATCCTGAGTTGGTATGGCATCCATTTGAAGGACTACCTACAGGTGGTCTCCAGTTTTGACCAGAAGATTGACCGGAATCACCATCAGATCGATTTTCGCAAGCTTGGTTAATTCTAGTTTGACAATCAACAGTCGGCCAAACATTCAAGTTTCCATCACCCTTTTCGGAGTTTCTCTCGGTTACGTGATCTCCGCTCATTTCATGCGACGGGGTTTGCTTCCCAGGAAAAATGGTCGTGGGTAATGGAACTTGGGGATGAGTCGGCCAAATGGTATTAGCCTTCAACGAATCTGAGCCCTCGGAAAAAATTCCACTATGCCTCTCAGTGGAGTTAACAACTGCAACTGCAGTGCAACTTGACAAATGGGAGCCCAATCCATTATTTCCTACAGCTTCATTATTTTTGTCAGGATGCTTGCTCAGGCCATCCTGCTCAAGATTCCTGCTCTCCTCAAGTGTTTCACCATTCACTGGAGTAGCATTCATGCTCTTGCTTGGGCCCGCATCCACATTGTCTCTATCATCAGGAGCGACCTTGACTTCCTGCGGTGGCAAATGGCTGTTTAATGGTAAATTAGGGTACTGCACACTCAATGCATCAGTCAGAAGAATTGAGTCCTCTTGTTTCTCATTCAACCTCCAGATCTTCAAATCCTGAGGAAAGTGTCCACTTATTTTCCACTTACGCAGCTGTATCATGGAAAATGGGCCTTGAACCTTCCCGGTTGGGTCCTGGTAGTGCCATATCCGGTCTATTTCAAAATCATTAACAGATTGGTTTGTCCCTGACGATAGAAGTAGCGTCGAAATTTCCGATGTCTCAGAACACGAATCAGACCTGCTGCAACCAAAAATACCTGAAGAAGTACAATCACCCTGGTTATTTGATGTATCCCAACTATCTAATCCAACCATTTCTTTATCTGAACATTGCTCAACAGGGATGATTAAATTCTTTAATGCATTGCTTCCACTATTAATCAATATATCACCTCCTCGTCCTGGAGAGAGGGACTCCCTTCTCTTTCTAAAAAAGCTGGAATCTGTTGGCTTCACTTTTTCATCTGCATAGAAAAACCAGTATATTTACCAACGAAAAAAAGCCTTAAGAAACAAAAACAAAAATTTTTCCATGTCAGAAACGGAAACTAGAACAAACAAGAAGTAACCTTGTTTCTCTTCATCTACTTCTCCAGCATTGTCGGAAGATGGATCCGTATTTGGATCAGCGTGTACCATGGGAACTTCTTCCAGCCTGCGCTTGCGTTCCTCTGGTGAATTCAGAAGCTCTAACCTCTCCACATATTCTCTATGCGTGCAATACGGTCAAGGAATGTCCAAAGGTTTGAACACTTTTCACTTTCCGTAGAAAAATACTACCAGACTGCATAAGTGACAACTAAAACTGCCTCTGTCATTTCGAACCAAAGCAAGTATTGTGTTCCATTCATGGATAAAAATAAATAAAAAATAAAATAAAAAGGACAGAACATAACACACAGATTGAAACTGAAAAAAAAAAAAAAAAGGATATTCTTTTCTAAGTCCCTTTTCACTTGGTCGGTCACGAAGATGATTAAGCTTCAATATCTCTCCCTCCAGCCACTGAATCAGACAGGGTGATCATGCATGACAAGAGGCATGTTTAGAATTTGCGTAAACGCTTTTCTTTTGTTTTCCCTTAATCAAGCTAAAGAAAATAAAAAGAAAGAAAGTGATAGCTAACATAATCACTTGTGACAAAGTTATATAATAAAGTAACTCACATCATTTACTTTCACTGCTTGAAGTGTCATTGCTTTCTCCTGAATCTCACCCTAAGTCAAGCAAATATCGTTTGTAAAGGAGGAAAACAATATTGCGTACATAAAACAGAAAGGAAACATTATAGGCACGCTTACAACAGTGAGCCGCTTGATGAGCCCGCATTCTATACATTGGCGTAAACGTTCACACTCATCCTGCAGAAATGGCTATCACATAAATAATTGGACAAACAAATGATATCATGATGCTCCATGCTAGACCTCGCTATCATCATATGCTGCCTAATAATCCACGATTTTTAGCCAAAGACAAATTAAGGAAAACCTCCACCATGGTACTATCATTTAACTGATGTGGCTTCATGGCTGAGGCCAAGTATTTCGTCCTAGTTATACATTTAGGCCAACCAACAAAGCTACTAATTTTTTTTTTTTTTAAACACAGATGAAGGAGATTCGGAGAACCAAAGGGATATAAACTAAAAGAAAAAAAAAAGAAGAAAGAAACGAGCAGATGCTATTAATAGAAAACTACAATGCTTATGAGACTTGCATACACGGGACATGCCTGAAGCTAGGTATCTTTTTATTATTATTAGTTTATGAAGTTAGATAACCAACAAAACTAGGAGCTTTTTCTGCAAATTGAGGAGATTCAAAGAATTAAAGGTGAAAAAAAAAATGGAAAAATAAAGGATACTTAACAAATAGAAAACGTTAATTTAAGAAGCAAATATAAAAGGATTGTAATCACCTGAGAAAATTCCTGATTTGAAATTTCATCGATTGATATAACCTCTTTCTTGTTTAAATTCAAGATTTCAAGCATGACATCAGTTTCCCTTGTACCTATTTTATAAGGTTCCATAGCCTTACTGGTACCTGCACACCAAGATTTAGCAAAATATTGCAAAATGTTGCAATGGTTTATGGTATAAATGAAAGCTAATAAAAAACTGATGACCAAATCATAAATGTAGTACCTACAACTCGGACAAGCCTATGCATTTCTGGCTTTGAATCACTAGTATTAACTTTTATTCGCACAAATGAACCAACAACCTTCTGATGAAATTTTTCAGCATCATCAACTAAATTCTCCAACAAATTGCGCCGCAAGTAAATTAAGTTAATGTTATGAGCATTGGTCGCTGCATATGCTTCTAGATCAGTTGGCAGTCCTTTGTCATCAATCCTCTTACGTACTTTGCGCCTCTTATCATTAACCAGTGTCATTTGGCTATCATAGTTCCAATCAGACTCCATCTGGCTACCAACGGCATCCAAAAGTCCTGCCGTAATAATACTTCTTACTGGAACATCATTTTTTATAAGAAAATGAGACTCAAGAAGATTTAGCATTTCAATGTGACCCAAACGTGCTCTACCGAACATGCTTAAAAGCCTTGAATCACAAACAATTTGACATTTTTGACAAGGATCACGAAGGTCGTTTCTTTTTATATAATCAGCCAGTAAATCCTGGACATCAGAACGGGTCATGACAGATGTATCACCATTTCTCATATGTGAAACAAACTCCAGGAGCTCCTTTGAAGCCCAACTTGTTTCTTCGTGAAAATGACCCACTCTGTCACCACCAGATTTTTCAACAGGCAAAGAACTCTCTTTTCCAAGAACTTTGGGCAGTTTGTCAACTTTTCTTCTTTTAGCATTAACAGTTTCAATGTTTGCACAACAGTTTGCAGACACGGAATTTTGGTCTCCGTTTCCAACATAAATTTTACCCGAATATCCCCAATTAGAAGCAGCAACTGGAGGTGCTTTCCATGGATTTTTTGCTTTCACGAGCTCATCTAAAGTCAACGACAATTTCCCTTTTAAAAGAACCCAATAGACCTTGAATAGATACTCCCAGCTGGTTTGGTCATCAAAATCCACTTGAGCCTGCAAAAGTTTCAATGAATGTTTAAAAATGGCACCAGCAGAAGGTTAACCAACAACCAAGCGCTCCAAATACATTACCGAACACTCTTCAATCTCAAATTTAAGACTAGAAAGGATAACGACGGCAAGCTAAGGAGTTTAAAACCCAAACCAGAGAATAATCATATGGTGTAAAGTCAACAAATATCTTCCTTGCAAATCCAAACAAGAAGAGAATCTTTAACTTTGAGGGGGAATTGACAAAAAAAAATTGCAGTAAACAGGCTGAAGAGAGATACGATCAACATACCGCTTCCTTATTTACTTGAAAATTTTCAATCAGTAAGATAGTTCTCATGCACGTTCCACAAAGTCCTTTGTTTCCTCGTACACATACATAATCAGCATCCTTAGTACATCCTTTGCACAAAGAAAAAGTACAAGTGTAGCACATATAATGGGAAGCTTTCTCACAAGTGCTGCAAATATGCCAACCTGACGGGCATAACAAATTTTTAGAAAAAGAAAAGTTAAAAAAACCATAAAATTTCCTCGACTTCAGAGGTAAATTAACCAAATTTGTACTGGAAAAGAAATAGAAATAAAAATATAAAAGGAAGAAGGAAGACGGAGAAGCAATTATATGAAATATACCACAATTCCATTTAGCCCTTGATTTGAAAAATGACTCGTCCCTCTTGATACACGCCGGATGATATGCCTTTGGGCAGCCCCTAAATAGTAAATAATCCAAAACAAGCATATGAAAAATCAGAATCAAAGAAGCATTAAAAAACCAAATCTAAATCATTCCAAGAAAGGAAATTATCCTTAAACTCCTTATTTGATTGCCAATAAATCACAAAAATGAAAACACAAATGGTCTTTATCAGATGATAGCTCAAATCAAATGAAAAATCTCAGCCCAATTGGGACAACCAAATTCGAAGCTCAACCAACAAAAATCCTTAGTTTCTTCGCCTTCAACTAATCACAAACATACCCAATTGAGTATGTTTCCAAATTTCCCTACTTGAACAAAAGAAAAGTTTCTCACTTGAATAAAGATTTCCCATCCCTGGCCGAAATCAACACACGAAAAAGAAAGCTCAATTTTTCCTTCCCTCTTTCCAAAATTTTCACGGCAACCAAAAACCCTTATATAACAAAGAATTATAAGTATTAAAATATATATTTATAGCTCACCGGCGATCACAGAGAACGAGGCTCCCACCATCGAAGCATATGAAGCAAACGTCCTCCTCGTCCTTCTTCATCCTCACCGGCGTCGTCGCTCTCCCCTGTCCCCTCGGCGGTCGGCCTCGCCTCCGCTTCTCCACCACAGCCTTCTCCCACAATCTCACCTCCACGGGCACCGCCTGACAGTCCTTCCCCGCCGCCGCCGCGTCGCCAATTCCAGGGGCGATCGCCACCGGAGCTCCGATGAGCTGGGAATCGTCCAAATCCCCAATAGTTTCGCATTGATCGACACGGTTCATAAGTTCCAGCTCCTTCACCGACTGGTCAAAACCGCCGCCGCCACCGCCTCGATCACCAACACCACCGCCATCGTCCTCCACAGAAGGTCTATACAAGCTCGAAGCTTGCGGTTCCATGATTGGAGCTTCCAAATTCGTGGAATTCAGGAAGAAAACAAAAACAACAACAACAACAACAAAATTCCACGAACTTCCGCTTCGGAACAAAATCGAGAAGAAACAGACAAGAGAAGAGGATGGAGAGGAAAAAAACCCTAGGTCTGGGAGAGATTGGGAGGAAGTGGCGGTGGTGTGAGAGGTAAGAACACGGAAACGGACGCGGCTAGGATGTGACTTGCCATTGTCACGTTGGGTCTGTTTGGTTGGTTTATGTGCGTTCTGAGACAGAGATGGGAAGGTAAAGAAAGAAAGAGAGAGAGAGAGAGAAAGAGAGAGAGGAGAGAGAGAGAAAGTCTGCGAGGAGAGAGAAAGTTTAGAGATAGAGAGAGAAAGTTGAGAGAAGAACGACACCGAAAGAAGACGGCCACTCGAGATTGGCTGAAAAGAATGCTGGTTTTTCCTTTTTCTTTTCTTTTTTATTTTTTTAATATTTTACTACTTTCTCTCACTAGAGAGAGGCGTCAAACGCGGGCTTTGTGAGACTTTGCTTTGTTTTGTTTTGCTTTGCTTTGTTTTACTTTCTCTCTCTATCTATCTAACTTTCTTCCTTTCTCTCTCTAGGATTCTCTAATCTCGAGCTCCACGTGGTTAGTGGGCACCGAGAAAAGGCGACCGGGGAAAGGTTGGGGCCACCTTGGAAAAAAACATACACACAAAAAAATGCTTTTTTTTTTTTTTTTTTTGATCAACGATAAAAACATGATTAAACTATCCAAATTAGATTTGAAACTCTACCGTAGTCTACAGTCCTATCCCTGTTGTGTTATTACTCGTTTATACGGTGCAATTTGACCATAATATACATAAAGGATATTTGGGAATGAATTAAGTTTGAATTGAATTAAAATTTTTAAATTTAAGTTGAATTGATTTTTTTAAAAATAGTTATAAATTTTATTGATTTTTTTTAAAAAAAATTTAAATAAAAAAATTCAGTTTAATTGAAGTGGAATTTGATTACCAAACAAGCTAATAATATTTTGAACATTTTTTGTTAGGCTTCTGTTTTCATTTTTATGATTTTTAAAATATTAAAAAAGTTAAGACAAGAAAAACATGTTTATTAGTTCTTTGACACTTTTAAGATTTAAGAAATTAGAAAATAGTTTTACTAACATTTTCATTTTTTTTTTTATCTTTTTTCTCAAAAAATTTTATCTTTTTCTGAAAAAAACTTTTATCTTTTATAAAAAGTCAACATAATTTATTATTTAAATTTAAAAATCTTAACTCAAACTTACACACCAAACACCCCCTAAATTCAGATTAAACTTACTTACCTTGATTTACATTTTTAGAAGGTAAATCAAACACTTATTATTTTAGAATTGCAACTTTAAATTAGTAATTTTTATCATTACAATACCATTTTGTCATAATGGGATAATATCAATAATTTTGGTATCAGTGATGAAATGTAAATTAATATCTGATTTAATAGTGATGTATAAAATTCGAATTTCTTACATTATATAAAAAAAAATTAAATAGATGGTGATAAATTAATAGAATTTGACAAACATATCCTTTTTTTTAATGGAAAATTTGATAAACATTTCTATTTTTTGTAATATAAATATTTTTCTATATTTTTAATGATTAATTTTTTTGTCAAAAAAATTCCTTTTTTAGTTGGGCTGGCTCAGGCGCATTTATTGCCACTGTCAATTTGCCGGCTGCTTGTTAGTTTGGTGAACTGCTCTGTGATGCCTAGCGGTTGCAAAAAGTTATGATTTGACTTTTCAATATATTATAAAGAAATATAATGATAAAGCAAATTAAAGACAACAAAAATAAAATTGCTTTTAACTACTCTAATGCAAATCTAATGCTATATTTAAAAAGGTGGACGGAAATTATTAACGAAGGAACATTTACGTGAAGAAATTAAAAGGAAAAAAAAAAAAAAGAGAGAGAAATTGTTTGATTTGAAGTATATAATAAAAGTTTTTTTTTTCGTTCCATTTAATTTGTCAAATTCTTCTTTCTATTTTCTTTTCAAGTTGAAATAATTAAAAATTAGGAAGTCGAATATATTTACAACTTCCTTCGTTGTTAATTCAAAATGGGAATCTAAATTAGATAGGTGATTAAGAAAGCAAAATAAATGTGGTTCCAATTTTGTAAAATTGAATATTTTAAATTGAGTCCGTTCATCTCCCTTTTCTACTCAATCAAACATAGACCAAAAGTTTTGAATCAAGATAAATAAGATTATTATATTAACATTAAGGACTCGTTTGGGGGATGTTTGGAGACAGTGTTTCGGAGGTTGGAGATGAGTTAAAATTTAGAAATGTGAGTTTAGTGAAAATGAACTATTTATAGTAAAAAAGTGTAAAAACTTAAAATGTGTTCGGAAAAAATATATATTAATTTTAGTCTTGTTTCGTTACTCTTGAAATTCTATATAATATAGAAAAAATTATCTAATTTGGACTTGAAATAACAAATTATGGACTTTTAAATTTTAAGTTTATTATGAATATTTATAAATGTGAATAGTGAAAAATAGTTTGAATTGAAGAAAAGATAAAAATAAAAAAAATAAAATAAAAAAACATGTAGAAATGTATCCGGAGATGTTCACCTAAACACCCCTAAATGTTAAAACCTTCTGTTAATTTTAAATAAATTCCTTCAGAGTGCTTATATAATATATTCAAGTGAGGTGAATTGTTAGTGTAATTGTTATACAATTTCCAGCAAACATTAAAAAAAAAAAAAATCGTATACATTTTCACGAGAGTGAAGGGAATTTCTATTCTATAACCTTCTATAATAAGAACAATTATTTTAGTTGTTGAATTGTTTGTTTGGTGTATGAGTTTGAGTTGAAATTGATAAGTTTAAATAGTGATTGATGTGTACTTTTTCAGAAAAGACAAAAAACTTTTGGGGAAAAAGACAAAAATTGAGTTAAAATCCATGGGTTTGGACCTGTGGTCCAAACGCACCCTTAAATTCTCAAGAGGAGTAGTTACAGAATAAATTTTTAAAATGGACAATTATTAACCGTTAGAAATTTGTTCATCGATTAAAAAATTATATACAAATGGTATATAATATGCGATCTTATGGTAAAAGAAATCATAAAATAAAAGTCAAATGAAAACATAATTAAATGTAAAATAAACTAGTCCAACATATGTTATGCGTATTATACGTGTCAAGAAGCCGAGTGATATCACTTTCTTTAATGTTTGTCTTGGTTGGTGATGATTAGTAATATCAGTACCTTTTGATCACTTTATTTATTTATTTATTTATTTTAGCACATTAAATATCTGCATGTATTAAATTTCAAAAGAAGACAAATTGGATAAAATATACATTAGCACACCTTCCTTCTAAGGACAGAGCAAATTTTTAGTATCTTAAATTAAACTTGAATTTTGATATCTATAAATAATAGCATTTTTTTATATCAGATTGTGTATTTCAAAGGATACACATATATAAATCTGACGGTTAAAAATTAAATTTATTGACTAAAATATTTATTTTACTAACAAGACAGAGTAGCATATTCAATCACAAAATTACTCGGTGAATTTATCAAGGTTTGCAATTCTTACATGTCTAAAGAGGAAGTATCATAAATTTAATGCACGGTTAAATTTGTAATAACAATATAGATGTTATATTATGTTTTCTATATTGATTTAGAGGGGATCGTTTTGGCGCTTTTACCTTTTAAGCTTTTTATACATTGGAAAGTTAATCCTTGAATTAGCATTTTATGTATAAAGGTGAAAAGTGAGAGGAAAGAATAGATTCGATGAATTTCTATAGAATAAATAGAATAATACGTAGGTTCAATTGTTTGTTAGGAGAGAAATGTTAAATAGAAAATTGAAATATATATAGAATAAACAACTCATGCGGTCCAATAATTTTATCACTAAAAATGTAGAGAGATTTTCGGAAGAAAACTTATGCACTTACATAATTATTAAAATCACCTTTTTATCTAACTTTTCCACGCAAAAAAAATAAATAATAATAATAATCAATTTGTTAACCATCTACTTTTTCTTATTTTATTCCTTACTCTCGTAATCTCATCCATCCTTATCTCTCTCCATTTTTCTTTCCCTATTAGTAAATGGAGTATTGTTGACAAATTATCCCTAAATTTACTAGTTATACACAACATATGTCAATATATTATGATTTTAAAAATGTTTCAATCACGATAAATTCTCAATCATACTAGCATTATATTGGATTTTACTTTGCTATTGAGATTTCTATCTAACATGTTCAAAGTTTTTGTATTAAACATGCTTCTTTTTTGCATTTTTCGGTGTATATCATTTCTTAAAATATAAAAAAATTTAAATTTATGATAAATATCTATACTTTTCATAAATTTTTTATCGAAATTTCCATATCTATATTTTATCTGAAATTTTTTTAACTACAGGCAGTACCGATATTTTTCATATCTGGTTCAAATTTCAAACAGATAAACTATAAGTTTTGACCTTTAAATAGTTCATGTAACGTGTACAAGTGTGTATCCATCTAAAATTTAATAATCATTACCAATTTGAAAATTTTTGGTTATTAAGAATCAGCCCATTTTCATTATAAAAATATCAATGTGCAATAGTCTAAATTCCTAAATTTTCTACCAAAATTTCCACCGTCTATATTTTATCCGAATTTTTTTTTTAAGTACAGACAATACCGATATTTTTCATATTTGGTTCAAATTTTAAATAGATAAACTATGAACTCTGACCTTTAAAATAAGTTAATGTCATGTGTGCAAGTGTTTCCATCTAAAATTTAATAATCATTACCAATTTGAATAATTTTGGTTATTAAGATCAGCTCATTTTCATTATAAAAATATCATTGTGCAATAGTCTAAATTCCATGATGTGCCCTATGTAAACTATATAAAAATATATTAGTCTAAAAATTTATGATTATCATTAATTTATATCGAGCAGTACCCTACATGTCGAGAGTAATTTGTCAAAATTAATTTCTAAACTACAACTTACCATTTCATGAAAATGCAACAGAAAATTGTCAAGACTTATCTTATTATTTTTTTTCCTTTTGGGAAAATTTTTCATTTAGTCATTGAATATATGAATATATTATCATTCTAGTCCTTTAACTTTTAATTTTTGATAAATTAGTTTATGAATTTTATTTTTTGACAGTTATGGTCACTAACACTGAAATTGAAGAAAGGTTTCCCAAATTTAACATAAACAAAGGCATCTTTTTTATTTAATAGTTACTAAAAACTTTTAAAGAATTTATTACTTTAAGTATTAAATGTTAAACTTTTAAGCACTTTTAATAAGAATAACGATATTTTAGTTTTATTGTAATTTTTTTTGTGTGTAACTTTTCATGTTAACATGAAATTGACACGTGATTATGTGTATTAAAATTCAATAATATCACATCAATTGCAATGTCAGAGAGCAATTATGTAAAAACATCTATATCTAGTATTAATATATCAAAATTAAAAATTCAGATCACAAAATTATAGAATATACATAAATTATTGAATAAACAAGCAAATTACCATTCCCTTTTATTTTTTTTTCCAATATTTCAAACCAAAGAATTAATATGCCATGTCTTCAGCAAGCATGTTTATACTTTCCACACACACACACACACACACACACATATATACTTAATAGCATGGCGTTCTTTCCATCTTTCAAATTCTTTTTTTTTTTTTTTCCTCACTTAAGTTTTTGGTATGAAGATGAGTATGGGAAGGTGATTGCCATAAATTTTGGTAGTTGAGATTGGAATTAGGCAAGGTAGCGTGAGAGTTTGGATAATTTATAGCCGGTTTAGTTCATATTTTATTTTTAGTTCATAAGTTTTAACAATAAATTTAAATTAAAAATTTAAAATCTTAATAAAAAAAAACATTATAAAAGCAAAGTTGGAGTTATGAGTTTGAATTTATGATCCAAATCTAGACTTTTAATGCTGTGAATCAAGTCTAAAATCAAACTCTATGTATCGATTGCATATTCAATTTATGAAATTGGAAATTTTTGTAAAAGAGTATTTTTCTCAACTTTTTCAATCATTCACTCGTTTTGAAAAAGAAAAACTACCTTATTTTCAAACATATATTGTACAATACTTTTTTGAAAAAGAAAATGTATCATTTTGAAATTTTTTCACACTGTACTATATCTAACACCATTTTTTTTTAATTCCAAATAATTTTTTGTTTCCAAAAAGGAAATTTATTACACACTTAAATTTCATCTTATTTTCAAAATGAACAGACTTTCTCATTTAAAATAAAAAAATTTTTCTTTTTAATAGACACGTGATCCAAAAAAAACCAAAATTTATCTACTATTTAAAAAAAAATTTAATTAATTACCTAGTTGGATTCAACTTTCATGTAGAACTTTTAAACAACTATATAACTTTGGACACCAATTACATACTCTAGCCGTGGAGGTCATGTAGGACTTATTTAATAGACCCCTGACACACACACACACATATATATATATATATATATTTATAAATCCTAATTTGCACTTTTCGTTTGGATAACTCTTTGATAAGATTCAGTGGATAAACCATCCACTACTAATATGCAATTTGTATATTTAATATTTATCAAGTTGCATTAAATTTCCTCTTAATTACCAAAAAAAAAATTTGCATTAATACATATTTAATTTAATGCTATTTTAATTTAAGTTGAGAGTCTAAAGTATCAATTCCCTATTATCCATTTTGTTTTCTTTGGGTTGTTGAAAGAGTACATCATCTTTATTTTTTTCCTTTATATTTATAAAGAAATTGTTTAGACATCAAAATCTATGCTATTTTTACTATTTAAACAAATATATGCTATTTTTACAATCTATGGTTGCTTTTAATTCATAAGTGACGTGACAGTAATATAATTATACAAAACAATCAATATTTCCACTTTGTGACACTTTTCTTAAGAGTACATCACTCTTTTGAATTGTATAATATTTCATTTGCTAAATTTTGGCATTGCGTAAAACAATCAATATTTCCGCTTTATGAATTTTTTAAAGTACATCACTATTTAGTTTTTTTTTTTCCTCTGAACATCATTATTAAGGTCCTGTTTGGGTACATATTTGAAGACGGTGTTTTGGAGATTGAAGATTGTTTGAATTTTGAAAATGTGTGTTTGTTGAAAATAAATTGTTTTGAGTGAAAAAGTGTAAAAACTTAAAATGTGTTTGGAAAAAAAAAATAACAATATTGATCTTGTTTTGTTTCTATCGAAATTCTATGCAATTTTAAAAAAAATCATCTAATTTTAACTTAAAATAATAAAGTTATGAACTTTTAACATATTTAAAAAAATAAATAATAAAATTAAAGAAAAAAGATAAAAAAAATAATTTTTAAAAAAACTTTTGGAAAGACATCTCTATTGGAGCCTAAGAGGGTGTTTGATGAATGAGTTGAGTTTGAGTTGAGTTGAAATTTTTAAGTTTGAGTTGAGTTGAGTTGAGTTGAGTTGAGGGTGTTTAGTTATTTAATTTATAAATAAATTTTGTTAATTTTTCAGAAAAAGATAAAAATTAAGATGAAAAAATATAATTTAATTAGAGTGAAACTTTATTACCACACATCCTTTAAGTTTCTCAGCCCTCATTCATTTTTCTTTTCTCAGCAAAAACTCTCATTCATTTTTTCAGAAAAAAAAAATTTCTGTTTGTTTTTATTAATTTTCCTTCACAATATATTATATTTAATTATATTAGGATACTAGGGCTTTCTTTCAAGTTCATTTTCATACATTTATCAAAAAAAAAAAAAAATTATTTTCATACACCACCGATAACAGTGGTATAGTGATCGTGAATGCTTTCTGTTCTTCCACTCTCAGTATTAAAATTTAAACTCAAATAAGTCATATCATAATACTTTTTCACCTGTAATTTTATGAGATTTTCAAATAAATGTTTACGTGAGTACACCTCTTATCTTTTTATATTAAGAAAAAAAAAAAAAAAAAAGTGGTTCATTTACATGCTAATTCATCGCAACAAAAATAGATTTAAAAAAAATTAGGTCTACTTTATTAAAAAATAAAAATTACGTGGGTCCTACTAACAAAAAAAGCGAGAGAGAAGTGGGTCCTACTTGCACACCTAAGTCCCCCACGGTCGACATTCCTTGCGGAGAGAGGCAAACGCACACGAGATTCAACCAGAGAGAGAAGCTTCCGCACAGCCGATAAAGAGCGAGAGGGGGAACAGACAGAAGGCTTCTCGTCATCGTCTTCCTTTGGCCCAAAAAAAAAAAAAAAAAATCTCTCTCAGAGATCTTCTCCAATAATCCAACGAAAAGAAAAAACGATGAACAATTTGCAGAGACCTAGACGCCGGTGCGAGGGCACCGCCATGGGCGCCATCGTTCTCGATCTCCGTCCCGGCCTCGGCATCGGCCCCTTCTCCCTCGGTATTTTTCCCCTTCCCGATTTTGATTTTTTTTACTTCCATTTTTCCCCCCAATTTTGCGTTTTCAATTCGAGTTTATAATTCAAATTTTTTTTTTCTTTTGGGTTTCCAATTAGAAATAATTTCCGAATTCGAGTTTACAAGATCAGTTTCCCGTCGAATTCAATTAGAGAACTTCGAATTAGGTTGAGGTTTGATATGGTTTTGTTTGATCGAAAACGCTCAATTATCCTTTCCTATGTTGTTTCTGAGTCTTAAGAATCGACAAATTGTTGGTGCGTTGAGCTCCCGGTGTGGTAGTTGTCGTTTGAAGTTATAATTGTCGTTTGCTATTGGAAAGCTTACTCATTTGGATGATGTTACTGGTAAAATGTTGCTCAGGGATGCCAATTTGTGAGGCGTTTGCTCAAATTGAACAGCAGCCAAACATATACGATGTTGTCCACGTGAAGCATTTTGACGAGGTATGCTTTAAACTGTCAAATGCTATAACTATATGGATTTAGGATTTAGAAAAATGCTACAAAAGATTTCTTTCATCGAGTTGATATGGATTTAGAATTTTCTAGTCATCGCTCCGGTCTTTAGTGGGATTCTTTTTGTGGGCAACTAGAAATCTGTATGGGTATTAAGTTTGTTTCTTACAGATTATTTGATGATATCGCATCACTGTGCTTCTTGTTTTCAGGATCCGTTGAAATTGGATATTGTTATTAGCTTTCCGGATCATGGTTTTCATCTTCGTTTTGATTCCTGGTCACAGGTATCCTTTCTGTCTATACTAATTTGTTGCTTCTTTTTTCCTTGCCTGAGTTTGTTTGTCGCATTGCTGATATCTCTAAAACTTGAGAAAATTGTGTTTTGTTTTCTGTCTTGATAACACGTGCGGATGATGCAGCTAGATATGGTAGTTTTGATTTTTTCATGCCTGCATCATATTATGGTTTGGTTGATTTAACATGAATATGTTGCAGAGGCTACGCCTGATTGAAATTTTCGATGTAAAGCGACTTCAAATGCGCTATGCCACGTCTCTAATAGGGTGGGTACCTAAGTTTAAGTTATAAGTATTTATATTATGGATACTGGATAAATTACTGACCCATATTTCTGTACCCAGGGGACCATCCACTCTCGCCACCTTCGTAGCTGTATATGCACTTTTTGGGCCAACTTTTCCTGGAATTTATGACAAAGATAGAGGAGTTTACTTTCTGTTTTATCCAGTATGTGTATTGCAAGGCTCTAACTATTATGCGTTTATGATTTCTTTTGTCTAAGCACATCTCTTATTGGGAATCTGCTATGTATTTACCTTCCAGGGGCTATCATTTGCTTTTCCTATTCCGAGCCAGTATACAGATTGTTGCCGTGATGGGGAAGGTAGTTCATCCACATTCATGCCATGTTTCCTTGTAAAATTTTCAAGCTCTACTCGGTAACAATTGTTTTTGTTTTCCTAATTATGGCAGCTGAATTACCGTTGGAGTTTCCAGATGGCACAACACCTGTTACATGCCGTGTCTCTGTGTATGATAGTTCTAAAGACAAAAAAGTTGGTGTAGGATCCTTAATGGATAGGGCATCAGCTCCCCCGTTACCAACAGGTAGCCTATACATGGAAGAGGTTCATGTTAAGGTTAGCTTCTATCAGGTCTGGTGCATTTAAATCAATTCCTACTGATAGGAAGAGTTCTGCTTTGATGTTTGTTCAATGAGTTATTTTATTTTGTTGGATCTAATTCTCTCAACATTATGCCAGCTTGGGGAGGAATTGTACTTTACAGTTGGCGGCCAGCATATTCCTTTTGGTGCATCACCACAGGCAAGTTTTTTTTGCATGCA
Organism: Ficus carica; assembly: GCA_009761775.1. Classification (NCBI taxonomy): domain Eukaryota; kingdom Viridiplantae; phylum Streptophyta; class Magnoliopsida; order Rosales; family Moraceae; genus Ficus; species Ficus carica. Next base: position 25,450,233 of record CM019743.1, on the reverse strand, counting down.
CTTGAGCTTTAGTTTTCGTTTTGGCCAGATTTCTGCTTGATGCTTTTCTATAGCTATGTTTGACGACATCACCTCTTCTAGTTTATGTCCAGTATTTGAGTTTATTCTCTCATGGTTTCCTTTTTGACGCAGGATGTTTGGACTGAATTAGGTCGTCCATGTGGAATTCATCAGAAGCAGGTATTGCTATATTTTGAAATAGAATGCTGCACTTTTGTACACTGGCAGAAGATGTTTGCTTCTGAATTCTGATGCAACATTGTGTAGTTTCTCAAGAACTAAGAAATTTGCTTTCTGTGTAAAGGTTGACCAGATGGTCATTCACTCTGCCTCGGATCCTCGTCCGCGGACAACACTTTGTGGTGATTATTTCTACAATTATTTCACCCGAGGTCTGGACATCTTGTTTGATGGACAGGTACTAAGTTTGCTTCTGTTTTGTGCTACCATGCCTTAAGGTAGCAATTTTCTGATCTGTCTCTTGTATTTGCAGACTCATAAAATCAAGAAGTTTGTTTTGCATACAAACTATCCTGGTCATGCAGATTTCAACTCTTACATAAAGTGCAATTTTGTTATTTTTGGTTCCAACCGTAAGTTTTTTTCCATCTTCTTTTTAATAGTTTAGTTTAGAATTTTTTACCTTGAAAGTTTAAACTAATAAACTAGATTTTATTTTCTAGTTGGGGGGTCTTTTCAGGATGGGAAATATAGGATTACACCAAGTACCAAGTGGGAGCAAGTAAAGGTAACACTGTGTTTTCCCCTGTTTACTTTGTCATTTTTGTTTCCATTTTGGGCGCACGCTTTTCTGGTTCTACTCTGTTTGAGACTTTTTCTATGTGTAGCTATAGTGATGTGTTAATACTAAGATTGGAAAACCTGTAGGAAATACTTGGGGACTGTGGCCGGGCTGCCATCCAAACACAAGGTTCTACAAGCAATCCTTTTGGATCTACCTTTGTATATGGTTATCAAAATGTTGCATTTGAGGTGAGTTGGCCATGAATACTTGATCCACCTTAACTGTCGAGTAAATTCAACCCCCCGAAGGAGGCGGAGAAGGAAAAGTAGAAAACTGTAAACATTTTATGCTATGTTCTATGTTGAGCAAAAAAGATTATTTCCCTAGTTAACAAAAGTTCTCTTAATATTCTTAGGTAATGAAGAACGGTTATATTGCCACAGTGACTCTCTTCCAGTCATGATCATTATATCGTACGGTATGTTCCATTTGGATTCCATTCATTTTTATTATCAGCCATTGTCGATACTCGATCTTTGAAGCTCTTCACATCTATATTACGTGTTGCAACACAACAATTTACTATCTATATCGTGCTTGAAATTACAGAGACTAGAATCTCCAACTCTCATTTCACTACAGTTTTTGATCTCTGGGTACTTTGTTCTGACGTTCATCGTCGTGGCAGACTTTTGCTGGTGCGCTTCAATGCTGGAAAATTAATATGGGAACGAATCACGGCAGGGAGCAATGACAACTGTACAGTTTGTGTATTCACTTGTAAATATGGTTGGTACTTATTTTGGTTGTAACCATACATTGTATATTCAGTATTATTAAAGAGTTTCAATCAAGAGCTTCACCTGCTCTTTCCTTATCCTCTGTTGCCTCTCTTTTTCCTTAAATAATTGTCTCGTCTCATTAACTTGCAAGGTGGATTTTCTACCAAATTTGCACGTAACATTCAAACGATTAAAAAGAACATCTCCAAATCTCCATCATTTTTGGATGGTCCCTAGTGTACAGATTTCCTAACTAGAACAACTTTGGAAGCCATTCATAGCCATTGATGAAACCGAGTGAAATAAATGGTCTTGCTTCTTGAGGAGTGAGCTCTCTTGACCATGACACTCGCCCTTCAAAACCAGCACCTGGTCCCATACACTTATATTGTCCATAAAACACGGTCCTACAAATGCACCACAATTCTTTAGTAGATTTTCATGTCTCTACTATATCTATACATATATATATATATGTATATTCCTTTGATTAAATCCCACATTTGCACATGAAAAGACATCATGGAATAAAGAGAGAAATTCAAGAAGACTTACATGTCCCTGTTTTTGTCTCCCCAGTCATACCATCCTTTTGGAGTGACTATCTTGTCCATATAAGTGAAGGCAAAGACGACCCTACTGAAAGTTCCCCATGCCCTGCCCAAGTACAGCGCACCTGACCCCGTAACCTTACACTTGACAAACGAGAACCCCGTCTCCTGAAGGAAGTTACCCCTCTTCTGAGCTGTCAAGGCTCCATAGCTGTTGCCCGTCGCGTGCAAATGACACCCTCTGTAGAGGGAAAGGCCGTTGCCGAAGATGAAGTCGATGGAGCCCTCGATGTCGCAGTTCCTGAAGTAGTGCCTGCCGATGTGATCGTATAGAGTGTCTTGTGACCCTATGAACTTGCAGCTTATGAAGGCTGCTCTGTCTGCCGAGACACGCAGCGCCACCGCTTGCTTTCCTAGAGCTCCTGATGGCGGCGACGGCGCTTTGTTCTGTTAACGGAACAACACACCAATTTAGCACACTCCAGCTACACAAAAGCAATTTGCTAACTCTAGCTTTACAATTTGGCTTACCTTGAATGTAACATTCTTCGCTATAAAATACGGAGAGTTAACCGCAAAAGTTGCGGAACCAAAGGTCCCCAAAGGACGTCCACTTTGCCCCAATCTATCAGCTGTATCATCCCACTCAATAACGGTGGTGTCTAAACCAGAACCTTCCAAGGTAATGTAAGCCATGGTATTAGGAATCTCAACCTTTTCCCTGCATTTTCACAACCATTTCCAACACAAAAAACGGGAAACAAACCATATAATTTAATGGGAAAAAACCATGACAAAGAAAGCTAGTTTAAGCAGTTACGTTATATCATATGACCTGTAAATGCCTGGACCAAGTGAGATAATCACCCTACAGTTGTTGACCACAGGCAGTGAATTAATGGCCTTTTGCACTGAACTAAAAGCTCCAAATCTTGGGTTCTTGTTCACTTTTATGGTCTTGCAAGGATGAAACTTGTTCATTGGTCTTTGGAAGAGAGAGTGTTTGTAAGACCCCATTTGCTTCACCCAATTCAGGTAGGCTTCTTCAACAGTTTCCAACTCATTAGGACTTGTTGAAGAATAACCCACTCTTTGAAGCACCAAAATCAGCCAAAACAGTTTCAAAATTCTCATTGTGTTTTGGAGAGAAACTCTTGCAAATGTAGTTTGAAACCAAGGAAAGAAGGTTAAAAGTGATAAGGTTATAATAATAATAATAATTATAAAAGGTGATAAGGTACTAGAAACTAAAGGAGTTAGAAAGTGAGGTCCAAAAATGAAAAAAAAAAAAAGCAAATGGAATCTGACAAGGTTTAGCCGTATATGCAGTGTCTCTTCCTACCATTCCGACTGATAAATTTCGGAGCTGCAGTGACCTATAGTAAAGTGGCATTTCCTCTTGTCCGTTTTTGGTCTTCAAAAGACTGTAGAATATACATGTAAACATGCATGTATATACATACATACATATATATATATATATGTGTGCATTATTTGCTTGTGTAACGAGACTAATCAAATGCTTTTAAAATCAGTGTCAAAAAAGGAAAAAGTCTATCAAAGCGTAGTTGAGTGGAAAAGCGTGCATTTGTTTTAGGCGTGGTAAAGAATGACAAAAGGTTTGTACTTTTATTTGATTTTGATGTTCTTTTCTTTTCTTCTTTTCTCCCCCACCCTCTTTGGCTCCAAAGCTATTTTGTTTTTATCTTTTCGTCAGGTAAAATATATTGTTTTGCATTATCGGTTAAAATTATTATTTTAACGGTTATGTTAAATTTTCAGCCATTTAATTTTTGACTGGAATAGTTGTATATCATGCGTTTTATATTATAAATTTTTAATGTAAATATTCATATATCATACAATTAAAAAACTAATTCAATAATTAAAAACAGTTTGATAGTGTTAAAAAAAGGTTTAAATATATATATATATATATATATATATAGTTACTACTTTGATGCCTTATGTTGATAATGGAGATGTTATGATGATTATGCAAAAGAACATGAGAATGGAGAGCATAACGCATAGTTATCTATCTAAACTCTAAATGCTATTTTAGGCTTACAAGGACTGCTTGTCCTTTCTCAGAATAAGGCAAAGCTTGTAATATTCTCATATTATGCAAGAGAGATTTGAGTGTCAAAGCAACGTAGGGAATTGCTTCCTTTTATTCTTAAGAATGTTTCACATGCCAGATTATTTACTAAATTTTGAATACATGATATGGCAACTAACTTAAATATAATAGATACATGATGTTTGAGTCAATTATATAAATATATATATATATATATATATTGACAAGTAATAGTTTATCACCATATCATTATAGTTTTAGTGAATAATTTAAGACCTTATAGCATATATACTCAATAGTGAAGCCACTTTAGGTTTAGGGTGCCTGTCCATGACATAAAAGACTCTCTTATACGTCAATATTTTTTAGGTGGGTTGGTAGAGTGCTTGTTCTTTTCGTTGAAAATTTGGGTTAAAGTCGTCACTATCGTATTGACCGGAATATATAGTCAATCCATTTCGTAAGAGATCTATATATCACACGAGGGGCATCCACATCATCAGGATTATCTGGTCATTCCAACCTCTATCCCTATAACTCATTTTATTTATAAAAAAAAAAAAAAAAAACTCTTTCTTAATTCGTCCCGCTGGTACTTTTAAATTACAATATTCATATATACGTATATATTTGAAAAAGCTTCAATTATGCCCTACATTTTGACTTTTAATATATTTATATTTCAAACTTAAAATGCTAATAACTAAAGATCAATCACCCTATTGTATAAATTCATGGTTAGTGAATTAAACTGATTAAATGCTCTCATTTTTTGAAGTTGAAGATAATAGAATTCGAACTCTACATTTAACGATAAGTCAAGTGTGAAATTAATGTTAAAGTCTATAACCATAAATGATTGCATATTGGGTATACTTATTATAAGAAAATGAACATATAAATAGAAAATAAAAGAAAAAAGGAGAGAAAAATAATTAGAAAAATAGTTGTCTGATTATTTTTAGTTTGAAAATTTTCATTTCACGCTCTCTACAAAAATATCTGACCCCACTATTGCTCTTATTGTCATTCTTAACACTTTCTTTCTGGGGGAGTTTGGAGCTTTAACTCAAACTAAAATATTTCAACTCAGTTTTTATCTTTTTCCCAAAAATTTTTTGTTTTTTCCCAAAAAGTTTTTTGTCTTTTCTGAAAATTTAAAAAAATTTACTATTAAAACTAAATTATTTCAACTCAAACTTATATACCAAACACCCCCTTACTTTTACCTTCTTATTTTTTTTTTATTTTTTTCTAGAACTGTAGAACATCATTTTTTGCAAAAATGAGCTTCTTGATTTGATCATGCTAATGCTAAAAGATTAACATGATACATATGAAAAAAATAGCTTTTAAGATATTATTTTCATTAAAGAGGAGACAAATAATTTCAACTTTATGAAATCGATAAAATTTTGGCACAAATGCAATTTACAATGCACACCAATCATTGCTTTTTTTCTTTTGCTTTTTCGTTCTTTTAAACTAAAAATTTTAGGGAAATCAATCATTCATTAAAAGAACAAAAACAAAAATATCAGACACAGTGTCGTCTTGTTAAAACAACAACGACAGTGCATTAGAGGGAAGGGAATTGAAAAAATAAGAAATTCCGTTGCCGGGACTTGAACCCGGGTCTTTCGGGTGAGAGCCGAATATCCTAACCAACTAGACTACAACGGATTGATATTTTTTTGTAGAACAAAATTTTAGTTAACAATTAATTTTTTGTCAGTGTTTCGACACGAACACACTTGAGAGGTTTAGTCGTCGGTTTGTCTTTGTCCAAGGCAAGCAAGCCCCTTCTCGTTCTTGTTGGCTCTGCGATTTTCCTATCCGTTATTTCAACCAAAACTTCCCCTCCAAATCGTTTCGTCTTCAGACAAAGCCCTAACACTCAATCTCTAGTTTCCACCATCCTTCAGGTAATATATATACATTTATTGTCAATTCTCTCCAATTTTTTTTTTATTTTTTATTTTTATTTGATTCTGAAATTTAGTTTCTTCATTTCGATAGCAGATATAGCTCTTTATGGCAATCACGAACCTTTCATTAATTTTTTCAAGTTGCTTTTTACTAGGATTTTTAGTTGGTACCAAAAATTAAACGAAAAAACAAAAAAATTGACCGAAGAAATTGAATAGAAGAAATAGTCCAATTATGTTTTCCTGTGGAGTGGTTGAGCTCAACTACGGGATGTAACAACGGGATGAAACTGGAATTGGGAAGGTTTTCGTCTGCAAGGCAAACTAATCAATTGTGTGTGTGTTTTTTTTTTTTTTTTTTTGAAGTTGATGTTAAATACTTGAACTATTTCACCTAAAAAGACTGGCTTGATAAGTAGAAGAAGGTCTAATTACTTAAATTAGGTGTGCTACTGCTACGTTCTAGCACTGTTCGAAGCCGATATCAATGGTGGTAAACAAACTGCCACGAAGAGTGGGTCTGATACTCTGCTCTTGGCAGCTAGTAATGACAACCGGGCTAACCTTCCCCAGGTGATCTGTCTCATTGCCATGAGTAAGCGGGGTTCCCTAATCCACTCCTAGGAACCTTCACTTTTGACAACGTTGTAATCACGTGGTGTTTGCTCCGATTCCAATTGTTGAGTACGAATTGATAACTATTTCACCTCGAAGACTAGGGAAGAGGATCTTATTTGATAGATTAGTTGTGATATGCACGACCATAGGAGCTATTCTCTTAATTCGGTTTCTCAATGAATTATTTTTTTTCTCTCGATTTAGTTTTCTTGTTTGTGTGCGGGATGTGACTGATTCTTTACTTAATTTTGGTTTCTGATTTTCATAATGTGAACTTTGTGTAGCAGTGTGACTGACAATCAGTGGGGTATACTGAAAATGACTGTATCTGGTCTGACCGGTAGCCCTTCAAGATGTAGTATCCGAATACCTGTAAGCAGTTCCAGCTTATTGTACAGGCGAGTTTCGAATTTTCCCTGTATTGGGAAACCAACAGAAAAGATCAAGGTACTTCGTCTGGGAAGGTAAAGCTTGTATATTTGCATTTGTTATTGATAATTATAAGGCTGTTTTAGTCTTCCAGACATATTTACTATTCTTCATTTTTGTCATGAACAGAAGTCACTCAGCTGGTTCTGCACAAAGATGGAATACTAGAAAAATTCATTTGATCAATTGTGCAATGGATGCTTCTTATGGTGATATGGCAAACGAACCAACTGGTAAATTCATGCTAATTTTGTGTGCAACAAATATTATGTGTGATCTATACAATAAGATGAACAAAATGACGACCGATATGTTTTCAGGGTGCTTAATATGCATGAAAATTTCCTTATTTGCTTTTACATGGCTCTGATTTTGTTGAATTATCGTCACACTGAAGGTGACATCTTAGTGGTTTGTAATTAATGTGCTTTACAAATTGTTATAATCCACTCTCTGACCTTCTTACTCAATTGCCTCTGCAAGCGCAGTTATCTTTCCTAGGATTAATGTGAGGGACCCCTACAAAAGGCTCGGGATAAGCAGGGAGGCTTCAGAAGATGAAATTCAAGCGGCAAGAAACTTTCTTATTCGACAGTACGAGGAGCACAAACCTAGCGTGGATGCCATTGAATCAGCTCATGATAAGATAATCATGCAGAAGTTTTATGAAAGAAAGAACCCAAAAGTTGACATTAAGAAAAGGTCAGGGAAGTCAGTCAGTCCCGTGTTATACAGTTTGTGAGGAGTAGGTTTCAAACACCATCAACGCAGTTCATCATAAAAACCTCCATTGCATTTATCGTACTTGGCGCGCTCACCATTCTCTTTCCAACTGAAGAAGGCCCAACTCTTCAGGTAGCCATCTCTCTGCTGGCAACGATTTACTTTGTGCATGATCGGCTGAAGAGTAAACTTCGAGCTTTTCTCTACAGGTATGTGGATTTCTTCTGTTGCATCACCTTTTAATAATTTCCCTTTATGGTTTTTATTCAGTAGTAAAACCTTCTCCACAGTAGAACATTCCTAGTTAATCAGTCTACCCGTTGTTGATTGTATGCCATCACATCATCAAGCACATATTTATAATAATTGCACTATTGGGCATTTCATAAATAAAGCCAATTAGTTCTCGAATAAAGACAAATGCTTTTTTCCAATCTGAGTTCAAATACGTACTTGCTGCTTCCCCAACATTTAAGCCTTCTATTATTGAAAATTAAGTACGAATAAACGTTCGAGTGATACTGTTGTTACTGTGGTGCAGTGCTGGATCATTTATCGTCTCGTGGCTCCTGGGAACCTTCTTGATGGTGTCTGTAATTCCACCTATACTTAAAGGACAGAGGAGTTTTGAGGTCACAACTTCATTGATAACCTATTTGCTACTCTGGGTTTCATCCACCTATCTGAAGTAGTAGTGCCTTCGCTTTTTGTGTGAATCCCAATTTTGCTGGACTCGTCTACACCGCATTTCTCAAATATTTTGGTTATAGACGGCTTTCTGCTTTCTGGTTACAGCATCCCTACTTTCTGATAGCGGTTTGTTTGCAAGCATCCTAGTTTAGAATAGACAGAATTATGGGAAGTGACTGCTTTGTTTTCCGAAGTAAAGGTGTAAAACAAGATGAAAGAAGTGGAATTTAAGCCAATACATGAAATTTTTTTTCCCCCCTTTTTCCCTCTCATTATTCACTTCGTTTTATAATCACAAGTACATTTTGGTTGGTTAATATATCTCTAGGCTCCTAGCTTGGGCATGGAACTTTGGAGCCACTAGTGAGCAACAATGGAGAAAAAAAAGGGAATATCTTGGTGGAGAATTTGTGTTTATGGGGAGGGGCAATAGTGGAAATTACAAGGCAACCATTTTGTTCCCTCTAATTCACCTGAGCTGTAGGTGTCTCCATGTTATATTGGTGGTTGAGGACGTTTTGGTTTTTGGTTTTCAACTTTTCGTCGTTTCTTGCTAGAGACCCTGGCCTCAGAATTCCTTCAATGTCGTTTTATGTGAAATCTTTTCTTCTCTTCCACAACTTTAGTCTCAACTAGGCTTGCACTAGCAGGATCTTTTGGATGGCCAATGATGATTGGTCTATAGAACTTTCCCATAGTGCCCTTTTGGAAAGAGAGAAAATGGGAGAGATTACAAGGAACTGGCTCGACGATGGTTTGCAATTTGGAATTCCTGGATTCCTTCCATCCAAGTCTTGTAACAACTATGAATCTACATGTATACCACTTCTCCTGGAAGAACTTTGACAAAACGAGAAGTTATTTAGCGTTTCATTTTTTTTTTTTTGGTATTTTACTTTTTAACAAGTGATATGTAGAAAAGCTTTATATATCTCTAACAAAGTTCAAGAGATATTAAGTCAATATTAGCTTAGAAACTATAGTTTATACTTTAAAAAAAAAAAAAAAATCTCAGACTCAAACAAGTTCTTAGTATCACACGAGAAGCTCCACGAGCTTTTACCTCTTCATTCATATATATATGTGTGTGTGTGTTTAAACTTTTTTTTTCCCCTAAAAATAGAATGGGTTCTATGGCTTTACTCGTAAAGAAGAAATGAAAATACTCTAATGTTATATATTTAGGAGTTCTTATTCGAACCTCTTATCTCTTACCCACTGAGCTAGTCCAAGTGATGATTCATGAATGCAATTTGCACAACCTCCCAACTGATTTTATAGGCAAAGGTACCCAAAAAAAAAAAAAAAATGGTTTTCATCACAATGAAAGTAATTTTAGCAGACTATTCAAGTGATTTTATTTTTCGGTTATTGTGAATCAAATGTCTCCATCTCAATATATATCTTGTTTTTCACAGCACGGGACGAGCGAAAACAAAAAGAAAGGAGGAAAAAAAATATGGGGGTCATCAATCATTCTCAAGTAATTATCAATCTTTAAATTTCTTTTAGGCAAACAAGTAAATTCCCCATTATTTCTGGCTTTACAAAACTGAAAAGACTCGACCATAAATATCCATCCTTCCATTATATCAAGCATGTTGTCGTTTCATGCCAAAGGAGACAGCCATCGCCGCCACTTGGCAACAACTCGTTGGTCAGTCTCTAACAGCCTCAAACGTCATATCTCTCACACTCAAGGTTTTCCAACTATAAATTTTGGTGTAACCCAAGTAAGATTGTGACAAAGGAGAGAGTAATAAGAGCAAAAGAAAAAAACCAGAGCGTTTGATAATCAGAAAAAAGAAAAGGGCAACTTTTTTTTTTTTTTTTTCAAAAGAGAAAATGGCCTCTGCTTCTCTTCTAAAGCCAGCACCAGTTCTTGACAAGTCTGAGTTTGTGAAGGGTGGTCAGTCTATTCTTCGCCAACCTTCTGTTTCCGTGGTTCGTTTCCAGCCAGTCTCACCTTCTTCACTCACTGTCCGTGCCTCTTCATATGCCGATGAGCTTGTCAAGACCGCGGTATGTTCGTGTTCATATGCTCGTTAAGTTTTTATTAGTCGAAAATCGAGCTTAAGATGTTTTAGTTTTTGACGCCATACTACTTGGTTACAGTCTATGAGCTTTTATTTGATTATTACTAGAACTACCAAAAACAAGTAGAAATGTGTTTTTTGAATTCAGTTTTTGGTATTTCCAATATTTTGAGAATTTCAGAGTCTAAATTCAAGTACAATTATCAAAGTCCATAATATTGTTGAAATCAAGAATAGAGAAAATGTGTTGTATATTGTCCTCTGTCTTCTCTTTCCAATATTCTAAATCAGCATTTAATTATTTACCAAAAAAAAAAAAACTCGGCATTGAATTTGTTTTTATCCAAAAAAAAAAAAAAAAAAAAAAAAAAAACATGTGAATCAACTTGAATACGACACGGTTAAATGAATTATGAGCCTAACGTGAACACAAGACCTATTGTTTTATTAAGAGGGTGACATGTGAATAAACTCGAACACAAACACACTTGAAACTTGGACATGAACACAACATTCTCTCTCTCTCTCTCTCTCTCTCTCTCTCTCTCTCTCTCTCTCTCTCTCTCTCTCTTATTTTTTTATTTTTTATTTTTGGTGTAGAAAACTATTGCATCTCCAGGGCGAGGAATCCTGGCCATGGATGAATCAAACGCCACCTGTGGGAAGAGGCTGGCCTCAATCGGTCTAGAGAACACCGAGGCGAGCCGCCAGGCATACAGGACTCTTCTTGTTACAGCTCCTGGGCTTGGCCAGTACATCTCAGGTGCTATCCTCTTTGAGGAGACGCTCTACCAATCGACCACTGATGGCAAAAAAATAGTTGATGTGCTCACTGAGCAAAACATTGTCCCGGGCATCAAGGTTGACAAGGTAACCTAAACACATACACATGTATCAGTGCATCAAAACTGCCACCTAACATTATCAGACAGTAATTTTAATTTGTCATATGATAGATTTGTTTTGTTATTACATGTGTAGTGATGCATTACCAATGATGATGAACTACAATGCTAAAAAAAAGGATTATGTGTGTTTTTTTGTTGAGCAATAGTTGGATGATGAATATTGCAGGGTTTGGTTCCTCTGGCGGGTTCCAACAATGAGTCATGGTGCCAAGGTCTTGATGGACTCGCCTCTCGCTCTGCTGCTTACTACCAACAAGGAGCTCGTTTTGCAAAATGGCAAGTGTTCCTCTAGCAAACTGTGCATTAAGAGTGGGAAAATTGACCTCTTTTCTAGAGTGATTGAAGAGACAAAATTATTAGACTTCTTTTTTTTCTAACGTATTTGTGATTCATCAGGCGCACCGTCGTTAGCATTCCAAATGGACCGTCTGCTCTGGCTGTCAAGGAAGCTGCCTGGGGTTTGGCTCGCTACGCTGCCATCTCTCAGGTAAGATGGCTATTGAATAGGACCGTTTATTCACTCCGAGAGCCCGAGATGACTAGTTTTTGCTGAAAAGTTTGGTCTGTGGTGTTTTTTTTCAGGACAATGGTTTAGTGCCAATTGTTGAGCCTGAGATCTTGCTTGATGGTGACCATGGGATTGATAGGACCTTTGAAGTAGCCCGGAAGGTTTGGGCTGAGGTGTTCTTCTACTTAGCAGAAAACAATGTCACGTTCGAGGGTATTCTTCTCAAGCCCAGCATGGTCACCCCTGGTGCAGAGAGCAAGGACAGGGCCACACCGCAGCAGGTCGCTGATTACACCCTCGGACTCCTCAGGCAAAGAATCCCCCCTGCTGTCCCGGGAATCATGGCAAGCACTTGAAACTCAATATCGATATTACATTTTATGAGATTACAAATGTGGTTTGTGTTATTAATGTTGTCTTGAATTGTTTTTTGGTTGAGCAGTTCTTGTCGGGTGGGCAATCAGAGGTAGAGGCAACACTGAACTTGAATGCGATGAACCAAGCTCCCAACCCATGGCACATCTCCTTCTCGTACGCGCGCGCACTTCAAAACACTTGCCTCAAGACTTGGGGAGGCAGACCTGAGAATGTCAAGGCCGCTCAGGATGCTCTGCTTGTCCGGGCGAAGGCCAACTCTCTGGCTCAGCTTGGTAAATATACTGGTGAGGGAGAGTCCGACGAGGCCAAGAAAGGCATGTTTGTCAAGGGCTACGTTTACTAAGTTGTTTTGTTTGTTCACACCAAATCTTCTGTAGACGTGTGACGTGAGAATGTGGTAAAGTGATGAAAACATCTCGTCTCTATACACGTTCTGTGGAGACTATTTTTGGGCCTTAATTTGTACTCGATAGTTATCTAGTAAATGAATTTCGTTGATAAAAATCCGTCCTGATTACTTATGTTTGGAATTAAAAGGGAAAACTAAGACATCATAAGACTGAGGATTTATGTTATACATGGCATGAAAGTACAAGTAGTGGCAATATCCTTCACCTTCACGGATTCACTTTAAAACATCCATTGAGAAGGTAATAACTGAATGTGAAGATAGTTATGCACTCAATTAGACAATTACTCTTTCCTAAAACAAGATATAAGTATCTTACATATAATTCTTTTCTGCGTCGTGGCACTGAGACAACCATAAGTCTATGTTCTCTATGATCTGTTGCCTTACTTTCTTAACTGCGTCGGGAGAGCTGCATTTCTCGGCGTTGCCTGAAAAAGAAGACGGCACTTTCAGCCTTATTTCTATTCATGAATTTCACATTACAATACTACTGTTCAATTTGGACCTTAACCTATGAGGATCAGCATGTTGATGGTTAGGTTGCTTTGAGAAACAAAAACTTTCTTATTCTATCTATCGTACCTTCAAGGCTTAAAGGACTTTGGGGACAGCCTCGCAGATCGGTTCCGTGGCCACAATTATGGCAAGTGATAATGTAGGAAGGCACTGAAAAGTTAAAAAAGGCATTTGAGTAGAGCATACAAAATTGATTCAAATTCACTCAAAGGAGAAATTATTCTTAAAGCATAAGGAGACTCACGATCTGGAGATGAAGTTTGCTTTGACGCATGACGCCATGGATCCTGGGAACCATTTGTAAATATTATCTTCGTACCTGCAGATATTAATGATTTCCTTAGCTCAAGTGGCTGATGGGTACGTTTCAAAAAAAAAAAAAAAAAAAAAAAAAGAAAAAAATTGGCTGATGGGTAAATATATTGATGGGGTTCCTAATCACATCAAAACAACGCAAAAATCAATGTCAGGTAAGCATATAGAATGCACTTTCAGCCATCGGCTGTGACTAAATAAGGACTACAGAACATAAATTATCACGAAACCGATTAAAGTAGAAAATGTTCAATTATTAGAAGATAAAGCATCAAAGAGGGCATTCAAAATAAATTGAGAGAGAGAGGGAGTTCAGATTCAGGGAGATGGTAAGAACAAGAAATTATGGACTAAAGAAAACAGCATAACTGGATAAAGACTGTTCTTGGTAACATGGAAAAGGAGAGAACTCTAAATCTAAGAAGGAAAAAAAAAAAAAAAAAAAAGAAAGAAGAAAGAAGAAGAAGAAAAAGATGGTAAGAGGAGCTGTGTTTGGACCTCCAATTTTTGTGCCCCCGTAGTATAGATTTGTTACATCAACCTCAGGATATATGCCCTCTCCAAAAACATTCCTGCAGAGGTCCAAATGGTATCTGCCACACAAGACCAGTTACTTGAGATTTATAAAGTGCGTACAAAACCAAAAACAATAATTTGTTTTAAAAAATTTGAAATGATTGCAAAAGTAAGAAGAGAAATAAGAAATCGCGTATGTGAGAAAGCATGTAAACTAAAATGTAGCTTTCAGAACATGCCTTGTGTCCACTTTCGACGACCGGATGCTGTCATTTTTAGGTGCCACCTGAAAGTATGCAACTTCAGTACAAACTTGGAACCACCACAATCGCGAAGAACTGTCTTCGGTAAGAGCAGTTTTTTTCAAGAACCTCTGATCGTATGTCCTGACATTTGTGCCAAAACTTCCAATGTAATATTCTTTGACATACTTGGCAAATGCACCCTACATTACATTAAAAGAACATTATTCTTTATTGCTATTTGAAATACTAGGGAACTAGATCAAAACTCAAAATATGAACATCATGATGAGCATAATCACAGATCCATACAATTTAGCTTACAAACATCTTCAACTTTAACATCTAAAATACCTTATAATTTTCCTATAAATAATCTCGTCGGACATTTCGATTATAATCACGGATTACATGGCCAGGTCAGGGAATCCGTATAGACATATCATGTCATTTTTCAAGCGGGGTTGCAGGTTCAACCCCACTTGTAATCTTTATCTCTTATTTACAGGATAGTACACGATATTTTCTTCTTCTTCTTCTTTCTTTCCTTTTTTAATTTTTTTTTTTAATTTTTTTTTATAAGGTAATTAGCATAGACATGTAATTAATATTATGATTAATTGTTTGATCCTGTAAGCATAAGGCTTGTTAAGTAGGTAAAGGAATCAATATAAAACCCTAGCAAACTCATGCTAATTTTTGCAGAATATCTCAAAGAAATAATTAGACGAATGGCTTAAAAAGGATCATACCACCAAATCCTCTCCATTCTTCTTTGCTTCAACAAGAGGAGAACATACTGTATCCGGATTTCCATACTGAAACTGAAAAAATTAAGCACGTAATATTGATTAGTAATAGCAAAATTCATTAATAAGAAACACCAAAAGCAACAACATACCCCTATAACAGCAGCATCGGCGAGAAAATAAAAGAAATCACCATCGATCTCAAGCTACAAACACAAGAAAAATCACTCATCAGTTTTTCATCTAAGATGCTCACATATATCACAATGAACATGAATTAAAAGAAAATGAAAAAGGTAAGCAAACCTCCGCTGCACCGAACAACGCCTTCACGGATTTTCCTTCCTTGGCAAGTCTTTCTTCAACGAGCCGTGTAACCTCTTGCAAGGCTGCTTTACATTCCGGACCAGCCGAGACACCAATCTGCATTTAGAGTTCAGCAAACAAATCAATGAAGCTTCAATCTTATTAATAACCAATTAAGAAGAAATACAATAAAAGAAAGACGGATTAATCAATGTTTAACCTGTTGGTCAAATTCGGGGAAATCGTAAACAGCAAGAACAACGGCAGAGCTCGCGAGACTTCCACATGTTAAGTGAGGGAATTTGAGACGAAACCACGCGCTAAGAGCTCCGGAATACGAAACACCGAAGAAAAACCATGGATTTTCCACATTTGTTCGATTCAGCTTCTTATTCAAAGACTCCTACCAAATTTGCAAAACAAAATGTGAATTTTCGTAAATTAAGAGGAAAATTAGAATTTTCTCAGCAAATCCATCGATTCGAAAGCGATTCTTGCCTGGTAATATTGACGAAACACAGCGAGATCGAAAAGCGCCTGCTTTGAAGACAGGTACTTGAGATTCTCAGTAGTCAGCGATTTGAAAGGAGAACTTTTTCCATAGTAGCGATGCTCCAGCGACACTACAGCTGCTCCGAACTTCTTCGACAAAATCTGTACAACGTGAACGCCATTTTTTCTCATCTGTTCTTCTACTCCACCCAAAAAAAAAAAAAAAAAAAAAAAAAAATCCGAAAAATCGAAGACCTACGCTAAGATAATCATTCTGAATTCCATTGCAAGGTCCTTCGCCGCAGATATTGAGGAAGATCGGTCCGTCTGGAATCCGAAAATTTTCTAAGAATTCGTAGTAACGCTGCTGAAATTGACGATGATCCTGCAATTTCCACACAAAATAAATAAATAAATAAATAAATCAAATTTTGAACAACATTTACATGAAAGAGACGAACTCAGAGTAATGCGAAGAGAGAGAGGGAAGGGATTTGTGTACGTAAGGAGAGAAGTGATCGAGATTCTGAGAGAACCAGAGCTCGTCGGTGGTCAAGTAGTTGCTGCTTCCGGCCAAGCGGTTGAACATGGAACGAGGGGGCATTCCATTGACGAAGAAGCCATAGCTAGAGAAGAGCGACGATATCACCAGCGGAAGCAGCGAAACCGACGTCGTTTTCCAGTTCTGCAATCTCATTGTCGTCGTCGTCGTTGTTGTCCCTGTTAATCACCCGATCGATTTCTAGTTTGTTCCTATACAGCTTCACTTCGACCAAAGATATGGAAGAAAATCAACACCTGCCCGCCTTTTCCACGTTTTTGTTCTTTTTTTTTTTTCGACATTGTCCCCCTCCACGACCCACGTGTGTGTTTGTTTATTGTACATGCCTTATCTTTTCATTTGTTTTTTCTTTTTCTTTTTTTGCTAATCATGTCTTCTTTTTCCCTTTTTTTTTTTTCTTTTTTTTTTCTTTTTTTGGGTGGAATCAGTAAAGATGTTAAGAAGAATACGAGAAAATTACGTAAAAGAGTTATATTTTGACTACTTTTTTTTTTCCTAATAATTTTACTCACATCAATATTAAAGTTCATTTTAATAACAAAATAATAAAGTTATAAATACAAGAAAGTGGTATTTTTGCACGTAATCGAAAGGATATGGGAGATTGCAGGCCCACGATCAGATTAATTGGGCTCAGTGTCGTCCGATCGGCCCATATGTAAACTAGGCACATCGTTTTTTTCCAAGAAAGGGTGAAATCGTTTCCAGAGTGTAGTTACAGCAATTCTTACAAAAAAAATAAATAATAATAATAAAATAAAATAAAATACAACAATTTTTTAGTAATAACAGTTTCCATAGTAATTATATACTTATTTTCACATATTAATGCTACAAGATTACATAGTAACTGTTAAAATTATTTTAATTTTTACTATTTATAAAATGTTATATACTTTACCAATTTTTTATTTTAAAAATATAATCGTTAATCAATGATTTATTAATGATCATAGTCAATCAGTAATTGATCATAATTAATCAATTAAAAATAAATATAAATATTGATCAATCAGTAATAATTGATTGACCTTTAAAAAACGACCACCTTGTTAATTTTACAAAACTTCGACCATTTAATAAAAATTTCTTAAAAAATATCTAACACAAATAATAGTTTAATAAAAGTATACACATGAACAATTGAACTTCATAATTGATACCTAATTTTCGTAATTATTTCTTTGCTCGAAAGAAAAGATTAATATCACTTTCATTCGAAGCAACCATTAACTAGAATGGGAGCCTTGGGGCTAAAGAATGTGTTGTGGTATCCTGTACCAAGTAAACGACATACTTTTCCATTGCCTTGGAAGCAAATATTCATAATTATCTTTTTTTTTTTTTTTTTTTTGGTTCCCTCAGAAAGATTATTAAGAAATCCGTTACCAATATTGATACTCCAGAATTGCATTAGATTCTTATCAAGTTCTACTACTTTTTATAAGTTTTTTTTTTTTTTTTTTTTTTTTTTTGTAATATAATTTTTATAATTTTGTCTCCCCCGCCCCCCCCTTCTCTCTTTTTGTTGGGAAAATTGTTTCATAGCACTTGTTTGTACTATTTTATTACACCCGCTTGTAACAAGCTTCAGCATCTCATCCTTTTTAGGCAATAACAACTGCCATAATCCAACGAAAAAATATAGAGGAATTTTTTTTTTTCCTGTACTTGAAAAAGAAAGAAAGAAAATTTAAACTATAAAGTGAAGAGTTTGAATCTCTAACCCTAAATAAAAAATATATATATTTCAAGTAAATCAAAGAATGATGATTTAAAAAACTTGAATATAATAGTTTTTTTATTTTTTAAGGTTAAAAAAAAGTCCTAACCAAAAAGAAAAAAAAAAAAAAAGCAAAAAACAAATCAAAACTTGAGCAGTGAGTACTATTGGCATTCGTCGCAGTGCATTATAGTCTCTGTTTTCGAAAGTTGAGTGGAATGCTATCATACTACCAACTTTGCACAATTAGCTAACCAAAAAAAGAAAAAAAGAAAAAAAAAAACACATCACTCTCCAAAAACCTCAATGACCATCACTTTCTTCACTTCAAATGAACAAGCACCTAAACCAAATTTATTTGTCGATACATAGCTCGACCGTCCTAACTTTGTCGCGAAAATGGCTGCTTCGGGATGATGCTACTTCTCATTGATCCTGAAAAACAACTGTTTGTTAGCTACGCCGGTAGACAATCAAAATCTTGCACCTTCGTAGTTTGTATACTAGTCCAATTAAGGTGTGTGGAACGGGAAATGGATTTTGTTGACTAATTAGAAATGAGGAATGTTAAATACACTTGTGACTGTGACAAATAGGCCCCATTAAAAGATCTATATGGGTCTATAGAAATCAAATGGTTCAGATTGTGCACTCACAACACTTGTGTAAGTGCATTTAGCATTCTTGTAGACATGATTTACTTCTATCGACTCAAACTTTTTAGATCATCATTATGCTACTCAAGAAGTCTTTGTTGAATTTTACTTGCCAACTACAAACGTAATATTCGAGATCAAGTTGCTAAAACACAACGAGTAAGCCAGGGTAACCTGATTATTTGGAGATTGATCATGCAACTTGTAAGGCTTTATATTCAAATCAATCAATTTAGTATCTCTCTTGGAAGCATGCCCATCAGAATTGTTGGCCTCCGCCGTCCAAACAGGAGACACCCTTTGATTTTCCTGGTTCTCTTCCTCCACCATTTTCGAAAGAGCCTGGTTTTGTCCCCTCCTTGCCTCACCTCGCTCCGCGGGTTGGGAAGCCGATTCCTCAAGATTACCAGGTTTGTCCCCTGGAAACTATACAACAAGCAAACTGTTAATTCAATTCTCTCCCACATAAGTAAAAGAGAAAATCAGGTTAATTCCACTTTTGTCCTCGAATCATAATGGTCATCTCATATTCTTCTCGAATTTCAATTTGTAACATCAGCAATCAAAATTTGCCCCTATATCACAAACTGAAAGGTGCAAGTTGAGATAATTTTTGAAGTTGTAGGGCTCTAGGTATCGCAAATTGAAGTTCAGGACCGACCATAGTTCGGGGAAAAAAAAAGGAGTAAAATTAATCCAAGATCTAAGTCGTTGTTAGATAAGATGAACAAACCTCAACTCTCTGCCTCAAGAGGAGATATCTTCCATGCATTCTTTTACCTCCGACATGAACAATCATATCACATTGCAAACAAAGGGAACTTCCATCTATCTCGCAATAAAAGAAAGCTACAAATGCGGTTTCCAAGAACAAAAACAAACCCAAAAAAAAAAAGGGTGAAATTCTTTCTACAACAAGACAAGAGCCATACACATGAAAAAGAAGTATATGTTATGCAAAAGAAAAACGCTAAAACCAAACTAGTGAAAGCTTGTCATATCAATTAACTTAGAAAGTCGGCATTTGAATATGCGATTAGTTAAAAATTGACGGTGAGTAAAAAGATTAGTGTGTGCACCAGGTGCATTTTCGCAAATGTCACACCGAGGAACATCGCTGGGATTCGCGAGGCCAACTCTCACGTGCCGGCTAGCAAGTTTGTTGCACATGTGGACCTGCCATGCCCGTCAAAAACGTAAAGATTGCTATAAGTTTTTGAAGCTGATCAAATATAAGAGCATGCAATAAATGTGACCAAGAACCACTTTTTCAACCAACAAAAATGCAATAATGTAAAAACAAATTATGGCAAATTTAAGATCTTTAAGAAATTTTGAATACACTTTTTCCAGCCAAAATATGTGCCAAATTCAGTTTATTCTCAAGGAGGCTAAAAAAAAAAGATGTGGGAAAATTTGTAAAGGAAATAAAGTCTACGAGTTCTGAAGAAAACAGGATATGTTTCTCTAAGTTTCACCACAACAGAGGACAAACACAAACAAGAGCACGTCTTTCTTTGTCTAAGTTCAAGAAATTTTATTGTTTTCTCTTTCTCAATCAAAATCCTTTATTAGTTTATCGAATCTCGTGCTCTATATCAAGCCAACATTGAAAAAAGCAAGTAAATATTTCAACCACCAACTAAAAAAAAGGGGGAAAGGTAGTTTCTTTGGATTCTGCTTATTGAAATACCAAATGGGTTAAAAAATATATATATATATAGATATAAATATACATAAATATAGTGTATATACACCTTTTCATCACAGGCACGGCAGAGAGCAGCCTCGTCGGCAGCGCAAAATACGATGGCGGCAGCGCTTTCACAGGAGTCACAAAGTGTTCGCATAATTAATAATATTACTAAACAGCCCTTGCAATCTTTTCATTTCTCCAAATGAAAAATCACATAAACGCCTCCATAAAATCTAAACAAACCTCTTAATTCCCACATCTAGCTCATCAGAAACAAAACAAAACAAAACCCAGTTCACCAAATTTTTTTTTTTTTTTAAATATGTATATGTGTATGTATATGTATATGCATATAACAGCCAAGTAAAGTTTGTCTTTGTGCCTTGGTGGTTGGGCTATTGATTGAATGAAAGAAAATGATTACACGGATAATGGGGAAGGACTAGGATTAGAAGAGAACAGGGAGGGAACAAAAATAGTAATAAATAAAAAATAATAATGGGAATATTTATTTTTTATTTTTTGATAAAAAAATTTTGGGTTGGACAAAAGATAAGGAGATATGAGAAGACATGTAAATCTGGAATTTTGTAAGCCAAAAAAAGACGTAAAAAGACGAGAGAAGGTTAGAGGGGGGTTTTTTTGTCAACTTCAATTGCCACAAAACTCACTCCGTGGCCACAAGCTTCAAAAGCAAATGTGGGGTTGACAATTGACAATGCCTCCCAAGCAATTATCGCCCATTACTTACATATCTGCCGTGGGTCCCACCTCATTTAGATTTTATCTACCTTTGGAGGTTGGTCATTCATTTGTTTTAAGTTCTGTTGTGATTTATTTGGGAGAATTTTGTGGCGTGTAAAAAATAATCAAATATCTTATAAGTATCATTTTGTTAGATCGAATGATAAGAAAAGACCATTTTATAACTTTTCTTTCCTTTTAAAATTCAAGGATAAGTGACGTTGTTATAATCCTATTAGATTCTTAAATGATGTTGGATCGAGAATGAGTATATCAATAATTTTCTTAGCATATGTTTGATTCCAAGATTTAGATTGTAAAATTTAAGTTTGGATTGATTGTGAGTTTATTGAGATATTTAAATTGTTTGAGTTAAAAAATATAAAACCTTGAACTGTATTCGGAAAACAAATATCAATATGGAGCTTGTTTCATTCGTCTTGAAATTCTATACAATTAAAAAAAAATCATCTCATTTGGATTTGTTTATGCAAAATTATGAATTTTTAAAGTTTGAGTTACAAAGCTATATAAATAATGAAACCATGGGAAAAAGACAAAAATTAAATGTAATTGTATGATTTGAATTGTTGGTATAAATAAGCAGTTAGTTTTAAAAGATAGATGGGTTATATTGTCATTTTATTTAATTTCTAAAGATATATTATTAAATATTGATAATTAAAAAGTGATGAGTTTTATACAATAAGAACCGTATTTTTTGTTCCTGTTTATAGAAATGGTAGTTCTAGCCGTTGAATTATAATGGTATGATTTATGATTGTACATATTAAAAAATTTATAATGCAATTAAAAAGTTAATCAAATAATTAAAATACAATTTTTATTAGAAAATGATCATTTCTGTTGTAGAAATCTTCAATTTCTGTGGTTTTTGTTTTTAATCTTAATAAACTTTTTATTTTCTATTTATTTTCCTTTCTTATGAGCTTTGCCGTCCACAAAGGAATCTTATAATTCAGCCCCTTAACGTGATCTCTACCTAATTATCTGTTCAAGATTATTTGATGGGACAAGGACAGAGTAGATCCCCCGCCACTCACCATTCATCTCGTTGGTCTTTAATTATATGCTTTTTAAAAGAGAACCATATAAATACTTTCAATTTTTGTGAACGATATATCATGCATGTGGTTTTTTCAATGGACGAAATTGTTTGTTTTTCATTTTAATATATTGATGGATATATGGTCTTGTTGACTATTCCACGCCAAGGTTACTTTCTACACCTTTCAATTATTTAATTAAAAAAAAAAACACAAGTGGTTGCAAATATAATCTAACAGTAATATTTTATCTGATTTTATCAAAATATATAGAGTTTGAATCTCTATCTTTAAGTTAAGAAAAAATTACTCATTTAGTGCCTAAACTTTTAACATACTTTGGTCTCTAATCTTTTTTTCGTAGCTAGAATGCCCCTAAACTTTTAAAATGTTTTGAATTTTTGAACAGAATATGTTAGTAATTAGGTTAAAAAGTGATGCTAACTAATAGATTGTGTAAAAAAAAAAAATAATAATAGAAAAGATTACTGTAACAACGTTCTTAATAGTTTATGGTCATTCTAGTTATAAAAAAAAGGAGAATGCCCCTATAAACTATTAAAATATTACTACGATAGTCATTTCTGTTAATTTTTGGACGAAGTCCATTAGTAATTTAATAAAAAAGTGATCCTAATTAATAAGTTTCATCCAAAAATTATTGAAAATGACTATTATAGTAACTGTTTAATGGTTTAGGGATTTTTCAATTTTGAAAAAAGATCATGAGATCAAAGATGTACAAAATCAAAAGTTTAGGGATCAAATTAATGATTTCCCCTAAAAAAAAATGACATGTCTTTACTTTTTCAAACATCTGAACGACATAGCGTAAGAAATTCATACAAGGCAAAAAAAAAAAAAAAAAAAAAAAATGTTGTTCGTTATTTAAAAAGCTACGTGTCGTTTGAAGAAGAAAGAAGTGACTTTACGAAAACGACATATCATAACATAAAAAATAACATACAAAGAGAAAAATGAATGCCGTGTCTTTTTCAGGCTTAACGAAAAATGACGTGTCGTTTAGGTTCAATCGTAGTAAACGACATGCATTTGTCTTTTTCAGGCTTAAATACGACATGCATTCACTTTTGTTGCTAACAATGAAATGCCGTACAAATTTCAGGTGAAGTAAGGACTTGCTTGTTTTCTCATTCCATGTTAAACGACATGTTCATTTGTAAGGAAACATGTTAATTTTTTGTTCAGTTAATAGATTTTATTTCTAGGGGAAAAACGTATATTTATTAATGTGTGTGCATAAATATATAATTTAGGATTACATCTGTACTCAAATATTATGTATAAACATATGTTACTAAATATATATTTATATCCGTACTCAAATATTGTGTATAAATATATGTTAAACTTCACTTCTTATGTTACAGCACAAAGCCAAAGTTTGAGCAACTTCCAGACAGCTTCGGCTCGACCCCAAGTGGCTATCCTAAATATTGTCTCAATCGAAGCATGCTTTGACGTGAAACCCATATCTTAACCATTTGCACCCAAAATGAAGGGCCTAGTTTCCGTACAATTTGATCCAGATGTATATATATATATATAAATATGTATATATATATATATGTATGTATGTGTATTCCTTTCTTTCACCTCATTAAAAAACAAGAAGGCATTGCATGATAAAGGCTTAATATTAATTAAGCCCAAAACAAGATCAACTTCTAATAAAATTGGAAGAGGACATATATTTATTTGTTATTATTATTATTATTATTATTTTTTTTTTTTTGGAGAAAAGAGAACAAGTTACCAAAAATTTGTAATACTTTGCTGGAAGATTAATGTAACTACTTTACAACCACTAACCTATTTCTTCCCGAAAAAGAAAGAGTTATATATATATATATATATATATCTATACATTTATATATTTGCTTAGATTAAAGACAGAATTAAATAAAGCAATAGAGTAAATGATCATTATCTACACCTTTGAGAAGCAAAACACTTGACAAATTTTTTTCTTAACAACTTGGACATAATTATCAACTGCCACATATAAACTTGAAATGTTGTATATATCACACGCATTAGGACCCAATATTATAAATATAATAACCCACTATTACAAATAGCACAAAACCAATACAAACTTGTCCTCATGAGTATCAAACCAGGACCCATTAAAAGACCATTATAATAAAAAGGAGTGACCATATTGTAATAATGTAATTTAAAAAAAAAAAAAAAAAAAAGGTTCTCCTTGTAGGATAGATCTCACAACTGATCAAAAAAGAAACTGAACTTAATTTAACTTGCTCACTCTCTCTTTCGGCTCTGTAATTAGGCATAATAATTTGGACTTAATCAGAATGAGAAGTTCAACATGTCCATGCTCAAGCTCTCCATCATCGCATTCTCCATGAAACCACACTTGGTGATTGGGGCCTTCTTAAAGCTGCTTCCTCTAGGCTTGAAGGGGCAAGAGGAGAGAGGAAGGATCGGAATGTTCTCGCAGTTGCAAAGCTCGATCATGTACCCGTCGGGGTCGTGAAAGAACACCTGGTCCACCTTTATTCCGTCATCAGCCTCTACCAGCGCCGTCACGTACCTCATCCCCATCTCTTGTAGCCTCCTCTTCACTAGCCCAACATCCGTGCACTATTTTAACACCAAAATTTATTTAGTCACGACCAACATTAATCAGACCCTTATTATTATTTTCTTATTGTATATGATTGATATTTTCCGAAGTTCATTATTCAGTATTATAACATCACTCGATAAAGATTGATTTTTCTTCGTTTAATTTTTCGTAAATTATGTAATAATAACAATTATAAATGGTGACTA
This sequence comes from Ficus carica, assembly GCA_009761775.1. NCBI lineage: Eukaryota > Viridiplantae > Streptophyta > Magnoliopsida > Rosales > Moraceae > Ficus > Ficus carica. The sequence continues at coordinate 25,425,038 of CM019743.1, read as the reverse complement.
TTTTTTCTTACTTGGAAGGAGATGTGGTTGTCCTTAGGATTGATTGGTCTTGGTTCATTCATAGTACTATCATACTCATCCACTAGTGATGGATTCTCGATCAAGTGTATCCCAATGCCATAGTTGTACAACCTATACATACACAAAACTCTATATATATTAGAAAGAGAAATTCAAACACTTTAATAAATAACAAATTTATTTTCATTTCTTATTATTTTTGATAAAGAAAAAGAAGGCAAATTTACCAAGCTCCATTGAAGTTGAAGGAAGAGGGTCGCTTGATGAGAACAAAGCCTAGAATTTCTTCATAGAAGCGAACAGATTCCCAAACTGATCTGCAGAGCAAAGAAACATGATTTAAGGAGAGCAACGGAAGTGCCTCGCAGTTGCTTACTTCCTCAATCTCCATCATATTTGGGCCGCTCTTAATTTTTGATAAATACTTTAGCCTTTGCTCTTATGATGTTGTAATGTGTTATAATTGTATTGCTTGAACACCAACGTTAGGAATGTCCCTTTTATATAGCAAGGTTGTGGAAAATTTTAATTCCTTTTTTTTTTTTTTTTTTTTTAATTTCAAATAATGTAGGTTTAATTAGCAATTTTCTTACGCTTGTGGGGTGTGTAATTTCCTCATTGACGAACTTTCCTAGCAGATTCTCTCATACCAAATCAGACAAATAAAGAAGTCGTTCTCGCCCAACTGAATACTCCTCATTTTTCTTTGTTTGTTTTGTGGGAGAAATAATTCTTGGTTTTACCATTAAATATGATTATATGAAGAGAGATTAATTAAAGTATAAACTATGGCTAAAATATAGCATAATTTGTATAAGCTTTGGCCTAACCAAGCCCCACCAAGAAAAAAGTAGCTTAAACTGGATAAATAGTAAAGACATTAATTTTTTTTTTCTTTTCGCTAGGTGCCATCACGTGTAGGAGGTCTAATAGGATTATTAATTGTAATTATATAAAATCTAAACTGAACGGTGCGTATTTTATGAAATTGGGTATAGTGAGAAAAAAAAATTTTAGATAACTTTGTTGCACTCACTTGGTAATAAGTACCATCTTATTTAAATTTTACAATTGTAATCAATAGCCCCCCATTATACGATCTCCCCTTTTCCACTTAAATCCTAATAACCAAGTTAAGTTCTGAAAGACAATAACTTGGATATTAGAATAACCCAATTGATTGGATTTTAATTTTTTCAGAAAAGAAAAAAAAAAAGTATTTCCCGAAACTTGAATTCAGGACTCAATGCACTAAAGACAACTCATATGCCCACTAAACACCAATTAAACTAGCCTCAATTTGCCAAAATTTTCACTAATTGGGTTAGATACTCTTTAAGAAATATAGTGAAACAAAAGTAGTCATTAGAACAGAAAATGGTGATTTTTTTAAAAAAAAAAATTAATGTGACTTAAAAATAAACAACCTTTTTGCCCGTCGAAGCTTGTAGAGACAGGAAATTAGTACAAGGCTCCAAAAATTTGAGAAACTTCTATGATGTTTCCTCTCCCAACATGGCCTTCATGTCGAGCAATTTTGTTTTCATCTTCATTTTTTATTTTTTTCCCTGCAAACTTAATAATCCAAATGTGACAGAGTTTTGTTAATCAACTCCATTTTCAACATACTATACTATATATTTCCAAGCAGTCTACACCAACCCGCCCCAGGTGAGCCGGGATGTTTAGAGTTTTTCTGCATTTACGCCTAACGTAACATCAAATGCTGAGTTTGCTTTTGGGTCCCAATAACCATCAGACAAGGGTTTTTTTATTTTATTTTATTTTATTTTATTTTTTTTCCTCAATAAAAGACGTTATATGTTGCCCAAAATCAGCTCCTTTGTTCGGTTTCCAATTTAAACAAGATGTAAAGTTGTACTTTTGGCTACTCTTTTGTATAATTCGGGAATGCGCTTCCCATTCTTGCACGTAGAGACTATTTAAAGATAGTATCCTCTCATGATGTGACATAAACTACTTCTTTGGTAATTCAGGTGAAATAAAAAGCCTACACAAAATAATCCAATTTATTTATTTTCAAATTCTCCAATTTCCACAATATAGCTGTATGTATTTTGCATGGTGTAGGGCTTTGTTTTAATTGAATGAGGCACTTTAACACTCTTGAATTAAGCATATCATATGAATCCAATTAGAAGTAGTGATTTGGTAGGGAGGGAAGAAAAAAAAAATGTAAAATTTTTTTGATGTTATGGTAGGTGTAAATATTTTGAGACTTTACGGGATTTTTAAATCCCTTATACAATTCATTCTCTCGTACAAAACCATGATAAATCTTAAAATCTTTCCATTAATCCCCCTACCCTATTCATCCTTCCGCTTTCCCCTCTTATTACTAAACGACCTCTAAGAATAATGCCTAGTAAATCTTCCCAACCACAAGTGGGTGAAAGTAGTACAAATAATTGGATCCAAAAACTTTAATTGTATTGGGAGGGAGATGGCGTAAACACATTGCATATTCCAAATCAATTATCGCCTATATGGGTAATCCTCATTGTTCTACGGCTCTTAAAATAATAATAACAACAACAAAAACAACTTCTCTTGACTTGAAGAACCCATCTCCATACATACATAAATAAATAAATAAATATATATATATATATATATATATTGAATTTATGATAGAAGATTAAACTTTTCACTTTATGATGGATTAACTTATAAAATTACTGCTAAATTATAACTATAGTTAATCAGGGATGATTTGATTCCCGTATAAATTGATATTGCTTGATGTGCTAAAATCCCACAACAAATGTAAGACGTTTGGCGTGGCGTTTTCAACTAAACTATAATCATAAGATTCTATAATAACCCTATCTGCTTTTACTGACTAAAGAAACTTCTTAAGCCAACTCTTCCACGCCAAATGTGGTAGAAGTACTAGAACTTTGTACTATTAAGTTTTAAATATGTAACTTTCAATTTCTTTATATTTACTTTGGGCGGGCTCCTTTTAATTGCATTACAAGTTTTCCTTACTAACTTATTATTACCAAGGAAGAAGAAAAAAGGGAAGAATAAATTTTTCAAATCGTCCTTGGCTATATCCGTGTGCAGAGGAGAAAAAGCAAACAAAGCATTAAATGATTTCGTGGAGAAAACAAAACCAATCAACCAATACACAACACTCATTCTGCATATATAAATATACCCACACACACACACACACACAAAATCTCTGGTCGGGCATTAAAATTTTGTCAGACAAGAACGGCTACCTCTTTGGAGTTGTTGGATCAAAAAATAAACGATGTTAATGAAAAAAAAGATTTTTTATAATATAACTCCTCATTACTATGATACAATTTCTCTAGTCTGCCTGTGCCGGATAACTTAATTATCCTATATATATAATAGAGAGAGAGGGAGAACTAAATCTTTCGTGAAAGATTAGTCTTATATGTTCTTAGTTGATAAGCATGCACGTGGACAAAAAAGAAAAAAAAAAGGAAAAAAAAGAAAAAAACATAAAATTGACGTAGCCACCACGTGGTGATGATGTGTCAATCATGTGACTGTCACGTGACGAATAGAGAAGAGAGTACGAAAGCCTCCATTAACGCTTTTAAAATATATATTTAAAAATTTGAACGTAAATATAATAATGGTATGATACTAATCTATTCAATAATGACTTTGTAAACATATAATAACAAATAATTTTTCTATCTTATATAACATTATATGTTCGTAAAATAACTATTATATAAAATAAATGTTATGCTATAGGACTGGTTTTAAGAACTTTGAGATAAACCATATATATAAATGAGTTTTAAATTATTACGTTTCTCTTATAAACAATTTTTAAAAATATATGTATATCTTATTAATCCTTACAAATGTTTTTGGTCAACTACTTTATTTATTACAATCATCTTATTCGTATCTTACTGTTGAAGCAATGAAATGTATAGATAAATTATACTAAAGGTTTGTTTGGTGTATGAGTTTGAGTTGAAATTGATAAGTTTAAATAGTGATTGATGTGTACTTTTTCAGAAAAGACAAAAAACTTTTGGGGAAAAAGACAAAAATTGAGTTAAAATCCATGGGTTTGGACCTGTGGTCCAAACGCACCCTAATATATTAAAGGAAAGGTGAATTTCACTATTTCTTCTACAGTGCTATGTCGGTTTTGCCCTTCTACCCATATGAAATTTCGGTTTCTACAGTAGAATGATGTTTCTGCCCTTCCTCACCCCTCTGCCGGTTGGGCTGCCCACAGGGAATGGCCGGTTTTGCCCTTGCTAAGTGTGAGGACGTTTTTGCCCTCACTGGGTTGCCTAATGAGCATCTGTCCACAGTGCGTGGACCTTTTTGCCCCCAAAACCCCATTATTCCCTTCCCTCTGCCGCCCATTGAGTGGTTACTGTTTCTTTCTCTACAATTATGTTGTGCCTCTCTCTCTCTCTCTCTACCGTTTTCACTACAGTGAAAAAAAAAATTGGGTTACAATTATTAACAAAGTCAAATATTGTTAATTAACTTAATAAATATAGTTTTTTTAAAAGAATACTACAACAAAATTCTTTAAATATATTTAGCTTAAATAAATTTAATTATAAAAGGAAAAGTAATAATTTGTTGATTTATTTTGAAATATGTAAAATAAAACAACATAAATAATAAAATATACAAAATTGACAAAATGTTGAATTAAATAAAATTTAGAAAATTGGCACTGTCAAAACATATTACCTTTGTATAATTTATATACAAAATTTTATAACATTATGTTATTTATTAATATATTATATCAAACTAATATATAATTGATGTAATGTACCAATTATATTCACGTTTATTTGTTAATTTAATTAGTTTTTATTTTATTAAATTTACCCCATAATTTTGTTATCCTTTTGATTTTTCAAATTTTTTTAATTTTATTTATTATTTGTACTTTTTTATTTAAAAACAATTATGCTTATAAACATGAATGTATGTACTTTAATATTATAATAGTAAATACTAAAAAATATATATATACTTAGTGCAATCATAATCTATATCTTAATTAACTGCTTTTATTATATAATATTCAATTTTTATCATTTTTATTTTTTCTTCCTTCCCCGTATAACGCACGGGTATTAAACTCGTAAATACTAAAATAACTATTAAAACGGCATGTTATTTGACGCGAGACCGAGAGAATATTTATTGCCCAATCTCATGTCGCTTGTCCTTCTTTTGTCCTGACCTCCAGCTATGCTAACATTCCCCTGCAAAATGTAGGAGGACAATCGACAAAGCATATATATCGCAATGATATTGTACATGGAGTTCTATCCTGAAATCAATGAGAGTCTGCATATAAGGGTGGAGTGATTAATTTGAAAAGAAAAAAAATAAAAGTGAAGTAGGTTAGAATCACTTCAAATTTTAGCTATCTGCCTCCATTTGATGTGACGAGACATTTGATGTTATGATTGGAGTTGGTTGATTTTTTAAAAATTAATTATAATTTTTATTAATTTTGAAATAAAAAATTTAAGTTTGAGTTGGTTTATCAAACATAGCCAAATGTAATTTGTGATAAAATCTAACTCAAGTTATCAATTTAATATCTTATTATAGCAAATAAATAGTACATATGACAACTGAAAGCAAATTTGACTCGTACATTATTTGGAGGAAAGGTGAGAGTATCTTAAAACGACAATTAAATTTATGAACGACATTGAAAGGACAACACGACATCATAGAAAAGCAAGAATGGAGTAAAAGGAAAGGAAGAAACAAAAACGGACAAAGGACGACAGAAAACTAAACGACAATTAAGTGTAAGACAAGTACCCCAAAATTGAAATATATTTGTGTTATGAACAAATCGAGTTATTAATGTGGAGCTTCATTTGTCAACAAGTGAAATTATTTCGTAACTAAAACATTTTATGTATTTTGATAACTTCTTATTCACAATTTCATTATGGATGTTAATGAAATGAAGTGTTAATTCCAGCGTACTTGGGGAAATATTAACATATGAAATTCACAATTTCATTAAGAATATTAATTAAATTTACATGAAGTGTTATTCGAGTACTTGGGGAAAGGAGTACTTGAACCTATTTACTATGAGAGATTGAATCAATTGATTATCCTCATTTGTGGTAAAGGGACAACAAATTTGAAAAACGACAGCAAGAAAAAATAACGAGGAACAAAGATACAACCACTTTTGTCATCCTCTATTTCTAATCTTTCATCGACGACGTCTAAAATCTTCTTTAGGAAGAAATATTTGAATGGAAATATTTATGACAAAAATATTCAAATGAAAATATTTAGTATTATAGAAAAATGTTTAAATAGTTAAAATATTACCTCTCTTGATATTTAAAATTTTGTTTAAAAGTTGTATATAAAAAAATTTTACAATATTTTAAAAGGTTGCTTCTCAAACATTTATTTAAAATATTAAAACATGAAAATATTTGAAATATAGAGAAATTGTTAAGACAAAACAAAGGATAACGTGATCATTCTCCATTTGATTGCTCACATGGAAAATAAAAATGGTATAAAAAGCTCTGTAGTTGGAATTTTCAATTCCTCCATGGCAATTTGGAAAATTTCTTCTGCTACATGGCAATTCACAATTACTCAAAATCCTTAAGACATGACGAGCGCAATAGTTCAGTATTAATTAGGATGTCAATCACTTTTAAAGTATAGTTAATCCATTTGAAAATTAGATTTAATTTTTTTAAAGTAATATATTTGAACACAAATCTATAAAATTATTGTGGTTATAAGCATAATCTAATAATAATTTAACACATGACTATATTATAAGATATAGAGTTCGAATATACAGGTTGGTTTTAAAAAATAAATCTTTGAAGGTATTACTAATCCTCTAATACACCTGAGTGACTGGTCAAAAACATTTCCAGGTGGGCTTAACCCAAAAGAAAAACATGGCCCTAATTGAGCTGTCCAAAGCTTGAATCTCAATGCTATTTCTAAGCCAAGACTAGATACATCAATATTATCGTCAATTTGTATAATAGCTTTAACTAATATAAGACAAGACTAGCTAGGTACATCATCCCTTGAACAAATGCCAAATTGATCTCTAAAATAAGAAAATGGTCTCAAATTAGTATTTCATGGCCAAATCACTTTGCAAGGACCAAAAAAAAAAAAAAAAGGGGCAAAGTGTAACAAACGTTCATATTTTGTCACGTTTTTTATTTTTTTTTCCGCAAGAAAAAATTGATGATACAATCTCGTCCACATCTCGTTCGTTTGTAATTGAAATTCAGGGACGCGTTAATTATAAACATAAAGAATCTAACCTAATAAGAATTGATAAGATCTTATAATGCACGCACCAAAAGGAAATTTCTAGTAAAACTCCTAAATAGGGTAGTTAGAAGTGACGATTGTGAAAGCTCAGTTTTGGGAAAATTGCACTTGTTTTGCTCTTGTTTGGAATGGGGAATCTAAAGATTAATACTGCCAATTTCTCATGGATAGGAGTCTTAGATTAACCTGTTCCACTACTAATATGGCTGCTAGTGAAGCTGGCAGTGAATGGCTTCAACAAAGAATAGTATTGCACTTGGTTACCTACTTCATTGTCTGCATTTGTGTGTCTGTTTCCCCATAAACAAATCATCCAACCAAATACGTGATTATTCCGATAAGTATATAAAATTATGCTCTAAGGTATATGTAGGTACAACCTTATCAGATATTTATAGACGTTCCATAATTTATATACACATCTTTTCTTAATTATCTCGTTTGATCCGATCGTTAAAAACTACGCAATAATCAATATAATTATTAGAAATGTGGACCAAGAATGAGTTTGACGGTGGTAACACAGGCTGCATGGGGTTGTGTTGTGGCCCTGTGCCACCAAATGTGTAGTCTGCTTTGGGATCAGATTGGACACCCACCACCCCCCATTTGATTTGCCCCTTTAATTTCGTAGGAATGTTTTCACATTTTTGTTCCTCATTCTCTGCATTTGTGTTGTTTCAACTTTGTTGTATGCCAACACCTAAAATGGTTTGTAGCAAAATTGCATGCATTTTGAACACTTTTCCTCCCAAGGAGACCAATAGGCCTTTTCTAAATATTGTATATACTCAGAGGTGGGATTTTTTTTTTTTTTTTTTTTAGAGTATGAAAAATACCCGATCGATTTGATACAATAACCAACTGTTATTGTCATATATGTATATATATATTTATACATATATATGCATATTTTTAATTTAACATGATTCTGATCTGATTTAATGATAAAAAATCATACTGAATTTGATTCAACAATTAAAAAAATATGACATACCGATGGGGTAATTTTTAGATGACAAATTTATAATAGAAACTGTACTTTTCTCTATTATTTTAGTAAATGAAAGCAGTTTTTCATATCGTGTTGTAAATTTTTAACATAAACACTTATAGATCATACCTTAAAAGATTAATCTAATAATAAAACAATACAGTTCTTATCATAAGTTTTCATCTTATTTTATAGCCCACCTATAATTTTTCCATGCTTGAGGTTCAAGAATACCACGTAGAAGAATTTAAATTTGATAGGGAATACACTTTTGAATAGAGGTCTTACCAGCATGGTCAACAAAAGGGACCCCACGTAGGCCTTTTTGTTTGTGGCACTTTTTATAATCTTAACTGATTTAAATTTCAAAAATCATGAAACTTTCATAAAGGGCAAAAGGGGTTTTCAAAGAAGAGGCAATTCCAACTTCATTATGTATGCTAAAAGTGAAAATTACTAATCTGATGCTTATTTATGGCTCGTGAGATATTGAGGGTTCTATTATTGACTTCACCAGAGCACCTAATTATTGATTTTTGCATTTAAGTGATGTCTCTTTATCTCTAACTCTAACAGTGATATATCTTGGATTCTTGTCGTTTTCCAAACATCAATTAACGCCTTCATCAATGCGTTCGAGTGTGCATGAAGAGGCCAACTTACTGTCGTTTTCTGATCTGAATGACGTCGTTTTTGTTGTCAATCGTTTTCCCGAAGTGGAAAATATCCTTGAAGTCATTTTATTAGTTCTTAAACGACGTCATTTTCCCTGTCGTTTTTTACACTGAGGAAAAGTTGTTTTCCCGCTCCTGCGGTTGTAATGTCTCTATAACTCTATAATGACGTATCTCAAAATATCAACGACGCTGTTTTTCATGTCGTACGTTCCACCCCTCAACTAATAGACCGCATTTTTACCACTCCGTGGGTGTTCTTTTTTTTTTTTTTTTTTTTTTTAATATATAATCTGAGAAATTCGTACTCTAAATAGGCAGGAATCTAGATTTATTACTACGCTAACCCTGCAACCATCTCGTTGAGGCATTAAAAGCTTCATTTCGTAAAATAAATAAATAAATTGCTTTAACATTAGTGACCTAACTAGAATATTACATATGTCCTAAAATTAAAAGCTAGATTTAATATGCTGTTGACACGAATAATTTTTCCTAATAATAGAAAGCAGTACAAGATGAGTTGCTATGCCTATATTAAATGAAAATAGTGGCCAAAAAAAGAGAGAGAGAGAGAAGGGAGGAAAAAAAGAAGAAGAAGAGAAAATAATAACCACATGGACCCAAATACCCTTGTCGGCAGTAAATAAATGAAAACTAAAAACAAAAAAAACAAAAAAAAAAAAAGGGGGGGGGAAAAGGAGAAATTGGAGAAGCTGAAGCACATGCAAATGTGAAGTGAAAATAACAAAAAGACAGTTATATGGAATCTTTGATACCTTTGTTTTAAATATAAGGTATGTGACGTTCATTTTTTTTTTTTTTTTTTTTTTTTGGTGTTAGGGAAACACATGCAATGGCAATGGGTGCAAATGCAAAAGGGGACCCCTGATCAAAAAGACGAATTTTAAGCCGATGTTCCTCTCTTTCACATGGGTTGTCCGCACCTTGTATTGTAGAAGATAAATATATTGGTCAAATGGGTCCCACATCCTCTGTTTTCAGCAGCTTTGACTCACACCTCTTGTTGGGGTAGAAACTTTCCAAAAACTTTTTGACTTGTTAATTTGTATTGCCGTCTTCTGCATGGTACTGGTTGTAGTCGTGGTTGGTTTATGAAAAATACTCGTATAATTCTTTTAGGAAAAAAATTAAGAGGAAAAGAAAAACTCCACAAGTTTCGATGCCCTTTACTCTTTGACCACATTTGGTGTATTTATTTGAGTTGGAATTTTAAAAATATTTTGATAGAGTGGAGTTGAGTTTTAAAAATATGTGTTTAATTAAAATTGAAATATTTTAAATCTAAAAGTATAAAAACTTGAAATATGTTAAAAAAATATGAATATTGTTTCGTTTACTCATAATTTTATGTAATTAAAATAAATTAATCATCTGATTTCAACATGAAATTAGAAAGTTACGAGTTTTTTAAGTATGAGTTTTAAAAAAAGATCTGAAGATTAAATAATAAAATTAATTTATTTTTAGAGAAAAAGACAAAAAAAAAAAAAAAAAAAAAATTGATTGGAGTGGATCAATCAAACATAGGTTTATGTTCTCAAGATGTGTCTAGATTCACTACCCACAGTCCCAATATCAAATATCTTACTCGATTAATTTTATGTGTTGTGTTGGATTTATAACGGTTTATTTATTATCAATTACAGAGATAAGATACATAATAACATCAATAATCTTCACATTTTTTCACCTTACAAAAAATTTGAAGTAGATCGACATTGTTATTATTATTTTTATTTTAAAAAATACTAGTATGTGATAATTGATGTTACAATGATCAAATGTGCTACTCGAAAAAAATGATTAAGATTATTGAATAAAATTATTCTAGTATGTTTTAGGGAATACTAGAATACTTGTATATTATAATGATTAAAATGCTATCCGTATTGTAGTTTAATGAATGTTTTAGGGAATACTTGTATATTATAATGATTAAAATGTTGTTCGTATTGTAGTTTAATGATTGAATTAAATTACTGTAGCAATATATATGTGAGCTCTCTAATGCAACGACTTTTTCTTAAGAAACGTTATTAAAGGGAAAATTACAGAAACACTAATTATGCCTTCTTCTTTTTTCACAAAAACAAATTTTTTTTACGAAACTAGAAAAAAAAAAAAAAAAAAGACTTGTAAAAATTTTAGAACATTTAAGGTAAATACCAGTAAATAATAAATTTATAAAAATAAATAATATTATTACAAATTATTTTAGTTACCAGAAGTAAATAACTTATTTACTTGATAAATTTAGTATTTACTTTAAATATTTTCGTTATTTACTTTAATTATTTAGTTTTAAAATATTTTTTGCATCTTTAACTCAATTTTGTATTGCATAATACTATCAAATAAGATGTTTTTGAATTTAAGATTTGTCTCATCAAATACATGACTTGAAAGAGGCAAATATTGGATCTTTTTAAATAAAAAATTGGAATTGAATCAAAGTCCTTTTAAAAAATAATAATAATAATAATAAATGGAAGAAGAAAAAAAAAATAAAGAAAGAAAGAGAGTTTTTGAAACTTATTTATTGGGTTTGTGGAAGCACCAACCATAAAATCTGTTTTTTCTCAAACAATATCTCTCCCTTATTTTTTAAAGCGATATATAAAATTTTCATTTGCCATTTTGTTTATAATATTCTAACCAATTTCCAATAAAGTCCACTACATATTAGTTATCCCCTAAAAATAGATTGGATTAAACAAAGTAGTTTTATAACCTTCTGAACGTCCTACCTTAAGCCTTAAGGTACATAATTCACAACAACATTACCTTTTTTTTTATCCCTAATAATATATTAATAACATTATTTGCTACCTAGTAATAGTATTTTGTTCGTGAAAAAAGAAAAAAAGAAAAAGTTGACACTAGAAATCGTGATTTTCAATTTACATTTATGCCACTTTTTTTTTTTTTTTTTTTTTTTTTTTTGAAATCCATTTGGCGGTGGAGAAACTTTTTTAAGCTCACTTCACGTTTACCATGACCAAAAAAAAAAAAAGAAAAAAAAAAAAGGAGAGGCCATCCAGCGATAATTATTTAATGCCTTTTCTTCTTCTTCTTTTTTAGTCCCTCCAGTCCAGGCGTGGTTACCACGCAAATTAGGTGCAACGTCATGGGTAAAATCGTCATTTCATCTTCGTTTCTTTAATTAAGTGATAAAATGGCCTCTTAATAACGATTAACAGGTTTTGTACTATTGTCAAATAAATAAACAGTAAAACAGCAAATTATAGCGCCAATGAAAGCTTGAAGAGAGAGAGACAGAGAGAGAGAGATAGAGAGAGACGCCATAACCACTTCTTTCGAAAAAGCTTCGCTGAGGACCTCAGTTAGAGAGAGAACTATTTTACAGGTTTTTTCGCCTAATCTTTTCCTTTTGTTTTCCCAGTATTTCTCTGTGTTTTCTTCTTCTTTTGGTCTCGTTGATCTGGTTCTGGACTGAGTTCGCATTCTGCATTTAATGCGATAATTTTCCTTAGAAAGTTTTATTTTTCCCTATTTTGCTTCCAAAGCTTCCTTTTTAAGCAACCGAAGCAAGTCCAGTTCCGAAGATATTATTATTTCGAGTAATTTTTAGTGTAATTTACTTGCAATATTTGAATTTTGACGATTTTAACTCAAGTCTGTTGTAATGTGCATAGGTACAGAAGTGTTTAGTGATTTTTTTTTCGAATTTCTTTTTCCTTCTCGTTGATCTGATTTTTCTGGGTTGAGTTCGCGTTTTTGCATTTCTTTCGACAATTTTTCGCAAGATTTTTTTGTTTGTGTGTATTAAGCGTCAAAAAAACCTCCCTTTTTAATCAGCCGAAGCAAGTACAGTTCCAGAAGCTGTAATTTTGAGTAGTTCTCAGTTGAATTTAGCTAGAATTTTTAGTTTTGGCAAAGTTTAGCTCCAATCTGTTGGATTCTGTTTTGTATTGTGCAAAGATATAGAAGTGATTCCTGATTTTTGTTTTGTTTTGTTTTTGTTTTTGTTTTGTTATTATTACTATTATTTTTTTTTTTGATTTTCTATTTGTGGGAATTTTTGTTATATGTGGTTTGTATTTTTGTTGTACAGGCTAAGTTTTAGGAAGGAAAGGGCCAAAAAAAACAGGGAGAAACTTCGTCAGAAAAAAAAAAATAAATAAAAAATCAATCAAATCCACCTACGTTTCAGAAAAACCATGAACTTTCTCTCTCTTTTTTCTCTCTCCATCTACTGAGCCCATGAAGCTAGAGAAGAATCTTCCAGAGCTTGCAAACATTCTTTTGAAAATGACTGAATCATCAATCTCTAAGGTAACTTTTTCTTTTCTTTTTTGTTTTCGGGTGTTGAAGTAAGAAATTCTTCAACGTTTTGGATTATAAAATTCTGTGGTGTTAGTGTAAGCCTAATGACAGTCTGTAACTTGGGACCATTTAAGAAAACTCCAAAAACTCCATATAAATACATCAAAGAGCCTGTCTGTTTGTGTCCTGGATTATGTATTTATTCTGACAATTCGTCAATAGAAAATGTCAATAAAATAATCGGTGTTCATATTTGAGACAAAATACTAAAAGAAATGTGGATGAATAATTATAATGACCCATGATTAGTTTGTTGCGTGCAGATGATGATTGCCCTGTAAAGTTTGGTTGGTCCTTATGTTTCGAGAGAGCCCTGCAGGATGATTGCCTCATTCAACGCTCTGAATCTAACGCATTAGTCGAATAGTGCAGAAAAAGTTGATAGGAGATGGAGAAAGGAGTCGATGATTCGGGGTGTACATTCGAATATATGATAATCTCTTGATATATTGTCTCGAAACGTCTTGCTTTAGAGGTGGGTTTTGGAAGAAGATTAAGGTTGAGAAATGGGGGCCGTTGGTGGAGAGGCGCTAGTGCAAGCATCAAGTGGCCATGAGGAGAAAATCTTTGTTTCAATTCGGCTACGGCCTTTGAACGAGAAGGAGATTGCAAGGAATGATGTGTCAGATTGGGAATGCATCAATGACGACACGATCATATACAGGAACAACCTTACAGTTTCTGAGCGCTCCATGTACCCAACTGGCTATACATTTGGTAAGACATGCTTTGATTACGTTATCAGTGTAACTAGTTCTATGAATCATCAAACCTTTGCTTCTCAATTGGCCAAAGTGTTTGGATTTCTGTCATCATGGTCGATCAAAAGTATACCACATTGCTGTTAATTGGGCCTGCATATGTTTAACTAATAATGAGAAATTTTGCTTGATTATGTTCCAACGTTAGGGATTCTTAACAAGGATGTTGTGCACTGAGATATATATATATATATATATATATATTTAATTTTTTTTTAATTAAAATAAAATCGTCTTTTCTATTACTGCTGATTTCAGCCTAATTTCTTCTTTTAAAAAATAATTTATACGCATTGAAGCCTAGATTGATATTTTGTATTTCTGAGTGAACACTTATAAGAAGTTGTATCTTATCTTTTGTTTCATTTCTTTTCTTTCTTCTTTTTTTTTTTTTTTTTTTAATGATCTTGTCATTAAAGCAATTTGTCTTTGCAAAGATGTTAATTCTCAATAGTGATGGAGTTAGCACCGGAACATGCTTACCCTTCTCACCTGACTTTTCCTCTTTCTGGTACTAGACAGAGTATTTAGCTTTGATTGCTCCACAAGGCAGGTGTACAAAGAAGGAGCCAAGGATGTCGCTCTTTCAGTTGTCGGTGGTATAAATTGTGAGTATACCTCTATGCCCTTTATTTTCCGTAGCTTCTGTTTTATGACCTTTCACTGAATGTTATAAATATTTGACACATTTTTGTTTCTCATGAAACTCTCTGTTCAGCGAGCATTTTTGCATATGGACAAACAAGCAGTGGAAAGACGTACACCATGAGCGGAATAACGGAGTACACTGTTGCGGATATATATGACTACATAAATAAGGTAATTTGCAGATTAATAGCTAATTCATCATTGTTATTTCTTCTGCAGTTCATTAAGCCTTTTGGCTTTAATGTCTTTCTGACAAACAACATCATTGAACGTAGCACAATGAAAGAGAATTTGTTATGAAGTTCTCTGCTTTGGAGATATACAATGAATCTGTCAGAGACCTACTTAGTGTAGATAGCACTCCTCTTAGACTTCTTGATGATCCAGAGGTGAACATCATTTATGATATTCTGAAGAACTTTCTGTTTAAACTTTAAATTTTATGCAATAACTTTTAGCCCTTTTTTTTTAACAGAGAGGGACCATTGTCGAGAGGCTTATAGAGGAAACTCTGAGGGACTGGAACCATTTCAAAGAACTTTTATCTGTGTGCGAAGGTAAGAATACAAAGTCTGCTTCAAATATTTAACTATGACTCAATATTTAAGTAATAACCTTTTGCCATTTTTCCAGCTCAAAGACAGATTGGGGAGACATCCCTTAATGAAGCAAGCTCCAGATCTCATCAGATTCTCAGACTGGTAGGTGGGATTGTTTTCACCATAAGATTAATGTTTCACCACTTGACAGCTAATTTCTATGTCCTTTCACTTTTCAATGTGGTTTTCTCAGACAATTGAAAGTTCATCGCGTGAGTTTAAAGGCAATGACAAATCAAGCTCCCTTTCAGCGACAGTAGTAAGAACGACAGTCTATGCATGTTCATGTGTCAGTTAAAGGAGATAATATTTAAAAATGGGCTAATTTATTATGTTCTTTGTCCAGAACTTCATCGATCTTGCTGGAAGTGAGCGTGCATCTCAGACATTATCAGCTGGTACAAGGTTAAAAGAAGGTTGCCATATAAATCGCAGTTTACTAACTCTAGGCACTGTTATTCGTAAGCTCAGGTCAGTTACGATAGCGTATGCCTTTATAAATTTGCTCTCATTTTATAGTTTTTCCATCAGACAGTAGTCATGTACATTTAACCCATACTGTCAAATCAAATGGGCAACTT
The DNA here is from genome assembly GCA_009761775.1 of Ficus carica. Taxonomy (NCBI): domain Eukaryota; kingdom Viridiplantae; phylum Streptophyta; class Magnoliopsida; order Rosales; family Moraceae; genus Ficus; species Ficus carica. Next base: position 25,409,036 of record CM019743.1, on the reverse strand, counting down.
CCTGGGTAAACATGAGTGATTAACCTGTCTTCAATGCCTTGGCTATGTTTGATTCTTTCTTATGGTCTTGTGAAAATGACATTCTAGCATTTGAGAAATTATTGCTTCTACTAATTCCTTAAACTTTGTCTGGATGCAGCAAGGGAAGAAATAGTCATGTTCCCTACAGAGATTCGAAGCTAACCCGCATACTGCAGTCCTCTTTAGGGGGCAATGCTAGAACTGCCATCATCTGTACCTTGAGCCCTGCACGAAGCCACGTTGAACAGTCGAGAAATACCCTCTTGTTTGCTAGTTGTGCCAAAGAAGTGACAACGAACGCACAGGTCAATGTAGTCATGTCGGATAAAGCACTGGTGAAGAAGTTGCAAAGAGAATTGGCTAGATTGGAGAATGAGTTGAGATGTGCAGGAACAGCGATGATGTCACTTGATTCTTCTGCATTACTGAGAGAGAAGGACCTTCAGATTGAAAAGGTGATTAATGGGTTTTTAGCAGAAAACTTTAAGTAACCACAGTATTGCAACAGAATGCTTGTTCTTACACGTTTTTCTTTAATTTTATCTACCATACAGCTCAAGAAAGAGATTTCAGAGGTCATACTGCAACGTGATGCTGCTCAGTCTCAGGTCAAAGATTTGCTGCGAACAGCTGAAGAAGATAGACCATCGGTGTCGGTATGTGAAGTTACTAAGGTTGACGAACTCATTTTATTTCTTCACTCTGCCTCCTAAGTTCATTTGCTGATCTCATTCTGTAGGTTGGCCTGGATCAGTATTACCCCAAATTGCGAGTGCGGAGTTCTTGGTATTTTGAAAATCAAACTCCACATACTCGTATTTTCAGTGGTTCTCAATGCGTCAACGGCTGCACTAGGTCACCTGATACATATCAGAACTCAGATGCACAGAGCAGTAATTCGGAGGAGAACTTTTTCCAACTTCCTGACTTTGATGAGAATTCCCTGCCCACAAATTCTTCCTCTCCACGATTGTCAGTTAGAATTCCAAATTACGATGAGATTGATCTGAACCAGGAAGAGAGCAGAGAACATTCTGATGGAAATTTAGATGATCTTTGCATGGAAGTTCGATGCATTGAGGTGGAAGAGCCTAGCACGAACAGACATGTAGAGTCGAATATTTCAGATTCTAGCCCAAAGAGATTTATCAACTCCAACGTGTCATCTCCCCATGCAAAATCAGCTATTTCAGGATTAATAATGGTTGAGAAGGGAGTTAGCACGAATGAAGAATCGGGATCGCCCCCTTTGAAGAAAACTGAAGATCAGAATAACTTCCAATCAGCGTTCCAAATTCCATCTCCTGAAAGACCGTCTCAATGGCTATTGGAGAAAGGTTTCTCTGGCTCCACATGCTTGAAGCTAACAAGGAGCAGAAGTTGCAAAGCACGTCTTACTACCACTATACATTCAAATTGGTTTGAGAGAGAAGAAAAGGATGAGAGTACGCCACCACTTACATTTGATAGAAGTTTTACGGGAAGACCTGAGGGTTTCCAGAAGAAAGTTCCTGCATTGAATTATGGTCCTGACATTGAAATGTTATCAAGAAATGTTTCGCTGGTAACGTTATCAAAAAGCGATTCTCAAGAGAAATTATCAAGAAGTGATTCTCAGGAGAAATTATCAAGAAATGGTTCTCAACGTTCTCAGGAAACATTTTTAAGAACAGGTTCTCGAGAGGAGAAATTATCAAGAAACGGTTCTCAAGGTTCCGCTCAGCGTTCTCAGGAAATATTATCAAGAACTGGTTCTCGAGAGGAGAAATTATCAAGAAATGGTTCTCAAGGTTCTGCTAGGAGTGTTGATGTTGATGAGCTGAAAACACTGGAAATCAAATCTTCAAATAATGACGAGAGTACTAACATCAGTACTTCAGCTGGCGGAATAGAGGAATCGGACAATTACCCGTGCGAGAAACCACATGCTGATTCTGAGGTATGTACGACCTTACATTAGCTAAAAATGGATAGATTTTTCGATACTACTATAAGGTTGCTTATAAATACTTTGCAACTGCTATATTCCTAACCTGACTACCTGTCGGGAATTTCTTGTTAAGCAAGGACATCTCTCTGTTTAATTGATACATTACTAACTAATTCTTGGAAACATCGTCAATATATAAACTGTAGCATGAGGGCAATTTATAAGATGTTCAACCAGTTCTTATTCATCTTCAACAGGAGCTTTTGAGGAGAGACTGCTATTTAAAGGAAACTAGTAAAATACTTGTTAACTAATGGTGACATTGCGTGACAGGTCCTAGAGACGGAGAATTTGATAGTGTCTAGAAGGAATGTAAAAGATGTTGGCTTAGACCCAATTCAGAACGATCTGGGAAGTCCTCCAAAGTGGCCTTTAGAATTCAAGAGGCTACAAAGAGAGATTATCGAGCTCTGGCATGCATGCAATGTGTCATTGGTTCACAGGACTTATTTCTTCTTACTATTCAGGGGTGACCAGTCAGATTCTATTTACATGGAGGTGGAGCTGAGAAGATTGTCCTTCCTCAAAGACACATTTTCTCGCGGCAATCAAACCATAGAAGATGGTCGAACTCTAACTTACGCATCAAGGTAAAAAAAACGAAAAGCATTTTGCCTAGGAGATTGCACACTTCATTCAAATTTACATGCATGAAATGAAAGAACTTAGTTGGTAACATGCATCTTTCATGAACAGTGTAAGGGCTCTATGCCGCGAGAGGCTGATGCTCAGCAAGCAAATGCAAAAGAAGCTCTCTAAACATGAAAGAGAGAACATCTACCTAAGGTGGGGTATTGGGTTAAACACGAAGCACAGAAGGCTGCAGTTGGCCCACCGCTTGTGGACAAACACAAAAGACCTGGACCACATCATGGAAAGCGCCACAATAGTCGTGAAGCTGGTGGGATCAGGAGAGCCAGACCAAGCTTCCAAGGAGATGTTCGGGCTCAGATTTACTCCCAGACGCACAAGCAGTAAATATTATGGACTGAAGCAGGGTGTCAAGTCTCTCCTTTAAGCTGGTGCCTTGATAAGGATTCCTTTCGCTCTCTTTACGAAGATGACTATGATTCTTTCAGAGATTTTTTTTTCCCAAATCATCTTCTTCTAATTGTAAGAGAGGCTGTAAATTTTTTCTAGAGGCATAAATTTTAGCTCGATCTTATTCCTCGTCATTGTAGTTTGAATCAATGATGAACGTGGAAATACAAGTGACGTTTATCGCTTTTCACCATTTGAAGTTCATATATGTCCTTCCAAGGGTGACATCCTAACAGGTTTCGCAGACGTGGGTAACTTTTATCTTAAGATGAATACAGTTTAAGGGCTGCATTATTAACAACGCCTACTTATTTTTCTTATAAAATTAGGCTTTGTTTGGTGAGTCTAAGATAATTAAAGCCTTGTTTTTTTCACCCTTATATTTAATTGTAAGTTGATACATTAGCTCTCTCTCATAAATGCAACATTGAAATAGTTGTTTTGGACGGTTTCTTCATCAGATTCTTAATGCCCTAACTATCCTTGAAGCTGTTCTACAACGACATTCCGGTAATCATCTCTCTTCTTCGGCTGACCCTTTTTTTTTTTTTCCTCAGAAGAGAGACCAAATTGGAATTACTGCCAATAATTTTAACTTGGTTTGTCTAGAAAAATGTCTTGTTTCAGTGTTGGTTTTTGTTTGATTTTGGGTATTGGGGTCCTAGTGTATGCAGCATGCGGTAGCTATTTAATCTGGGTGGCTTTCCATTTGACTATCAGAAAAAATATTGATCGCAGGGTAGAGAATATTATGAGTGCTATTTGTTTTTTTGTTAGTGGTTGTATATTTCTCATTCCTCTTGCTCAAGTTTTGATTCGAGTACTTTTGGCTTGTTGAGAGACTGCAAATTCACTGTTTAGGAAGAACAAGGTCTCACCTTCACCAACTTCATCAGTCGAGGATGGTTCATCCCTTCTGTAGCCTCTTACCTTTTTTTTTTTTAAGTTGTGTAGCCTCATTTTAAGGGTGATGATAACTCGGTATCTATAATCGATGACCTCCCCGTTGGGCTAGCTTAACGGTTGGAAAGGGAGGGATTTGAGTATAAGCTTTCACATTTGAAAGCAGTTTTCATTTCTCATAAATATATATATATATATATATATATTTTCAGACCCATATATCCCAGACAGTAAAAAAAGAAAATCTAAAATCCATGGACCTTTTAATCAGTCACAAAATATATTATAAAATGATGGATTAATTTGGTTGAGCTTTTTATTTTTTGTACATATTTTATTTTGTTAATGTAGGTTTTAGATATATAGTTGGTTGGTTCTTGTGAAAAGCATGAATCATGAGATTTGGAAGCCACATATTCAATATACATTGTTTCTTCCTGTTTGGTACAGTACTTTCTCCATTGTTTTTATACTCATGCTCCTTTTTTCTCATACCTAAAGGAGAACGAACGACATAAAACTTGCAAAATTTAATGCCGAAAATACCAGTATCTTGTGGACGACTATCATGCCAATCAGCATGTCAGGCCGTGTTCAAAAACTGTTGGACCATTGCCGACCACATATCCTTTTCTTCGAAAACGACATCAAACTTTGTTAAACGACACGAAGCTTTTGCTCACATGAACGACATCAAACTTGCACAATTGAACATCGAAATCTGAAAGTCAATTATCTATTAAGACTGAAACTTTTAAACACGATATACGTCGTTTTGTCCACTTCAACGACATGAATCTTGAAAACTTAAATTCCCACTTTCGAGTCTAATGTTCACGAGAACGAACTTTAACAGGAGAAACCCTACGTCGTTTTTACAAAGATACAAAAGCAAAACTTAAATGCTAATTACATGTCGTTTTATCCACTTAAACGACATCAAACTTGCACAATGGATTGTTTATGTACTCAAAGGGCATCGAACGTTCACATGAAAAACCATGTTGCTCTTTCTACAAAAACGACAGCGACCTATCAAGCACCAGCTACCGGCATGTTTGGCAGAGTTTCTTATAAATTATTTTTGGCTTCTAATGTCCAAAAGTAGTTTCTGAAAGTATTTTAATGATTTATCAGAATAGCTTTCAGTCTCCAAATATGCTTTCTGTTAAAGCCAAAAAATATGACTTCTGACAAAAACTCTTTTAAGTAGACTTTAAAACTTTTAACAAAATTAAAATTATATATTATAAACTTAATTTAACATTTTTAGTACTTGTTAGGATACTTTAAAGATTATTTTGACCTCAAAAGTTCTTTGGTTCTAAACATTTACAGAGAAATCATAGCTTTTGCTTCATTTTTTCTACTGACTAAAAACAAAAGCAAAAACTTTGTCAAACGGCCCTACTTGTCCTTTTGTTCTCTTTAACAACATCAAACTTGCAAAATTAAAAACCAACAGCCACAAGTTGCGTAGGGACCCAAACGACACGAAACTTTAACATGATTACATGTACATGCCGTTAACCTGAAAAAACGACAGAAAAACTTTAGACTAACAATTTACCTTCATGTTAACAAAAGCCACATCAAACTTACATAAAAAACGATATCAGACTTACAAAATTGACACAAAAAGCTACAAGTCGTTATGGAATCAAACGACAGCAACATGCAAAAAGAATAGCAGGCTTTCTGAACTCCAGCTACAAGTTGTTTATGGAATCAAACAACACAAATATGCAATTTATGGCAAAAAATATCGTCCTAATTTTAACGTACATCGCTAATAAGGTCTAATTGTGCCAAAAAACTGTAAGTTCAAACCTATGATTTAATTCAGATCTTCACACAAAAAAAAAAAAAAAAAGAAACTTTCAAATTCGCCAAACGAAACTAAGGGGGTGTTTGGTGAACGAGTTGAGTTGAAATTTTTAAGTTTGAATAGTAATTTTTATTGACTTTTTCAGAAAAGACAAAAAAAAATTTCAGAAAAATACAAAAAAATACAGTTTAACTTGAGTTAGCCAAACACCCCTTAATTAAAAATAAAAACCAATTGGTTTGATTTAGATCGTCACTTTTCCTTTTTTTTTTTTTTTTTTTTTTTTTTTTTTTCGAACTTAAACTCTATAATGGAGAGTAAAGTGTAGAATTACTCTCACTTATTATAAAGCTAGATTTAAGCTTTCCGCCGTGTAAGTCAAATAATTCTTATGCTAAACGTTCCATACTAACTAACAGAACCAAGTAAGCAATTGGAATCAAACAATTTTCTAATTGAATAGAATCCAAAACAGAACTCGTTAAAAGAAAATGATAAGTAAATTGAAATCACAACCCAAACACACCCTTTCAGAATTCTTTAAGTCAAGCAACATGTTATACGCCAACGACTTGTTGACTTTTCTTATCCCTCCTCTCTCGACCTAGTCTTCCCTTTTCGACACACCTTCTTCATCACTCACAGTATTCCGATTAACGCTTCTTTCTTTCTTCCTTTACTCCCAAAAACGTGGTATTTCAATTAAGAGAAATAAAGGGCCAAAAAAAAAAAAAAAAGGGATCATAATTTTCTTTTTTTTTTTTTTTAATTTCTTGTGGTATTTTTGTACGGGGCAGCTATGGCCTCTGATTTTGCAGAAGCTTTTAGGGCAATGGTGATGCTAGTTTTTGTGGGTTTTTGGGGTTTCTTCATATGGCAAGTTGTAGTGATGATTCTTCTCAACACCCCAGATGGAGATCCAACTTTAAAAGAATTGATCATGAGCTTCTTCAGAAGGAAGAGAACTAGGAGTCCACAGCCGTCCGATCATCATCAGGAAAACAATCACAGAGAACCTCCACCGTCTGATCTGGTGTAGCCTTTAACTCCCTTCTCATCTCATCTCTCTTTGTTTTCCATGATTGTTGTTCTTGAGATCGTTATGTATTCGGTAATCAACCAACTTTCGTACATTAATTGGCAATTACAATTTCTTTTCCTTTTTTTTTTTCCTCTCTATCTCTCTAATGTTGATTACATATGGAAGCAAATAAGTTGAGTATAGTCTAATATGAAATTATGGTCTATGAATTTTGAATGATATTTCGGAATGAAAAGTTTGTTGATAACAAAATCATATATAATTCGTTTGGTTTGATCGGTTTAGATTATACTTGAAACAAATTAATAGTCCATCTTGTTAAATTAACTACTTCTTATAGAGTTTTTAACTAGTTAAATTTACTTAAATCATAGAAACATATAATGACATTAAGCTAGATTTCAACTTTTTTCCTTTTTTGAACTTAAAAGATTAAATGATTTTTACTTTACACGGAGAGTCAAGTAAATAACTATTTTTTTTTTATTTTTTTAACTTGATGGGGGATTCGAATTAAATGTGTAATTATCATTAGGCTGTATCTCCAATCCCATAATTACCTTCTAACTTGATGCTGATTTTGAGCTTTCTACTATAAATGTGAAATAATGTTAGAGACATAATTTGGTCTGTTTGGTATCATTTCCAAAACGTTTTTCTAACATTTCTGATTAAGTTCTATTCAAAACAATTCCAAAAAAGTATTTTGGGTCCTAGTATTTGTTATGCTTCAAGTTAGAAAACATAAATAAAAACAAAAAATCATTTTCATATTTTGTTAAGGAATAAGAAAATGAAACAAAAATATTTTCTCACTTCCATTTTCATTTTTTAAGGTTCTATATACTCAATAAATGTTTTTAAAAAACATATCCAAAGATAATTTAACTTTTTCTTGTACTCAAACTAATCTCCCTAAAAATGCAATCAAACACAATATCAAAAAGAAATCTCAATATCATCTCCAAAATGTTCTCATTTTTATTTCGTATAAAAAAAATAAAATTATTCTCAAAATGCTCCCTCACCGTCCATAGTTTCTTATACCAAATGTTCAATACCAACCAATAGAACAAGTATTCTCTTATTTGAAATCCACAACTAGTGTTGAAAAAAAGAAGAAAAAAATAGTAGTTAATCTGAAATCACAACCTAAACACACCCTTTGAGATTTCCTAAAGTCAAGCAACATGTTATACGTTAATGACTCGTTGACTTTTCTGAGCCCTCCCTCCCCTCTTGACCGCTCCACACATTCTTCCCATTTCGACACACCTTCTTCACCACTCACTAGCAATATTCTGGAAACACCTCTATCTTTCTTCCTTTTATCCCAAAAAATGTTGCTTTTCAATTAAGAGAAACAAAGGGCAAAAAAGAAAAAAAAATTTTGGGGGGTGGTCAAAAGTAAAAAACAGGGCAGCTATGGAGTCTGATTTTGGAGAGGCAGCGATGGAATCAGATTTTGGAAAAGCTTTTCAGTCAATGGTGTTGGTAGTGTTGATGGGCCTCTGTGCTTTCTTTATATGGCAAGTTTTAGCCATGATACTTCTCAACAATCCAGTTGGAGATCCTACTTTAAAAGATTTGATCATCAGCTTCTTCAGATCCAAGAGACCTAGCCCGCGTTCACAGCCGTCTGATCATCGTCACAAAAATAATCACACAGAACCTCCACTGTCTGATCTGGTGTAGCCTTAAACTGAATCCTCATCTTATCTCGTCTCTCTTTGTTTTCCATGATTTTTGTTCTTAAGATCGTTATGTATTCGGTTATCAACCAACTTTGATACTTTTAATGAGTAATTACATTTTTTTTAATGTTGATATATAAGGAAGTCAATGAATTGAGCATAGTCTTATATGAAATTATAGTGTTATGAATTTTGAATGATATTTTGGAACAGAAAATTAACTAGGCGAAGTTTGTATTTCTTCATAATTGGTATTTTTTTTGTGAAGCCATTTTTATTTAGCTATCAAAAGTAAGCATAATCGGAACTTAAGAAATGAAGCTTTAACTATTTGGAGGTAGATTATTAACGAATTATTGTTAAGGATTATGAATCTCTAAAAGGTTTATGTTGTATTCTAACATGTCGATAGTTAAAAAAAAATTAAAATATGCCTTTGTTAATCTAAACTAATGGGAAGTTCTTAAGCACCAATATATATATATATACACACACACAGAGAGGACCAAAAATAGGTCACACTATGCTATTGGAGGAGGACCATTTCTTCTCTTTTCTCTGTGTTACCTAGAACTCATTACATTATAAACAATTCACGCATTTTTTTTTTCCCCCCTTCTTCTGTACTACCTTTTTCCCCTCTCTCTATCTAGCACTCTCTACATATTCCACAAAATGTAACTGTAAAATTTAATATCATTGTATGTAATTATTTATTACCTTTATTAATTGGGTGGACATTCACATGAGTGTTACTGCCTCGTGGAAGAATATTATTGATAATTCTTCTCCTAGTTTTTTTTTTTTATTATTTTATTTCAGAAGTCAATTGTTACCTGGAAATGAACAGATTGTAATGATAGAGAAATGCAATTACATATATATATATATATATATATATTATATGCATCTTAGACCTATTTTCTGATGTCTCAAGGGGGCAAATTTAAACTGTCTAATCTCATTGTGCCCATTTTGAGTATGTATATAATCCCCTTTGTACTTCATGTGCTTCCAATAGACTGTATGGTTTAGTTAAAACCATTAATTTTTTTTTTTCAATTATATATATATGGGCAATGGAACACCAGTCTTAATAGTTTCAATTCCTTTTTTCTGCCTTAATTTTAAAAGAAGCAAAAGAAAGAAATATTAAAAGGGTAAAAAAAAAAAAAAAAAAAAGAAGAAGAGACAGCTTTTCAGCATGTGTTTTTTGTCAGTAAGAGTCTAAGAGAACCTTTATTTTTCCCCACTTTAGTCCAAAACCCTGTGTTTTTGGTTTTGGTGACAAAACAAATAGAGGTAGAAGACAAAAAAAGTTAAATGCTACAATACTAAAATCCTCAGGTAAGCAAAATCTTTTTTTTTAATAATTAATTTTTTATTTTTCTTACCCTTTAACATTGTAAAAGAAACCATAAAATTCGTTCTAATAATTTTTTTTTTTTTTTTTTGATTCAGAGTTAATGGATGAGAAAACAGAAGAGGAAAAGATTAGAATACACAATGGAATAGTGAAAGGGTTGTGGCATGTTTGTGTAGTTGGTTTTTTGGTGCTTTTGATTATGAGGTTTATAGGGAAGGTTTTGATCCACCCACACCAAAACACCCCTGCCATTTATTTTCTTAGCCTCACTTTCACATTTGTTCTAATTATTATGATCACTTTTTTTTTTCCTCCTAATTTTTGAAGCTTGTAAAAATTTGTTTAAATCACCCACATCTAACTCTAATTCTAATACCAATACTAATATTGTGGTGTAAATATTCTTTAAACTATTTATTTTTATCTTCGTTTTTTAATTGAATTATGTTTGACTTTATGAAAGAATAACAGTGTAAATAACTTCTTCTTTTTTTTTTTTTTTTTCCCCTTTTTAATTTCCTAGTGTGTGTACGGCAAATGAATAAGAAAAGCTTTAAAAGAGGTGTGAATCCAAATAATGTATCAAATTGTTGTCTCATTTCTATTTTAACCATACATGATACAAATTATTGTCATTTTTTTTCCCTTTTCAACTTTTTAAGATTATTACAAACATTGTGCTGTTTGGTAATGAAAGGGGACACAAAACATATCTAGACATGAACTTCATCCTTGGTTTTGGTGGGCCTGTTAATGGGCCAGTCCAAAAAGATACACGCCCTAATCATTCTTCTCCTCCAACACAAAGGCATTTGGTCTAGTAAAAGTATTTCTAGTGGGGACCCTTTTTAACTTATTGGTGCATTTTGCCTTTCATGTGCTTATTGTCCAAATTCTAGTCCTGAAGCAGTAACTCTTTAATGGCTTATTGCCTATCAGGGAAAGGCAAAAAAAAATAATAATAATAATAAATAAATAATTATAATTATAAAAAGAGAGTTATTCGAAGAGTAAAGGCTACCATTTCAACTTTCAGCCCTTTCCTTTTTCTTCTTTTTTTTTTCTTTTCTTTTTATATATTTATTTTTGAATAAGAGAGGAAAGGGTAGCATGTGTTCTCTGGGTAAGAACCTATTCCAAGATACATTTAATATTGAGCAGCAAAAAAAAGAGAGAAAAAAGAAGGTACATTTGAGATAATTGCAAGGAAAAAAGTAAGCTAAAAAGTTGGCCATTTTCACCTTCAAGTACAATTAATTACAAGATGAGTGCAAACCAACAGAATCCTTTGGTGCAATACATTTGTCTGAAAACACGACAAATTGATAATTGTCTAGTTGTTTTTTTTTGAACAGAAAGGAATTAACTACCGTCAGTCCCACTTTTTATTCTGGGGTTAGTTTATGCACCTTTTATTTATTTTTTTATTTATTTTTCTTGGCTAAATTGGGCCAGAGAGTTAATAGAATGAGTTAGGTAGACAGATGGGCCTTTAAATGATGAGTTTATAGGTTTCTTATTATTATTATTATTATTTTTATTTTTTAATCATTGGTGTCTTGCCTTCTTGTTTATAAATTTTCTGGTCTCATAATAAAACGGAAAAGTACATATCTCGATTCTACTCAAAGAATGAGTTCCATTTCATTCTTACCATCACAAGCTAAATGCTATAGAGTTTATTAATAAGACGGGAATTTTTAAATTAGGGTTTCGGACTTTGAATCCATCCTTGAATAAAGAAAAGAAAAGAAAAGAAAAGGTATCCTACCAGCAACCTATGAGACATTGGTATTTGGTGGTGATGAGTTTAAAGGTAGAAGATTGAATTTAAAAGCTCAAAACTGTCACTCATTCATGGCATGCCATGCCATCAATGTTATTTACAGTGAGCTAAGTGAAATAAGAGCCTAGCTATAATTCTCCACAATAATTATTTGCCCTTTATGAAATTTTGGTCCTATATTTAGGAAAAAAAAAAAAAACCCACCAAATGGGGTCGCATCCAAGCTCATCCTCTCACTTCTTAAATTATAGGTATGATTTGTTGTTATCAAAATACTTTTCATAAATCAACCCCAACCAGAAAATTAATTTAGAGATGACATGTCAAAGAGGAACTTCTGATTTCTCATAAAATAATAAAAGCAAAAATAGTATGGTCATTGGCCTCTGCTTTATAAACTCCATCTTCCTTGTCTCTTCAGTCCATTAACATAAATTAGGATAGAAATTAAACAATTTTGGTGTACTACTTTCCACAGAATGAATGTTGATTCACAATAATAGAGGGGGACCTGTCCTGGGTTAGTTGGGAAAAAGAAAAAAAGAGATTTTGATCATTTCGAAAGTTAAAAAAGAGCTCAAATTAAGATCCCGCTAAAACCCATAATTAAATGAATAAAAAAGAGATAAAAAAAAAAAATTTGCCCACTTCTTGCATGGTGGTCTTATTTTGCTGCATATGTGCCAATTGGCATCTTCTTATTGAAAATTGGATGCTTTTAACATCATGCAGACCTTTCTCTATATGTATATTTATAATATATTCAAGATATATATATATATATATATATAAAACTTGTGGTCCAACCAAGCATATTGACTAAATCTAATTTGCTCCATTGAGATTTACTTTCTGTACTTTGTCACATAACTTTATGGCTAGCTATATAAAACGTCCGAGGATATATATCCTTGTCCAACTTTTCACCGTTCCCTTTCACATTTTGACCCCCCAAGGTTAAAAAGACGCAAGAAACACAAATAATTGAAAGAGACGTCTGGTCTAATTGTCTAGACGGGTAAAAAATAATAAAGGAGGAGGGATAAGAAGAATAAAAAAGAAAAAAAAAAAAAGAAGAAGAAAAAAGAAAAGGTTGATTTGCAAGAAAAAGATGAGGAAAAATGTCAAAGAAGAGGCAAAAGAAAAAGAGGAAAAGCAGTAAAAGGGTACGTCACAGCTAGATACCATACCCCCCTTTGAACTTTTACATCATATCATTTGTGCTAATTTTTGAAATTAGAGCCACAAATTAAAGGCGGTCATAAGGAGCAAAATTAGCTTTGGACCCGCTAATGAAACACAATCCACAACCAGAAATGAGGCTGTGTGATATGTATGGGATATCATTTGATTTTGAATATGCATTACATTGTTAAGTTATTAAATTATTATAAAATTTATTTTTTAATCAGATTTTTAAGTTAAAATTTGCTTAAATTCATTTTATGATATCAGAATCAAATTATACACGAGATGATAGATTTAAATTATGATATCAGAATATGTTATTTATTTATTTATTTGCTAGAACAGCAAATGTGTTATTTTACCTATTTGTTTCAGATCATAAAAGTTACTTTTTTTTTTGTTTTTTGAGAATAGGATGAAAGGAAACTACAGTGCGAAAAAAAGGAGGGGGGGGGGGGGGGGGGGGGGGGGGTCAGACACACAGGGCTCAATGATTCACCCAACGTCTTGTCATATGAGGCTGAAAAAAGCCAGCCCAGCCCATCTCACATGCTGTTTTTTTTTTTTTGAAAAAGTGCTTCTTCAAAGCCATTGCCTCCCAAATAAATAAAAATTTGTTCAAAAAATAAAAAAAGAACAAAATTAAAAACCAATAACTAAACAAGAGAAAAAAAGAAAAAGAAAATATTATTAATTAGTAATTATTGATATTAGTATTCAAAGGGGTTGAGAGCACAGAGAGAGAGAGGGAAACTGAACCCACTGCCATTTTTTTTTTTCCTCTGCGAGCATCTCTCTCTCTCTCTCTATTTTTTCTGCTTTCTCTTATGCGTTAGTGAGTGAGAGAGTGAGTGTGTGGGTCTCTCTGACCAAAACTACGCACCACTGGCGCAACATGGCGACCCCTCTCTTCCCCTTCTCTGCCAACAACGCTCTCCGACCTTCCCCTCTAACCTACGCCCCCAGTGCGCATCTCTCCCTAAACCTTAACCTTAACCTTAACCTCAACCTCAACCTCAACCTCCACAAAAGAAACTAGTTTGAAACAACACATAACAAAATCTCAAAGACTTTTTCATTTCACAAAAGAAACTAGTTTTCCTTCCTTCCATGGCCTTAACAAAGATTGCATTTTCATTCTTCTTGTTATTACTACTCTTCTTATTGTGCGCACCTCTGCTTTCATGCGCCGCCGCCGAACGCAGCGCCGAGAGCGCGGCGGAGATCGAGGCGCTGACTTTCTTCCGGCTCAACCTCCACGACCCGCTCGGCGCGCTCAGCGGCTGGGACGGCGCGACGCCGGCAGCTCCATGCGACTGGCGCGGCGTTGGGTGTACGGACGGAAGAGTTGTTGAGCTCCGCCTGCCTCACCTCCAACTCGGCGGCCGGCTCAGTGACCGCGTCGGCGACCTCCGGATGCTGAGGAAGCTCAGCCTCCGCTCCAACTCCTTCAATGGCTCCATTCCTCCTTCCCTCTTCAAATGTGTTTCTCTCCGGTCGGTTTTCCTGCAGTACAACTCATTCTCCGGTAACCTCCCGTCGGAGATAGGAAACCTCACCGAGCTCCAAATACTCAACGTCGCTCAGAACCTTCTCTCCGGCGACATTTCCGGTAATCTCCCGTCTGCCCTCAGATACCTTGATCTTTCCTCGAACTCCTTCTCCGGCGACATTCCGCGGAGCATCTCGAACCTGACGGCGCTCCAGCTCCTTAACCTCTCCTACAACCAGTTCGCCGGAGAGATTCCGGCGAGCGTCGGCGAGCTCCAGGAGTTGCAGTACCTCTGGCTGGATCACAATCTGTTGGAAGGAACCTTGCCTTCCGCCATTGCCAACTGTTCGTCGCTAGTCCACTTAAGCGCCGAAGGGAACGCCGTCGGCGGCGTGATTCCGCCGGCGATCGGAGCTCTACCAAATCTACAGGTGCTCTCTCTTTCCCAAAACAGTCTCTCCGGTTCGGTTCCGTCGTCGATGTTCTGCAATGTCTCTCTTTATACGCCGTCGCTTCGGATCGTCCAGTTAGGGTTTAATGCCTTCACGGACATCATTAGGCCTGAGACAGCGACCTGCTTCAGCATTCTTCAAGTTCTCGATCTCCAACACAATCGGCTAGATGGAGAGTTTCCTTCGTGGTTAACGCAGGTCCAAACCTTGACAAGACTGGATATTTCTGGAAATTCTTTTTCCGGAAAAATTCCTTTAGAAATTGGGAATCTCTCGAGGTTGGAAGAGCTGAAAATGGCGAATAACTCCTTTTCCGGTACTATTCCACAGGAGATCACGAAATGTAGCTCCTTGTCGATCCTTGATGTTGAAGGGAACCAATTTTCCGGCGCAATTCCCCCATTTTTTGCCAATTTGAGAGGCCTAAAAGTGTTGGCCATTGGTGAGAATCAGTTTTCCGGTTCGATCCCGGGGAGTTTTCGCAATCTTTCCGAGCTTGAGACCTTGAGTTTGAGGGGTAATTTGTTGAGTGGAGCCATGCCTGAGGAGGAGCTTATGGGTTTGAGGAACTTGACCACATTGGACCTCAGCGGGAACAAGTTCTCTGGTGGAATTGCTGCGAGTATTGGGAATATGAGCAGGTTAATGGTTCTGAATCTGAGCGGCAATGGCTTTTCGGGTCGGGTTCCAGCGAGCTTGGGCAATATTTTCAGGCTGACCACTCTTGATTTGAGCAGACAAAACCTTTCTGGTGAGTTGCCATTTGAGCTCTCTGGTTTACCCAATCTACAAGTTATTGCATTGCAAGAGAACATGTTGTCTGGTGATGTTCCTGAAGGTTTCAGTAGCTTGATGAGTTTAAGACATATGAACTTGAGTTCCAATGCATTTTCTGGTCATATCCCATCGAACTATGGCTTTCTAAGGTCTCTAGTTGTACTCTCATTGTCTGAAAATCACATTTCCGGGTCAATTCCGCCGGAGCTCGGTAATTGCTCTGGTCTCGAAGTTCTACAGCTTGAATCCAATTCGTTTATTGGGGAAATCCCGGAGGATCTCTCGCGTCTTTCACATTTGCAAGAGCTTGATTTGGGTGGTAACAACTTGACGGGCGAAATCCCGGATGAAATCTCTGAATGCTCGTCGTTAGTATCTCTGAAATTGAACTCGAATCGTCTTTTGGGTGGCATACCGGCCTCATTGTCCAAGCTATCAAATTTAAGGACATTGGATCTCTCTAATAACAACTTGACTGGGGAGATTCCGGCTAATCTCTCATTAATTCCTGCCTTGGTGAACTTCAACGTCTCAAGGAACAATCTCGAAGGTGAGATTCCGGTACTGCTCGGTTCTCGAATCAACAATCCGTTGGCTTTTGCAGATAACCGGAACTTATGTGGGAGGCCATTGGATAAAAAGTGTGAGGACATGATAGACAGGGATAGAAAGAAAAGGCTAATTCTGTTAATCGTTGTGGCTGCAAGTGGGTCTTTACTACTTTCTCTGTGTTGTTGCTTCTACATTTTCAGTCTATTGAGGTGGCGAAAGAGGCTGAAAGAAAGGGCGTCTGGTGAGAAGAAAAGAAGCCCGGCGAGGGCAAGCTCTGGGGCCAGTGGTGGCAGGGGAAGCACAGACAATGGAGGGCCGAAACTCACCATGTTCTCCACGAAGATCACGCTCGCGGAGACAGTTGAAGCAACTAGACAATTCGACGAGGAAAATGTGCTAAGCAGGACACGCTATGGAATGGCATTCAAGGCCTGCTACAACGACGGGACAGTCCTTGCAATCCGCCGTCTCCCTGATGGGGCCCTCGACGAGAACATGTTTCGAAAAGAGGCTGAATCGCTTGGCCGTGTTAGGCACCGGAACCTAACAGTTCTCCGCGGCTACTATGCCGGTCCACCAGACTTGCGCCTTCTGGTCTACGACTACATGCCGAACGGTAACCTTGCAACCCTCCTCCAAGAAGCCTCCCACCAAGACGGCCATGTCCTCAATTGGCCAATGCGGCACCTCATTGCGCTCGGCATTGCCCGGGGCTTGGCCTTCCTCCACACCTCCACGATGGTCCACGGCGACGTCAAGCCGCAAAACGTCCTCTTCGACGCTGACTTCGAAGCCCATTTGTCTGATTTCGGCCTGGAACGCCTCACCATTGCCACTCCAGCTGAGGCCTCAACTTCCACAACAGTTGGGACATTGGGATACGTCTCTCCGGAAGCCGTACTCACAGGGGAAGTCACCAAAGAGTCCGACGTCTACAGCTTCGGGATCGTGTTGCTCGAGCTTTTAACCGGAAAGAGACCGGTTATGTTCACCCAAGACGAAGACATTGTCAAGTGGGTGAAGAAGCAGCTCCAAAATGGCCAAATCACGGAGTTGTTAGAACCAGGCTTGCTTGAGCTTGACCCTGAATCCTCAGAGTGGGAAGAGTTTCTTCTCGGAGTCAAAGTCGGGTTGCTTTGCACCGCACCCGACCCGCTAGACCGACCCACAATGTCGGACATTGTGTTCATGCTCGAAGGTTGCCGGGTCGGACCCGACATCCCGTCGTCGGCCGACCCTACCTCACAACCGTCTCCAGCATAACCCTATACCCGAAACCAAAAGCTTGTCAAAGAAAACATTAACCATTTTTTTTTTCTTCTTATTTGGAAATGTGTTATTTCTTTCTTCTTTATCAGGTTGTTTGTTTACTTAACTGTAGTCTAGTTTTTTTTGGTTGTTTTTGTTGTTTCTCTTTGGCGTTCCTTTTTTATTTCTGTAAATTCAAAATTTGTGCCGGCTCTAGGGGGAAGAGTGGGGTCCACATAGATTTAGCAAAGTCCAAGTGTTTCAGTCAACGACGTAAACAAACGCAAGCACTGTTAATTAATAAGTAAAAAAATAAATAGAAAAATAAAAAAAGAGTGGAAATGAACAAAATGATGGGGCCCACCACATTCCTGATTCCCGCCAAACGCGAAGGACTCAACTCACAAGTCTCCACTCTGTTTTGTTCACGTGGCTTAAGTCTCAGCTGAGTTTTTCTCTTGAGTTGAGCTGCCATGAAAAAAAAATATATAGCCGTTAACGTCGGGGGGTCCAAACTCCAAGGTCGAAAGTCCAACACACCCTGCCAAAAATACTTTATAACAAAAAAAAAAAAAAAAATGATTATTATTTTTTTTCCTCCTCCGATGAGGCATTGGGCTTTGCAACACAGTGTTGGGCCGCCACGTGGGCGTCTCTGCCTTCCCGATTTATTTTTTTAATTATTTCGAGGAAACGGAGGATGATGAAGAGGAGGAGGAGAAGACAAAAAGGACCCAAAATTTCAAGACCCCACTTGGGTCAGCCGGGAATGGCAAAGATCAGATTTCGCTGAGTTATATATATATATATATATATATAGAGAGAGAGAGAGAGAGAGATTGTGACAACTCTCTAATACAACTTTTGGACTTTCTGTAATTGAAATTGAAAACTCATCTGCTCAATTATCATCTTAATAGTTTGTTCCAACCATTTTAGTACAGTACCTTTTTCCATGTTGTATTAGATATTGTGCTGGTTTAGTAGATATTGTAGTACAGTACCTTTTTCCATGTTGTAGTAGATATTGGATTACGTGAAACCAGCCTTTTGGGTTTTTATTTTTTTAATTTGCTAAAGGGCTCTTTTTAGAGGCCTGGAAAAGAAGAAACAAGCATGCTTAGAAAATCGACCTTAATTTCCTTTAGAAGGTTTAAGTTTCGTATTTCTAAGTCTTTGTATTTGCTTTATTAGCATGTATTATTCTGTATGCATTGATATGGCAAGAAGTCCAAGAGATTCTTCTGAAATGGCCCATAGAAAAAAACGAAAGTAAAAAATAAAAAAAATAAAAAAATGGAGACAAGTTAGAACAAGTGGGTAAAACAACGAAATAAAATAAGATAAAATGTACGGAGAGACACAGAGAACAGGACAAATTATGTTGAATCTGAAGCAGTGACCGTTAAGCGCGTATTATAATACTCTTCTGTTTACAGAACGTTTTTTCTTTTTAAATTTATTTATTAGTTTCTTTTTTTATTTTTTTATTTTTTATTTGGGTGAAATCGTTTTCAGTACGTTCAAGTTTAGGTCATACAGCTGACAAAACAGTTTAATAATTTTGCTGGTACTATTGTCCCGTGCCAATCTAAGCCAGTTTGTATTCATTATTGTTTTCTGAGAACTGTGGTGGATTACATTAAAGAAATCGGAAGCAAAACAAATTTCAAAAAATAAAAATAAAATTAAGCCATTTCTTTTGACATATCCCTTGTGTGACCGTTTCGAAAGAACCACACGTTGTAGTCACACAGCGGTAAAAGAAGATCGTTTTTTTTTTTTTTACATCTTCACATGACTAACGTACAAGAACCTCTAAAGATTGTTAAAGAAAATGTATACTAGTTTTCTTTTTTAATTTTACATGTCATTTTAGTATACTGTAAAAATGACGTTGATTGGGGGATGTGAGAACTTCACTGAAATGATGAAGCACTTCGGCGAAGGGATTCAAAACCAACCATGTGTCTCAAGACCTGAACAGGTTGCCTAAATCTAATGCTCGTGTTTAGCGTATTTGCATCTAATATTAGCACCAGCATATCAAGCCTTTTATGTTAGGCAGAGGAGAAGAAAAGTTCACTCACACGGACCGGTCAGAATGGCGTGCCAACTAGCTTAATATGTTTTTGATGGAGAAAATTATGGAAATAACCTTTCAAATAGATATTGTTTATTATTTGAATTTTTGACCCTCTATACTTATTTAATTGGAAATCAAACAATTTAAAGCTATTATAGTTGAGATAATCTAGAGATGTAGTTTTTGATGAACAATCTTACAAATACCTAATTCTATACCTCAGACTCTACATACGTTTTTTTCCCTTTCTTAATACTAGTTTAGATTTTTGACTCTCCACACTTGTCTAATTTGAGGTAAAAAAAAAAAATGAAGCACGACAATGTCCTAGCTGAAATTATTATTAAAAATTCTTTTTGAAGGCCAATCCTACAAAAAAAACCCAAAAAAAAAAAAAAAAAACAAAGAAGAAGAAACAAAGGCAAGGAAGCTAAAACAAGATGCCTTTTTCAACATTGTACTGCTCTTGATTATTCTCAATTAAAGAGAAAAAAATCCATCACAAAATCATAGTGTAGAAAGCAATTTCCAAAAGAAAACAACAAAAAAAGGAGTTTAAAAAGTGTTTGGAGATATTTCCAAAATAATGCATTCTAAGCTACGTTGAACTCTTTCAAGTAGATACAGAAATAGAGCAATTAATAGCACAGCTCAGTAAAGTATGCTTTATTACAAAGAAAACTCGCTCTGGGATTCAACAACAAGCAGTAGACTTTAAATTTTAAAACGAAGAAATCACAAGTTCATAGGGAAGATAATAATAAAAATCGACACCATCACTTCACTGTAGATCGTGACGTTCTGTGACTGAGGAACCACACACATTTCAAACGACGCCCGTCCATGCTAGAAATTTGGCCATGGAATCTCTCTCTCTCTCTCTCTATTCTGCTCTCGATTGGCCAGCTCGTGATGAAAGAATGATTCCCACAATAAGGCCGTACAAAGCCAAGGCTTCCGCAAAGATGAGAATTAGAATCATTCCAACAAAAAGCTTTGGCTGTTGCGCGTTTGCTCTGCGGAAACAATTATATTGCAGCATAGTGAAAATTTGAAGTGCTAAAGGAGTAGCATCATAATAATAATGGAAATGTCTCCCACGCGGTATTGCATACCATGCGGCACTTGAACTTTCTATTTAGAAACTTGTAACAACTAGTTGATTTATATGTAAATTTTTATTTAGGATCTTGTCACATGGTACTATTCAAATATTAGTACAATAGACAAGTATCACTGAAAAATGTTATATTAGAATCATATGATTGTTACAATATACCACAAGACAAGATACAAGTAACGTAAGGGTAAGGGAGGGGTGTCGTAGAGCAGTCCCGCCGTAAAAATAATGTTTCATTGTAGATGGGAAAAATCATTTTGGCACCATCTCCCTTTTTTTAAATAAAGAAAAAAAGACTTAAATGATGAATATTTTTTTCCTAATTTTGGACCAGTTAAATAGAAAGAGGAAAAAGGAGAAAAAGTGTTTAGAGTTTATGTGAAAAAAAATAAAAAAATAAAAAATAAAAAAATTTAAGTTATCAAAATGACATTTTTAAAAGGTGCTATTTAAATATAAAAAAATTACAGAATACCTAAAAAAACAATTAGAAAAAACACGGTATACCAAAATGATTATTTCCCCTGTAGATATTTTACTGGTAGCCAAGGAATAGAGTCAGATAATTTATGCCCTTTCTTTTGCAGCCTAAAAATAATAAGTCAGCTAACGGTAGCCGTAATCTTATAGACTATGCGTATCATAGAAGTTTCCTGTCTAACTAATTAAATCTAAAAGTTACCAAGAATACGGAGTTATCTAATCTGTCCAAAAACATATAGAAGCAACTATTATTTTTCCTCCACTGTCGCAAAATATAGGAGCTTATACATCAAGTCAATTCTATCGACACCAATTTTTCCCCCCTTCAAATAACCTGTGTATCAACAATCAAGTAAAGCTGGAGGGTACGGCATTTCTTGATTGATCAAGTCATGACGGACTATATATTTGTTTTAACACTTGAGACAAACATAGTGGATAAGTTTATCCAGCCAATACACACTATTTAGCTGTGTAAGAATATATCTTTCAATCTTTACCCAAAAAACAAAAAAGGTATAAGAAGACATCTAAAATGTAGTGAACCTATCCTACGATGGACTCCTGACAAAGTTTTGATTTCAAGGACCAATAAGTGAAAACTTATTTAGCTGTTTTATAACAATAATTAATATAATTTTAACTCATTGGTTAAATAAAGAAAAGTAATCTCTCTTTTCCCATAAACCTTCCCTAACCCTGGTGAAGACTTACCAATCCAACAAGCTAGAAACTAAATTTTGGCCAATCAAGTCCAATCATTCGGCAATGAAAAGGATATCTCATATACTGCCAAATACATCATTAAAAAATAACTTTTGATTAAAAGGCCCCGTCATTCATGACTTTAATAAGTAAAGCAACTAGGCAATTGGGCAACTGGGCAATTGGGCAACTGGGCAACTAGATAAGTAAACAGATATTATGGTTTTTCCATAGAACTCAGCAAAGACAGGTGAAAACAACCAACTAGAACACTACAAATCTCAATCAGAAGACAGATAGCAGAAATCATAAACCAAAAAGCGGGATTACCTTTTCCCTATCTTGTTCAAATGTGTCATCCAGGATACAAAGAAAAGAGAATTATAAAAGTCTTAAAACGTCAAATTAAAGCTATGTGATAACCATTAGAAACAGATACATCAAAAGAAAAGAAAGTAGTCCAAACAAATAAGATCAAAAGCTCAGTTCAATTAAGCGTCATTCACTAAACACATCCTTTGATAGAACACATTCCACGCAAACATCATCAAAACCAATTAAATGGATATTTTGCACATGGACATTGCCTTTTCAATTGTCACGTTTAAGTTAACATAGTGAAGCACACAATAAAATACACAACATAGTTTCACAGGTCGGAACAAAGAAATCAATACACAACCACCAACATAAATATCATAGTTGACACTTTCAAACAAATAGAAAGAAACAAAAAGAAAAAGCACCCAGGAAAAAAAATGATAACAAAAAAAAAAAAAAAAAAAAATCCCCTCTACATATTTGGAAATGCAACAACTATCCCCTACACCATTTGAACATATTTTCTGAAGGAGGCTATGAGAGGTTTTTAACACGACTTGTAAAACATAAGGGATAAGTTCTAATAATATCTGTATTAGTAGCAGATAAATAAAACATTCATAAAAACATGGTTGGAATACGTTATTTCACTGAAATAGAAGGGAAATTTTTGTCATTATCTTGAAAAAAAAAAAAAAATCTTGAATTTAACAATTTAGATATAGCTTTCATAGTTAGTATTAATTTTGCTGATGTAGTTAGCAACTGGGCATTTGCTACAAGCTAGCCTTCTATGGCTACCTTAGTTAATTCCCAATATATTGGGAATTTTGGTATTAAAAAAATTAGCTAATGAAGTCAATCAACTATAACAAAATGGAAAATTAAGCGTACCTAACACCGGCATCGCCGACGATACCGATGGCCATACCGGCAGAGAGACCGGCGAGGCCACAAGCGAGACCGGAAGAGAGGTGAGCGTAACCATCAAAAAGGTAATAGGATTTGGCCTTGGGGTTAATCCCGGTGCTGATAATAACGGCGATAATCAATCCATAAATACCTAACACTCCAGCCATCACAACCGGAACAATCGACTTCATCACGAGCTCCGGCCTCATCACTCCCATCGACGCCACTCCGACTCCGCTCTTCGCCGTCCCGTAAGCCGCTCCCATACCTAATCAGCCACAAAACTCATCAATTTCGCATCAGAACATCTAAATACGCGTCCACTATGAAATTCGATCTACAATTTCATTTTTTCCCCTCGTATGACCTAATAACCAAAAGCACATCAATTTTGCGTCCAAATTCACAATTGCAAAAGTTAATCGAGACAATAAAGAGTCTGTAACAGAATTCGATCAGTCAATTATTCTGCAAGCTTCAATTTTAGGGTTTGTTTTCTCGGGAACCAAACGGAAAAGTTTAGTAGTGCGTACAGGAGAAGACAAGGGCGGCGGCGGCGCCGAGGAAGCCGAAGAAAGGAGCAGTTTCGTCGCCGCTGAAGGTGGAAGACATTGTTGATTGGCTTCTGAGTGTTAGGGTTTGGAAGATTGCGGATTTTGATCGTCGAGATTGCTCGTTCCTTGGCTCTGTTCTTTTCTTTTCTTCTTCTCTATCAATTGAGTGAGGTTTTTTTTTTTTTTCCCCACAAAAATCGATTTGGAATTTTGGACAGGTGTGGAGCTGGCAGTGGCAGGAAGCTTCCTAGGTGGTCCCCACTCAGTATCTGCCAGTGCTGCCATTGAAGACGAAAATCAATGCAGTGGGCCATTTTTGGGCCAAAACATGGGCCTCATGTTTATTTGGGCCGTAGACTAACGCCAGTGGGCTTCTTGAGGCCCAGAGTACCTGTACATGCATTCCCACATCAGAAAATTCACGTCTCGTGAAATTCAACAGAAAATAGTGAATGTCCATCTTATGACACCATCTCCAATGAAAATATCAACGTGAAAATTGCATCGACTCTAAAAAATATAATAGACATATTTAAAATGTTATTTTATTTTGTATTTAATGTATAATATTCTTTTAAATGTTATACCTACTGACTACTTTTTGTAATAATTAATAAAGCTTTTAGAGTTGTAAAAGTGAAGTACTTTTATTATTAAAATAATAAAAAAGGTTAATCCCTCAACCAATAACAATCAATTAAACTTGATATCAAATTTTCTTTCATTTTCCCTATATTTAATGTTAAATTTACCATAAAGTAGTATTTAGCCAATTTAACACAAAAAAAAGAAAAAAAAAGAAAAAAAAACAACACTTCATTGAAGAGTGATTTTTTCATTCAAATGTCAAAATTTAGCATTGACACTTCATTTGAGATTCTCTTAACTCATTTATTTAGATTTGTGTTCTTTTGAAATTCTGTCCTTCTTAAATTGACTATAACCAGAGAAAATAAAGAAGAGACTTTAAAAAATAAGTTAAATATTTCATGTCCCTCAAACAAATAAGGGCATAACTTAATTATCTTGATTGAAAATTTACTAATCCAAGTTTGAACTCAATATAGAACTCGAACTGCTGATCATGTTGCATGATTCTTAACATTTTTAATTGTCTAACAAAATTGGTGACTCGGGTAATGGTGACCTATAGGTTTTTTATTTTTTATTTTTATTTTTTTTAAATCACTTTCTCATTAGGTCATTTTCTTATTTATCTATTTTCTTTTATACATTTCTTACTTGATGTATAAAGCAAATTTAGTCGGTGATTTAAAAACACCAATACTAGTAGAAAGAATATGGTAGCCATTTAGCATTATCACTTGACCACTATCTATTATGACATAAGTGGCACAAATTAGCATTGATAGGAGTTTTGAAAATCTTGTGGGAAAAGGGAAATATGATCTGATCCCCACAAAAGAAAGTCAACCATAGACTTTAATTTATTTGATTAGCTCTGTGACTTTCGATTTTTTTTTTTTCTTTGAATATATGACTTTCATAAGTTGGTGCATGGCTTATTCAGATTAATAAACATGGAAAAAATAGTATGTAATTAGTTGTCGTGTACTAATATTTCAAATAGTTTGCAAAAAGAAAATGAAAACATTAAGGAAAAAGGTTATTGCAATAGAATTAGAAAAGAATAAATAAATCAAGGAAGAACCATGTTTTGTTGGGTAGTCCTCAACTTTTATGGGGTGCGGTGGAAATTCTAATTAAACAAACCACCACCATTAATCATTTTGAAGCCTTTCAAAGCAATACCACTGTCTTTTAATTGGGAAATTGTAGTAAGTAGTTTTTTTACAAAATAATTAAAATAAATAGTAAGGTTTTATAATAAAGTAATAACAAATTTACCTAATTAATAAAAATTTTACTAGGTAAAAAATGAATTTATTAAACAAATAATATATTTATAAAACATAAATAAATCATTTATATGATTAATTTTTTATTTATTATTAATTTTAAATATTTTAAAAACTTATTATTTATTTTAATTATTTTTTAAAAACTACTATTTATTTCTTTCTTCCCTATTAATTTCACCGTTATGGATGAAAATCTGGTCCATAAATTTCCAGGCCCAACCCAAGGTCCCAAATTAGATCCCCAAAAATGGGGATTTGGGATGGCTTTATTCCCATTTCCCAATGTTCTAGAGCTCTAAAGTAGAAGGGCTGATCTAGACCCAACTCAATTGAACTTATTACAAATCAAAAATTTATCTGTTCAACAACACACAAATGTAGATATTATTACACTAATATAATGTAAAAAATTAATATTAAATTAATATAATATAAAATTAAATTAAAATTAACTAAAATTTGTTTCACGTTAGCCAATAATAAAGAATTTGTGTCATGTTGGTCAATAAATTAAAAAAAAGTGATTATTTAAGTAATTTTCTCCTCAGGAATATTGATCGAGTGCCATTTAAATCGTAGATTATATTTAAATATTTATTTAAAAAGAATGTTTGCATAGTTTTTATTAAAGATAATATTTAAATAGTGAAAATATAGAAAAATAAGTTAGGTATGAATTTCTAAAGAGTGAAAAAATTGGATTTAGAATTGAGTTAGAATTATTATGAATAGTAAAATCATTTAAGTGTATTTGAAAGTTTGACCACTAACCAAATACACATTATATTGGAGTTATATAATAGTTATTGAGATAGCGATCCAAGGGAGATTCTAATTTCTATAAAAATGAGCAGTGATTTTTAAAAAAAATAATATTTACTATCTAATAATATATATTACTTAGAAGATGAACAACAAAAATAATATAATATCCCTCACATAATATAAGAAAATAAGAAAAGGGAAGTCAATCTTTGTATCCTCTTTAACAATATTCTCTAATATGAGTGCTAAATTTATTTATATACCCTTAATAAGTTCACACGAGATAATTCAATAGATCATTTAATCATATAAACGGACATTCAATTGCATTAATAAGATTTATATTCTTAATTTTAGTAAGCATTTGTAAAAGAAATTGGGTTATTTCCTCATTTCGATTTCAATAGGCAAATAAACATTCTAAGGTAATTAATAATCCCGCTCTTATTCCTTATCTTTTCCATCCGCCACCCCCCCAAATCTATTCTCCCCCACACGGTTACACCCCTGAAAAATCCCACATGTAGATATATTCTTTTGAAAACATTAGATTTTCATTGAGCTCCTCTAAATTCTCATATTTTTCTACTATGACATGATTCTTATGTCATCTAACAATTTAAAACTATCATTATTAAAAAAAAAAAAAAAAAAAAAAAAGAAAAAAAAAAGAATGCTGAAAAGGACAATAGCTCACATCACGCCATGTTCAAGAGTTAACACGACTAAGCTAACTAGTCCTTTTAATCTTTCATGGTCATGCCGTTTCAGGTCTCTTTGTTCCTGATTCGAACAAGTGGCCAGTTACAACTAGCTAGCTTCTTCTTCTTCTTCTTCTTTTCATTATATGTATTAATATAATTTATAAGACAGAAAAACTAGCTTCTTTTTTTTCCCCTAGTTGCACCGTAGTAAATTTTTTTTTTTTTCCACCTCTCTTGTTGCGTTCTTTATTACTGACATCAAACAGGACACAAAAAAGGGTAAGAGTCCACTCAAAGTAAAATAATTATGAGTCGGTTTGATGGAGAGTTCTTCACCACAAACGTGTGGGATGCTTAACATTTAATGCACTAATTTGATTATGAAGATCATCTACCACACTCCCCCCCCCCCCCCCCCCCCCCCCCCCCACCCCCCCCCCCCCCCCCCCCCCCCCTTCCCAAAAAAAAAAAAAAAAGAAAAAAAAGAAAGATAATAATAATCATACTTGTTTTCATAATCATTCTAATTGCTAAATTACAAGTAGTGCTTAACTTTGATCCATAAAAAAAAACCCCCTAAAAGTGGACTTAATTAATTGAATGATTAGTAATTATTGGGGTTTTGTTATAATGAATTTGGCTATGATTTAATCAAAAAAAATATTTTCACCTGCCTGAAACATGTTGTTATGTAGCTATAATATATTACTGTATCTTCAAGAATATGTGTATCGGTTTGCAGGCCACACGTTTTTTTGAGATATGCACGGTACACGCACGCATATATATATATATATATATATATAAATGTGTATATATACTAATTATATCTATATGGGGCCAATATGAAATGTAAATGTGTGAATTGGAAGCTCATGGAAGCATCGCTGAGAAATAATTATAAGGCCGTTTGTGGACATTCCCTTTAATCGAAATAGAATCATTCTTTTTGATATGCTTTTCATAACTTTTATGATGAGCCCATTTTTTCCCCTGTTGCGTTTCAAATTAATGAGTATAATCGGATTCAGTTCCAATTGTGTGATTAATATATATATATACACGTACATATGTCTATCAATCGATATCTCTGAATTCTATGAAATGGGTAGTTTTTTGCAGTTTGGTTCGTTGCCCTCAAAGTTCTTTTCAGTAAGTAAAAATGTGAAAAAATATACAAATATATTTCAAATTAATATGAGCACAAAAATTAGAAAAGTGTATACATGAATGTTATTTATTTATTTTTGTAAATGTTACGAAGAGAGGTAATGAATCAAAAGAGTGTAATATTTTTGAATTTCCCCCCTTAGAAATCTCTTCTTATAACTATGTTATTAATTTGAAAAATGTTTGAAGTACTTACCAAAAATGTTAAATATCATAACTAATATATCTCATAATATATATGTGAGTTTCATACACTTTCTTTTAGTGTATGTTAAACAACAATGATATTCCTTAACATTGTTCGATAATTAACTTTTTTTTTTTTTTTTTTTTCATATATGACCTAAACGACCAGTCCATTATATAATATATATATATATATATTATATTATATTTTGATACATATATGTATTCAAGACCTTCATCAAGCTAGGTAACAATTTCATTTTCCCACACGTCATTAGTAATTGTAGATGACAAGTCCATTAATTGGAGTTCACCAAAGAGAACGTCCCTAGGCCATGACTCGGAAAAATTATTCATTAAAAAAAAAAGCTTATAAAGAATTATGCAAGGATTTTGAAAAGGTGACAAAGTAAGAATATTCAAGACCAAACTTTTTGACAAACGAAGGCAAACTTATATTAACGTGTCTAATCAGTATCCAAAAAAATGAATCTAGAAACCAAAAAAGTTGGGCATGTACTTTTGCAACACAATAAGCAACAAAACAGATCTAACAAGTCAATTCGACGCGCTCTATAACATTAATATTATTCCATTTGGACCCCCCAAAATAAATGAACGAGCAAAAAAAAAAAAATAATAATAATAATTAAAAAGAAAAAAAATCGGATTATAATTATTTAGAGTGCCCTCTCACTTTCATGTTTACACGAGGCTTGGCAGAGTCGGAGACAACGCATATATAGGCCAAACCCACCAGATATGATCCCATATATATGATCTTCTTAGTTGGGACCCCCCTCTTCTCATTTGTGACTATCATTCCATCAATTAATCTGTTCGGTCTTTCTCATTTACTGGCCCATCCGTTGCCACCCCCTCACGTTTACACCTACAGAACTAGTATGTACATACATATACATATACATATATTTATATATATTTACTTCTATTTATCAATATCAATATCATATTACGGTTTACAAAACAATAAGATCTAAAGTTCAAATTCATCGGTCCTCAACTCAACTAGAAATTGAGATGATCAGCTTCTAACTTTAAAACTTTAACATAAGAGGTTGGTGCAGATTTACTACTAAATTAAATCTTTTTTTGGTAAGACTACTAAATCAAATCTACATTATACCAGTTTACACAAATATTCTCTTATATATGCCTTTCTCAACTATACTGGCCCATGTGTGCCACCCCTCACTTTTACACCTATAGATATAGGTTGAAGTGAAATATACATGTGCATGGACTAGCTATCAACGTCATATATATATATATATATATATGTAATCAAATATTCTCTTATAAGGTCTTATTCTCTATTGGTAAGAACAACCTGTATATAATTATAAAAGTCGTTTGAGTTCTGTCCCATTGGTTTATTGCCTGCTGGACTGTATTCAATTCAGTCTCTTATCATGCATCATATATAGAAAGTTCAACCTTCCATTGCTTTTTTTTTTTTTTTTTAATAAAAAAATTTTAAAAAAAATCATTTTTATTGGAACTTTCCTTCATTTTTTATCGACGAACCATGATGAGTACTAAGGTAGAACCTCCAATACACTTCTTTTGCCTTTAGGGATTTTGCTCTTACTAATGATTCTAACATCAAGACCATACGTTTGCTATAGCAACAATATAGCTCTACCATTTGAGAAAGATAATGTTAATACGTATTACTCATTTGAGAAAGTATTCATTCCGTTTTCCCAATCAATCCAAAACTTTTTGAAAATTTGATGCGCATATATATATATATATATATATAAATATATATTAGAGCATCTCCAATGCAATGCTAAAAGGTTGTGCTAATGATAAATTCTGGCATTTGGATGAAAAAAGTGATCTCTAATGTAATGTTATATTTGATGCCAAATTTGTCAAATACTAAATTTTGTGACAAATTTGCCACAAGGTAAATTTAATGTTAAATTTAGCATTTTATTCCTATTAGTTGTTAGCTTTACTTTTGTCATGTAATAATTGCACCAGTTTCATTTTTAAATTATTTAAATACTAGATGCTTATTTTTACAAGTTTCAAAACATACTAGTAATAACAAAAAGTAGAAATAACATTATACATTAGAGTATAAAGTAAAATAATGTTATTTTTATACTTTTTTTTTATAACAAATATAACATTGGCATGTTCCAATGGATGGTCTTGGCCACAGGGGTATTCTACTCTATTAATGTTGCCACATGATGAACAATCATCACCTCATAGAACGACAAAATTTAGATGCCAAAAAATTTTAAAAAAAATTTAATCACACCCCCCACAAAATCTAGAAAAGACAAACAAATTCATTTATATCCATCAAATTGGGGTCTCAAAAATTTGTGTTTCATTTGATAATTTCATGTTAATAATCATAATTGTCCGGTGAAACTCTATGGAGGGGTCTAGAAAGAAATATAATTTATTTTCACGTCAACAAAATGTTAGAATTAGTATAGCTACAAGAGAGGTGCAATTATAGTATGACATAGTGCATTCCCCTTTGAAAGAAAGCTTATGCTTCACACCTCACACTACTACTACTTATAAAGAAAAGAGAGAGAGAGAGAGAGAGAGTGAGTTAGGAATTGATACACATAGGAGTAGTGAAGTTCAAGTGTCGTCCGGTTAAAAACTATTTTGAGTCAGCAAATTTTGTAGTGATTTCTCTTCACCAACCACCAATATCAACCATAGTATTTCTGTTTCTTTTCAAACACCCCCCAAAAAAAAAAAAATAAATAAAATAAAAGTTCTTAAAAGGTTAGATTGTAATGTAATTAGATTGAGAGAGAGAGAGAGAGAGAGAGAGAGAGAGAGAGAGAGTTTGGAGGTCAGTGTCAAAAGGGTTAAGATCCTAATAGGACCCCAAAGGATCTCCTTTTGCTGGTTACGCAAACACCCATATGGTCCATCTCTCTCTATATTTTTGTATTTAAATTGAAAAAAAAAATTGGAAAATATATCGAGAGAGAGAGAGAGAGAAAGATTACATAAGTAGTAGTAGTAGTAGTACAGGGCAGGGTTTTGGGTCACCGCCCAAGAAAAAACCCCGTTTATGGTGGGGGCCACAAGAGAGGGGAGATTCAATGATGAGGTCCGCCGCATGATTGGCGACCGCGGCCGACCCACCACCGTCCTACGTGGCTGCGTGTCCACATCACTAGCCATATACTACTACTTCATTACAATACATTTATATATATATATATATATATTCGGCTTCCAAGCTCATTCATTATCTTTTTTTTTTCCTTATTTTACCCAATATAGCCCTGCGTACGTCTGAGCCACAATACGACGTCGCATTTGCCACACATCCTTTTCTTGGTCGGTCAAAGTTCAAAACTTGGGTGGGTTTATACCCAACACCATGCCATGCATCCCTGTCAATCAACTATATATGGACCGCCCTGATCGTACACCTAAACCATAACCTTTGGACTAAAAAGACCCCAAAAAAGAGAGAGAGAGAGAGAGAAATATTCTTTGATTTTGATCGTGAGCTTGTATTGTAAGTAAATATCTATACTTTATTTGTAAAAATTATTGTTGTTTGGCACATCAAATGAGCTATGTAAAATGTTCAAACTTTCACTCACGCATGCGTTTGTCTTCACCAACTACGTACATATATACACGACGATGTATATGTGTGTGTATATATAAATTGGTCTTTTAGTTACATATAAATGTGTAGAAGGCCAAAAAAAACTAATTTGTTTTTCAAACTTTAGTTTTAATAATATTGACACGTGAACCACGTTTTGCTAGATTTCAATAATTTCATCATTTCGAGTTATATATACACACACACTGATAACTCAACAAAATCTCAAGGAAAAGATCCATGAAGCTAATTTCAACGGGACAATTTGATTGAAACAATTATGATTTTTCCTTTCACGCTCATTCAAGTACTTTTACTATCTATTTATGTCTAGCTATATATATATATGTTGATCAGTGTATATATATTCTAAATATTATGGATGTTTATATATCTTAATTTGAACCCGAATATACACGGTTGCATAAGGGTCCGTTTGACGAAAGAGTTTGAGTTGGAAATTTTAAGTTTCAATAGTAATTTTTATTGACTTTTCAGAAAAGACAAAAAAAATTTTCAAAAAAGATTAAAAACTTTTTCAGAATAAGACAAAAACTGAGATGAAAATTTTGAGTTTGAACTCGCGAACCAAACGAGTCCTAAAACTATTTTAACCGTAAAATTCTAGATGTAGCTTAGTAGAGAATTGATATATTATAGATATAGAAATATAATTATCTTCGTCATCATCTTGAGCGTCTTTGTCTGTGGTCTATTCCTTATGTATATGATTGCAATCTTGGAAACAAAGTGAGAGGACCACTTTGAATATTTGCAGAATATTAAACTTTTGCAGCTTCATCAAGATAACGTACACTGTTTTCTTTCTTCTAATCGTCTGAGAGAAATGGCATGTAAAAAAAGAGAGCCGCACATAATAATGACAGTACAACCATGCATGAGATATTTTTACATCACTACCGCCTAACTAAGTACCCATAACCCCTTTTTTATTTTTAATCTTTCACTAGAAACAAATAAATATAATAAACATATTACATACATATATATATATATATGACTCAACACTTTCTACAGTTAGAAATAATGACGTTATCTCTCACAGTTCTCCATCACATATAATTCTCCATCACATATAAAGAAACAATTTTCCATACAAATATCTTTCTCGCTTGGAGAATAACTTATATGCCGACCCTCAACTTTGTTATGATAGTTAATAATATCTCTACTTTGTTTGATAATTTTAATATCTTCCAGAAACTTAATTAATTGCAATGATATATATAAGTCATGTAAACTGCATGATACCATATGCTTATAGTCACTCGCGTTTAATTATATAACTCATTCTCAGATCAATAGAAACACTTAAATAGCGTAGGTAAAACAATTTGGACTTCCAAATTTCTATTTGCTTTGGAAGTGAACCAAATCAAATCTGATCTGTTGGGATCGAATCTCGTCTCTCAATTTCCACCATATACAAGTGTCAAGCAAATCGAGATGGAGCAATCAAGAAGATCTGGAATTAATGACGAACTATCAATAACTTGATCAGTCAAATATATAGCTTCCATTTCATGAATGTGGTCATTAATGTTTTTGTAAACAATATCCACAGACATATATAAGATGTTGTGATTTAACTTACCATTATAAAATGAACGAGTGAGTAGTTCTTCAGCTCTAGACTACAAGATATATTAAAACTCAAGAACAAAATATAGTACAAACCAAGAGCAAAAAATGGTTATACACACACAATATATATATATATATATTAATATACAACGTTGTTTTATTTGGAGGGTGTGTATATATATTCATATATATATATATAAAAGAAATACTAAAATAAACAATAAGTGGGGGTCCTCAAAACCTGATATAAAATAATCAAAGGAAAGGGGCTTTTCTAGGAAATTTTTGTTATTGTTTTGGATGTTTGCTTTGTTTATCATCTACGTAAAGTACTACTACACCAACCCAGACTCTTCCACGTTTGTGATCTTGTTCCCAAATCGACTGTTGTTTTTTTTTTATTTTTTATTTTAATGTTGTTTGTTTGTTTGGTTTCGTTTGTTCTTTCTCCTCCAGTCTACGTTTTCCCTTGCTTTTCTACTCCCTTCCCTGCGGTTCCTTCTCAGAAATACTTGTCCACCAATCATTTGTAGACAGTAAATTGGACGGCTCCGAATTGACCGTAACGCCCCTACTGATCATTTTTGTCTTGGTGGGGGCTTTTTGGTAATTCCACCATGAAAATAAGCCATGTGAACCGCGCGAAAGAAGAGCTCGGCTCCGATAACTGAACGGTAGTTTTGGCGGCAACACGTGGCGCGCTGTCCTCCCGTTTTGCCAGCGTGGCAGGTGTTGTCAGCCTGTTTGATAACGAAAAGAGAAATGGCTACGGGAATGATCATTATCTCGCGATATTTTGACGATATATTTGTTTTTTATTTTATCTTTATTTTAGTTTTAGTTTTAGTTTTGGGGGAGAATTACAAAAAT
Organism: Ficus carica; assembly: GCA_009761775.1. Taxonomy (NCBI): domain Eukaryota; kingdom Viridiplantae; phylum Streptophyta; class Magnoliopsida; order Rosales; family Moraceae; genus Ficus; species Ficus carica. The sequence continues at coordinate 25,374,658 of CM019743.1, read as the reverse complement.
TATTCAAGGCAAGTTCATGAGGAGCTTTCAGTTAGGGGCTTATAGGGCCCCTTGGGAAGGTAGCAGTCAAAGGCAAAATTATGGATTTGGTTTATATGTTTTTTTATTTGTGTTTTAATTTTTGTCTTTTCAATAATATAAAAATACGTGTTTAACTAACACGATTTCTTAATTGATGTGATATGGGATAAATTGGTATTTTTATGCTGCGAATTTTTTTTTAATGTTACCGTGCTGTGAGTCTAAAATTACTATACCTAAAAGCATATAGGTATTTGGTAAATTATTTTTCAAAATTACTGTGGGTAGCAGAAGTAGAATTTCTGGTGTTTGATAAACTATGAATAAAAATTATTGTAAAAAGGACGTATTGTATTCTTCTCTAACACCTAGATGCGTGAATGTGTATACCAACAATAAAATATTCTCCGTTTCAAAAAAAAAAAAAAAAAAAAAAAACCATCAATATATTCTCCTATAAAATATAAATAATTTATCGGTAATAATAAAGTTATAACAATAATATTTTTCAAAAATTATTCACTATCATCTTTTTTATTATTATTATACATCTTGAAGTACACATAAAATTATAATAATAAAACTTAAAATAAGTTATAATCTACAATTTGAAATTATCTTTAAGAGGAAAAGATAGTTTTATAGACTTAGTGGGATGCAATTTTATTATTTGTTATGGAGATAATAAAGTGAGTAGAACTGAATTATTATTTATTATTAAAGATATTTTAGTAAATTTGTTTAATAGCAACAAAAGCTACTGTATTAAAGTAATGAACTCCTGATTTATTTATCAAATTCTACTGTGCTGCAGCAATTTTTATAATCTACTGAAAAAAAGTAAAGTTTATCAAACACCCCTTTACTTGCTGTAGATTCTTTACTAATCTAAAAGCAGCCTCTAAAAGTAATGTCAAACGGGACCATGATATTATAATTAAATGTATATTTTTAATTGACATATCATGATATTATTGAAAGGAACATAAAATGAATGGGAGTAAGAAGACACATAAGTTGAATCCCAAAGTTATTGGACTCAGAAATAACATATATAAATATACTATTATATTATATGGATGAGATAATTCTTATAAGTATATTATACGTATGAGATAATTCATTGCAAAACGGAAAAGAGATTAAGGTGTTGAATCCCTCTTAGCAAACTAGATTGGTTACTATAATTATGAGTTTCATATTGCCTAGTCTTAGTCCTAATACTACAATTGATCAAACCAAATAGGACCTCATACCTTTTAGTGACATGAAATTGGACTAAAATAATAAGAATTTAGGTAAGACAATAATATAAAAAGAAGAGTAATTGGCCAGTTTGAAAGTGATTGAGGGATAAATCCTACCATACTAGAGAAGTTTCTAATTGTACTTTCGGACTATTTTGTTCAATCCACTAAACATGCATGCAGCTGAAAATTCATATAATTTATAAATAAAAGTCCTGCTAATTAATGAAACAAGATAATCTTGAATGCCCTATAATTTTTTTTTTAAAATTTTTCTTATTTGGTAGGGCACGTTTATTTCGCGTGAAAAGGAAAGAAAAAATGAGTAGTCATTACATCTTCTATTTAATCATGTATTTATTTACAAATTAGAGTATTAGAATTTAGTGAGTCCCACATAATAATACATGTTATGATAAAATGTAATGTCAAATCTTGCATCTACTTGATACTAATTCTTTCTCAAATAGAATGAATGCCAATTTTGTTTATATACTTTAACCAGTTCCCATATGTCAACAATTGTTTGGTATAAAAGTGCCAATATAATTGTTTGGTGTAAAAGAATATTTTAGTAATCATATTGATAATAAGAAAATCGTTAAATTCAGTAAACGTAAAGAGAATCCATGATCCTCTATTATTACTATTTGTTTTACTCTCCAATTCATTACCTTTCCCCATTACATTCATTTACAGGTTGGTAAACGCATTTTTAGTATGAAGCTTACTTGTACTTTTCTCTCCCAATTTCAAATGTATGATTAGTTTCCAGTATTCAATAAACATGTTGAGTTGATTAAGACGACCAGAAATTAAGAAGTAAAACTAAAGCTTTGGCAAGTTATCAAAATATAAGTTTGACAATATTTACACGTTTTTTCAAAGAGAGAAATATATTATTATCTAACTGCAGGTTCTAATTTAGACATTGACAAATTGGATAAAACGTCAATGTCTAAGTGCAATAATAATATCTTTCTTGAAACAAATGTTGGTTCATCCTACAATTACCACATGAAAGAATACCATGAAAAAGAGTACTACATGGAAGCAAGACTAGCTACCATCTCACTAAGCTAGAACACATTTTTTTAGTTTTTTAGTTTTTTTCTTGTCTTTTTTTTTTTTTTTTTTTAGTAGAACGAACTTAAGAAAAATACTCGGAAAAACAAATGGTGTTGAGCATCATAATTAATAAAGAATGGACTTTATTCCAGTTTATCGTAGCAACTACAATAAGTTGTCTAACTCACTGACTCGTATGACTAGCTTGTTTACCGTAACTCAACAACCTAACTCTAACAAGCCAACTTTGTTCCTAGTTTCGCTACCTCTGCATTTGATCAATCTCATAATGAGAAGCTCAATTTTTATTTATTTATTAATATGTAATGTTAAATATCAGTGATATTATGTAGAATTATTAAAGAGTTAAAAAGACTGTCAATCTTATACAAGGCTTAAGGCTTGTAAACCTTAGTAACGGGAGAGATGAAAAATGGAAGGTAAAATTATCGTGAGAAATTAAAGAGGTTATAAAGGCATAAGGTGGAGTAGTGACGTCAGCAACTGGGGACAACCATTGAACATGCGCAATCGAGCGGTCCTCACTTGCTCCTTTTATATTCTCTCTCTCCTTTCTCTGACCTCCTAACGGAATTTTCTTATCTCCCACGGCCCACTCTCTCCCTCTCTCTCTCTCTCTCTCTCTCTCTCTCTCCTACTATTCTTTTTATCCTTATAGCTAGCTAGCTAGTTTTCTTTGTTTTTCCCTTCTTCTCCACCCTTCTTTGTCTTCTTCTTCTTCATTGTTTCTGTCTTATAACGAGTTATAGTTATATATATATATATATATATATATAACACTCAAAAACACAACCAACTGTTCTACTACTACTACTACTACCCCAACCCACCTGAAGCAGGTATGAATTTATTTTCAACTCATCAATTTCATGCATGGGAAGTTATCACTTGTGATCTGATCATATTTATATCAACCAAACAAATTCCCAAAATATATATATATATATATATCCTCTTGATCTTACTCTTCATTCTCCATGAGACTCTATCGACATATATACATATATATACATGTAAAGTTGTTCTCTTCCTCTCCTCCTTCTAAATATATACATTATTAATAGCCCAATTTAAAGTTTGCGGCTTGCTATAACATTAATTTGAGTCACACTCAAAACATAATTTTAAGTCTTTTTTTTTTTGTGTGTGTGTGTGTGTGTGTGTGTGTTTTGTTTTTGTTTTCCTTCCTCTGGGATTAAGCTTCAGGAGTCAAAAAGAAGAATTAATTATACCTGAGAAGAAAGGTCTGCAGTAGTAGTACTGATCATCAAGATGATCGGCAAAATATATAAATTTCTAACCACTGGGATATTCCGAGAAACAAGCTGTTTGAGCCAACCCTCTCTCTTCTTCAAATTTGATTTAGCTAAAGCTGAACCAGCTTAAGGAACACTAATGAGAGCTCAAAATGCATAATTAGTGCTGCTCGTCTCGATATTAAAAAAAAAAAAAAAGAAAAAAAAAAGAGGAGAGAATGTTATCCTGTTAATTTTGGGGGGGTCAGATGTGTATATATATATATATGTATAGATATAGTAATATTTGTTGCCGAGTGTTAAATGTATGAATGTAATTGTAGAGAAAAGGAGGTTGTTTTTGGGTCAGATATCATGCGCCATGGAAATTATCGACAAAGAGACAAAAGAGTCAGAGACCCCCTCTTCCCGTTCAACAATGAGACATGGACTCAGAGTCCTTTCCTTTTCTCCCCTTTAATTTCTCTCTCTCTTTCTGTTTATGTTTTTGTGTTTATGAGTTGTTGTTCTCTCGGACTCAACTCTAGGCTATACCTTTAGCTTATTACGCTCCCCCCAACTACAAAGCCCCCTCTCTTCTTCTATCCTCCTTTTCTCTTTCGAGAAACCTACGCGTGCTAAATTTTGATCACGTCATCCTCTCTTTCTCTCTCTATTTATATATATTTATCTTACAAAAGATTAATATAGTTATATATATATATATATTTTTTATGTTAAGGGGGAATGGAGTATTAATTTGTGGAGAAATGTCTTTGTTTTTGTTTTTTTAATTTTTTTATATTTATATAATATAAGAATATAATAGGGAAACCCCGTTCTTGATGCATCATTTGCACCATTCACCAACACTAGACAACATCATTAGCACAAACCTCTAGTTGTCCCGTTTTCTCTCTCAGGCTCCTCAGCACCACTACACCACAGATGGGCTATGAATTCTCCAAACTCCGATTTATTCTTGGTTTTTATCCCAAAAAATTAAAAATTAAAAATTAAAAAGCTCATGATTTGGTTTTCTTCGCCTTTTCACCCCTAGTCCTCTCTTCTTTTATATATATTTCCCAACCCCGAGGACCAAATAAATAAAAAAAAGTTTATATCATAATTAGGCCTTGTTTTATAACACGCGCTCATTTACCACATATCAGAGGGAATAAAATAAAATTAAAAATTAAAAAAAAAATGAAGGGTGTTGCTCTCACCACCAAATGAGCTGATGATTATCTCTGATAGCACTTGTCACCTACATAATAATTTAGAAGGTTCATTAACTGTTCCCTTTTAGAATTTATTTATTTATTTTTAACAAAGTTATCCTTTTACCTTTTTCCCCAGTTCTCATTTTCTCTGCTCTTCTCTCTCCTCTTTCTAATCTCTCTCTTTATAACTCCACACCGTTATGATTTAAGGATGATAGAATGAAGTAATAAGGGGAATAGTGGTGGTGGTGAATTTGATGCAGTAGTACCCTTACGATGGATTCAACGGAGTCGAGTACCGTCCCGCCCGGATTCCGGTTTCATCCGACGGACGAGGAGCTCGTTGGCTATTATTTGAGGAAGAAAGTTGCTTCTCAGAAGATCGATCTTGATGTCATCAGAGACATTGATCTCTACAGAATCGAACCATGGGATCTCCAAGGTACATATATATATATATATATAGTTGCACATATATATTTATATATATATACAGTACTATATGTTATACTAATTTTTCCTAGCTATCATGTGTGCACAATCTTTTAATCATATAACTAGCTAGGGTTTCTTCTGTTTGATACATATTGATATGATATAATAGAGAGATGTCGGATCGGATATGAAGAGCAGAATGAGTGGTACTTCTTCAGCCACAAGGACAAGAAGTATCCGACGGGGACGAGGACCAACCGAGCCACGATGGCCGGGTTTTGGAAGGCGACGGGGAGGGACAAGGCGGTGTATGATAAGAGCAGGCTGATCGGAATGAGGAAAACCCTCGTCTTCTATAAAGGAAGGGCTCCTAATGGACAGAAAACTGACTGGATCATGCATGAATACAGACTTGAATCCGACGAGAATGGACCTCCTCAGGCAAGTTCTAGTTATTACTATATATAATGTTCATCTCTATATCTTTTTATATATAATTAGACAATAAACTTGTATAACTACTTAATTAAAAATAAATTATAGTATATAGTTTTTGATATAGTAAGATCAATGGTGAACTAATCTACCATATAAGATAAAAATATCTCTTGATTCTTACCTAATGTATGGGGGATCTCCTTCTCCTTCCATGTTTTTTCTTTTTTTTTTTTTTCTGGGGGAAAATATTAAATTTTGGTTCAAATTTTGTTCATATCCATTTGTATGATAAGTCGATGAGATATCATCATGTCTAGAAAATAGTTCATGTGTTACACATTTTTCTTTTTCGTGTTATTTTGTATTGAAGATTTATGTGTGTGTGTGTGTGTGTGTGTGTGTGTGTGTGTCATTGATATTGATTGTACATCATCCAAAGAAAGATAACTATTTACAAATAGTACCCTTTTTCTAATACCTTACCATATATATTCGTGATTGAATATCTCTGTAATATTTCTCACCGCGTATTAGTTGTTTTGGAAGAAGACTTTCACCAAACTATTTCAAGTCAAAAGTAATTAAGTGCTTTCAAAAGCACGTAAAACACTGTCTTCCAAATTCCCCTTTTCAGTACGGCTTTCTTTATCTCTTCATTGATCAATTCGTCAAAAAGGAAAAAAAAAAAAAATCCCATTTCCTAATATTTATATTCTTCTGTCACTTTTGACATCTACTTCCTCTCTAATCTTTACCTAACGGGAAAAGAAAATATTTGACTCAACACAAAAGCCAAAAGCAAAATAACCTTCTTTTCCCTACAAAAAAACACGTTCATGAGCTTCTAATCTCCTATTTTTTCTCCCGGAGAAAAAAATAATAATAATAAAACAAGTGTAATATTCAAGATCACCTCTTTTTTTTTATTATTATTATTTATACAGAGACTCTCACAGTTTTACATGACAATTTCTTACCACATTGAAAAAAGTACTAAAACTTTTTTATATGTCTCCTTTTTTTTATAAATGAATTATGGTATATATTAAATTTCTTTTTTTTTTTTTTTAGGAAGAAGGATGGGTGGTATGCCGAGCCTTCAAGAAGCGAACCAACGGCCAGAGCAAGACCATAGAAGGATGGGAATCGAACTACTTTTACGACGAACCTAGCGGAGTGAGCTCTGTGGTCGATCCAATCGACCAATACGTCTCAAGGCAGGCACCGCCGAACTTCTTGGCCTGCAGCCAGAGTTTCTTGTGCAAGCAAGAGATCGAAGCCGATAACTTGAGCAACTTCGCAATGCGCCAAAGCAGTACTACCACTAGCACCGATCCATTTGTTCAGCTGCCTCAGCTGGAGAGCCCCTCTCTTCCCTTTATAAAGCGGCCTAGCTCGGTGTCGCTTATATCGGAGATCAACGAAGAAGAAAATGACCGGATCATCAAAGGCCGGTGCGAAAATATGATTAATAACAATATTAGTATGGAGAAAAAAGTGACTGATTGGAGGGCGTTGGATAAGTTTGTTGCTTCGCAGTTGAGTCATGATGATCAAGATCATGATGGAGATCGGTGTAGCTTTGGGATGAACGGCCAGGATTTGGACTCGGCCGCGGCGTTTATGTTGTTGCAGAGCAGCAGTAGTAGTCCTAGAGATCGTGATCAAGAAGGGAATAATAGTAAGTTGAGTGCGTTCTTGAACTCGTCAAGCTCGGAGGACTGTGGTTTTGGGATATGCATATTCGAGAAATGAATATATATATATATATATATATTCAAACAGATCAGGTGTGAAATGTGATTGATATTAATCCAACCAGCCGATATTCGAGAAGGTTTAATATAATTGGTACGTACGTAGTATTATTGTTATGAGGAGTTGACCATATTATTGGAGAACATATATATAAATATGCATATCCTGATGTTGGGATATTAAACATATATTTTTGTAAAAATGTGGTTGTGCAATATGAGTGAAGAACTCATCAGCAGCTCTCTCTCTCTCTCTCTGACACACACACACACACACATAATATTTTGTGTACAAGTACTCTAGCTAACATACAGTAACATAAATCTTTAGGGGTAGTCAAATTCTTAACCAAAATTTAAAAAAAAAAATACAAAGCACTACAGTTGTTTGTAGCATTTATCTGCAAAGGCTTTAGTATGTGTGTATAGAGGAGAAAGCGTAGCTTTAAATAGAAAGCGTTGCTTTAAATAGACAACGTTTATCATGACTATGTGGCTAAGGTGGGTTTTTAACGTAGAGTTGAAAAAGAAAAAGAACAACATGTTCTCCATGTTTTATAATATGAATATATTTGTTGCTGTACTTCTCAGACAAGCTAGCTAACCGACGTAGTTTTAATTAATTTGATAAGCATGGTTTTGAGCAAATTAATTAGCATTAACGACTTTATGTATATGTTACTATATTTACCACAAAGCCTCTATTAAGCTGAGAAGTTTGATTTTTTTTTTTTTTTAAATACACTTAAAAGCCAGCTTATAAATATGGACCTTCCTTTGGTGGGATATTATATATCTAATATATATAGCTGCTTTAAACTACAAAAGTATTAGGGCCGGGTGTAAACAAGTGAACAACAAAAGAAAAACATATAGTTTAACAGTAAGTTCACACCTAATTATTTTATTATAACATCCTCATACTTTATGTTAAAAGAAAAACCATTCGTCGAATAATTAATCATGTTGTCTTTGATTCTAATTAATAGCTATAGTATGCTTATTCGTTTATGAATCAATTTGTTATTTACACTTTCAGCCAAAAAAAAAATGTTATTTAGTCTTGGAAAAACAAATGGATGAAAATTATAACTGACAGGAGCATATATAAATTAAGAATTAGTAATGATTAAAACCCTGATTAATTAATTAATATTCTGATCATCAGGGTTTATCAAGCTGAACCTGAACTTAAACCAACACAGAAGTTCGAAACACATGACCATCATTCTGAATTATGTGATCATATTTTTTTATCAAAATATTTTGCAGTTTTTAGTTGTTCTAATATTCTCCTCTCACGCGTCTGAATTCTCTCAAAACAAAAACTAATTGATAATTACAAGTACCACTGCATTGTTATTAGTAGGCCGATGAGCACAAGAAGTACTCAAACCGTATTGATAAAGAAAGTGACCCTTGATCAAATATATAATATATACATTATAGTACGTACGTATGAGAAAAAAGTATTTAGTTGATAGGACGTAAGTTTTAAATAATCGGACTCTTTTTTTTTTAATTATTAAATTATCATATTTTTCAGGAATTAATTAGAAAATGTGTGCAACCTAATTCATATAATTCTTACTTTAATTTACTGGATATGTTACTCAACAATGATGGAGCTAAAAGTATATTGTGCATTGCCTATAACTGTAACAAAAACATTTTGATGAAATTTACGGGTCGGATTATGAGAGACGGAGTTCATGATCACATATTAACATAGAGACATGATCAGCTACTAGGGTTAAAAAAACCAATTCTTAATGATAAATTTAACTGTTGATTTGAGGACAAATTAGTTATGGGAAAGCTACATATATATAAGACACTTGAAATGAGACAACATAAATACAAAGGCCAAAGATAGTTAATATCTTGCCCTCCCTCCCTTGGGCAATCTAAGTACCACTTTCCATAAAAGACATGCTCTTTATAATATATGAATGACTTCTGATGGGGAGCCAAATCATGATGATGAAGGAAAACCCACACTTACTTGAATAAAAGATGAGACTATTACATAGTTACATGCATGAGACCTACACAAATCAAAAGAAAAGAAGATGACCAAAACTTTTTTTTTTTTTCTTTGTTTGAAAAAAAAAAAAAAAAAAACAAAACAAAACAAGACGACCAAACATAAGACTCAAATCAATTGCTTAGTGGGGTGCTATCGACTGTCCTGAATTTTCTGTTCCCATTTACTATCATCCAATAAATTTGAGAGTTTTCTCACATGGTAGGATAAATTACTTGAACAATTAATTGAGTTATCAAAATGGTATTAGAGGGAAAGTCAATTAAATAGAAAAATGAGATAGCACATGGAATATAAGCTTCTTATGTTCTCTCTTGGGACCAAATATTACAGAAACAAGAACACATATGTACATATATATATATATATACATACATCATATTATATCATATCAAAGGAATTGCAATTAAAAGGAAATGAATAAGAGCTAATTAGTAGAAGTAGATTAATATTAGCTAAGGGGAATTAAAGAGGTTTATAAATTTGATTAAATTAGACTGGTCGTAGTCATCAGCATGGGGGCATCTTGGGGGTGTGGTGGGCCCATGGCTTGTCTAGCATGCGCGGTGCAACCATGGCTCCTGTTAGGCATGCTTTGTCCTTGTTGACAAATTTGACCACTCTCCCCCTTCTTCCATATATATACATGTCTTTGCCTTCTCTTCACATGTCCTCCTAGTGCCACACATAATATGCGGTTTCCAAAACACATGTAAAGAAACAAAAAGAGAGATATATATATATACATATATATATATGTGTGTGTGTATATAGAATAATATGAACAATCCAAGCTACTTGCTTAAATTAATGTTAGAAGTTAACAAAGGTTAAGTGAAAACTTTTTCCAAACTTTTTCCTATGTTATATACACAGTATTATAATATTCTACAATCCCAATAATATAGAATAATTCGGCTTTTTTGTGATGTAAGTTTGTGCATAACAAGCCAACTGTGGAACCTTGATTGGACTAACTGGTAAAAAAATGTTGTGTGCTTTTTTCTTGCAATGTGGACCAGTTCATGGGAAACTGACAAATGTTCCATGAACTATTAGAGGTGCTTTTTCATGGTAACCCCTAGAATAACATTCAGCACCTTACGCAAACTCTTTTTGCTTCACTAACTTCAGGTCCTACCTAAATGTATACTTTATAATTATAATACATATCTTCTATGTACCTTTTTATCCTGTGGAGAATTCCAGAGACTTTTAATAGGGTTCGGGTTATAACGTTTAGATCTATATAGGATTTTATTAATCTTATAAATATTTTTTTATTTTAATATAATATTATTAAGATATATTATTTATAAGAGTAATTGGCATGGATAGTCCCTTAATTCTTTAAAATGTGACAATTTGGTCCCTATTTTTTTTTTTTTTTTGGCTCAGATGATCCTGAACTTTTAAAATATTGACTATTATAGTCATTTCCATCCAATTCCATTAATTTCTAACAGAATGAGAGAATATTTTAGTAATTCATTAATAATTAATTAAAAAATAAAAATAAAACTCATAAAAAATAAAAATTCATCCTTCTCTCCTCCCTCTTCTCTCTCTCCAATCGCAAATTTTTTAGCAAACCCATATCAAGATTTTTTTGGGGTTAGGGGGGAGGGGGGCAAACCAAACCTAGATCAGAGCACGGAGGGGGGGGGGGGGGACTCAGATTGCGGTAGCAGTGGGGGCCTCACAGGGGGGCCAGCGGCGGCGTAACTCAGATTTGGGTTCGTGCGCCAGGGGGGGAGAGAGGGAGGGAGGGAGGGAGGGAGGGGGAGCGAAAGGGAGAGAGAGAGAGAGAGACATGGGAAGAGAGGGAGGGGGAGAGCGAAAGGGAGAGAAAGAAACATGGGAAGAGAGGGAGGGCATTTAGTCTTTTCAGTACAAAACTGATAATTTTAGTAAGATTCCGTTAAAAATTTAACTGAGTTTGACGGAAATGACTATATTGACCAAGAAAATAGGAGTTTAAGGTCGTCCCGATATTAAAAAAAAAAAAAAAAAAGGATCAAACTATCACCTTTAAAAGAATTTAGGAACTATTTAGATCAATTACTCTATTTATTAACATGCATCACTGATAGAGATATTTTTACGTTAAATTTCTTGTTACATCTTGAGCTTTATATAATGTGTGTCGTACTACATGCGTGACACACATACTAGTAGCAACTTAGCCATTAGCCTAACACTTCTTATTTGGTCTCAAAAGTCAACCTTTATAATTTATACATATACACCTTTAAATATATCATGATCAGTAAATTCGAGGCGATTTTTGTCTTATATATAGATAGGTGATACTTTTTGCCTTTTTTTTTTTTTTTGTTACGTTCTCTTGTTTTTTGGTTTCCATGAACACCTGCAACTTCGGCTTAACCATAATTGTTAGAGTAGAATAAAATTGCTTCCTTTGCATTTGGTGAATGGCACCAAGACACATTAATGCATGCTTTCCGCTTTTGAATAGATAATGAAAAAAGTGCAAAATTTAGAACGCATGAAACACATGTAAAATTCATCTCTATCAGGGACTATTATATATATATTTACATATATTTATTTTGTTCAGTCTTACTTGAGATTGCAAAATTAGTTCAAAAAATCTCACTTTTGAATTTGTGGATGCCAAAATTTTGTGTGTTTGGCATAATTTTAAATCAACATACTTGGCCTAATTAACTAGCTAATTGGAGGGTGCCAAATTAGCAGCATATGGTTAAATAACAACCATAATTATACATCCCATTACATTGAAATGATTGCCTTAATAAGTCTTCCAAATAATGATTTTCCTTTCTTCATATATGTTGGCTCTCGGTGATTGCTTATTTGAAGACTTTTGGAACTTATATATATATATATATATATGTATATGTATATATGTATATATGTATATGTATATGCTTTCTTCCAAAAAGGTACATATATATCATCCCATTTCTTATTGAGGATGTCATTTTTTTACTTTCTTATTTATAATTACTTGGAATATTGAGCCAAGGCAAATAATAAGCTACCAAAATTGGTAATATCCCTTTTTCTTCAGGGAAAAAAAAAAAAAAAAAAGGTAGTATCACTTGTTTAATCTTTCAAAATTACTTATTATTAAAATATATATATATATATATATATATTTATCCAAGAATTGAGAAGTAATAAAAAAATGTTTATGCATGTTTCTTTCTTTCAAGCCGAAAGAAACCAAATGATTCACATACTTGGATATGAAAAATACATTCCATTTGGGCGTTGAGTTACTTCATAATCATTTATACAATCCAACTTAAAGATTTTAAGCTCTGAAATTTTAAACACGCGGCATGGTGTTTTTCTTATCCTCCCCACGCTTTTTTGTCTAATTAATTGAACACGCGCTTTCCATCTATGAATAATATATTATATAAAAAATATAAGAATTTAAAAAGAACGTAAAAGGTATAAGAATTTAAATAATTTTTTTTTTCAAAAAAGTACAAAACGTTAAAATGAAAAAAAGAAACAAAAAATTGAAACTCCATAAGAAACTTAAACAACCTAAACCAAAACTTCTAACAAAATTTTAAAAAAAATTAGACAAGTATTATTTTCAACCATATAATAAAAATATAAGTTATTAAATAGATAGATAGAGGATCATGTATATGTTTATATACATATATGTAATGAGAAACTAAAAAAGGTAATAGAAATTAAAAAAAAAAAAAAGCATAAAAGCATAAAAGAAAATAAATGAGAGAAGAAAAAGAAAAAAATAAAAGAAAGAAAAAGGATGAAAGCAAAAAAGAAAAGTAAAAAAAAAAAAAAAAACAATGGTTTTGACACATAGCGAAGGAGATGACTATTATTAACTTTTTTATATATATGAAAGATTAAGCTTGTGTTTGGTTCGTCAACTGGAGATGAAAATTTTAAGTTAGAATTAGTTGATTTTTTAAAAACTAATTATAATTTTTATTGACTTTTCAAATAAAGATAAAAATTAAGATGAAAAAGTTTTTAGTTGAAATTAAACTTAAATGTAAACGAAACCTAAAATTAAGATAAGATATGATTAAGATTATTCATGACACAAATATTGCTACCAAAATGCGTTTTTGCTTCTCTCTCTGCCGACTCTTGTCCCATTGCCCCAAAATAATAAATAGAATAAACGAGAATGAAAATGAAAAAGTCTCATTCAGCTGCCCATGAGCTTACTAGACCAATCACGTTTGATCAAATGAGTGCAGTGAAAACCATGTTTGATATCATGTCACTGCCATAAAGAATATTTTCCTCTTCTCTTGATTGCTACACTTTCAAAATTGACAAAAAAAAAAAAAGGAGAATTGAAATTGATCATACACATGTAGTTCGATTGGTTGGGTCACACATTTAGGGTCATGGGCCAACCAAAAGTTCCCACATAACATGGCGTTTGAGCTTTTGAAAAATGGAAACATATACACACACATACATATATATATATATGAACATATATTGATGAAGATGAGAAAAGGGCAATTAGTATAATGGTTGACCAAAACGAGCCCTCCTTTTTGGAGAACAAATGATACTTATGATGGCACGCAACAAAATGCAACCCAGCTTATCTTTTGGTGAACTTTTCATGCAATATTAAAGATAAGGTTGAGAGCCTCCAAAAGGGTTTGGTTTGAAAAAAGAAAAAAACTAAGATAATATATATATATATTTTTTTTCCCTCCTTTCATGACTTCCATGATCTCAAAACGTTTATGAAAAACTTTAGTTAGTGACGAGGGAGATGTGAGAAGAAGAATATAAAGAAAGCATCATAATTATAAAAACAATAATCTTAGTAGGCATTCCAATTCAAATATGACATGTATAAAACCAATTTGTAGAGTCCCTCCAATGGGAATGCAGCATTTTAAGGTGAAAGGGACATCTTGAAAATGGCTATACTTATATGTATATGTGTGTGTGTGTGTGTGTGTGGAAGCTTCAATTAGTCATTATGTGGTTCATGCACCAATGCCCTTCAGAAATATCTTAATATCATTGTTTTGATTTTCTCAGATTTCGAATCTTTATTCTCATAGGTTGAAGTTTGAATAATAACTAGTACTTCAAAATATTTCAACTAAATTAGTGTGAAAATTGTAGCCTGCATGAGAAAATTACGGAGGGGGTGCCAAATTTTTAATGTGAAATGTCTGTGCTTAATGGATTACACTTCTACACAACTAAAAATTTTGTCTGATTATAGCTTATAGGAGACTGCCGGCCTATGGATGGACCTACAAGGTTATATATTAAAATATATATATATACACACACACACACATATACATATAGGGTGAATTGGGAAAAGAACAGGTTTCGCAAATTTTTTTTTTTTTTTTTTTTTTTTTAAAGGATAATATTGAAAACAGCAGGAAAGTTACAAAAAGGAGAAAAGAAAAAAAAAATTTAATAAATCAAATGTTTGTAAGAATCATTCTTGGTAGACATTGAAAAAGGAAGCACTGAAAGGAAAAAGGAGCTTCTACTTCTGTTTGCCACTCTCTCTAGTATAAATCAGTGTGGTTCATGCCATTCCCACTAATCCATTTCTTGAAAAAATATGTGCACCACACCTCATGGATAGAAGGGATTAGAACTTTAGGGTGCAAAAATATACTTTACCAATACCATACGGTCTTAATAAATCGATCGTCAATCGGATATTTCTTATTATTTATTAATTTATTTATTTGTTCTGATACGTTTATGACTATGATAATGTTTAAAAACGCGTTTCATGAAATATTTGTGGGTCTCATTGAGAAAGTACTTTAAAGTCAAGGAAAGTTATTTTGTCCCAGTCTAATATATTGCTTTTGTCTAATTTTCCCACTTTGGATTGTTTCTGTTCTTTTGTTTGCTGATAAACATGATCTGCATCACTTTCAATTAAGTTAAGTCAATTGAGAAAACTATGAAGTAACTTTGTTGTTGATTTTGGTCCACTTAGTACTACAAAGCAGCAAATTAGCTGTGGTCATTTATTAATATACTTAAGAAGCAACCAAACCAGTCCAAGAAGTTCTCCTTAACACAATTATAGCCAAAAAAAAAAAAAAAAGTTCTCCTTAACACAAAAAAGCATGTCAATAATAGAGAAATGATAGGACTAAACCAGCATTATAGTACTTAACAAAAGCCAATATCCCATTACTATGGATCTTAATATTGATGACAAAAATAAATGATTTCACTAAGTACAACAAAATTTTGGAAGAATGAAATTTGAAGACATGAAAATGATGCTTATGCAAGTATATATATCACCAAATGGACTTTTAGCGTCGTCAATAATTTGAAATGCAATGTAAATAGAAGTTCAATGGACAGTTAAGCATATGGATAATATCTATGTTCAATTTCATTCTTAGTCCGTGGAGTATAGGTCAAATCTTATTCTAATCACTAACTTGTAAAATGTCTCCTAAGGAAAACGAGTACTCTCTAATTCATCAGATTGTCCTAAATTAGTTAGGGGGTGTTTGGTGTGTAAGTTTGAGTTGAAATATTTTAGTTTCAATAGTAATTTTTGTTGACTTTTCTAAAAAGACAAAAAACTTTTTCAGAAAAAGACAAAAAAAAGTACAATTTCACTTTAGTGAAACGAAAGTGACAAACAGAGCCTTAATCTCCCTTGCATGCGTTGAGATAACCCCAAAGGAATTCCTATAATTTAAGAGACTAAAAATGAGGTATTAATCTTGATATATATATATATATATATGTTAACTAAAGAATTAGCAACTTGTAATTAAAAGGCAGGAAAAGGAAGCACCGACACGAGAAGGGACTTCCTAACTCTGTTTGCCACTTTTGTGTAGTACAAGTCGTGTGGCTCATGCCAATTCCCACTTTATTGATTTTTCTGAAACATGTCCAATCACACCTCATGTAAAAAGGAAATGTAATTTTATCAGTTGTGGGGTCTTATTCAGAAATTGCTCTAAATTGAAGGGTAAATATCCCAAGTTTGTATCATGGTTAATTGAGCTCCATTTAATCTGATTTGTATTGTTACTTTTTCGTTAAAAAAACAAATGAATGAATAAAATCCATTTCGGATTAACTGTTCTTTTCTTCGTTTAATAGTTTTACATTTTTGAGAAGTTATACTGCATAGCATAGTTATAACAGTAAAATTGAAATATAGCAATTTTTTGAAATAAATTAAGAATAACATAATTACATTGTAATTACTATTATTATTTTCACATTTATGCTATAAGATAATGTAGTAAGTCTCGTAATGATGTGAATTTTTACTGTTTGCAAAATATCCAAATTTTTTTTTATATATATTTTAACTTTACTACTAGTAAAGAATATATTTATAATTCATGCTTAAATGTTTAACAATCTTTTTTTTTTTTTAAGTTTGATCATATCTATCGGCTTAACTTGCAGTGATGGATTTTGTGAAGGGGCCTCCAAAAGCTCAACTTTGGGCCCTAGAATTGGGCTTACTGCAAAGAGGGCTTCCCCTTGTAAAAGCAAAACTAGATAACACAGCCCAAGCATACAACCTCCAGTCCTCCATGGGCTCATTTTAGCTTCCATTAGGCTTGTATGACATTCATGTAGCCCATCATTATATGTAGGCCACCAAAAAAAAAAAAAAAAAAGTAGAAAAGAAAGAGAGAAGAGAAAAGCGCAAATAGAAAATAGAAAATCTGCCCTTAACACATTCGGATGTGTTTGGCAAGAGGGAAAGAAAATTGAACAGAAGAATAGGATATAATAAGGAAGAGACAAAGATTGTAAGTTTCCTAAAGTAATTTGATATGATATCCGGAAAAAGGATAGTTGCCTATTTCTTTCTTTGATTTGTTATTATTTGGTGAAAAATGGAATAAATAACTTTTTTTTTTTTTTAGTTACGAAATTATCTATATAACATAGACAAATTCATTACATCTTAAACGTTTTCAAATAGTTAATTTTTATTCTTTTCTTTTAAATACTGTGTCCCTATTTTAAAATAAGGTAAATTACTCATTTAGTTTCTAAACTTTTAATTTTGTGCAATTTTAGTCCCTGAATTTTTTTTTTTCGTAGCTAAAATACTTTTAAACTTTAAAAATGTTACTACAATAGTCATTTTCATCAATTTTTGGACAAAATTTGTTAGTAATTTAGTCAAGAAGTGGTGCTAACTAAAAATTAACGGAAAAGATTACTGTAGCAATGTTTTTAATAGTTTACAGTCATTCCAATTACGAAAAAAAGAAGAGGGAATGCCCTTAAACCATTGAAAGTTGTTCCAATAATCATTTTTGATAATTTTTAAATAAAATCCGTTAGTAATTTTATCAAAAAGTTATATTAATTAACTGATTCCGTCCAAAAATTAACATAAAGAACTATAATAGTAATAGTTTAATAATTTAAAAGCATTCCAATTATAAAATAAAATTCAGACACCGAAGTTAAATAAAGTTAAAAATTTAATAACTAACCTAGTAATTTACTTTAAAAAATGAATATATTTTTGGTTTATTACGAAAAATAATTCATTTTCAGAATCTCTCTTTTAAAAACTTTTTGCCATTCCTTTTGTACTTCTTATTAATTTTCTTTTTATTTTTTTTCCCCTTTACTTTCCTCCTAAAGTATTTATTGACTCTTTAAAAAATTTTGAGCATGGAGACAGAGAAAGGAAAGAGAGAGAAAGGAAGAAAATATTGTAATCTGTGTGTTCAATTAGTTATTTCCTTCAATATCTTAATATTGTGCCTCACATATATAACATTCTTTTTCCCCCATTTCTGACTTTTTGAAGATTTTAGCAAGATCAGATAAAATGCTCTGTGCCTGGTTCTGTCTGAAAATAAAAAACGAAAATGTAATAAATATATCCAATCTCAAATAAAAAGTATTAATAGTTAAAATATTTGATAAATATCTCTTCCGGCTCAAATATAGATAATGGATAAAATCTATTACGTCGGTTTATTTTTTGTATATGTATTGATGAGAATTACATTTACCATAATTCATATACAACAACTTATTCAGTTCAGCAACAATCTCACTTCATACATTTCCTCTCTAAAAAAATTTTGAGCATGGAGACAGAGAAAGAAAGGAAGAAAATACTGTAATCTGTGTTCAATTAGTTATTTCCTTCAATATCTTAATATTCTGCCTCACATATATAACATTCTTTTTCTCCCATTTCTGACTTTTTGAAGATTTCAGCAAGATCGAATAGAATGCTATGTGCCTGGTTCTATCTGCAAAAAAAAAAAAAAAACAAAACAAAACAAAACAAAACAAAAAGGTAATAATTATATCCAGTCTTAAATAAAAAAGTATAAATAATTAAAATATTTGATGAATATCTCCGACTCAAATATAGATAATGGATATAATCTATAATGTCGGTTAATTTTTTGTATATATATTAATGAGAATTACCTTTATCATCATTCATACATAACAACTTCTTTAGTTCAACAACAATCTCACTTCATACATGTAGGTGTTTGAAATCTACTGTCAAATTTTAACCAGAGTTAAATTGATAAATAAATTAGCAACCAGTGATTATTAGGGTCTTTAGACATCGTATATGAAAGTCACAAAACAATCACAATAAAAAAAAAAGATGAAGGATAACAACACCGATATTTAAAAAGGTTCACTGGAAGTGTGCTACGTCCTCTGAGTATATGGGTTTCACTATGTAAGAATTTCTTTCGTACAAAGGATTTACAATTTCTGTGTATGTTCTAGCAAAACAATCGTAGACGAAGGGCTCAAAAAAAAAAAAAAAAAAAAAAAAAAACAGGGATTTTTTCAAATGAGAAGGGTCCTCCTTTATTTATAAAGGGAAAGTAGTGGATCTGAATTCATGAATAGTAGTGGACGGTTCCCCACTACCCCGAGCAATTCGGAACATGTATAAGAATATAGGTCACGATGTCACGATTGATCGTAAGCTTGGCAGTTATAGAGATTGATCTTTCTCCGTGCAATGTTTGCCAAATATAAACGCTGAACGACGAATCAGTCATTCACAACGACCCAGGATTAGGCATCGTTCATCATTCATTTTGTTGGGCCAAATGCTCACCCGATCCACACTTGGTGAATCGATGGGCCTCAAAGAAAATGAGACCAAATGGTCGAATGCGGTCATTCATCGTTCGCCGCTCTGCCAAGTTGAAATCGTCGCTTAGGCCGAGCCCAAATGTTTAAGAATACTTGATCTATCGGGGGCCGTCTTTCGTTGTTCGTTTATTAAGCGGTCGTGATGACCCAATTACAGTGTTATGCGGAGACGAAGTCCCTAACAATACATTTTCTCTCTAAAAAATTTTCCACATTGTTGTACAGTAAGGTATATTTTCGTAATTTTTTTCTTCAAATTTATTAATTGTTTTATAAATATAAATTAAATATTAAATTATTATTATTATTTTTTTTTTTTTCAGTAATGGCAAGAAGAATTACTGCTACAAAAGACGTATCTACAAGAACTAAAGGATGGACCACCAAAGTGATGTTATTTGATAAAATATCACCAAGAACAGCACGTTTCAGCTCCAAAAGACATCAAAAATTAATTTTGATTGACACAATGGTATATGAAATATATTTGTAATTTTTTTTATCATTTTAATTTCTAAAAAGATATAAATTTTTTTTTCAATTTTTTAATATGTACCAGGGAATTAAAATACAAGCAACAATAATGGAAACTGATATTGAACAATTTCAACACACAGCAAAACCATCAAAATTTTATTTTGTGTCAAATGCCTATATACGTCCTATCAAATCCGAATATAAAATTGTGGAGAATAAATACGAATGGATTATCTATGGAGCTACAATCGTCGAAGAAGCTGACAATGAAGAAGATGTTAAAATTCTATATGTCTTCAATTTTGTCCATTTTGCTTACCTCAAGAACTATGTGGACACAACTAAAAATCTTGGAATTTTTTTTTTAAATTAAAACTTCATTAATTATAAATTATTTTTTCATATTTATTAATCTCTTTTTCATATGATAGATATTTTTGGTGTAGCTTTTCACGTAAAACCTTCAAAACAAGTCAACACAAATAATGGAATATCAGAAGTTCAAGAGACACATCTACTCAACCAAAACTATTTATTAACTTCAATTTATATCATTATTATTTGCATTATATATTACCTATTATATTTAGTAATTATTATTACTATTTTTATAATTTTTCAGACGTCGTCGTACATTATTAACCATGTGAAATCAATATATCACAAATGAAGCTGCAACTATATCAAATTTTATTGAAACAAAGTCAACTGTTGCCTGTCTATGAGTGAAAGCCTCGCGATACAATGGTATAATATACTATTCTTCGTTTATTAAACTTAAATTGAATTACTTATTGTTTGTTGATAAACATTTGTAGGCATCTCAATAGCAACAAAACAACCGAGTACTTTTCTCATAAATCCAAATATTTCAAAAGCTGTTGAACTGCAATCTTGATATGTATTTTATATCCACAAATTTATAAATAAATAAATAAATAATTTATTATATATATACTTTCTATAATTTATAACAATAATTTGAAACATTATATGATTGCAGGGCTTCCAACATTGAAGATTGTCTTGCAAAATTAATTTCAGAATTTTCATAAATTTCATCTACAGTAAGAATTGCATTACCTACACCTGAAACAATAATAAAAATTAGTGACAAACAAAATCTTGCTGATAATGTAATTATTGTTTATTAAAAAATATTTTATGCCTTTATCCATTACAATTTAATTTTTGAAACAACTAATAAATTAAGTATTAGCATTATCTTTATAGGAAACGAAAATCTGGATCAAAGCATCAGTTATAATAGAAAATCTTCAACAAAAGTTTTGCTATATAGCTTGTCCACAATGTCATAAGCTCACAGGTGCAGCATATAATCAATACTTTATATGCAGTAATTGTGACAGAAATGTTAAAGCTTCTCCAAGGTAATGATTACTTAAATTGAATATTAATTGATTATTATTTATTAACTAACTTATATTTAATGATTACTGATTGTTATTTTCCCATTTTAACATATGCAAGTTCTTAGCAAATCTAAAAGATCCTACTGGGGAACAAGAGCAGCAATAATTTTTGTCAAAAATGGTGAAGAAATATTGAATTGTTCAGCAGAGGATCTTTTCCAACAAAGTCCGGAGGTAAATTTTCTGATTTAATATATATGAACTTTTACAAACAATATTTCATTGAAAATTCAAAAAAAAAAAAAAAATTTACTGATTGTAGGATATAACAAAATTTTTAAGGTTTTCTAGAAGACACAAAAGCACCAAAGAGTACCTCATATATGTCAAGATCAACATATATAAATATTCTGAAGATAGTCAGTTTACCTACAATGTAATTGACATGTTTGACGTAGGAGAAAAATATTAAAAGCCAAGTGCAATGGGGAAGAGAAAAATCTCGTAAACTATGTAATTTATATTAGTTTTATGTGATGTTATACTTTTCTTAAAAAATGTATTGCAAAATATAAATATTTGTTTTTAACTATATTTCATCACTATATATATTTACACGCATCATCATTGTATATCAAATTACACACGCTATGCGCTCACCCTCGTATGTTCTAAATTTGGGGTTTCATGTTAATACTAATAACAAAATTCACCGACAAATTAATAAATTTTTCGTTAATTTTTTCTATATGTATCTTCCTATATATTAAAGTGTCAAACGATTTTGACAAACTAAATATGTAACACTGATTCTAACTGTGAGATACTAAAACTAACGTACTTATTATATGGATTGACATATCCTGTTTAATTTTGATGTCCCAAATGATGTTTAACCAATTATATTTTGACACATCATTGAAAGAAAGTTAGATTTTAAAATATGAAAAATTAGTTATAAAGAAATTTAAACTTTTTCAAATGACGTAGTGTAATATTATTAGTTAGACACCATTTAGGATACCAAAAATTAGACAGAGGATGTGGATCTCTTATTATATAGGGTAAATTGCTCCCATGGTCCCTGAACTTTTCAAGAAGATGTCAATTGATCCCTAAACTTTTTTTTAATTATTAAAAGGTCCCCAAACTCTTAAAAAATGTGCAAAGAAGGGTAAAACCCTTACAACATTTAAAAGAAAATGGTTTTTTGATCGCGTGAGTTGCACATGTCTTCAATTAAAGGGACATTTAGATAAAAGAACGTGATTTTTTTTTTCCTGAAAACTTTAAAAATGTAAAATTAAAGTGAAAAAAAAAAAAAAACTGTAATTAACATTTATAAAAAAAAATAAAAAATAAAAAACCCAATATTCCCTCCCTCCCCCTCTCTCTCTCTCGAGTGGGGGATGGCCAGATTAGCCTGGCTGCACCAGATCCATCGAGTCCATGCTCTTCGAGAGCCGCTGAGAAGGGCAAAGGATGAAGGAGAAGAAAAGAATGTGTGGAAATTTTTTAAATAAAAAAATGTTTGTAGGGATATTTTTGTAAAATTAGACAAAAACTGATACATCACGTGAGGCACATACATTTTCTGTCTGTCCAAATTTTAACTGCCGTTTACCTTTCTTTGCACCATTTTAAGAATTTAGGAACTTTTTAATTTAAAAAAAATAAAATTTAAAGACCAATCCATACCTTCTTGAAAAATTCAGGAGCATGAAAACAATTTACCCAATTATATAAGATAACTTAGAGAGAATCAATAATTTATCAAACAAATCTTTATATGTTAGATACAGGACCTGAAAAACAAGCTACACATCAACACATTTTATAATTTCGACATATATATTTCTTAATGAGAAATAATCTCAATGTAATTAAACTCAATGAATTTCTTAAATTTTAATGAATCTAAAGTGTCACTGAAGTATAATATGATAGTCTCGAACTTTTACCACTATTATATTATTTATAACAGCACATGATCCTCTCCCAAAAGAAGAAGAATCTAGAACGAAGAATGTCTTTGCCATTTTGGTGACTGAAGCGAATCTTCTAATTCAAAAATTAATAATAATAATAATAATAAGTGATTGATTAACATTCTCCAAACTTCCAATTTCCAGGACAGACTTATATCATCAACCATCCATAAACTTTCCCCAAAAAAAAAAAAAAAAAATAGAAAAAGCCTCGAGAAATACAACAGAAGCCATTGTTTACAGAGAGAAGAAATGCAAACCCCAACCACAAAGGTCAGTTTTTGCATTTCACCAAAACACAACCAAAAACGCAGATTACATAAGACCCACAATATGTTCATCATAACATCTGCAGAAAAAAGCTCCTAAAACCACTAGAGATTTGACTAATTTACACAACCCAAAATACACTAAAAACTTCCACAAGAGCTTATTGTCATTTTTGTTATACACGTTTATCTATATTAATCCCTCAAGCAGTGGCCTTCTTTGCCTTCTTAGCAGCCGGAGACTTGATCGATTTCGGCTGCTTAGGCTTCACAGACGTCGACTTCTTACTCTTCTTCTTCTTCGCGGCGGTGGTTGCCTTCTTGGCCTTCTCGGGCTTTTTGGTTGCTCTGGTTTCCCTCTGAGACATCATTTTGGCCGGTTTCGGCTTCTTCTCGGTTGAAACCTTAGTCTTACTCTTGTCCTTCTTTCCTGCCTCGGAGAGCTTGTACGACGCCTTGATCTTGATCAGCTTTCCTCTCACGACGGAGTTCTTCAGTTGCAGCGCCAGAATCTTCTTGAAATTCGCCGGAAGAACTGCCTTGTGCTTCTCCTCCATGTACTTGGCTATGGCGTAGGGGCTCGAGCCGCTCTTGTCGTTCAGAGCCGTCAGAGCCTCCTCGATCATCTGTAATCACCGACAACACGATCGGAAAACGAATCAGAAACGAAATTCAACAAACAAAACCCCTAACACGAAGATGATAATCAACCTTTACATAATCAAAATTCTCTCCGATTGTCGAAATCATCGGAATAATCCACCATTGAAGTACATAGATAATAATTCAAGCATTTTACAGAATCAACTACTCCAAACCTAATCAAAATCCTCGGAATAATTCACAGTCGAAGAACAATTTTTCTCCAGAATCACCACTATTAAAGCCGCGTGATCGTCAAGCTAACACTACAAAAGACGAAATTCGAAGCTCAATATCGGAAAATTACCTGGAAATATGGAGGATGAGAAGCGGCCTTAGGCTGCCTCGGCTTCTTCTCCTTCGGAACCCGAGGCTTCCTCTCCTTCACCGGCTTCTCGGCCTTCTTCTTCTGCTCCTCTGCCGGAGCCGGCTCCGTCGGCGGGACCTCGACGGCCGGAGCTTCTCCTTCGACAACGGTGGCTGACATCACTGACGGAACGCGAAAGAAAAACACTTGCCAAAGAGAAACTTCTCGAACACGGGGAGTTTTCTGACGCCGGTAGAACTCGGCCGTTGGCCTTTATATAGTGGCGAAGCGATCCGCGCCAAAATCAAGGAGTGTCTTCTGATTGGTTGGTTTTGCGTTGCGTGGATCGCCAGCGTGTGTGAGGATGAATCTGGAGCGTACACGTAAGAGGAGTCTGCGCCGTTGGTGTTTAAAGGAAGTGTTTTTTTTTTTTTTTTTGCGTAAATGGAATTTTAGTCCGGATGAGATTACCAGCGTGGCTTTTTCGGTTTTGGTTTTGGTTTTGGTTTTCCTCTATATGTGGCATTGTGAGTGTGACTGTGTGTGTGTGTTTCTTGTGGTGGTTTTGGGATTCATTTTCTGATGATTTGGTTCGAGTCTCGACTGGAATTTTTTGTGATTGTTGAAGCTAAGAAAGCAAAGATTCTAATGCTGGTTAAAACAGGGAAAATGGTTGTAGTATATGTGTGTCATTATAAGTTAAAAATTATGTTCTTTTATTACTTCTCAACAAAACGAAATTAGGTTCTTTATCTACCTGTAGGGAAAAGGAGAACGGGGAAAAAAAAACTGTTTGCTTGATGCTTATGGGTTAGTCATTGAGAAGGTATTTATTCTAAGAATGCCAAAAAAAAAAAAAAAAACTAAAACAAAAACAAAACCAAAAAAAAAAAAAAACACACACACACATTGGAGTTTTAGAAATACGAGAAACGTGTGTTTTCAACGTGGAATTCTTTGTACATCAACGTGACCGGCTTGAGAACTCAAATCCAACCAAACCCAAACTGTCTTAGCTTACCTTGAAAAATGCAACCATCCAATTTAAATTAAGGGGGCGCTTGACATTGTTTTTGAAGGCTGTTTTTTGATTCTTAAAAACTCTGCAGTATGTGTGAGTGTTTGATGAAGCCTTCTTTTACCTGGTCGATTCTAGAAATTGCTGTCTTGTAGCAAAATTTAAGAAATAGGTCAGGAGTTACTTTTAACAGCGGTTAACTTTCTGCTGTCATAGTATAAATTTAATAAAGGTAAACAAATAAACAAAATAAGTTTAATTTTAGTTTAAAAATTATAAACTCTATTTTTTTTTTAAAGAAAATGATAATTCTTATAAAAAGACAATAAAGTATAAATTGTTATCTATTTTATCATTGTATTTTTTTGAGAATTTTATTATTGTAATACCATTGCGCAAATATATTAAAATAATAATGTCATTGAGCTCTTTCTATTTTTCTTTAGAAAAAACGTGTGGAATAAAGTAAAAAAAAAAACCCCAATTACCAAACACCTACTTGCTTGTGAACACAGTAATTTTAGACTCACATCATAACTACAACAAAGATTTTCCAATGAGATTTATATTATGCTCTAGTTGGATGCATATACATATATATACATATGTACATATATATTTATAAATGTAGGTATTCTATAACTGTCATCTTATGTTCTTAGATGCAACTCTTACCTTATTTCTCTCGAACTCTCGTCGTTCACTCTCTCCTTCTAGGGTTTCTACTGCCATGGTTAATGTAAGTTAACCCGGACCACCAGAGTGGGTGCACCGAGCCACTTATATCCCTACCCATTATAAGCTCGTTAGCTGAAAAGTCCAGAGATCCTTCCTTATAGGGAAACTCAAACTCAAGATTTTCAAATTTACGACTCATTTACAACGATACTACACTATCAAACTATACGTGTAAATTTTTCTCTTGTGAGTTAGCAAGGATAGAAATCCTTCTATTAAGTTTAAAGATTTCACTTTCTAAAGAAAATTGTTGAACTTATACGCTATAGGTAATATCTAGGTAAAGTGTACGACTTAAACGTATTTTTAAAGTTCAGCAAATTGTCCCATGTGAATAAAAAAAAAAAAAAAGGAAAAAAAATCTTTTTTTGGGGGTGTTGAAAGCTCTCTGATCAGAAACACATTGTCCCCATCTCAAAGGTAATGCAAAAAATCTTTTTTTGGGGTGTTGAAAGCACTCTGATCAGAAACACATTGTCCCCATCTCAAAGGTAATGCATGCGTTTATAGCCATTCTAGAGCCACAAATTATTATTTTCCAGTTACTACCATAACAAACTTCATATTTTCAATACCTCATTCTCAAGTCTCAAAGGTTAGTATTTGCTTAAAATCAGAAAACAATCAGTGTGCTATTTTTGTTCTAAATATATATATACATATATATATATATATTAGACTTGTAACGTCAGAAAGAATCCACAATTCAATTATAAAATGAAATAGCACCAATTGATCGTGACATAACGGTGAAGATGTCTCATTTAGAGCCTTCACTTTTATCCTCCGAAGGTTTGAGTCATACCATAAGCAAAAGTCTGTCCTTTAGCCTTTAACATAGACTTATATGCTGGTAGACTACTTTGAACCTTGGATTGATAGTTGTTGAAGGCTCAGGACCAAGAGACTCCCCATTCCACCAGCGATCCCAGTAAACTCCTCTAATGTCATTAGGCGGGGTTGTAAAAAGACAACAGATCCGCTTTTTTGTCCATTAAAAAAAAAACTACAAAATGCAATGTCAGAATTTTTCCTAAATACATATATCAAGGAAGCAACATCCAGATATGTACTTCATTCACATCAAACTACTTGTTTCATATACCTTCGACAGAAACTGCCTATACTGAACAAATTATAATCAATGAAAACGAGGAACCAGATGCCTCACATTTTCATCACTTTACTGATCATAGCATTACTATAAAAAAAACTACAAAATGCAATGTCAGAATTTTTCCTAAATACATATATCAAGGAAGCAACATCCAGATATGTACTTCATTCACATCAAACTACTTGTTTCATATACCTTCTACAGAAACTGCCTATACTGAACAAATTATAATCAATGAAAACGAGGAACCAGATACCTCACATTTTCATCACTTTACTGATCATAACATTACTATAAATTAATTTTCCTGTACAACTATGTTTTTGATAGAATAGTAAAGAAAGGATTAGGGTGGTTAAAAAGAAAAAAGGAAGGAAAACACATGTCTCTATAGGCAGAATAAAGATAAGGAAAATAAAACAGCAGGATACATCTCATGTGTCAGACTTCAGATAGCAGCCATCTATGATCCACAGAATATAAACTAAAATGCTAACACAGAATTCTACAAACAAGTTCCTAGCTGCTTATTTAAATAACAATAATAACAAAAAAAAAAAAAAAAAATCCATGTTATTATCCCAATTCCAGCTCAACTATCAAAAAGAAGGTTGTCCAGTTGAACATGGGATGAGACACACAAGTTGGGATGTTCAATCAGAGTGTTAAAAATAAAGGCATGATACCGGCTAATCGTCTTAATCTTTTACTACCGAGAGTCATAGTTAAAAAGACAAGAAAGCACATATAAGATTTATAAAAGTTCGCCCTCACGATTCTTTGAGATCATTGATTAAGCTATTATGTTGATTCTTCACTCAGATTTTCACTAGGACACAGACAGCTAATTTTGGAGTGGAAAATCTCTCTGTTGGAATCAAACTCTCTCTCTCCCTCATCAAACTTGTGCACTAAGCTATTCCTTTCCTAGGTTATGTGCTCTCAGAACCACCACTGCCACCTTAAAAGATAATGTCTAGAAGACTGAGCTTGCACTAAGATACTTGCTTAGACATCCTCCGACTTTACTCTACTTTAAGTTGAACAAATTCTATTAGAAAGATCAAGTCTTCTTCCCAAGTATTTCAGAAGTTGAAGAAAATGTCAAACCAAACCTTAAAAACATAACATTCATCCAAAAAGAAAGCCCACCAAGAATGCATCAACTACAATCTCAGGTCAAATTTAATAAAACACTATTTTAAGGAAGAAAAAAAAAATCATAATGGACTGAAAAATGTTTGACAAAATCTCTCACTTCTACTACACCAAAACGATCCTACCCTAATCAAATTGAACCTATGACAATAAGATTCTTAAAATTCCTAAAAGCAGCAGCACAGTTTCCTCATATAAAAGAAAACAAGCTTCCAATAAACTTCTTTAAAAGTCCTCACTCCATGTCAGGCAGGCAGAAACATATAAGATCCTACCCTAATTGAAACAAACCTCTAATAAGAAGATTTTAAAATTCCTGATCATTTCAACATAATTCCACCAGACATTGAAGTCTGTCACCTCCTTGTCTCACCAGGAAACCTTCAAGTTCATGATCCACAAAAGCCCCCATAAGAATGTTTCAACCTAGTCTCCTATCTTCATGCAAGATTCAAAAAACAGTAACCTGAAATCTTTTACCTCTCCAGTACGTTGCCACTTTATTCCTTAAATCACAAGATTATATGTCATCAAGGAATATAATCGTTCCATTCCACAACTATTAACATAGCAGGAAACAAAATCTGCACTCTCACACAACAGCTCATAAGTTAAGCCATCAAGCTGTTCATACCTAGGTCAAACAGGGTATATGTCTGTACCATCTCCACCATATATAAGTAAATTTGTTTCTTAGTCAAGACTCGGAGGACGACCTAAACTAGGAACGTCTAAACTCTGGACTTCACTCTACCAAAAATTTGTGGACGAGCAAACACAAAGCAGAAGTAGAAAGATAAGGAGTAAAAGCAGAACAAAGTCTAAGGAGAGCTATGACATGGAACTTCAACCGTCTTTCAAACAGCAGTCACTAGCCCGTCAGTTATGAAGTGCATCCTGCATTAGCACATTATATAAAAACCTTTGAGACTTTCACCATGGCACAAAAATCGAAACCAAACTTGTAAAGGATTTTTCTTACCAGAGTTTATTGAGACTAATAGTAGCCACCTCGATATGGGGGCTGATCACCCCCATAGAAAGATGAATAAGGACCTCCACCATACTGCAAGATGAGCTTAGTGACTAAAATATCATCAAAATATAGCGGTAGCATCAGTATTACGATAGCTAATTTCTTACATCAGGGCCATAATAATCATGAGAGTAAAGACTGCTGCCGGTTCCGTAATTATCTAGACAAAAAAGAAAGAAAAAAAAAAGTTGATGAGACAATTGATAACACAAATCCCTATACACAAATGATATGAAGTTAAATGTAAGCATGCACAAATGCTGGAGGAACACCAAATGTAGCATCTGTACCATGATATCGATTTCCATGAAAGGAAGCTGCTGGGTCAGGATAATCTAATCTTGGGCGAATTCTACTCGGCTCCACATATTCAGGGTCGGGATCCTACATCCAGTATCATATTGCCAAATGGTAAGAAATACTGAGACGGATATGATTAGCTACATTTGAGTGGAGAGCAAAAGGGAAAGCTTACTCTCATGTATAATGGACGCTTCATTCCATGCATACTGTCACCATAAAAATATGGGTCATCAAAGTGACTTCCAGTGAAAGGTCTTTCAAAATAGCCTTCTGGGGAATATGGTTGCCTGCTATGAGGGTAGTGCATTCCATATTCTCTATCAGAGGGACCATGCCAAGGTCTATCAACATTTCGTCCAGCAGCCCCACTGCCTGGGTAATGACCACCTCTAAAAGAACCCCTTCTTCCACCTGCTTTGTTTATGCATGTTAGATTGATAAAATAATCTATTTTAGGGTTTGACCTCACAAATTTAAGCAGAGAGAGAAAAGGAGGTTCAAAATAAAATACAATAGCAAGTCCAGTGGACAACCTCTTCCAACTAACTGTCTCCCATGAAAGTCGGGGTATGGATTATCGAGGCCATAATCATTAGGAAAACCACTTCTACCCATTTGACCACATCCACCACGATAGAAACCCCGGTTATGTGGGAAACTTACATTGTTGAATGGATTTCCACCACGCCCAAAACCCCTTCCTGTAATAGGATATAAGTGAAGAGGACGTAACACATGATTCCTAACAAAGTTATCATTCTAAATAAACAAAGAAATACACAGACGAGAAACTACCAGATTTAGGAAAACCTCCATCACTACGACCTATTCGAAATCCACCACACAATCCACCCTTCACAGCTTGAATTTTGGGCAAGGGATTTGACAGTCTTGCTTTCACTTTTATCTAGTATCACAAACACAAACATAATACACCATCAGAAATTAGCATATTAAAATTTGAAGGTGGGTTAGTCCACTGATTAAACAACCATCCACATGCATGGGGTAAGAGATCGATATTTGAGAGGCAAGTCCTCATAAAGGAATGAAAAACAGGAAAAGAAATAATTATGCAGGTAATACCAACACTTCCAATCCCCATACCTGTTCAACCACACAATTTGAATTTATTTGTTTCAACGTCCCCAATAACCTAATGTCTCAACCAAAATAGATTGACTAGAGCAGTTAAAGGCATACCTTTGTGTTCCCATCATCTAAATTCGAATGGTTTATACCATCAATACAAGCAACGGCTGCTTCATGCGTAGAGAAATCAACAAATCCAAAATCCTTTCTCTTCGCTTTTGACATATTCCGTGCCAGGCATATACGTAGAATTTCTCCGTAACCTTTAAATTGCACCCTTACCCGGTCTTCATCCCAATGAGGTGGAAGCCCATCAACAAATACCGACTTAACTTGGGCCATAACATCTGGATCTGGCTCACGTAAAGGTTCAGCAAAAGCAACTTTGGCAGTTCTCTCAAGGTGGCCAAATATAACGTCAGGTTTTTGAAGTCTCTTGTAGGCAAACATGGCATCAGCATGACAAGAGAACTCTACAAATGCAAAACCCCGGCTCAACCCTTCACGTTGAAGGTCAGGAACGAGAGTAATGTTCTCAACACCCTCAACACCATATTCCTTAAGCTTTTGGTTAATCTGACATGCCATGTATGTCGTATAAAGAATTAGCACAAACCTAAAAGAATACACGCGCACTAATCATTCACTGATATAAATAAATTCTATTTGTTTGTCTAGTCCACTCACCGCTTCCTTGGTCCATGTATTGCAGATATTGCCCAGGAACAGCGTGTCATTGTCCTCGCTTGCTGCAGTGCCACATCTCTTTCCGCGAATCTGCATTAATTTCAACATATCAGAACAAAAATTTATTCATATTTAGAGTTTAAAAAGTTAAGTAGAATCATACAACTGGGTTTTTCATTTCTAACAAAGCTCGCTGTGCATCCTCCTTCTTTGTATATTCCACAAACGCGTATCCCCTATTCTTATTCGTTGAAAGACTCTTGTGCAACCTAATTTCAACTATTTCTCCCATCTTCTGAAAAACCTTTCTCACGTCCTCCTCCACAGCATCCCGATCCAACCCACCAACAAACACTTCCCTTTCTTTCCGATTCTTCCGCGCCTTCACGATTGCTGTCAATTCCATCTGTTCCTGCTCCAGTGCCTTAGTTTCCTCAGTAGGGTCGTCTGTGTCATTCTCTCGAAGCTCATCTTCATTTTCTCCAAGATCCAACTTTTCCCCACATTCCACCCTCTCATCACCGCCAAACTCCTTTACAGCCTCAGTAGCTTCTCCTTGCAATCCCACTTTCACATTTTCTTCAATCTTAGAAGGCCCAAAATTGAGCTTCTCCTTATCTAGATCATCCCTCGACTCCTCTCCTACTTCCTTCTTTTGCTCTACATCCTTCCCGATTCCACCATCAGACGCTTCAGCATTAAATACTACATTAACATCCATACGACCAGGTTTTTCTTGTTCCAAACTATCTCTAACATTTCCACCAGTACTTATTTCCGACTCCGCAATCGACAATTCTCCAACATTTTCAACAACAGGTTCTTCAACCTCTACATTCTTACCATCCTCCTGTACAGATTCCTGGGTATTTTCAGCACTGCATTGGCCACAATCTTCTACTCCCTCCACGACATCGGACACTCCCACTTCCTCCTTCAATTCCTCAACTTTCTCCTCCTGTTCCGGCGTCTGCGAGGAATCTCCTCTCCCTGAATTATGAATATTCATCTCCGCTCGTGTTCTTCTCGCTGATGACTTTGTGACTCTACCGGCTCTCGCCTTAGGTGTCACCTGAACAGAACCAGCCATTGCTTCACCTTCTTCACCTACTCATCAAACACAAGACAGAACATTGGAAACCAAAAGCCTAAATCTCTCTATTGTTCAATATTAAAAAAAAACAAAAACAAAAACAAAAAAAAAATTGATTCCGACCAGAATTGACCAATTCAAACCCTAAGAACCATACTTGAATTTATCAATAAGAAGTTACAGAAACGAAATAGTTCGAGACTAACTGGATGT
The DNA here is from genome assembly GCA_009761775.1 of Ficus carica. Classification (NCBI taxonomy): domain Eukaryota; kingdom Viridiplantae; phylum Streptophyta; class Magnoliopsida; order Rosales; family Moraceae; genus Ficus; species Ficus carica. The sequence goes on along the minus strand of CM019743.1, from coordinate 25,341,503 downwards.
TTGTTCGGTCTTCCGCTCCGTCGTCGGCGGAGTAGTTTGGTTCTTCTTGACCTGCCTGGCTCTGGTGGAAGTGGCGCGCTTAGTTTCGGCGATTTTCGGCGTGGTCGATTCCGAGGCCGGCTCCGGAGCAGCTTTGGCTGCCGATTTCCTCGCCAGCGGCGTCTTCTTCGCCGTCGCCGCATTACGAGTTCTCATGTTGAGGATGATTAACTTAGAGACGAAGAAACCTTGGTTGTTTCTGGGGAATTGGAGACTGATAAGTGAAGAAAGCCCTAGGGGACGAAATGAACCAGAGACGAGAAGCAAAGCTGGTAAAACGCTCTCGCGTTGATTAATGGAGGAAATTTTGCAGTGAAGGATCTCTGTTGGCTTTCAATATAGAGAAGATGGAATTTAAAAGGAAAATTTAAAAAAAAAAAAAATGGAATTGGAAACAACAATCAGTAAAAATAAGAAACGACAATTAGTATGAAATACGGTGTCAGTTAATGAGCTGAAATACAATAATTAATTACTGTCCACTTAAAACGACAATAAATATAGTGCCGTTCAGAGTGGCTAATCATTACGGGTTAAGCGAGCGACCCGAAATTGGGCGGGTATTCTGTTGAAGTAGTTGTTGGAGAAGGCACTTGCAGGCAGGCAGATACAGACAGGCTTTCGCTGCATTTCTCTTCCGTTATTCCGATCGGCGACGGCGAACGATTACAGAGTAGCGCCAACAAAAAACGGTGCCGTTTCAATCATGGGAGCTTCAGAGTCAGCTCTTTCAAGCTCACAGGTAGAAATGGCGAATTCACAAAAAATGTATACTTTTTTTTTCCCTTAATTTTTCCTAATTTTACTTTCTGAACACCAAATCCAATTTTTTTCTTGTGCGAAAGAGGCCAGACAATGAGATAACAACCGTGTCGCACCGATTGGATGTCGCTGATCCTATCTTAGAAAGGCTCAAAGCCCTAAAAATCGTGAGTTTTTTTCTTTTTAATTTAGGGTTAATTTATTAATTAATTCGTTTTATTCAAAATTTTTGATTCTCAGATCATGATTTGTGATGTGAAAATTGCAGTCGACGCCGATACTGACGTCGCCTCCGACTGAGGGTAGCTTGACCGACATTCTTGTCAGGAAGCCTTCATCTTCGTCGGCTCCAAGTATGAATTCTTTCTTCTTCTTTTTTCAAGTATCCAAATTTTTTTTTTCTTGTCTGTTAATTTTTGTTTTTGTTTCAGTGAATTCTTTTCGTGATTTTTAAATTTAGGATTTTTTTTTTTAGGTAAATTAATTTAGGATTTTGTGCTCACATCTTATATATATTTTATGTTTGATCTTCAACTTAGGAACTGTGGATCCAAAGGTGCTATTTGAACTCTTCTCAATGTACCGTGACTATCAGGAGGAGAAGGCCAAGAAAATAAGCAAAAACCAGGTTTTTTTTTTTATAAAGAAATTAAGGAATTATTAGTCTTAAACAGTTCATCAGACTATTGGCTTAGTTGTGAGTTTGCACTTTACTGGTGTATTGTGAATCCTTAATTACCCTGCATCTTGTTCATTTTTGCTTCCATAGTTAAATCTGAGTGTTTTTTTTATTTTATTTATGTTATTTTATTTTTATTTTCTGAATAGTTAGATCTGATATGAGCATTAAAAATATGTGTTCCAAGATCCAAATGCAACTCTAATGTGGGTAGGTCCAATGGACTCCAATTTTAATGTATGTAACATGTCGTGTGTTCTGAAGACAAGCTATAACCATGTTCTAATCTTTGTTTGTTGTTGGTTGGAAGTTGATAGTTCAATGTTCTTACGCAGTTAAGTTCAATTATTTGGTGTTGCTTTTGAATTTTTCTCTAGCTAGGATTTGAAGTTGTTAACGACTAGAGATGCTCGGGAATTTGCTTGTTTTACCATCTACTAAAATCTTCTTCAAAAGGGCTTAGTGAACTTTGTACTGAAATTTTGCAGGAAGAAATAGAGAACAAGATTGAAATCGCAGATGCCTTGGCGATGAAACTTATTCAACGTCTTAACTACTCAGTATCAGCAATGAAGACCACTTCGCAGAATTTATCAGAAGGTAGATGTCTGATCATTGAGCATTGCACTCTCTGTGCGTTGTTTTACCAGAATATTTGCTGATTCTACTGGTGATTTTTTTATCAGTTGCTGGTTTCTTTTGGTTTCACATTGGAACATGTAGTTCATGCATTGCAGGTGGAGATTGGGGAGCTTAAAGGGCGGTTGACTGAAGTTATTAGCAATTGTGATGCATTATGCAGGAGAATAGCAACAGAAGGACCAGAATCTCTTCGGTCATCTATTAAGCCATTTGCGGTGGCTGTGGCTACTCCAGAAAATGGTTCTAGCTCATCTGCTCTACAAAGGGGGATTCAATTTCAAAGAAATCCACCCTCGGAAACCAAGTTAGATTGATATTTTGGCCCGTCTTTTTTTTTTTTTTTTCCCTCTTTCTTTATACACGTTTGAAATTCAGGTTTTAACTTACTGATCACATCTGTTTGATTCTTTGTTCAATGTTCTGGAATCAAAGAAAGCAACTAATGGAGTTACATACAAATACTGATGTTGATTCACAGTTATCATACCTTCATCTTTGACAAGACATGTTTGATCAATTGAAAAATTCCTCCTTCCATCTTATAAGGGTGAAGAGAGAACAATAAAAATGACGAGGACAAGCAACAAATAACTCCCACAATTAAAATATCTTTTTGTTTCTTTTGTCAAAGACAAGATTGACAAATAAGCTTACGAGATCCCTACACAAACTTCACTACCAACTTAACAACTTGCTTTCAAAGCTAAATCTAGAATTGTGTGGTGACCCGTTCATTAATAAGATATTTGCTAGTAATGTCGAATCTTAGTCGGACACTATCATGTGAGTGAAATTCAAATATTTGCAAGTTATTCTCGATTAGCAGATTTAACTAGAAGAACTCCTACCGACATGAACTTCTAGCGGGCAAAAATTGAATTTAGAGATCAGATACGATAGATCAAAGAAAGCCTCAAAATTCATAATTATTTTCATTCTATCAAGATTTCCATAAGAAGTACATGTAGCAAGAAAATGAAAAGTCAGTAACTTGCATATGATATGTAATTTGTGAATCCAATGAATCAAGTAAAAGGAGAAAAAAAAAAAAAAGAATGGGAACTAGAAGAACAACAACAACAACTTATGCGATGTGACAAAGGGAACAAAAACATAAAATTAACTAAGAAACCAAACTATGCTCTTATAGCTCTTAAAAACCCCACTTAATTGAACCACGTTGTAACTGAAATTCCTCTACGATCATCAAACTCACAAATCATGGCTGCTGTTGTGCATCCATGTATCCAGCATCAACAAGCACTTTCTCTCTCTTGGCCAACTCAATATCCTCATTCACCATCATCCTCACCAGCTTCTCAAACCCGACTTTCGGCTTCCACCCCAGAACCTTCTTAGCCTTGGTGGCATCACCTTTGAGGTTGTCCACTTCTGCAGGCCTGAAATACCTCTTGTCAATCACGACATGGTCCTTCCAATTCAACCCCACGTACCCAAACGCCACCTCCAGGAACTCCTCCACCGTGTGCGACTCCTCCGTGGCGACGACATAGTCATCGGGCTTCTCCTGCTGCAGCATCATCCACATTGCCTCGACATAATCCCCCGCGAAACCCCAGTCCCTCGAAGCCTGCAAATTCCCCAAAAAGAGCTTATTTTGAAGCCCAATCTTGATCCTCCCCACCGCTCTAGTGATCTTCCTCGTCACGAAATTCTCTCCTCGCCGCGGCGACTCGTGGTTGAACAGAATTCCATTGCAGGCGAAGATCCCGTACGCCTCACGGTAATTAACAGTGTACCAATGCGCAGCGCATTTGGACACGGCGTAAGGGGATCGCGGATGGAACGGCGTCGTTTCGTCCTGCGGCGGCGGGGTCGATCCGAACATCTCCGATGACCCGGCCTGGTAGTATTTAATGTGGGAGCGGCCCGTGGCGGAGATGTGGGACCGGACGGCCTCGAGGAATCGAAGAGCGCCGGTGGCGACGACGTCGGCGGTGTAGTCGGGGATCTCGAAGGAGACGGCGACGTGGGACTGGGCGGCGAGGTTGTAGACCTCGTCCGGGAGGATGGTGTCGAGCCAGCGGCGGAGGGAAGAGGCGTCGGTGAGGTCAGCGTAGTGGAGCTTCATCCGAGCCTTGTGGGCGTTGTGAGGGTCGATGTAGATGTGGTTGATCCGCTGGGTGTTGAAGTTGGACGAGCGACGGATCAGGCCGTGAACCTCGTACCCCTTGTCGAGGAGGAACTCCGTCAGGTACGAACCGTCCTGGCCGGTTATGCCGGTAATCAGCGCGATCTTCCTCTTCTGGGGAATTTCTCCGTTGATTGCCGCCGATTCGGATCCAGATCCGGATCCGGAGCTCTCCTTCTCGGACGCCATTGTTGTTGGTGTGAATTTCTCTCGATCGAGCTTTTTCGTATTTTCTTTTTGATTTTCTGTTTGGGTGGGAGGAAAATGGGGGGAGTTTTATGAGGAATTTATGGGAGTATTTGGGTTGGGGACAGATCTAAGACTGCTTTTGCACTGTGTAGAATGGGGACCCCATTTTTCGTTCTACGGTTTGGACGAATAGGAGAGTGGCACGTGGAGAGGGGAGGATCAGTGTGGTCAATACGTGGGGGGTGGTTTGAGAACTTGACGAGACGATCGTGTCCTTGGGTCGTCGGTGATGAGATTATTTTCTTATTATTAATTTTTCTTTTTGCAGAATATATATTTATTTTTATTTATGGATTTGATCTATATATATATATATTTTTTTATAATAAGAAATTTTATTAACAAGTCACTAAAGGACAAGGCAGTGAGACGCCCACAAAATCCAAAATAAATTAACCGGCAAATCATCGAACGGCTAGAAAACTACTAAATGGATCTAAAGTTCACAAACCAACTGGATGATCTCTATATTTTTTTTAGTAAATAAAAAAGTGATATTTGGTGTTCTTAAACTCTTGCATTTTCAATCCATTGGGTGAGTTGATCGATCTTTAATAGCTAGTAGCTCAAGAGTTCAAGAACAGCGCATTTCATGACTCGAACATAAGATCTGATAAAAATAAATATTTTAAGTAAGATATTTTATTAATGTGTCATCACCATCAGTGATTATTTGAAATTTATATTGATTTTAGCACAATTGTCGCTTTTTGAGATTTGACAAGCTGTTTCTTAGCCTACATTTAGTGAAACAGTTGAGTTTAAACTCAACTGTACTTTGCAGCTGATTTTTTGTCTTCTTCTGAAAAAGTCAATAAAAATAATAATTAATTTTTAAAAAATTAACTAATCTCAATTTAAAATTTTCATCTAATCTCAAACTCAACCCGAATACCAAACAAACCCTTTCGTTTGGTTCGTTAGTTTGAGTTGTGTTTTTGAAGTTGAAATAGTAAATTTTATTGACTTTTCAGAAAAGACAGAAAACTTTTGGGAAAAAGAAAAAGACAAAGACTTTTGAGGAAAAAGATAAAATTTGAGTTGAAAAGTTGAGTTTGAACTGGTGTTCCAAACGTACCCTTAAACTTTTAATTTAAATTAAATTAGAAATATTGTTAACCTTTTTTTTTAATATAGAAATATTATTAGCCTTGTGATGTGTGAGACTGGCACCAAAAGATGCACGTAAAATTTTAAAGAAAGTCGTTTCAACTGTATTTAAAATTCTAACATAATTTATTTCAAAAAAATAATCTAACGTAATTCCTCACCCAAGGACACAAAAAATTAAAAACAAAATGTTTATATTGTTACACATTGTCAACAAGTAATGTGATATAATTACACAAGCTTTATAAAGAAATCATGATGAAATTATTTTATTTAAGCTTAAATCTCTTCGAAAAATATAATTAAAGGAATCATGTAGAATCAATTATGTTTTCCTCAATATCTAGTCGTTTACTTCTTTTACAAATTAAATAGTTGTCCAATTACTCATAAATAAAAAATAAAAACAAATTTGTCCAATTACAATTACTTTTGCTTTCGACTTTAAAGCCTAAAACAAATTGGAAAACTACTGCTGATCATAGTTAACCAAAAGAAATATCTTTAAAAAAGTACTGTGATTAATTAATTGTTGTTCATACTGTCCAATTCAGTTTCAAAGACAGTATAAAAATAAAAAAATAAAAAAAAAATTTGGTGCAGGCACACATTAACAATAAATTCACTCACCTCAAATTTTAAAAGAAAAAAATTAAAAAATAGAATTAAGAGAAAAACAACAGGATAACATGCTTTTTGTTATTAAAAAAAATGTAAAGGGAAAGAAAACAACATGTTGCTCCTTTTTAATACTAATCCCACGTTTGAACTTTGGATTATAGGTTAAATCCATAATTTAAACAATAAATTCAAATTCCTTATGAAAATATTGTAGAAAAAAGTTTCCTTGTGATCCAAACAAATGATAAGTGTTGGTATGTTTCATGTTGTCAAGTAAAATAACACGCTATTTGTCATTGCAATAAAAGTAAATGACATGACGTATGATTTTAAATAGAGTTGTAAATACCATTCAGACAGCCGACACTGGCCGAGCCTATTGGGCTTAGATTTGTAGGTCAGCTTGGGGATAAAGGAGTAAATAGTAATTTTCAGAAAATAAATGACGTAGATAGCATGTTTTAAAAAGATTTGGAATAAATATAAGTAGATAACAAATTTATTAGAACAATATGATTTTTTTTAGTCTTGTAAATACGTGATTTACCTAATAAATTTACTATTTATCTGAAATATTTTAAAACATTGTTATTTATTTTTATTATTTTTGTAATATGCTACGAGAAATGGTAAGAAATAACATACTTTATAAGTGGTAATGAAATTTATAGCATATTTTTATGACATGATAAATTATAACATATTTTAATTTTTCTTTTCAAAATATGTTGTGAAATTCCTGTTTTACCCCCTTTTCTTATCTTTCTCTCACTCTTCTACTCTCTCACCCCCCCTCCCCCCTCCCCAACCCCACTATCTTCTTGCTCTCTATCTCCTTGTTACAGTCTTCACCAGTGATTTCACAACGGCGGCAATGAGAAGAGGCCGTTGCGATTACAATGTCCGCCGGTAAAGATCTCTCTCTCTTTCTCGCGGGTGCCATTATCTGGGTTTGGTTTTTTTTTTTTTTTTCTTTTTTTAGTGCTGTTGTTTTTCTTCTCCCAGGTCCTTTGATCTTGGTCTGGGGAACGGCGAGTGACGGGGAGGATAGTAGGGTGGACGGCGAGTGGCAATTTTGGTTTCTACCTAGGTTTAGGGTTGGGGCTGTTTTGGGTTTTTTTGTAATATTGATAAATTTGGGTTGCTTTCTAGGGTTAGGTTGGGGCTGATTTGGAGATAATTTAGGGCTATTTTGTAATAATATATAATTTATGGGTTTTTTTGTAAATTACAGAGTTATTATGTTGGTTTGAAAAAAATAAATAAATGTACTAAGGGGGTGTTTGGTGAATAAGTTTAGTTTAAGATTTTTAAGTTTCAATAGTAATTTTTTAGAAAGACAAAAAACTTTTTCAGAAAAGATAAAAAATTTCAGAAAAATACAAAATCATGATGAAAAAAGTACAATAATACAAATTGTAAAGGAAATAATTTTAAAAAATAATAACTAAAACCAAAACAAAAAATTGTGAATAAAACAATAATTCGATAAAATATATTTTCTTATTTCTACTATACAGTATATTTTAATTTGGAAAAAATTATCCGGTAAATATGGATTTACATAGATTTTGGATTAATTATTAGAAAATTCCGGATTTCCTAGTAAATGAAACTAGAAAATTGTAAGGTAAATATGATATTCTCTAGAAAATAATAGATTTCTTATTGAAAAAAGATATTTACAAAAAAAAATATTGGATTTTCTTATTGAAAGTAAAGGATTTTCTTAATAAAAGTAATATTATTTCCACACTAAAGTTTTTTTAGACTAACTTCATTCACCAATTTTTATTGGTTATTATAAATAATTTACATATTTACTACGTAATCTTGTATTTATATAAAATTAAATCTAGAAAATTATAACGTAATTATGATATTTCCCAGAAAGATTTACTTTTTTTTAACTTACTGAGAATAAGATATTTCCAAGAAAATATTAGACTTTCTTATTGAAAAATTACTGAAAATGAGATAATTTTAAGAAAATATTGGATTTTCTTATTGAAAATTTATTGAAAATAAGATATTTTCAAGAAAATATTGGATTTTCTTATTGAAAATAATGTTGTTTCCACACTAAAGTATTTTAAGACCAACTTTCACCAATTTTTATTGGTTAGTGAAAAATAATTTACAAATTTACTTGGTAATCTTTATTTATATTTATTTTCTGGTAAATACAATATTTCCAAGAAAATATTAGATTTTCTTACTAAAAATAATGTTATTTCCACACTAAAGTATTTTTAGACAAACTTTCATCAATTTTAATTGGTTATTAAAAATAATTTACATATTTACTAGGTAATCTTGTATTTATATAAAATTAAAACTAGAAATTATAAGGAAAATATGATATTTTTCAGAAAAAAAAAAGATTTACTTGCTGAAAATGAGAGATTTCCAAGAAAATATTGGATTTTCTTACTGAAAATAATGTTATTTTCCACACTGAATATTTTTAAACTAACTTTCACCAATTTTAATTGGTCATTAAAAATAATTTACTTATTGAAAATAATATATTTTTAAGAAAATAATGGATTTTCTTATTGAAAATACTATATTTCTAAGAAAATAAGGGATTTTTGTATTGAAAATCATATTATCTTCACACTAACGTATTTTTAGACTATTTTTCACCAATTTTATTGGTTAAGAAAAATTATTTCAGACTATTTTTAAAAAAACTCCAAATTTTATTAGAAATACAAAAAAAGCCCCATTTTTGACAAATCCAGATTTAGAAATCTAGATCTTTCGCTGCCCCATGCCGCCATTCGCCACCAAAGAGTGCGACGAAGCTTGTTGCTGCTGTCGTGACGAACATCTCACCGGAGTATAACGTTGCTGATTTGTTTTTGTGATGGTCAGGTGCGCGACTCGCAATTCTCGCCTTGCGACAGTGACAACAACGAATGGCGACGGGAACGATGAGGGAGCAACGACGGGAACGGAGACAGAGCAACGACGAGAACGGCGATGGTTTTGGCCTTCTGGGAGAGAGTGCGATGGGTCTGGGAGAAAGAGTAGAGGAGAGAAAGGAGGAGAGAGAAAGAAGATTAGGGGTAATTTTGGTATTTTCATATACAACAATATGAATTTTCTCAAATTATGCTATTATTTTCCACCATAACAAAAAACTGCTATAATTTCTATTTCATCCTTAAATTATGTAATTTCCCTCTTTCTCACAAATGCTATTTACTATAATTTTCCATTCGTATGTATTAGACTATGAGTCGGGCTGTTGAAGAGAATACGATGCCTAAACACAAAAAATAATAATAATAATAATAATAATAATAATACAAAAAAAAATAGAAATTAAACTAGATATTCAATGTGAATCTACTTAAAGACTAAAAACAAAAAACTCATTAGTAAATAACATCTGAATAATATAAAATTGGATATATTACCTAATATTAACAAATATACTAAAATCAAGATATCCTAAATTATAATAATTATAAATAAATTAAAAATACATAAAAAGATAATTACATACTAAATAATAAATTTTCCTAACAATAAAACTAACTTTCTTAATATTCTCGTCCTTCGTTTCCTTAGTCCGTGACAGTCCGATTAAAAGTGAAAAATTAGCAACTCTAAAAATCATCAAAACTTCTCAACTGACGATAGCCCAGTGTCTTTCTTTAAAAAACATCTTCCAGGCAAGGCATTGTAGAGTTAAAAATGTATCAATTTTACTATAATTTTTTTTAAAAATGTTTTAAAGGAAAACACACGTCATATTATAACAACAAGATATCATTCTTTGATTAAATACAACGTTACGTCGTATTTAACATAGAAAAGAATATGGAAAAAAAAAATGCTGTGACCTTTTATTTTGGAAACCTAAAAGCTACTTCTTGTTTGACGTTCAACCAAGGAAACGACATGTCGCTTCCTTCGTCTCTATCCTACATTTCAATTTAAATTGGCACCAATTTGTAACCCTATTCAATGACATTCAAGAATATAAAATAGGTATATCAGTCGTTAGGCCTATTATTCTTGTTTTTTAAGGTAGTTAAGCCTATATTCAGTAGAGTGGAAAAAGAAAAGGAAGAAAGTTGGATTGAGGGTTTTAAAAAGAAAAAAGGAAAAATAAATCTTAGGTTGTTTGGTAAAGAAGAAATTGAGAAATTAAACAGTTGTAAGTCCATAAATCCCTCTTTTTTATTTAATCTTTCTAACTTTAAAAAGAAAATAAAGAGAAAATTTTGATAAAAAAGTGATATATAAAATAACTATTTTGACATCAATTTATATTTATCTTCACATATATAGAAGAGTATAGTTATAAAATAAACTAGATTATTCTTCTTATTTATATAAAATTATAGTTATAAAACAAACTAGATTAGAATTTTAATTCCTCTTTTATTTATCTTCTATCAAACAACATGAAATAAAATTTCTCTCATTCCTTTTTATTTTATTCACCTAATACCAATTTTTGTTGTGTACACACATATATATATATATTAGTGTGTATACGTGCGTTGCACCTGTTATTAATATATTATAGTAATCAATATTATAGATTTTTTAATTAATATAGATTGATAAAAACTATCAAATATCTTTAGTTTAGTATATATGTACGGATCTAAAATTAAGAAAATTAATAATAATATTTTTGTAGTGAGTTTTCTGAAAAATAGCAATTCTAAATATCTCGTAATCTAGTCGCAGAATAGCGAAACAACAACCACAACATTTTTAGTAAGAAAATACCAATTTCCTCTAATTCTCCACACACACATATTTTAAGGGCTTCTCCGTGCTTGTATGCGTGAGAGAATTATATCTACAAAGATATTTGTGTCGGTGTATTTTCACCTTGGAGAGAAACACATATTTATATACATAAAGAGAGAGAGTGAGAGATCAATGCGTATCGATTATTTGAGTGAGAGATTTCCTGAAGAAGTCTAATTACTTATAAATATAAGAATTTCACAAGCAAAAATGTGATTCTCGCACAGTTATTTTGAATGATTGAAAATTGAACAACACACGAACACATTTTTAAGTGTTGTCTAAATATTAAAGAGTTGCATTAAATAATTGCAACCGAAAGATAAATATATTATGACTGATTAAAACCTTTTATAAAATAGAGTTGTCTTGATTAGTTGCAACCAAAAGATAAATATATTGTGACTGATTAAAATCTTTCATAAAATAGACTCCTTTTAGTGATAAATTGTAATAATAAAACATGATACGATACATACAATAGAACATTTAATTTGTCTTAAACAGTTACAATTGAAAGATAAATATATTGTAAATGATTGAAACCTTTCATAAAATAGAGTAATCTTGAACAGCTGCAACTGAAATATGAACAAATTGTGAATTATTAAAACCTTTTATATAATAGACTCCTTTTAGTGGGAAATTACAATAATAAAATATGATACAGTCTATATAATATAATATTTAATTAAATTTATGGGTACTATTTTGGATGATCTATGATAAAATAAAAAAAAGTTTTAGATATATATATATATATATGTTTAAAATTACATTTTTTTTTGTGGGGGAATGTACAAATGGAAAAAAAAATGGAAGAAAAAAGTGGAAAGTGGGTAAGAATAAAATAGAAAAAGAAAAAAAAAAAAAAAAAAAAAAGGCGAAAGTTATCATCATAAAAAGTGAACCATTGCTTTCACCAACAAAAAACTACATGATTCTTGCCACGAGAAAATCCCCCCCCCCCAAAAGAAAAAAAACAAACAAAACAACACACACACACCTTTTTTTTTTCCTCCTCTTTAAACCAAAAAAAAAAAAAAAAAAAAACGACACTCTGAAAAGATCACACACACATTTTTTCCCCCTTCTCTCTCTCTCTCTCTAAACCCAAAAACAAAAAACGACACTCTAAAAAGATCGTTTTGGACGACCTTCAAACCAACGGTGCAAGTCAAACTCTCTATTTTGGCATTGTTAGGATATATGTAGTCTATATATGAAATGTTTTGTATATATTTATATCAAGTCTATATTTTCATGAACTATCTCTACTCTTTTGACTTGTAAATTTTAGACAGTAATTATAAATTTTATTGAGATATCTTATTTATTAAACTTTTATCGTTTCAATGTCCTTTTTAAAGATAAAAAATATATTTAAGACTAGTTTGATAATGCTTTTGAAGACCCCAAAAATAATTTTACACAAACTATGATGCAAAATATTGTGTTTGGTAAACATGCTCATAAGTTATTTGTACAAACACCAATACATTAAAAGTAGAAAATTTTGTTTAAAAAAAAAAAATTGCAATCTCAAGCTAACCCTTAATCCAGTTGATAAACAAACAAATTTGATACATTTTTTCTCTCTCTCTATATATATATTTATTTAAATAACATTTATTTATTGATCAATCTCACTAGATAATTTCTTTTTAAAAAAGGGGGTTAATTTCACTCTTAATCTCTGAATTATAGATCAAATCATATTTTTATTCATGAATTTTAATATGTTCTAAAACAAATATTCGATCGATTAAAATCTTCCAGCTATAGTCCTTTTTAAATATCAAGAGAAAAAAATGCACAACTTCCTTCTTAATATCATGTCTTATTAACATTTAGGATGCGTTTGGTGTTCAGGTTAAGTTTGAGATGTAATGAAATTTTTAAGTTGAAATTGACTGATTTTTTAAAAACTAATTATAATTTTTATTGATTTTTTCAGAAAAGACAAAAAATCAAGTACAGTTGAATTCAAACTCAACCTGCATTCCAAACGTAGGCTTAATGAAAATATAAAAACTAAAATCTAGTAAAACCATACAATGTTGTCATTTGCCCTTTTCTATTGAATTTTTATTAATATTTATTTAAAGAAAGAATTACTTTAAGACAACTTAATAGATTAAGAATTCATTTTGAAACGTTTTAAATGTAAGGAGACAAATCATATTTTACATATAATTTGAGGATTGGAAATAAGATTATCCACAAAAAATAATTGTGTAAACAGAAAACAACGTTTTAAAACTTGAATACGAGATAAAGATAATCTTTCAAAACTTCAAACATTTGTAAGTTCCCATAAAAAAAAAAAAGTACTTGGATATTGATACTTATTTTAACCAGATGCTGCTTGTTTTCCTTTTGGAAAACATCTACAGACAAACCTCTGTAGATTAACCAGTACAGTGCATAAACTTTCTTAAAAATGATTTTGCTGGGGAATCTTAGAAAGGGGTAAAACTCCAGTCCAAACTCACGTTTCAAGTCTACCGACATGGTTGTTGCCTACTTTGTGTTGGAAACGACAACTAAAGAGAAGTCGTATCGTGTGTTGAAATCCAAAAAAGCAGATAAGATAAGCATCTCCCAAGTCCCAACCCGTACGCCAACTCATCAGTTAAATTAAACAAAAAAAAAATGACACGCTGGGAAGAAAAACAATCAATTTTCTATTAATAATTAATTTTTGAATGGCGGCAGAACTATTTTTTAATATATTAATAGGGATATAATGGTATATTTACTAAGGTTGAAACTAAATTATTTGAATAAGGTGGATGCATATGTAACTTAATAATAATATCAAATTTGATTTTATTTAAAGATACAAAATTTGAATTATTTGTTCTTAAATTAAAAACAAAAAAAAAAAAAAAAATTGTTTAGGAGACAACATAATTATTATGATTTCATATTAAAGAAGGTCAAATCGATATATATTTACTAAAATTGAGAATACAAATTAGAATTTCAAAAACCGAGTAAGGACATGTATCTACAATTATAAGATATCTCATTAATATTGTAATATATTAGTTATACTAAATAAGTTAAGTAATCTATAAACATAAATTTTTTTTTTCAAAAATTTAGGTGGAGTGAAGTATGCACATTTATGAACACATTTTTTTCAGAATATTTATAAACACAATTTTAAACTTATCACATCTTATTAAATTTAATTAAATTATTTTACTTTTCTTAATGAAATATGTTTTTTTTTTGACATGATTGTTTTGTTTTTTTTTTTAAATCATTGTAATTTAAAAAAAATGAAATATGATTTTTGACCATTTAAATTATAACTTTCCAATATGATTCTCACATAGATAATGTATTGTTTGTTTCATTGTACCCAATTATGATTATGATGTGGCTTCACAGGCTATTTAGAATTTCTCTCTGTTTCAAAAGAAAGAAAAAAAAAAAAAACCTTTCCTTTTCTTTTCTTTCTTTTTTTCCCCCTAAAGAGAATAATCCAATAATCCTTTTTCTTAAAAAAAAAAAAAGAAAGAAAGAAAAAAAATTCCAATATCCTTTTGAAAATCGAATCAGAGTTTGTGTGCGCTGTAATACTAGAAGACGCGTCGGTCTATCTTTATAAAAAGCCCTCCCCACCCATTAAGCATACTTAATTCATCGCCAAGAAAAAACCTTTTTCCCATATCCATTTAAAGCAAAAATTAAAATAAATTTTAAAAAATATATATAAAACACCGATATTCATAATACCTTCTGGTTCTAGGGTTTCAATAATTCCCTTCTCAAACCGACACTTTTTATTTCCTCTTCTCTTCTTCTTTTTCTTGTTCCTCTCTTTTCCAGTTTCTGTGTTTTTGATCTGTAGAAATATTTGTGCTTGTCCGTTACGAAACCTGATTAAAGGTATAATTAATCTGGAAATTATTAGTTGAAAATTCGAAGATTTTTTTTTTTTTTTTTTTTTTGTTTCAAATGAGATCGAAAACGAAGCGGTTGAGGAAATCGAATCGGGTTTCTTGGGCTCCAGGAGTTAATCTTTGTCAGGTATTATCCGCAAATATTCTTTAAATCGAAATTTGGTTCGTTTTGTTGAGTTGATGAGCTAATCGTTTAATTACTTTATGCTTTTGATTTTTTTTTTTTTGGATTCGATTTAAAAAAAATAAAAATTTTCTGAGATTCAACGACATCTGTTTGGTTAGTAAGAAGATATTTGTTCATTGAGATTCAGGATCTAGGTCACCCACTTTAAGAAGATAAATTACTCAATAACTAATATATACAAAACACTATTCATAATTAAAAAAAAAACCTGAAAACCACAGTCAGAAATTTATTTGACTGATGTGAAAAGATTTTTTTTTTTTTTTTTACTTTTAATTTTTCAAGACTGATATGAAAAGGAATACTTGATTATCCTTCAATAAAGAAATCAGGCGACTAATTAAATTCTGGGTTAAAAATATTTGAGGAAATAATACATGAAATCGAGAGATAAATGGGAAGCACCTTTGGTTGACAAGAAAATATTAAATTTTTTTTAAAAAAATAATCGACAGCAAGTCCTGGAAACCTTTCTGGAACAGTTTTTATCATCTTCATATTAGAACTGGGCATTTTGTTTTCTAATTAATAATAAAAAATAAAAAAATAATGTCGAAGGGAATTTATATTATAAAGTAAATTCATTTGAGGATTATATAGAATTAGTGAAATTTTTTTGGCAACAATAGAAAGCCCCGTATCCAATTTTGCCCCGAAATTATTATTATTTTTTAACAAAGGCCCCAAAATTTCCCTGAAAGATTAAACGGATAATTCATTGGAAACAGAACAACTATTCACTTACCTTCACTTGGCCTTGTGTTGACATATGCAATGGTAAATTTTAGAATAAAGCTCGATGCAATTTCTACATAGGCCAGTCATTTTAAATCATGTAATGGTTTCAAAACAAATATTGTTGTGGTAAAAATATCAAGTCTTTTCATTTGTTCTGGGGAAAATTATTGGGGAATGCCCTTCGCTCGAGGGATTAAAGATTTTTGACTTTTCTTACACACTATGAGATTTGCGCTTTTGCGTTTACTATCGATACTTGTGAATGCTAGAGTTCTAAGATGAGGGTGCAAAAGTAAGAACGTGATTACAGGGAAATCCCTAATTTACTCCTTTAGCTGGGACTAAAATTGTACAAAAATAGTAGCCAAAAAAGTAAAATAAAACATAAAAGGAATGCAATCTAGGGGAAATCCATCCTTGTATAAATTGGGAAACTGCCACAAATCTAATTGATTAATGTGAAATTCGTATAACAACTGACTGTCGAAAAATGAAGATCAACAAACTTAAGTTGATCAATAATCCTTCGAAGGTTGACTGGAAGAATAAAAATTTGTTTGGTGCTTTGCTGATAGCATATTTGTTCATGTGATGTAGAATTACTCTGCTGTTTGGCTAAAGAAGTTGTTTAATGAGGTCCAAATTTAATTTTAAGTATTGCTATTACTACTTTTTGCTTAGGAGGTCTTGTCTAACATTGAAAGATGTGTTAAAAATGCATTTCCTTGATAATTTACGACCTGTTTTGTAAGAATTATGATAAGTTTCCACTGATTGGTGTGCATTTGCATGATTTTTGAAGATTCCGGACCTCTTTTTGCTGGAGCAATTGGTATAGACAAATATTTTGGCCTTCCAATTTTCTTGTGCATTTGATGCAAGGACCATCATGAACTGGCCTTGAAATCTGCTATATAGATATGCTAGGAATTGGGTTTCCTTTGTTTTAAGCTAGCAAAATTCTTTCCCTTTTCCTGTGTTCACGATTCAGTTTCTCGTTCAAATTGAAGTGAACTTTTCGCCATTGATATTCTTTATTGCTGTATGTTTTGGTGATTGGTTGAATGATATTTGATATTTGTTTTGTGGTTAACCTTAAATAGGTAAGGTTCTTTTCCTCGGAGGACTGTCCTGCAAAAGTTGGCCTGAAATCGCAAGATGATCTCAATCGATGGCATCTGGGGCTTTGCATTCAGACACTACGGGCTCTGATGATGTTCCCCCGGGGTTTGAACGTGGTTTTGCTATGAACCGATCAGGACTAGAACCTTCCTATGTCCCTCAAGTTCAATGGAAATCCCCTCCAAAGGTAAGCTGATAGACTTTTGATAAATTGACTATGAGACCTATCAACATAACTTCCATTCTTAATTTACATCTGCGGCTTAGATTATAAATACATGCTGTTAATTCCACAGTTTGTTCCAAGTCACACCTGGCTAGTTGCTTTCGGTGAGGAAAGTGAGGAGGTCAAACATCAAAAGATGAGGGAGATGCAAATTCTTGAAGCAATTTATCCCCGGGTTTCCGCCATTCCTCCTAGGTGAAATTTCTATCCCTTTTCTTGCAGCATCGCCTTTTGAGTGGTTTCTTTCTTCATCATTATGTTGCTGACAATTTTTTTTCAAAAAAATATATCCCTTCCTATAGCCCTTCTGTTTCTCGGGAGGTAGAAAATGAACGCTATAATGATGTCCGAACTTCAGTTGTCCCAATTACTCCAATTGAAGAGGAAGAAGAACCTGAAGATACGCCATTTAGTAATGCAGCAGCACCACTTAACGCTAACCACCATAAGCTCTCCACCACCACCATCTTTGTCCCGAATTCAATTGCCATCAGAAAGTGCAGCTCACAACTTCCGTTAGGGAAACTACCTGATCTAGGTGTTGATGTAGTTGCCGCTACATCCGCCGCCTTGGCTGCAATCACGAAGAGCAATGAGAAGGGAAGCTTGATAGACACTGATTTGCTCATTAAAATACTTCGTGACCCGAAAATGATAGAGAGATTGATGAACGATGGACTACCAACTGCTACACCAAGTGCATCAACCAAAAATACAGTAAGTGCCTCTGTATTGGAGTCGAGGACACTAAGTCCGTCAGTTCCCTTGTCCTCTCCTACACTTGAATTACGTAAGCTAGACGTGGGAAGAACAACCGTAGAAACTATGCCTTACCTACAAGATACCTGTCAAGTATCTAGGTTTCAGCAAGTAGTGACACCATCGGTTTCAATGTCGATCCCCGACCTCTTAGTTAGTTTTGCCTAGGCTGTCTGATAGAAGCATGTTTAGCATACCAGATCAGGTGAGATCTTCAGTAAATGCAGTGACTGTTCAACTGAACACGGCAACCACATCGGCTTTTGCTGTGAAAGAACCGGCACCACTAGTGAAGGATGCGAACTACTATAAGAATCTCATTAGGCAACATGGTGGAGTAAAGGAAGAAAATAAGGATTACTTTTATACACAAAATGGGAAAAATTATTTTCACGTCGAAGAACCGAAGCCGTTACAAAACTTTAAACCGGGAGAACAGAAAATCAAGAACTCGAAACCATGCGTTTACTTCAAAACCTCCAAGGGTTGCCGAAATGGTGCCAATTGCCCATACCAACATGATGTTTCATTAAATTGGCACTCTGGCAAAGTAATGGAGACCCATAGAGCAAAGAGAATGAAACTTAATGATGAAATTAATGGTAGGATGTTGGTTAGAAATTACTAAGCTTGTTGATATTAAAGGAAAAATAACTAAAGGATTTCAGATTTCTGTAAAAGAGAATAATGGTTTTTGTTTTGCAAATGAATGACCTTTAAAATGAAAGTCGAAGAAATTTTTCATAAACTATTTTTCTGTTCTGTTTTTTTGGCCTACTTTGGTTGTTTTCCTCATCGCACACGAGTTGACTGGTAAACATGTAGAAACCAAGTAGGTTGTGATGCCCAAATAAAGTTGGAATTACTAATTTATGGTTGATTGGTAACACTAATTAAAATCCAGGTAAAAAAATATTAAAAAAAAAAAAAAAAACGGTTAAAGTCAATTTATTTAAATACGTTCCAATTAAAGAATGCTACTAGGTTTTGAATATTACTTGGTTGAAATATTGAAGATCCAACATTGTGGCTACAAATTAGTTTAGCTGTAGTTTCATGCCCAACTCAAGGCTGAGGTGTTGGGTTTGAATGCTACGTAGAAGGTAGAAAATGTCTTATGTCATGGACTTGGGGCCATTTATCTTCAATTGTCGTCACGATTTGGTTGCATTTTTACCCCCCTTTCCTTTTATTTCCGCTCTACTTTTTTAGGGGGTTTTCCATTTTTACTTTTGATCCTTCTCTGATTTTTTTTTTCCTTTTTTTTTCTTTTTCCCCTAAATTCTTTTTCCCCTAAAACATTTTGGTTTTTTTTTTTTTTTGGCTTTTCCCTTAAATGTTTCTATATTTTAAAAATGTCTATTTGAAATGTTCTTTTTCTTAATTTGGCATTATTAAAATAAATATTCTCAAAGACGTTCTCACTTAAGTATTTTTAAACAATTTTATAAAAATATTATTTTATTAAACGTCGCATTGATAATATTCTTTCCTTTAAAATTTTTTTA
This sequence comes from Ficus carica, assembly GCA_009761775.1. NCBI lineage: Eukaryota > Viridiplantae > Streptophyta > Magnoliopsida > Rosales > Moraceae > Ficus > Ficus carica. The sequence continues at coordinate 25,322,010 of CM019743.1, read as the reverse complement.
TTAATTTTTTCCCAAATATGCCACTTTTAAACATCTATTTTCTTCTCAAATATAACCCTTTAATTGATTTTCTATACTATTTGTTTTGATTAAAAAAGATTTTAATATGAATAAAACATATAAGAATTCACATGTTAAATACACGTGCATGCGCTTTTCATTAGTATAAGTAACAATAATAAGCTATGTATATACAAAATTCGTGAGTATAGATTAAACACATAGCAAAGACAGGTAAAATGAAATAATATTTATCTGAGACCGAGAATTGGAAAGTTATAAGATTGTTGTGAACCAATGTCTTTAGCATGAAAAGAGTTTAAAGAATATGCAAAGGAAGAAGAGTGGTAAACACTTCCTCTCTTTTCCTAGCCGAGCTCGTTCAACACGTTGAAAATAGAGAAAATAAATTTACAAGAGTAATTTAAAAAAAACAACACAAGGATATAAAGCCTGTTTTGAGAGTAGTAAAACAGGGAAAAAGGTATTATGGTGTTAGGAAAAAATATCTAGAAGAGTTTATTAAATAAACAAGTTTAGTAGAAATATTGTAAGAGATAATATAACAAAGGATCAAGCCATAAATAGAAATTAAAGTTAAAGTTACGTAATAAAATCATAAATTAATCAATACAGAAACTCTCCTTATATACACTTGACAGCTCTGCACTTTTTGCTTCTAACTGGGTAACTAGGCTTCTTTTAATTTTGACAATAGGTTAATACTTTCGTTGTCGTTTTTTTATGTTTGTATGTTTTATTTTTGGATTAACACTTTCGTTGTCGTTTTTTGATGTTTGTATATATAGCTGATGTTTTTATTTTCGATTATTTTCATGACTTTCAGTTTCCGTATTCTTAATACTGTCGTTTCTTGATGATTGCCGTATATTTACTTTTTTCCTTTTTCACCAATAGATAGTTGTTTCTCTACTTGATGTCGTTTTCATTGTCTCATCTCCCTCTCTTTTCATCAGGTGCGTTCACGCCTACATCACCTTAGACAACGTGATGTAGTGCATAACTTCTCCGCCTTCTCGTCTCATCGGAAGGAACCACAACATCGGCATCATCAAGTACGTAGAAACGGACACCAACCATCACCGCATAAACGACATAATCCTCCATCGCAACCAAAATCTATGTCGTTGAGCACTGGGGCGGCATCTATCGGCTACTGATCCATGCTCACCACAATTATTCCGCAGTCACAACCACATGGCCATTGCAAACACCTTGTCGGGCCGACGACACCTTATTCATGGTTGATCGCTTCATTGACAGAATCTCAACTTATAACGAGCGGCTGAGGACGGTAGGATTCAAGTTTTACAAGTTGGACGAGGAATTGGTGAAGTGTGTAGAGGTGAAGAGTTGGGAGAGCAGGCGTTTGTGTTGACTGTTCACTGCTGTGTTGCTGTTAGGGCTAAAGAGTACGTGGGGTTTAGAGAGAATTGTATTTATTTTGCGGAGTTGGATTTTGATTAAATGATGATGGCGCGTCTTCGAATTTGCGAGTGTGTTTTCAGCTTAGAGGATGGGACCGTCAAGGACCTACCTAGTACTCCTGGTTTGTTGATTATCAGTGGGTGATGGAAAACTGTTTATGTGTAAAGAAATAAAATAGAGAGAGAGAATCAAAGAATTTGAGGTGTATGAATCACTTTCTTTAAGGTTTTATTTGCTCCTACTATAAATAGTTTGTTATCGGGTGTTTTGACAAATTACTTCTAAGATACAACAAACTCACGAATTTAATAAGTAGTAATCTTATGAAATTCTAGAACAAGATATGAAACTGACATCAGAAACTGGAGTTTTATAGCTTTGATATGTCTGTTCATGAAGAGTTGCAACAGTCATGCTTTTTAAATTAAAAGGTATTTTTTTAGTCAAAAAAACGTATCTGTTTCAAAAGACATACCCGTTGGTCGTTATAATTAATTATGACTATTAGATTATAATAATTCAATTAATGGTTTAAATTAAATATGAAATTATTTAAATCCGATCGTTAGATCGTGTCCGATCAAATCAACTGTCTAGATTTAATCTGGAAAAACATCATATTAAAAAGAGAGTGTTCCTTGACTCCTTACGATGATACATACGTGCGAAGTGCGCCCTAATAAGCACCCTAAATGCTCTCACATGCGCGCGCATGTGGTGTTGCATAGTAATAGCATAGTCCCCCACTATACACTAGTAATACTTACACTTTACTTGTTTTAATTTTTATCACTATGCTTACTTGTGCTTTTCCAATATGAGACTTTATTGTTTCTACTACCCAATGGTAATAGAAGAGATATTACAATCTCTCTAACAATCATCTACTAGATTGTAATATTTCTTCAAATTTCTCATTGATATACTCATACTTACAAGAAGGTATCTTTCGATTTAAACCTTCAATTAGTGACTATACTTCAAAAGACTCACAAGACAAAGGTATCTTTCGATTAAAACCCAACCAAACACTTTCAAGCATATTATTTTTATTGGATCAACTGTGTCCTACTGGGCTAGTAGCTCACGTTTTATTTTTTTAACCCCCCCTCCGGAGGTGCTAGGAGTAGCCCCGAGTAGACAGTGACGTCAATGTCACTACGGTTCAGTGGTGATCAATTTGTACTTTTATTTTCAGTTTCTTTTATTTTTCCAAGGCATATAAACTTAACTCTCTCTTCGGACTGAGCGTTGAATGTCTATACTTTATTTCCTGTTTTGTTTGTTTGTGTGATAATACCGGAGGTTGAATTTTCAAAACCTGTTTTCATAAGAAAAAACTTAGCTTTTGTTTGGTATTCCAATTGGAACTTAAATTTTTCATCTCAATTTTTGTTTTTATTTTTTTTGAAAAGTCAACAAAAATTATTATTAGTTTTTAAAAAGTCAACAAACTCTAACTTAAAAAATTTCATTTCTAACTAACGAATCAAATAAAGGCTTAATATTTGGGGATGACCACTGTTTTAATTAAAAAACTACTTAATGGTTTTCATAATATAAAATTAGTAGACTTTTAGGACAATTCATTATTTGGCCCAATTTTGATGTGTTTTCTAAAAAAAAGGTTAAAATAGGAATTTTATAAAATTATGGGTGAATTTCAGAATATTACGTGTTTCATTTACTCGTAACTTGATGATTTTCATTACGTATTTACTTTTAATTAAACCTTTCATGTCACTGCCCCAGGTTTTAGGTCGTGACAACCCGCCATTTCCAGTCGACGCCCGCTGTTCCAGTCGCCATGCCATCAAAAAGGACCCCGAGCCACCATTTCCATGGCGAAGGACCTCAAGCCACCGTTGCCATCGCAAAGAACCCGGAGACGTTGATCCACTAACCTTCTCTCTCCCTTCGCCGGAAACTGGATTTGATAATCGTGTTGTCTCTCTTCCACCGTCGGAGAAGTCGCGGTCGCCATCGAACTATCCGTCTTTCCTGCAACCGCCATCCTGGTCATACATAGATCGTAGAAATCGCAATCAAAAATTGCGATCTTCTTCGTTGGCCGGCGACGCTATCCTGCACGCCCCTCTTTCCTCCGACTCGCCGAGCTGCTTTTTCCTCCGATTCACCTGCGACGGCTTCTTCTCCGACAACTCCTCCCTTGGAGGAGCGGCGGTGGTGGCTGTAGCTGTAGATCGGGAACGCATACTCCTCTGGGTAGATTTAGGATTTCTTTTAAGTTTGGGGGGGATTTTAAAATAATAATAAATAATTAATTTCCTTTCTAATAAAAGCATTTATTTCTTTTCTTAATGAATAAAAACACAAATTTTCACTAAAAAAACTTTTGGTGTGTAAGTTTGAGTTAAGATTGTAAGTTTAAATAGTGATTTTGGTTGACTTTTTCAGAAAAGACAAAAAATATTTGGGGAAAAAGACAAAAATTGAGTTAAAATTCTTGGGTTTAAACTTTAACTCCAAACTAAGTAAATACAAAGATTTACAAGAAAGTTCGATATTTTTGTAAAATTCTTTATTGTCTAGTTTTTTTTTTTTTTTTAATAATTTTTTTCTTACGTAAATCCATTCTTTACGTGTAAATGTGAATATTACTAGTCAATCCAATTTTTATCTTATAAATACAATGATTTTTAATTTTCAGATTTACAAAATAAAAATTTTAAAAATGAAATTTTATTGTAAATATTTGGATCGCTGAGTAAATACTAGATTTACATAAAACTTTACTAATGTTTTGTAAAAACAGTAAATCTAGATATTACTAGTAATCCAGTATATGATATACACTAGTGAATTCAATATTTAATTTATTTTCAAGTATTTTTTCTTATAGTATTACTAGTTAATAAATTTATTCACATGTAAATATCGTATTTTACGCTAAAAATCTTCTAAACATAATCTCTAAACTTTTTCGATATTTAATGTAGTAAATATGAGAGCGAGATTTTTGTGCAGATGAAAGAGTTTGGTGTTTCGATTGGCTTTTACAAACCAGATTTGAGTAGTTAAAAATGTATACATCTATATATGGAAGATTGAATTGCTTTTGGGGAGTCTGATTCTTTCAGACTTCTAAGTTTTGGATTTGCCCTCCCAAGGAGCTGAGAGAAGACGTGAGGGAGAGAGTGGGGGTCTGTGCTCTTTTGGGAGGTTTTAGTGTGTTTACTTGCATATATTACTTAAACAAAAGGTTATATATACATATATGTATATATTTTACTAAAAATGAAAAGTGAATTTTATCAGGCATTGGAGTTATAGATTCCGTTTCCTAAGATTATGGAATCTCCGCTGCAAAATGTAAATATACAAAATTTGAGGGGCAAAAATACAATTTTTCAAAATTTTAAAATGAAAATTTTTAATGCAGATCCATACTTCATAAATACAATTTAGCACACTAATTAATCCTTTTTTATTTAATTAAGTATAATTAATTCTAACGGGTATTACAACATGATCTTCTCGGTAACAAATATCTTCAAGTAAATCCCAACTGAAAATAATTTAAATTTCAAACTTTTTCAAATCTGCATCTTCACACGACCGGCATGCTGATGTTGTAACTGATCTTGTAACATGGATTGGAACATGAACATCAACAATAGGCAAATCTAAACTAACCTAAACTATACACTCGTTTTTTGTTTTTCTATACAAGTTACCATAAATGCCAACACCTAAAAACTTAACAAGGCTCAATTAAGGAAACAATATGAAATCTTTATATTTGAAAACATTATAAAAGTGACGAAACCTAAGACTTACATTTGAATTGAATAGTTGAGAAATAATGAAACATTCAAATTTATGTTAGAATAATTATATAACCAAATGTAGGATGAAATACAAATGTTATATTTAAATCAAATACTAATATAATAGGTGATCCAAAGGTATGCTAAAAACTCTTCTAAAAACCGCCCAATATAAATATAAGTCCTTTAGGACTACTAACACTCAAATAAATACGAACATTAGAACTCCTAATGAATAAAATTTTTGTTGTACTTCTAACTTCTCAAAATATTTAAGGCTTCTGAGATTCTCACATCTAGATAAGATCTTTGAAATTACACGGTACACGACTCCCAAATTGACAGAATCTTTAAGCTTCCAAAACTTCTTTATTAGTATATATTGCGAATTAACTTCAAAAGCTTTTTCATCTTTTGGTGTTCACACTTAATCCGGTTATGGACACAATGATACATTCGCACAGGAGATAATGATGCACTCCATACTTTGAGAAATAGAGATATTAGTAAAACAAACTTTTTTTCTTTTTCCTTTCAATTTTTAAAAGAAAAGAATATGATATAATATAATTTAAATAAATAAATAAATAAAAAAAGAAGTTTCTTTTCATTGGCACAACCATCAGAAAGAGATTAGTAAAATCAATGGTTCTTTTCATTCTCTCAAAGAAAAAAAAAAAAAAAAAATTATTTTCATTGGCACTCAATCATCCCAAAACACAAGAATAGCAAAATAGTAATCCTGAAATCAATTGTCATCAGAATGAATACTTTGATCCATTTTTAGGTATCACATAAAACCAACAAGTCAAGATCATTTGAGAAATAAGAACTGCCATAGGCATGTCTAACAGCTGTTTTAGATCCTTGTTTAAGAATATCATGAACTTGGTCCATCTGTAAGAGTCAGGCCGTTCTCAGAATGATGTGGACTCCACTGTCAGTATCCACAATCTCACTCATCTCACCAACTTTAAGAGCATATGTTGCCTCTTCGAAAGGCTTTTGCATCTGGCCACGGCCAAAAGGACCTGCATCAATAATTGGTTCAAGCAGACATTAGACGGATATCATAGACAGAACCTGATTTAGATCCAAGAGGACCGATAAGAATGATAATATGGTTGCTGTTCAATAAAATATTCAAAGATAAACTACAGCAAAAGAACAGAATGCTAAGATGTTTCATGGGCATGCGGGTACCGAAAATGATCTATACTATAAAATTCATTAATAAGTTTCGAAGGTACCAAAAGCCAATTCGCAGAATCATATACAACAACTCCCTAGACAGCTAACAAAAGTTGCATACTTTCTAATTTACTTTCCATTCCACAAACTTCTCCTGCTAACCGATGGTGGCTTTTAATTGATGATAGTTCACAACAAACGACTTCAAGTGCCTGTTTATTTTAAGGTTTGTTATATGAAGTTTTTGTCAGAAGAACACCATGTTTAAAATATGTGTGTATGTGCAAAGAGTGTAGTAGCCGCAAGATCGAATCTTCGCAAAATTTATAGAGGAATAAAGTTTAACATTCATTCAATGCTTTTTGAACTTGTTTCCTTTCCAATTTGCGCAGCACATTGTATGAAGCATATAGAGAGCAGTGAGGGCAATTTATAATAAATTGAGGGATTAACAATCATTAGCTTGAAGATTCTTTCCTTTTTAGTTAGAAAAACACAAACTTCTCGATAGAAGCTACATTTAAGCTAAGAGATATACAATAAGGTTTTATTACACATTTCTATCGACATTTCAATTTTTACTGCAACAGCTTTAATTCCAGGCCACTAGTACCGTTGATGTAAAAGGTCCGATCCAAAACCCCAATTTTCCTACTTCTCCATAAGGGCTTAGCCCCAAATTCTCGCTAATAAACGTCCTGCACGAAACACAATAGGTCTGCTCTTTCTTCTAGATTACCATCAAGAATCCTAATATCTCATGTCTCGTGCCTTGAGAAATACGGCTTAAAGGAACCCAAGAAACACAAAATTGAGCAAGAAATCACTTTCTAAACCATTCTCAGCAAACAAACAGAGAAGTCAAGGCAGTGATAAAGCCAAAAAGAAAAGATTATTTCACTCGACTACCAGCAATTCTTACATCATATTTCTCACGCCTCAAAGCTAGGGTTATAAGTTTCTAGGAATGAAAAAAAAAAATCATGGAAATAAAGAAACACTGAATTCAACAAGAAATCACTCTCTAAACTATCTCGGCCAGCAAACAGGGCAAGAAAATATCGTTTTATACTGCAACCAGAAATCCATACATTGCATTTCTCATAATTGAATAAGAAACTAGTTTCTGTACACTTTCTCGGCTAACAAACAGAAATGAGAACTCCAAAAAAGGAAAGAAAAGACAGTAAATTTCGTTACCGAGATCGCCGCCGCGCTTGGCGGAGCTGCAATCGGAGAAGCGGGAGGCGACGTCGTCGAACTTGACCTTGCCGGAGACGATGTCGTCGCGGAGGGACTTGAGCTGAGAGACGGCGGCGTCGCGAGTGGTGTTGGAGATGATGCGGCCGTCGGGATCCTTCCACGAGGCCTTCCTCCGGGAGCCCTGGTGCTTGATGAGTATGTGTGAAGCCCTAACCTGGTTTGGACGACATCTTCGTCTTCTTCTTGGCCGATGAAGAGACTCTGTGCTCCTTGTCCTTGCTCGTCGTCCGATCTGAGGAGTAGATCGGCGGTGGCGGTTTTTCTTCCGCTTCCGATCGGAGGACTCTATCTTCGCAGCTTTGTCAAGAAGAAGAAAAGGGGGAGAGAGGAGAGAGAGAGATCTGAGTGATTGTTGAGGAAGATGCTTTTGTTCGATTGGGTGTGTATATATAGACACACACGCACACACACATATACATACATACATACATACATACATACATAATATATATATATATATATATATATATGGGTGAAGTATGCAGTAATCTCAACCGTTCATGACCAAGGCTAATAGCGAATTACCAATTTTATATATTTCACCTAGTATTTACATCCAATTCTACCAAAAAAAAGCCAAAAAAAAAAAAAAAAAACCTAGTATATACAACCAAAAGAAAAAAGAGGGGGAAAAAAAAAAGAAGAACATTTAGTCAAAGGTCTCCAAACAAATAATTTATATATCAAAATAAGTAAAACATATTAATTAAATTAGACTCTCCACTTCCGGTGAGTCTTCAAGTTTTTTAGTTAATGTATTTTTTCAAGGTTTCTCCTGTAAAATGAGAAATAATTTTTTAACATAGTAACTTGCTAAGATTTTTTTCTTTTTAATTTTTGATTAACAGTAACTGGTTCCTATGTTTATTTAACATAATAGTCTTGTTAAGTATTGCATTTGCAGCTATTTAAGGAATTAAATGTTAGAGCTAACGTAACTATTCCCATTAAAAATCGTAACAGATCGGATATGTACAGTTAAATTCCTTAAACAACCCTTCGAGATTAGATTCTGGAATCTACCTCAAATATTTTAAGGTTGGCATTAGAAAGTTGAAGAGAGAGAGAGAGAGAGAGAGACCGAGAGAAAGAGAAATAAGTATAGTCATATTAAAAAAAAAAAAATGCAAATAACTTAACGACTCACTCTTCAATTTTGACAATGCTTTAAACGACATGTCGTCGAGTTTGAAACAATACTAGAAGAAAAGACACGTTGTTTTCAAGGGCAGAGAACGATATGTAGCAGTCTCATGAGAATGGAGGACGTTATTATTTTAAAGAACCAATACCATTTGGTTTTGCGAGCTTTAAAAAGGACATGTCGTTAAATGATACATAATTCACAAGCCACAGCTTGTCCACCAGTTGATTACATTTCACAGTAAAGTCGTGAAAACCAAAATCAACAAGTATTTAAGTTAAGACAGGGCAATTACGACATTTCGCTTGTAACAACCGAAATATTACATACTTGAAGTAAAACAAGGAGATGATAAAGACAGAAGAAGCATCTCAAACGTGGAGGTAATAAAACTCTGCTAGTTTTTAATAAATTAGCAACACAATTACATAAAAGAATATGGGTTTAAAGTTTGAGAATTTTAATTACAAGAGTCTACTGTTAAATGATCAACCACTGCATAGGTCAGAAATCTACAAAAATATTCCAAAAAGTGAAGTCTCAGGGCATGGAACACTGAAAGATTGGATAAAACAAATTCGCAAGGTCTTGTGTCTTCCAAGTATGTGAGGGTTCTAGCAAACTCTTATGGTGCAAAAAATTGTCGGGGTTTGAAAGAGAACATTGATTTAAAGTTCTCAAGCCAACAGCAGGCTATATTTCTCTCAACATGGGCCAACCTCTTTTGACAATGTCATTGATCTTTGCATCAATCTGCTTCTGAATCTCGGGAGGGCAAAGCTCCGCCGTGTAACCGTTTAAATGTTGTTGCGACACTTGAAGCCTCGAGCTCTTCTTCAGGTAAGTTTCCCATTAATTGGAGAAGAAATGGATTTCGCTTGAGTTCAAACTTCTGGAAAATTATAACACGGGAGCAGGTCGGTCATTGTACAGAGTTTGACAAATGATCTCACATACAGGAATCTTGTTAAGAACTAGCTACTTAATCCGAAAGTTGTTTGGAAAAGCAAAATAAATAAGCAAATAACCACATCTTTCTCCAACAAAACATATGGGATACAGGAGCTCTCGGGTCAGGGATTAACTTGATTACCATCCCTTTAGACCTAGACTAAACCTTTAATATATTCTTTCTTAATCAGCTCCATGAGCAGAAATACACTTTCCCGTTTCACATTAATACATTTCCTCAATGTTTTCATGCTTTTGCAAATAATTTTGTTCATCTCACAAGAGATTAACTGCATAACCTCAGTTATTTATTCTAGCAAACAAATGTAAGAGCTGTCATTTCTAACATGTTAGTTTAATACCAATATATCACATATCTTCATTTATCAAAGACTGCCAAACCTGATTTTCGGGCTCCGCGGGATAAAAGTCCAGCGGGGTTGAATTTGTGTGGTCACAATGCTAACTTTCGACTTTGCTTGCTCTCTCTCTTTGCTCAGAGCAGCTAATCTGGACTCTTCAGTTCCATTAGTAAAAATAATAGACCTGATCAGATTCATGAGAACAAATCAGTTCAGGTTGTGACTGTTAAAAGTTTCGAAAATAAAGTTAAGAAACCGCCACCGAAGCCATGATTCAATTCTCACCTGTACTGGTTACCCACATCAGGACCTTGCCCAAATACTTGCCTAGAATCATGACTTGACCAAAAAACCTCCAAAGTTGCCGGAAACTTATCAGCCTAAGATCATATTCAACCTGCAAAAATTTGTCAAAGAAATATAAGAAATTTAATCATTGACATTGCTAGTAAAATGACATAACCAATTCATGTAAAACCATGTCAAAATTTTTTTCTCATTTTCATAATCTCTCAATACACACAACACACACACACACACACACACACACACACACACACACACACACACACACACACACATTACTCTAATCCCTTTGTTTATAAGAGATTTTTCCCAACTCTTTAAAAGAGAAAGATCGAATCTTTCACCAAGTACAAACCATTAAACTAAATTTCATCACCAAAAAGCGAGAATTTTCTCGACACACGCGAATCGCTTCTAAATTAAGGGAATTTTTGGGCGGGAATTAGGGTTGAAGCGTTCAAAAATCAAATCGAAGAGCGAAGAAAAGAGGAAAACCAGGACGGAATTCGGCGTGGTCGCCCAAGCTCCGGTACTGCGGGTTAGTCTTGGATCCGCCGGCGTAACCGACGGTTGTCCGTACAACACCGTTGAGGCAACCGAAGACGGCCTCCGATCTCCAGAAGCTTCCGAGAGCAAAAGCCGCCATTCTGAGCGAGGGCTGGTCGTTGCTCGGCTGGTATCTGGTGGTGTCGGAGATCCGATCTGGGATTCTTATGCACAGAGCTGTCTGAGCCGCGAGGGAGAGTACTAGCAGTAGCAAACAACGGCCATGGCAGACATTGCTCTGTGCAAAAGCCATTGGGTAAGGTTTCTCTATCTCTAAACAGCGATGGCCGACGGTAGAGGTCCTGGTTTTGCTTGGTTTAAATTTCCCCTTTTTTATTTTTTATTTTAATTTCCCGTTTTATTTTTAATTTGTAAAGAGTTAAAAACTCTCTCTCTCTCTCTCTCTGTTTTATATTTATTTCTTCGAATAAAATCACATCAAAACATACAAAATTAATGGGGAGTTTGACATATCAGTTTAATTTGAGTTGAATTTTATTTTTTTTATCTTTTTCTGAAAAAAATTTTTATCTTTTATGAAAAAGTCAACAAAATTACTATTTAAATTTAAAATCTCAACTCAACCGTTACACCAAACAAACCCTAATAAAATATATACAAATTCAATAATTAAAATAGAATCTAATGATAGAGTTTTTTTTTTTTTTTTTTTTTAATACCCAAGTCATTTTGGTAAACCAAAAAAAAAAAAAAGAAAGTAATAAATTCAGAGTGGATAAATTGAATATGAAAAAAACACTCTACTAGGTAACTTTGTGAATTTTTTATTTTTGGGAAAAACTTCTTAAGTTAATATATATTGTGATGAAAATATTTTATTTGCTTCTAATAAATAAATTACAATTCTACTCAATGGATCAGGAATTATCGAAAAAAGTTCATAAATTATGTCCTCTGTCACATCGTCAAATGAAACTATTCATTAAAAAATAATAATAAGATCATAGTAGATAGATTGAATAGAAATACACTCTACCAGGATAATTATGTTAGGTTAATTATATATTACTAAGACTACTTTATTTTGAAAAAATAAAAATAAAATAAATAAATAAAACCCTTGTCAGGTATGTCCTCCATTACGACATCAAATGAAACTATCAATTAATGCTTTGTTTGGAACACAATTTCATTTCAAACTAAAATGTATTTTTTATCTCAAATTTTGTCTTTTTCTGAAAAAGTTTGTTTTTTCTGAAAATTCAACAAAAATTTTAAACTCAAACTCATTCACCAAACGGACCCTAAATCAGGTATCGTGTGAAAATGTATATCATCATTGTATTTAAGCGAGACTCAAGTTAACTCTATTTAACTTTCATCTAGTCTCTTTATGTGTAACCGAGACATTGTGAAACCTCGTCATTGGAGGCGAAAAGAAAAAGTGGGGGAGTCAAAATGTTATGCATGAGGAAGATGTTATGTATACTAATTTTATGTTTTATGACTGTCGAGTTTTTTTTATTATTTTATTTTATTATTTATGTGTAAACATCCCATTACACACCTTTAAATCAACTAACTTATTACTAAATTTTCACGCCCTCCTAACCCTTAAACCCTCTTCCCTCATTATTGGATTAGCCCTAGTGGCTCTTTTGTTTTTGTTTTTTGTTTTTGTCCCTCACAGAAATCCACAATGGCTTGTTATGACTTTGAGTTAATGCATGGTTGATAGAATAACAAATTAAAAATATATTCAATCACCATCTGTGAGAAGAACCCCCTTCTTTACTTTCCTTTGGGATCTTTAAAATTTAGGCATTGCCAAAGTAAAAGAAAAAGAAATGCTAAAAAAAATTAGACATGAGTTTATTTTTCGGTAAGTTAGACATGAGTTAGTGTTGATCAATGTATGGTTGATGAAGCACATATACTTATATTGGGTAAGTGATTAGATTTCACTTTCACCGCTTCATCCCCATAAAATCAGATACTAATTATTTCAACTACCCATTCAAAAAAAGGCACTAAACTCGTTTGCAATTATAAAAACAATAATAAACCAACAAAATCTTCCAACATAACAAAATTTCTAACACATGGTTCATACTTTTGTAGTCTTTCATTAGATATAAAAATGAAAAGTAAAAGAGACCCAAAAACAGAACAATCTAGCCAAAAACAATAACTTCTTAAGCCTTGTCGGACTTGGCAGCAGTAGCAGCAGCTTGTCCTCTGAGCCGACCAGTTCTCCTGGCGGCAATAAGACCAACCTTTTGACCAGGAGGAGCATCACGCCTGACCGTGCTAGCATGACCAATGTGCTGGTGGTTACCTCCTCCGTGAGGATGCTCAACTGGGTTCATAGCCACACCACGAACCTTAGGCCAGCAGTTCCTCTTCACTCTGAACTTGTGGTAGGCATTACCGGCCTTGAGAAGAGGCTTCTCAGTCCTACCTCCACCGGCAACCTGCCCGATCATGGCACGGCAGCCACTAGGAACAACCTTCTTGCACCAGATGGGAGCTTGACCCTGTTGGAGAATGTGCAAGAGAAACAAATTTACACAAATACACTAGCCATCCGAAGAATTACAGTACACGAGTCACCAAACTTATAAAGTTGATTCTTCTTTTACACATCTCAGTAGCAGCCAGATAAACCATTACAAAAATGCTCCTTCAAATATAACAAAGATTCAACATTTCGATCCCCAATGTAAATAAACTAAATTAGTCACACAATAAACCCAAAAAAATTGTCGTCTGGTCCGTATACACCATTCCTTAAAACTGAATATCCATTGCCAGTAATACCACTAAGCAGTAATTGTATTACTAAGTCCTCAAATTTCATTTCAGGACAAATATAAAGGTATAACAATTGTAAGAAGTAATGAAAATAATTTTTTTTTACAGAACAATCTGACAAGAAAAGTTCAAATTGATAGAATTTCCATCATTTACTGGGCCTATCTACATATCAAACACAATTTCTAAGCCATCCAAATTTATTGTAAATCCAATAAATCAATAAGAGAAAATCATATTAATTTAATTCAAGGAAATGAAAATGAGAGAAATCAAAGTTTAATTCGATCTAAACTCTACTGTACTAGGTTTACCTAAGAAACAAAACACCATTTTTATGCAAAAAAAGGGGGGAGAGGGGGGGGGGGGGGGGGGGGGGGGGGGGGGGGGGGGGGGGGGGGGGGGGGGGGGGGGGGGGGGGGGGGGGGGGGGGGGGGGGGGGGGGGGGGGGGGGGGGGGGGGGGGGGGGGGGGGGGGGGGGGGGGGGGGGGGGGGGGGGGGGGGGGGGGGGGGGGGGGGGGGGGGGGGGGGGGGGGGGGGGGGGGGTGTGGGTGGTGGGTGGGGGTGGGGGGTGGGGGTGGTGGGGGGGGAGAGCAACTCAGTTTAATCATCAATCCAAAACACCATTTTGTGCAATTAGGGCAATTCAGATAAATCATCAATCCAACCAATTCAATATGAGAAAAGCCACAATCAATTGAATTAAAATCCACCAAATTCAAGTAAATGAAAAATGACATAGAAGAAAGAAAAGAAAAGGACCTGGATGTGTCATTGTCAGGGTTGTGGCTGATAACGACGGCGTAGTCACCGGAGCACCTGGCGAAGACACCCGCGATCACCGACATGGTGCTCGACGTTGCAGATGACAGCACCTTCAGGGATGGATCTGATCGGAAGGACATTGCCAACGACGAGAGTGGCCTTCTTGCCACAGTAGACAAACTGGCCGGTGTACATGCCCTCAGCGGCGACGAAGAGCTCGTTCTGCTTTTTGTAGCGGAAGGGGTGGCGGAAGGAGACCTTGGCGAGGGGGGCGCCGCGCCCGGGGTCGTGGATGATGTCGGTCACCACGCCCTTGAGGTAGCCGTTGCGCTCGCCGAAGTCGAGGCTGCGGAACCGGGCCGGGCCCTTGCGGTGGTGGGTGTGGGACTTGAAGACGGAGCCCGCACCCTACGCTGAGCTCGGATCACTCGTCCCATGGCGGCCGCTAGGGTTTGCAGAGAGGAGGAGAACGAAGGCTGAAGGGAAGGAAAACGGCGAAGGAGACTAGCGGTGTGAGAGCTAGGGTTTTGTTTGTGAGATATATATAGAGGTGGATGCCGCACGACGTCGTCTCGTATTGTTGGGTTTGACAAAATGGGTGATTTGTTCGTTTCCTTGCATGTTTTAGAAGGCCTGTTTGGTTGAGGGAAAGGAATGTAAAAGAATGAAAAGGAATTGAATTCTGATGTTTTATTGGTCTAAATAGAAAGAATAGTCATTTCAAAAGAATGACTGTTTTAACCAATTTGGGCGGAATTGTCATTCCATCCACAAACGGGTGGAAAAGCTTTGTTACGTTAATATTTAGCGTGCGTTTGATTTATTGATTGTAAATAAAATTTTAGTTAGAGTTGATTGATTTTTCAAAAATTAAGGGTTTGTTGGTGTATGAGTTTGAGTTGAAATTGATAAGTTTAAATAGTGATTGATGTGTACTTTTTCAGAAAAGACAAAAAACTTTTGGGGAAAAAGACAAAAATTGAGTTAAATCCATGGGTTTGGACCTGTGATCCAAACGCACCCTAATTATAATTTTTATTATTTTAAGAAAAATATAAAAATTAAAATGAAAAAGTATAGTTTAATTAGAGTTAAACTAAAAAGTCAAACGAAACCTAATTATTAAATATGGTAAATTGTTAGGTTAGTCCTTTAATTTTTAACTTTGTACAATTTTGGTTCTGGAATTTTCTTTCTGTAGTTCGAATGCCCTTAAATATTAAAATATTACCACAGTAGTCCTCTATATTAATTTTTGGATGAAATCCGCTAGTTAACATCATTTTTTGACCAACTTACTAATGGTTTCCGCCTAAAAATTGACGGCAATGACTATTATAGCAACATTTAATAGTTTATAAGCATTCCTTATTTTTTTGTATATTGAATAATCATAAACTATTAAAAATGTTATTATAATAGTCATTTCTATTAACTTTTGGATGCAAGCCGTAGTTAGAACCACTTTTTGACTAAATTACTAATGAATTCCGTCCAAAAATTGACGAAAATAACTATTGTAATAACATTTTAAAAGTTTATGGGCATTCCTAACTGTATAAAAAAAATTTAGAGATCAAAGTTACACAAAGTTAAAGTTTAGGAACTTAATTAACATTTACCCTTATTAACTATTACCCTTTGTTTAAATGGTTATTATTATTAGAAATGGTTTAAAGTTTAAAGTTTAATAATAATAATAATGGTTATTATAATAATTTAGAGATCTAATTGTTTAAAGTTTTTATAATAATAATGGTTATTATTATTAGAAATGGTTTAAACATTTGTTAAATGATTGATAGACTTTGTTTCATTAGATTCATATCTAATACACTATTAATTTTGAATTGCTCAAGGTTACTAAACCCAATCATGGAAGGCAAAAAATTTATGGTAAAGATGACACATAATTGTGGCATTTAAGGGTTTGTTTGGTGTATGAGTTTGAGTTAAGATTTGTAAGTTAAATAGTGATTTTAGTTGATTTTTTCAGAAAGACAAAAACTTTTGGGAAAAAGACAAAAATGAATTGATGGTGATGAGTTTAAACTAATGGGCCAAACACCCCCTAAGACTTGGTCATATTAACCTAAATAGAATTGAAAGACTAATAAAGGATGATCATTTAAGAGAATTAAAATTAGTTATCTATCTATTAATGAATCCTATCTCGAAGGTAAAATGACTTATAATTGACATTTAAAACTTAATTAGATGGTAGTTTTAAAAAGTGGGTGGGGAAAATGAACAAGAGGGTGTTAATAAACGTCCCTTTATTTGAAATCGTTTACTTTTTAATTTTTTTTTTCAGTACAATGCGGGATTGAACCCACCCGTGCTCTCTAAGACCTAAGCTCCATCCTTGTCCATACCGTTTGACCCAGTGATCATTGGTCATTGGCAAATAGGCTACATCTTTGAGACAAAAAGAGTGACATAAACCGTGATAGCAGTCATTGCGTCATTCTTGCAAGAAATGACACCAAAAATTGAAACATGCAACATTCAGGAGTGATTTAATGTTCCAATTTTCGTGTCCTTCTCATTCTCGCTCTGTTTCTCTCTGTCAGGTTATTTCTCTGAAATTGTTTCTGAAACCCTAACTACAAAATCAGTTTTTTTCCAAACTTTATTTTCTGGGTTTGTGTTTTGTGAGGTTTCTTGCAGATTGGAAGGCAACCATGGTGAGAACTTGTGTCGGGTCGGTCTCGACCCCATCAAAACTCTCCGGTGGCTGAATCGAAGACCACCACTCCGCCCAGGCGCCAACGAGTTCCACCACTGGATTTCGAAGACCCCCAGCTGCTCTCGGTTGTCCATAACTAGGAAATTGTGCTTTATGAACCAAATTTAGTGCAAAATTCAAGTTTTGAACCCACTGCATCGCGCCACCAGCTGCTGTTTCCGACGATCCTCCGCCATAAACGCTGGGTCCTGCATCTCCTCCACCGCAGACAGACCACCGTAACTTCGGCTTGTTCTCCGACCGCAGTCCTTGCTCAGTTGCCATCTCAAAAGTCCACCGATACGGTACCAATTGCAGTGGATAAAGAAGAACCCATGGACGATTCTTCTCATACTGTGGAACTGGACATCTCACAACCGGAGAATCAAGAAGATCATGCAATTTTGCAACCTCGGTCCCACTTGCAGAAAACTTAGACCAGGTTGATGTTTCTGAATCCGCAATTGGAGAATTTGCTGTGTCAAAGGAGCCTCAAGATGTTCGTAGCATTAGAACAAAGATTCAATGGTAAATTTAAAGTCTGTTCCATAGGACTCTGATCCAGTTGATGAAACTGATTCTACACCATCTCTAACAAAGGAAACATCGATTCTTGGTATTCTCCACCATCTGCAAGTCCGTCTAGTCCAAAACCATCTCAGCAAGAGGAACATGCTAGTGATCCTTAGTACAATCCAGATGCTGAAATTCAGATTGAAAGTCATATAAGGAAGCACAAATTGGAGTCCATCTCCACAGGCTCAATCTAAGTCATCTGAGGAAAAAGAAGACTGTGTTGCTCAACCATCACCCAAATCATCAACAAGGAAGACCAGAAGCCATGCAACAAAGAAGTTCAAAGAGACAGAAGAAGCCGGTCACTGATTCAAGTTTTGTACTTTCTAAGGCAAAGTCTTCTAATTTTATTCTGATTCTGGAAGGAGTCTCTGGAATTTGTTTCTAAGAGGGATATTCACTGCGAAAGCTTGATGCATATGGGAGTTCTTGAGAAATTGCAAACTGGGAAATCGCAAACTAAATGGCCATTGACCAACAATTTTCTGTCTGCTGAGTTAAGTGCCATATATCTTTCATATGGATGAAATTTCAACAACGTCTCCCAAGAACTCGATATGAAGAGAGTTTGGTCTTTTGTTTCATGTACAATCATTAATGCTACTAGATTTATTCAATTAGTACTCTAAAATCAGCTCAAGGTCGAAATTTAATGAACGGTGAACAATTGCTGTAGTAGGGTATGGGGCATTGAATGAAATAAAAGCGTGTAGATATGCACACATAGTTTTACTTCATGCAGATTCGGTCGAAGGTCAAGAGCATTAGGAACCCCGGCACACCGGATTGTCAAAGGATGGAATCCTTTTGAGTTCAAAATTGAATCCTGCACAGTTGTCAACTTGTAAGGCTGGCTGTGTTTCGGAGTGATGCCATCCAACGCTAGCACCTGTGTGAGATTAAACTTCAGTTTCAAGTAAAGCGCGGATGCGAAATACCCCATCTGGCTTCGACGTGAGCAAGTACCATGCTTGATCCACTGCTCTTTCCAAAAAGCTCTACCGTTACAAGGGGGACAACTATAGTCTGTCCAGTTTTGCAACTATAGCCCTTAAATTCTCCATTTGAAGTGGTTTAGTATCGCATGTGACAAGTGATGCACCAATAACAGTCGGCCATAATCCATGGATGGCGAATTGCTCACCCTCAGAGGGTATCATACCACTGAGAACATATATATTTATTGTAAAATATGTTTTTTTAATCGATAAAATATTTAAATTGACAAAACTTTCGCTTTTCCACTTTCAATATCCATCTGATCAGGCTTCTTTCTTTCTTATGACAAATACGCCAAGGGCTGGTCCGGTTGTTGTTATATTCCTATGGATGAACTCAAATGAAACAAAAATATATATATAGAATAGTAACAGATGTTTATGCATAATTTACTAGGAGGATCTACAACAACAGTACAGGGTATTCAAAAATTACATGCTAACTTTCATATAAAACTTACTTCTGTATACTTGTAAAAGTCTGATTTATTGGTAATCTTAACATAATTTCTTTCAAGATAAAATTTATTAAATACATTCCTTTACAAAGTTAGTAAAGAAATTTACCTTAGTCATGATGTTGCTTATTTGAAGTACTGATTTCGCACCACCTGTTGGCAGTAATGCAATCGCAGAGGAGGGGTACATATGTGATTGGCCATAGTCGACTTGAGGACTGTGAGCTTCGGTCTCTGCGCCTCCAGAGCTACTGGGATAATGGTTTCCAGACGTAAGTGATTGAGGCATTAATTTAATTGCCCATTTTGTTTACAGGTTGTCCTTGAGTCAATTGCTCCCCCAGCTCTCCCTTGACATGGTAAAGTCACTTCGCAGTGACCTGCCTCCAGACATCACGTCTGCCTCCAGGACCACCACATCCGCGGCAAGCCTGAGTGGGAGGAGCGCCGAAGAGACGTTGAATGGTTTTACCTGTTTTTGACATATAGATGGACATTATGTGATTGAATTGTCAAACAAGAATGACACGCCCTATGATTTGTTAGCGACTTGCATGTTCAAAAAAATGATTTGTAATTCTGTCACCAAGGAAAAAATCCAATTCCTATATGCATTGCAATTGGTTTATAACTATTGATAGAGTTAGGAAATAACTAAATCCTAGGCGTTCCAACGTCTCTGACTCATTTGTTAATAAATGTTGGCAAGAGAATGTCAAACAATAACAAATAAGGTGGGCTTGTAGTTTATCTTAATACAATTGCAACATTTAAATGTATAGATATATAGCACACAGATTTATTCAGGGGGGCATGATCTTTGGTCAAGAACCCATAGATTTTAACTGTTCCTATTGGGAAATTGAACAAAAAAGAAGTCCTAAAACTTCAGTGAATCTATAATTTGTTTGTCGATTGCATTTTTTGAGGGTTTGTTAGGATGAAGAATTAAATTGTACAACAGGGAATATAATGAATAGATTTTGTTTATCGATTGCATATTTGAGGGTTTGTTAGTATGAAGAATTAAATTGTACAACTCTATTTAATTCAAAGCCCAAAAGATGAAAATATGAAAATAGACCGCTCCTGGTCCAAGGAGAGAAAGATGGATTCGTTATGGTACTCGTGCTTGCTTTTGTTTTGGAGGTTCTTGAGAAAGAACTGATCCTTTTTCTGGTGGCCATTGAAATGGGAACTTTAGGCAATGATGATGGAGATGATGAAGGGGTGGAAATGACGTCCGTGTGGCGGTTTTCTTTGCGATTGGTGGCGGATATGTTTTCTGGGCGGCCGACATTCTTGTTGTTGCCGTTGGAGGTCCAGACGCCTCTGTTTTTTGATGGTGGTGGCGTAGAGGGTGAAGTTAGATGAATACGCTACACCGTCGTCGTAAAACCAATTGCTGTCGAAGTCTGTCACAGAAGTGGTGGTGAATTTCAGGACAAAGAAAACCAAGAAATAAAGATAGCTTGCCATACTCTCAACGATGAATTTTTGGTTTCTCGGTTTCTTGACAAGTTACACTCTTGCCGTTCAATTTTGAGAGTAACAGGAGATTCAGGGACAACGCTTTATTTTTATATAATAGGGCACAGTCGCTACTTCAAGATTGCATGAGGAACTAAATTCAAATAAGTAAACGGCTTGTGTTGTTGTTGTTGTTGTTAGAAAAAAAGGAGTCCTTTTGACTAACCCCTAATTACCAATAATAACTTGCTCTCCATCAGCCACGGGGAGGTGAATAATAATAATAATAACAACAACAACAACAACGGCATATTGTGCTCTGCTATGGAGGTATCATCTTGGAATCCTTTTCTAATTGGAATCTTCCATTTTACTTTCATCCATATGTATTTATATGAGAATTCTAAAAAAATGAAAAAACCTTAAATACCCTTAGTTCTAAATTGTCAGATGTTGGTCAAGTTTTAACTTATTTTTCTTAGTCAGAACTGTATCGTACTTATAGAGTATTTTTTCCACACTATTTTACTGACTCAGAAACTTTTGATGCAACATTCAGGTCCTATATCCGGTCCTAAAGAGGCAGAATTTATACTGAAGAGAACAACCGGAGTTCATGGGTTTTACCGTGCGTCAAGTACGTGGAGAGAAATTTGTGAAAATGACTTAACAACAAACTTAAATTAGCAAAATGACTTTCTATTTTATTTTGTATTTTTTTAATTCAGCAAATGACTTTTCATTTTATTTTATATTTTTTAAATTCAGAAAATGCTGAATGTGTATTTAAAAAGAACAAGAAAGTAAAGTAAAATAATTAACTTCCCCTTCCCCCTCTTGCTTTCCTTCGAGAGCTCTCGTCCCTCTTTCTTCCTCTTCTTCTCCGAACTTCCTCTTCTTCCTCTCCTGCGAAACTTTCCCTTTTTTTCTCCGAAGTTCACCAAATTCCTACTTCCGGACTTCCTCCCTGGCAGCAGCAGCTTCCCCTGCTTCTCCCCGTTCTTCTTCTTCATATTCCCAAAATCCTGGCAGCAGCTTCCCCTGCTTCCCCGTTCTTCTTCTTCATCTTCCCAAAATCCTAGCAGTAGCTTCCCCGTTCGTATTCTTCGGCTTCTTCATCCAAACAAACCGAACAAATTCTTCTTCTTCGTCGAAGGTCTGCCAAACCCCAAACCCCACCATCAGAGATAAAGCTTTCTCCCAGCCTGCTTCCGCCCGGCACGCGACCTTCCTCGCGCGCGACGCGTCACAACTCGTTTCGATTACGAGTTCGAGGTTCCTCTTCGGCTTTGATCCCGCGACTTCCTAGGTAATTTTGATTCGTATTGGTTTAGTCTCTCACAATGCACATTTGCCTTTACCCATTCATCACACATCGTTCGAAGAACACATAAGTTTTCCTATATTTGCGGCGAGAAGTTTTTTTTTGTAAATGAGAAATAATGCTGGTTATTGGATATGCTGAATTTTGGAATCTCTTGTTTTGTTAATCTTTCACATGCTCTGAGAAATGCCCATCTTTGAGTTAATATTAATCTTTACATTTGAAAAGGATTTTGTGCCCTTTGAATCTTTTAAACTGTGGTCCACCTACGAGTACTAGGCATATGCTTTGATATATGCCCTCTCTTATATGTATAGATGCCGTTATAAAAATGTAACAAAAAACGCAGAGTATCTGATATACCCACCCCAACCACCACCGCAATGCCTTGGTTGGAGCTTGAGCTCGCCATGCCAAGCATCTGCACGCTGCCTCCTCTTGGGGCAGCCACTATTTCGTGACCAATATAGAGAGTGAGACTCTCGGATTGTAGGAGTGGAAGAGCAAATGATGCTGCAGATATATGTGTATATATAGATACATGTGTTTGTGTGTGTGTGTGTGATTGGTTTGGGGCTAAATTGCTGTTTTTTTTTTTTTTCAGAGCTTGCAGGTTTTTTTTTTTTTTTTTTTTTTTTGGGCCTCTGTTGCTCGTTGTAATCATGGGGTTGTGCAGAGCTGAATTAATATCACTGTGATTGTCTCGTCAAGTTTAGCTAAATAGGCTGGTAATGCTGGATTTTAGTTCACATAGCAAATTTCAATGTTGGCCCAAATATTTATTGTAGGCCGTTAAATTAGTTGATTTTTTGTACTTGTACTAAAAAAGTTAGCCACTTGAATGCCCAACTTATTTTTAAAGCTCTGTATTTGTTGTCTAATTTATTTGGAATTTAGTAGAGGCATTTGATTAAGTAGAATTCTAATATGTACTTCATTTTGAATCGTTAGAATTTTATCAAGTTTCATTAACTGTGATAATGAGTTATCTTACCATAAATTATAACATGATGTAATGGTTTAAAATTGTCAACGATCAATAAGGTATTTTTAAATATATCTATTAATCTGGACCACAAGTATCAATTTACTTGATAAGTTTTGTATTCTACATTTCAATAGCAGATGCATAAAAAGTGTCACAAGGTTTGTTACGTGTCCTTTTCTCCTTAATCTTTTAAAGCAAATTGACAGATCGCTTGTCATCAAATCAGGCTATTCCTGTAAAATGCGTATCAGCAACATAGAGAGGGAATCATGAAACAGCTATATAGATTCGCTTTTATGGTCTATAGTTTGGCCTTCTTTTCTCCTATTTGCCACACATATTTGTCTTTTTTCATTAAACATTTGTGGGATTGTGAATCATCCACAATAAATCTCTTCCAAGTGTCTTGGATTGCATTTCCTGTTAGGTTTTGAATTATAAAATTTGAATTTTAGATTGTTTGTATGTTTTTTAAACTGTTTGAATTATTTGAGTGAAAAAGTATAAAAATTTAAAAAAAAAATTGAAAAAAGTTGACCATGTGTTTGAATCATTTGAGGGGAAAAGTGTATAAATTTAAAATGTATTTAAAAAAAATCAACATGTAGTTTATTTCATTCATTTAAAAAAAAACAAAGGCACAAAGGGAAATGAAAAGGTAATCAGTGTTAAATGAAGAGTAATGCCGACTCAATTTTATCTGAAAATAACAAGTTGGCGGAAGAGAAAATATTTAGAATATATTAAACTTTATTTGTGATAGCCGAACAAGACAATACAAAAATCAAGACTTCATGAGTAAAGAACAAAACAATAAAGAAGAACGCAACGAGGGATAATAGATATATTATATGTGTATATATAAATTTATATATATATTTATGTACAAGAATAGTACTTGATCTGAATTCAAGAAGGGATGAAGAATAGTACTTTCATAGTATACATTGGAGAAAAAAAATACCAAATTTGTGGGGACTGATATGAAATTGTGGTAGTGGGTTTAATGTTTTGAGAACAATGTTGGAGGAACATTAGTAGTCTTGTCATTGCAAGCACGTTGTTTATATGACTTTTCAAATTCAAACTTCAGTTGTATTTGGCCTTCACACACCACACAAAAACAATAATCTGTTGACATTGTTATTGATTGTTGATATATTTATCTAGTTAGCCCATGCTGGTTACCGTTGAAGAATGTGAATTTTGGTTAATTTTTGGTTTTGATTTCTGTTCGTTTGATTGAGTTTTCCATCAAAGGAGATATAAGATTTTTGGCTAATTATGATTTATGCTCATTTGATTTCTGTTCCATTGATTGAGTGCTCCTTATATTTATAGTGTGGAGTAATAACGAATGTTCGCACATGATTCTTGTCTGGTTAATTTTTTATTTATTTTTTCTGTTGATTGATGTAAAATTTGTAGTTGTATTCTTTATATTGTTTGTTAACTGATAATCTCAAAATCCATGATAGGTATGAGTCAGATCTACATTCTCGTGGAGTATAATGGAAAGTGGGAACAGGTGGATGGCGGATCTTGGAGGTGGTTCGGAGTTGGTGTGAGCAAGGGCTTTGTGGTTGATCGGAGTGTTAAGTTTTTAGAATTGGAAGAGACAATCTACGACAGAACAAGTCTTGACTGAAGTTTGTATGCAATTGAGATAACACATAAACCTGGTGGTGACATTTTTTGTCAGACTGCTGCACCAACTCTTATTTCCAACGATTCAGATATTACAGATATTATGTTTTTGTACAACGAAAAACGAGGAATGATGTTACATGTTATAGTGAAGGAAAAATGTGATAAAGGAAAAGCAATATGTGTTCGTGGAGACGATGATCTGATGTTACATGTCAGGGAGGACATAATTCAAAGAAATGTCCCAACTTCGCACATCCATCTGATGTTAGAAGCAACACCTAATAATGAAAATCATGAGTTTGACAGTTTACATTTTCATTAAATTCGTTTTATGAATGCTGGTTATTTGCTTTAGTTATTACGTATGTTTGAGAAAGTATTAATTTTATTTTTTGTTTAATGCAGTTTATTTTTTAAATGAATGTTAGATGATTGATATTTCATTATTAGTTTTTGTTCTTGGTCTGACGTTTTTAAGACAAATCATTCATCACAGAAGTCACTATTCTAGTTAATTTTGCTTTTCGTGTAACGAAAAAAATAAAAAAAGTAAATAAGTCACTTATCACAAAACATGTCGTTTTTAACTCATGATTTTTGCTTTCATAGTTTTTATTTTTATTTTCCACCTCACCTACACTATTTTTTTTTTTTACCGAAAGCAGAAATTAACTAATCATACTTTATCTTTGGTCATTCCTTGAAAACATTGACGTTAGCTTTTTATACCTTACAGGATAAACGCAAATTTCCATTTTAGAGTATTTATGCATGCATAATTTTTGTGGAAAACTTTGGAACGATCCAAAAAAAAAAATGAACGACCACTAAAATTTCTTCTCTTTTCCGTATGGTCGGTCCTTGTAAACATTGACTTTTCCCAAATTTTTTACCGTTAAATGAAAAAATTAAAAAAAAATTGCCAACGACAAAAGTCATGTATGACAAGCCTCCAAACCTTCGGAACGACCGCGGAACGACCACTAAAAATGACTTGGAAATGTTGACTTTTCTCAAAATTTTACCGTTAAATGAAAAGATTAAAAAAAAGCGACCAACGACAAAAGGGAAGTATGACAAGCCTCCAAACCTTCGGAACGACCGCGGAACGACCATCGAAAAGTGCGGAACGACCATTAAAAATGACTTGAAAATGTTGACTTTTCTCAAAATTTTACCGTTAAATGAAAAAATTAAAAAAAAGCGACCAACGACAAAAGGGAAGTATGAAAAGCCTCCAAACCTTCGGAACGACCAGGAACGACCACGGAACGACCATGGAAAAGTGCGGAACGACCACTAAAAATGACTTGGAAATGTTGACTTTTCTCAAATTTTTTACCGTTAAATGAAAAAAATTAAAAAAAGTCACCAATGACAAAAGGGAAGTATGACAAGCCTCGAAACCTTCGGAACGACCAGGAACGACCACGGAACGACCATCGAAAAGTGCGGAACGACCACTAAGAATGAATTGGAAATGTTGACTTTTCTAAAAAATTTTTCCGTTAAATGAAAAAAATTAAAAAAAGTCACCAACGACAAAAGGGAAGTATGACAAGCCTCAAAACCTTCGGAACGACCACGGAACGACCATCGAAAAGTACGGAACGACCACTAAGAATGACTTGGAAATGTTGACTTTTCTCAAATGTTTTACCGTTAAATGAAAAAAATTAAAAAAGTCACCAACGACAAAAGGGAAGTATGACAAGCCTCCAAACCTTCGGAACGACCATCGAAAAGTGCGGAACGACCACTAAGAATGACTTGGAAATGTTGACTTTTCTCAAATTTTTTACCGTTAAATGAAAAAATTAAAAAAAAGCGACCAACGACAAAAGGGGAGTATGACAAGCCTCGAAACCTTCGGAACGACCAGGAACGACCACGGAACGACCAGGAACGACCACGGAACGACCATCGAAAAGTGCGGAACGACCACTAAAAATGACTTGGAAATGTTGACTTTTCACAAATTTTTTACCGTTAAATGAAAAAAATTAATAAAAGTCACCAACGACAAAAAGGAAGTATGACAAGCCTCCAAACCTTCGGAATGACCAGGAACGACCACGGAACGACCATCGAAAAGTACAGAACAACCACTAAAAATGACTTGGAAATGTCATTTTTAGTTTCTTCAAATTCCAAGCCATTTTTAGTGGTCGTTCCGCATTTTTGATGGTCTTTCCGCGGTCGTTCTGAAGGTTTATAGGCTTGTCATACATGACTTTTGTCGGTGGCAACTTTTTTTTTTAATTTTTTCATTTAACGGTAAAAAATTTGAGAAAAGTCAACATTTTCAAGTCATTTTTAGTGGTCGTTCCGCACTTTTCGATGGTCGTTCCTGGTCGTTCCGAAGGTTTCGAGGCTTGTCATACTCCCCTATTGTCGTTGGGGACTTTTTTAATTTTTTTCATTTAACGGTAAAAAATTTGAGAAAAGTCAACATTTCCAAGTCATTCTTAGTGGTCGTTCCGCACTTTTCGATGGTCGTTCCGTGGTCGTTCCGAAGGTTTCGAGGCTTGTCATACTCCCCTATTGTCGTTGGGGACTTTTTTAATTTTTTTCATTTAACGGTAAAAAATTTGAAAAAAGTCAACATTTTCAAGTCATTCTTAGTGGTCGTTCCGCACTTTTCGATGGTCGTTCCGTGGTCGTTCCTGGTCGTTCCGAAGGTTTCGAGGCTTGTCATACTCCCCTATTGTCGTTGGGGACTTTTTTAAATTTTTTTCATTTAACGGTAAAAAATTTGAGAAAAGTCAACATTTCCAAGTCATTCTTAGTGGTCGTTCCGCACTTTTCGATGGTCGTTCCGTGGTCGTTCCTGGTCGTTCCGAAGGATTCGAGGCTTGTCATACTCCCATTTTGTCGTTGGGGACTTTTTTTAATTTTTTCCATTTAACGGTAAAAAATTTGAGAAAAGTCAACATTTTCAACTCATTCTTAGTGGTCGTTCCGCACTTTTCGATGGTCGTTCCGTGGTCGTTCCTGGTCGTTCCGAAGGTTTCGGGGCTTGTCATACTTCCCTTTTGTCGTTGGGGACTTTTTTTAATTTTTTTCATTTAACGGTAAAAAATTTGAGAAAAGTCAACATTTCCAAGTCATTCTTAGTGGTCGTTCCGCACTTTTCGATGGTCGTTCCGTGGTCGTTCCTGGTCGTTCCGAAGGTTTCGAGGCTTGTCATACTCCCCTATTGTCGTTGGGGACTTTTTTAATTTTTTTCATTTAACGGTAAAAATTTTGAGAAAAGTCAACATTTCCAAGTCATTCTTAGTGGTCGTTCCGTACTTTTCGATGGTCGTTCCGTGGTCGTTCCTGGTCGTTCCGAAGGTTTCGAGGCTTGTCATACTCCCCTATTGTCGTTGGGGACTTTTTTTAATTTTTTTCATTTAACGGTAAAAAATTTGAGAAAAGTCAACATTTCCAAGTCATTCTTAGTGGTCATTCCGCACTTTTCGATGGTCGTTCCGTGGTCGTTCCTGGTCGTTCCGAAGGTTTCGAGGCTTGTCATACTCCCCTATTGTCGTTGGGGACTTTTTTTAATTTTTTTCATTTAACGGTAAAAATTTGAGAAAAGTCAACATTTCCAAGTCATTCTTAGTGGTCGTTCCGCACTTTTCGATGGTCGTTCCGTGGTCGTTCCGAAGGTTTCGAGGCTTGTCATACTCCCTTTTTGTCGTTGGGGACTTTTTTTAATTTTTTTCATTTAACGGTAAAAAATTTGAGAAAAGTCATTGCTGGATCTTAATTTTGCTTATCGTTTAACGGAAAAAAAAGGGAAAAAAATCAATGTTTACAAGGAACGACCGAACATTTTGAGACTTTGATATGATAATTTTGGTGTTCGCTTAAAAATAAAAAAACCAACACTTTAACATTAAAGCGTTAAAGACCAAAACACGAATCCAATATTGTATTTACATATGAATATATAACTATATTGCAAATCAAAGTATTGATAATACATGGTTAGTGATCAAAGTGTTTTTGTAGGCTTTGAAGCATCTTGCAACTTTTTTTGAGCATCAGACCTCGAGGGCTGAATATTTTTTGGCAACTGAACGACATAAGGTGATAGTAAGACTGCCGCTATTTTCCGCTGCCTCTCCGGCCGCTCCATGGGTTGTTCCTTCACTTTTGTGGTCGTTCCATGGGTTTTTAGCCCAATAATACATGAAATAAGTTGATGGTATGGTTATTTTTGCGTTTCGTTTAAAGGGAAAAAATAAAAAAAGTCAATAACTCACTAACCTTGGACATAGAGTTAATTTTTTTTTCCTCGAAAATGAAAAAAAAAACCATACCATCCCCTCACTACATGTATTAGTGGACTTAAAACTCACGGAGCGACCACAAAATTTTAGGAACGACCTTTAAATTTTATGGAACAACCGTATGGTCGTTCCGTCCAAACATAGACTTTTTTTTTTATTTTTTCACTTAAGCGAAAATAAAAAATAACCATTACATCACCTCATGTCATGTATTATTGGACTCCAATCCCATGGAATGACCACAAAAGTTTAGGAACGACCACCGAATTTTACGGAACGACTGTATGGTCGTTTCGTCGAAACATTGACTTTTTTTTTATTTTTTCCTTTAAACGAAATTCAAAAATAACCATACTATCACCTTAAGTAATGTATGATTTGCCTAAAACAAAAAAAACAAAACAAAAAAAAAAAAACCAAAAAACCAAAAAAACCAATAACCAAAATAACGAGTCTCTCACACACACTTAATGAATATCATTCATAAAACATGTCCATGGATGATGACTTATTGAGTTTTTTTATTTTTTCTTTTAAACGAAATGCAAAAATAACCATACCATTACCTTACTTCCTGTATTGTTGGCCTCCAATCCAACGGAACGACCACAAAATTTTAGGAACGACCACTCATTTTTCCGAAACGACCATACGGTCGTTTCGTCTAAAATTTGAGTTTTTAATTTTTTCCCTTAGACGAAAAGCAAAAATAACCAGAGTTGTGACTTTTGTCATGTATGATTTGCCTCAAAACCTACGGAACGACCACAAAAGATAAGGAACGACTACTAAACATTCAAGAACAACATGACTTGTTCGTTGCTTTCGAATAGTCAGTTTTTTGGCTCTTTAAAACAAACTAATAAATGATATAGCAAACATTTAACATTCACAGAAACAAAAACAAAAACAAAAACAAAAAACAAAACACAAAATTAATGAATTCCTCGAACATACTTAATGAATTTCATAAATTACTAACATTCGTAAAACGAAATTAATGAAAAAATAAACTGTCAAACTCATAATTGTCATTATTAGGTGTTGCTTCTTTTATCTTTTCTCTGTGGTGGGGTTCGGTTTCGGCTTTGGCAAACCTCTGAATATTTTGTTTGGTTTGGACGAAGAAGAAGAACGGGCGAAGAATTTGGTTTGGACGAAGAAGAAGAAGAACGGTCGAAGAATTTGGTTTGGACGAAGAAGAAGAAGAACGGTCGAAGGTTCTAAGAAGAACCTCCGAAGATTTTGTTTGGTTTGGACTAAGAAGAGGAAGAAGAAGAAGAAGAAGAAGAAGAATGTTTGAAGATTTGGGCGAAGAAGCAGTGAAAGAAGAACAATGACTCAGACCAAGAAGAACGGTCGAAGAAGAACCTCCAAATATTTTGTTTGGTTTGGACGAAGAAGAAGAAGAAGAATGGTAGCTTTGGGCTAATAAGCAGAGACTCCTTGTTCAATGCCCAGAAGACCGAAGACCTCAGAAGAAGAACTCCTTCGAGAGAACAATGCCCAATATATTTTTTTCTTTTTAAGTTTTTTTTTAACCCTTATATTAATTTCTTTTCTTTTTACATTATTTTTTTTCAAGAAAAGTCATTTTGCTAATTAAAATTTTTAAAGGTTATTTTGTAAAATAAACAAAGTGAAATGGTTATTTTACTAAATCACTCAATTTTGGACCTTTTAAAATTTAGGTCCATTTTAGGACTCATAAATTTAAATTTAATTTTTATTTTTTTTAAAATTTTTTTTTATTTTTTTAAAATAATTAATAAAAATTACTATTAAAATTTAAAAATCTTAACTTAAATCATATAACAAACAGGCCTTAAGAAGTTAATTAATAACCCGCTTAGCTTATCTGTCTATTCGGTTTTTACAAAACGACATGTAACTCTCAAAAAATGGGTGCAACATCACAGATACAGACCCAACCTCGAGACGACAGTACACATCTTTTAGTCTACTATAAGAATACTAAAAAGGCGAAGAAAAGGTACTTTTCTGCACTTTAACCAGCTGAAACCATCTTAAAGAGTACAAGTGTCAACTTTTAAGTTTGTTTGGTCAACGTTGTCTTGATTTCTGAAGTTCAATCTTTTTTGTGCACTTCTACTCACAAAACGACAACTTGTGCTTCACTCCTTTTTTTCTGGTTTTGTAACGTTTTACAGCTGCCCATGTTTCTCGGAATTTCTTAATTCAAATTGCACAGTTGTTCACTCAACAAAAAAATACAGTTGTCTCCTCTACTATTCGTACTTCAACCAAAAATACAGGTGTGCAAATTTAGGATGTTCGATTGATCAACAGTTACAGGTGTCTTGATTTCTGAAGCCAAATCTTTTTTATGCACTTCTACCCACAAAACGACAACTTTTGCTTCACTTTTTTTTTTTTTTTTTTTTTCTGGTTTTTGTAACATTGTACAGCTGCCCATATTTCTCGGGATTTCATAAATCAAATTGCACAGTAATTCACTCAACGAAAAATACAGTTGTCTCCTCTACTATTCGTAATTCAACCAAAAATACAGGTGTGCAAATTTGGGATCCCTTAGACCCATTTTTACAAGTGCTCCTAAGAGGATAGGGATAATCAGACTCTCCTCGTCTTTCTTCAGAAGTATCCTGCTTTCATTTGAAAATTGAAACCCTAAAATCATACCTCTCCTCACTTTTTAATTCCTTCTCACGTCACTCTCTCTCCCTCAAATTATCATCCCTTAATTGTTCTTTTATTCCTGCTTTATTTCTCGTCCTTTTTTTTTTTTTTTTTTTGGGTTTTATGTTGTGTAGTAAAATGTTGATTTCCCTGCGTATTCAAAGTTGGAGACTTGGCGGCTATTTTGGAATTGCTGGTTTGGATGCTATTTGCAGATTAAGTGGTTAGTTATGCTCTGAACTTGTTGATTAATTTTTTTTAACTTCAGTTTTTTTTTTTTTTTTTTTTAAATTTTATTTTATAATATTGTTGTCATTTATCTTTTTAACTATATTCTGTGGTTCAAGTACTGATTTTTGATATTATTGTTACTTTTATGTTTTGTTATGAGTATTGTAATTTTTATGTTATTGCTTTGTGTCGTGGACCTTGCTCTTTTTTGTGCTGTGTTATTGGTGTATGGGGATCAGCTATAATGTGTGGTGAGTTTTTTTTTTTTTTTTAAATCTATATTTCGAACTTTAAAACAAGTATCCGAGACCATCTCACAACCCACCATACTAGAAAAAACACCAAACCTTGTGCAAACAACTACTGCTACGGAAAATGAAAACGGGCTAAAGACAAGAAGTGAAGAGCCAGAAGAGAGAAAGAAACAGAAATAGGAAATCAAAAAGAGAATGATTAAGAATGGGAAACCCGGTCACAGGCAAGGAAACATGTGAGTCTCTACTTACTACTCATGGATTTTGCTTCTTTTGTTTTGTTTTGTTTGCGGGATTTTTAGATTCATTTATCATTGTTGAGAACATTTATTATTGTCTTATTTTGATTTATATTTCATTCTTTCTTTTCTTTTTTTCCCCCCTTGAATCTTTTTTTTGACTCGCCCTATTTTCCTTCTATCTTGTTTAGATTGATCTCTTGCATATTGGACTGAAAATGCTTTGCAAATCACAAGAACAAGATGTTAACTTTTGGTTTTGAGTTGGAAATTTGAACCAAGTTGATGGTTGATGCTTATCTTTGAAATATGGGTGCCAATGGGTTTTTTTTTTTTTTTTTTTTTTTTTTTTTTTTTTTTTTAAATTACTTATCTTGTCTGCTAGAATGGTATTGGGTTTCTCTAATTTTTTTTTTTTTTTTTTAATTTAGAAATTATGTTTTATTTTTTTAATAGCTGCCCTTAGAGAACAATTGATCAGTATCAAAGATTGACTCAAGGAAAGAATAGGCTAATTAGGGTGCCTGGTGCCAAGTTGCTATTAGCCTATTATTGGAGTGACTTAGGAATATGCTCTTTAACATCCTCTTTAAGTGACTGCTTAGATGCTAAGTGCTCAAAAATTCTCTGGATGTAGGGAACATTACTCAATTCAATCTTGAGATGATATTTTTAGGATTACTTACCTTGCCATAGTTTCTCATCGAGCTTGTTGCGTTTTCTGCGGTCATCTAAACGTGCATTACTTTGTACGAAGATTGAAGAAAGATACCAATGCCCAAAAGATATAAGCATGGTATCAATAAGCAGGCACAATCTAACCTTAATTCTCAGTAGACATGTTTATTGTTTATTTTTTTATTTTTTATTTTTTATTTTTTATGGTAGATGTCAATTTAAAGCTCAAAGAATAGCAAGAACGTAGACCTATGTGGAAAATAATTTCTTTCCAATTCTGTGGCAAAATCTTGACCAAACTACCCCCGGCCCCCTTGCCCCCACCTCCTGTGTGCACAACAGGGGAATTTTCAAAGTGCTGCACTGAGTGCTCTGTATCTGTAAGTTCTTTGCTTTCAATTGTTGCTTAACTTGATAGACATTAATTGTGAATCTTAACACTTTACATACCTTCACTAGGTTTTGCATGGTTGATGAATTTTCTATTTTTGTTATTTTTTTTTTTTTTTATATTTTGAAAAGGCACAAATGACCCATTTAGGAAACAAATATGAAAGCATTTATGTTGTAAGGGAGAATCAAGAATAGCCATTCTTTATGCACTTTATTTGATACTACGAGCTGGCTATGGAAATATCAGTTCTAGATTCCTTGTTTTCTTTTTTTCTTTATCTCATTTCTTTTTTTTTTTTTGCAAAGGGAACTCTTTTCTTTTCTTTTTAGTTTCTTCGGTTTGCTAAATTGGAAGACGTTGAAATAATTTGATTTCCACTTCTTCATTTCTCGAGAAGTACTAAGATCTCAAACTTCCTTGTGCCAACTCTTTGAAGTTGTTGTTGTTGGTGATGACATGCTTCTTTCAATTGTTAAATTTGGGTTTTCAAGTGTGAACTAATGTTATATTTCCCCTTTCCCCTTCAGTTTTGGGCTGTACATTAAACGAAAGGACTCAAAGCCATAAAGAACTATAGTCTAGAACTATCTTTAATAAATGTGTAAAAGAGACAAATAAAAAAAAAAAAAATATATATATATATATATATATATATATATATAAAATGAGACCTTTTGACCACTACCGAGTGACTCCTTTCATTTGAATCACTTGAGGTCGTGTGAATTTTTCCCCCTCTGTTCTTTCACATTGAACGATTTAAATGTTGCAGTCATGATTTTATGCACATATCTAGGTTGAAACTTTTATGTCGTTTGAGTCTTTCATTTTGTTTTAAAGTTTATCTTTTTATTCTTCTCGTTAAAATTAAAAAAAAAAAAATTATAATTTCTTTTTTAACGTACTGAAACCTTTTTTGTTCTATTCTGATTTAGGTACCATGGACGATAATGCAAATATGAAGCTATTGTTTGCGTAGAAAAAGCCGTGAAGATTGTTGATGGTTCATAATGAGCTTCGTCAATTACCTTGATCTTTTGAAGTCCATGAGCACGCCTCGCCATCGCCAAGAAGATGTTGTATAAATGAAGAAGTTCTATAATGGAAAATAGTCGATGGTCGTGCACACTCGACCAAACCAAATCAAACCTGTTAAGTACCCTTTCCCGGGAACCTGCCGCTCCCCATTGCCTACCCAGAGAGGGACATGGTCAGGGCCCGTGTTATTGGCACGAACAGCATTTCCCTGACAACTGCTGAGCACCTCTTGCTTTGTGGGTCCCTTACTGCCCGTGTCATGTCACCCCGTACAGGCTGACAACAGTCTCCCGACACGACACTCCGCATCCGCCGCCTGACACCTGACACCACTTGCTACTGCACCTGTCGTGTCGCCAGCTCCCGCCGCCTGGCCAGACTGACACAATACTCATAACATCTACCAACACTAGCATGCCTTTGTGTCCCTTGTCACCAGACCATAGGGACACGTGGCGCTAGCCTATTGGACGTACGGTGCCTGTGCACTTGGAGCATGTCTACCCGCCGGGAGCACTTGGAGTTCAACCCGACCGGGTCACCCGAACACCCGAGCCCGCGGGGAACGCCTATAAATAGAGGGTCAGCCCACCTATTCAGGTATGGACAATTTTTCCTTGTCAAAGCTCTGCATCTCTGCTTGCTCACCAGTACCACTACTGACTTAAGCATTGGAGTGTCATTAGCAGACACCCCACTGGTGTCCAAATCACTTCTGAGGTGCTTCTTTTTCGCAGGTGACCAGATGTTGAGCGACTGTGCAAAGCCGACCATGTCGGACAATCATATCAGGTGTTGTGTTGAAGATTTTCGACATCAACAAAGATGATCATGGAAAAACAGATTCTAGGCAAGGTGAAAAAGACGTGAGAAGGATAAACGTAAGGTTTTTATCAGGAAGAGAGAGAGAGAGAGAGAAAATAAGAGGGAAAAACAAGTAGAACAACTAAAAAAGAAAAACGGTGCAACGGAAGAACAGGAAGAAAAAGAAAGTATTGGAGAGTACAATATGAGAAAAATAAAGACAATAACGGTAAACTTAAAAGTAACGACTTCATAGTTCCAAGCACTTTTACAAACGATGATGCTAAATATAAATAAATTACATAGATCTGGGATAGAATTAACAGTAGTCAAGATAATTAGTAAGTACAAATTTTTTTATTTGTATTAGTGATATTTTTTGTTATATCCATAGTATTTTCGAGGGGAAAGAAAAATTATGTATGTTTTGTTTATGTATGACTTTCCCTTGTTGTTTTTATGTTTGTCAACACGAGTTCAAATTGCTAGACTATAAACATGAGGTTACAGAAAGGGGTGTTTGGAATCCTCTTATTAAATCATACTTATTTTAAGATTAAAGCTTTTATATCCAAAAGAAAAGATGAAGTACAGAAAAGTAAAAAAGCCAAGTTTATGCTTGGTATCCAGGTTTAACTTTAATTAAACTGTATTTTTTCATCTTAATTTTTATCTTTTTCTGAAAATTCAACAAAATTTATAATTAATTTTTAAAAAGTCAACAAACTGTTCTATCTCTAAGGTAGCTCTTTTCTCACAATCGAACGTCCTCTACATATTGGTGATATACAAGTCCATATTACTCATGGATAGCCTTGCACATTAAATTTGGTAGCTTTTCCGATGAAAGCTTTTTTTTATATTTTTTTTCTTCCGCTTGTCATCTCTTTTCTTTACAGGTTCTTTCTTTGAGAATCACAATAAGATCAATCAAAATCCTTTTAACTCAAGTACCATCCATCTCATAGTGCACAAAAGGGTTTATTATAATTCAAAATCAATATCACCTAAAAACAAATTCATCCAGATTTAAAAATTAAAATTTGAAAATAGTGAATTAGACATAAATCAAATCAAGAGTTAGGTGTTTTATGTCTAAATTGAAATGCAGTGCGGAAGCAAAAATTACATTTCAAAACAAAAATAAATATAATATTTCATTTTTTTCTCATATATGAAATTCAGGAAAATTCTCGTGTGTGTATATATATATTAAAACGAAATTATAGGTAGTGGAGCCTTTGCAAAAGAGTAGTCTTGAACTGTCCAAACTTACTACCGTTGAACAGTAACAATTTACAATCATGTTGTAGCTGATATATAATCACAACATATATATAAAGAATAAAAAAATAAAAAAACCAGTTCTTTTTTTTTACACATGCCTTTGCCTCTTTTTTTTTTTTTTCTTTTTCTTTTTAATTCTATTTCATTATTTTCCTTTTCCATTTCTTTTTTCTATTTTTTAATTGCTAAAATTTTTTTATGCTCTACTTTATTAAAAAATAATTCTCTCTTAGCATACTTATAATTATTATTATTATTATTATTTTTTGTTTTGTTTTTCATGACCATCTCAGACTACTATTTTTAACAATGTTTGTATATATACATTATTCTTTAGACTCTTCAAAATTATTCTTTACTTTAGTCCACATGTTGATATTTTTTCTGCATATTTTGTTTCATCGTTTTAAATTTTTATTTTTCATTCTTTATTGTCCATATTAAAATAAATTTTTTAAATGTATCCTTATTCAAACTTTTTTTTTTACCATCTCAATTATTATTTTACTTATAGTACTACCAAATTAACTTCTATGTGATTCACTAAATTCTCTCCAATTTCTTTCTACTTAAATATTTTCTCTTTAATGTTATTTGAACAATTATTTTCTCATAATACTTTATAATTAATTTTTTATTTAACAAATTGATTAAATACGGACATGACAAGTGTTTACGACTGGTGTAGAACCAAAGAGACTGGTGTAGAACCAAAGAGTAGGTCTCCATAGCAGTTAATCTATCGTGGGACTGCAATGATCTAGCAGCATAAATCCACATGAGTCCACAAATCAAGTTGGTCCCACAAGGTGGACAAGTGAGGGTCCACTTGCATGTGCTTTTTTCTAATGGACAAAATTGAAGACAATTAAGCAGACGTGTGTAGAAAGGGGTCTAGTTTTAATGCAAGATATTTGGCTAATGAATGAGAATTATATACCGTTTTAATTATAAAGCGAAAACACTAGTCATAAATTATACCTAATTTGTCAGTTCAGTTGTCTGCTATCTTGGACCCGTCTTGTTCATTGGTAAGGAAAAAAAAAAAAAAATTATGCCAATGGAACACTAGATAGATTTCATTGCTGAAGAATTTGCCACTTTGGTCCTTTTGTGGGTAACTTTTTTGTCATAGGTATCTAGAGGAAGATCTTTAGTACTAACGACTCCAAGTGGCTCTTTTATTATTTAGAATTTTCTTATAACATTTTTATTAATTAGATTTTTTTTACGAGATTTTTATTGATTAGGTTTTCTTTTTTCTTTTTTCTTTTTTCTTTATTTCTTTTTTTTTTTTTTTTTGGAAGGGGAATTTATTGATTAGAATTGACATACAAGCAAAAGTGACATACATTTGGGGCATACTAATATTTGATCCTTTAATGCGGTTAATCTGCTTCTTTCATATACATACGTACAATTGTACATACATACGTACGTATACATATATATATATATAATGATCCTAGTCTTAGCAGACTGATCCTCGTTTCATATATATGTAGTTATTTTAATGACTCAAATTAAGAGGCTTAGGAGTAAAAAGAAAAAAATTGCACATATACATATGAGAAATTACTCGTTTGATGACTACATACAAATTATATACACTTGTCCATATATGTGTGTGTATATTTAATATAATATACTATAAATTATGTTATCAAGTGGAGACGACTAGAGAATCCATAATTTGATTTGAGAAGAGACCAGGAAAAAAAAAAAAAAAAAAGGTTGCGTAATCCATGCAAGGGTTTCAAAAGCCTAGTTTGACCATTAAGATTAATATATATATATATATATATATAATATAATATAATATGCAGATAACGGATTATTATTATAAAGAGTAAGTTTTGCATTGCCACTCAATAATCAAATGAATTGTTGACTTACAATTTTGATAAGATCATCCAAAACTAGTACCTGTGACCATTAATAGTAATAGTAATATTATTATTATTATTTTTTTTGTTTTTTGCTAAAGATTTTCCTCTTAATCGTCATTCAATATTGAACAAATTACATTTCTCTTTGAATTTTAGTCATTATCACAAAATACCCTTGGAATTTTAATTTGTAACATTATTTTCCCCATAACTTTGATAAAGTTTGTAAATTGTCCCTGTCAATTAACACTCATTGAAAGCATGAACTGAGAGTATTTAAGTATAAAATCATGAAATGACACACATCAAAAGCACTTCAGGCATCCGTTATTCTTATTTATGAAGTTATCTATAAGAGAGAATTATGGAGAGAAAATGACAATCAACCTTCAATATTTACTCTTTTAACTCAATTATAAGTGTTTCTTATTTAATATCTGCAACTCATACTTTGAACGAGTATCATGTATATTTTTTAGTCAAAGTTTTAATTGAGCGGGGAAGTTCGCAAATTTTTTTAAAATTCAGAAAAAAAAAATGTTACAAATTAAAATATAAAAGGACATTTTATAATAAAACCTAAAGCTCAGAAAAAAGAGTATAATTTTTCAGTATTTTATGTTCTGCACGCAAGTTCACTTATTGGTCATCTTTTTTAGTTCCCATAATTTCTTCGTCCTCATCCAAAACTTGGAAAAATCAGGCACATAACCAAGTGACTAATTAAGGAAACTAGGGAAGTATATATTCCCTAATGAAAATCTTCCATTTTATAGCAGTTATCTCTCGGCGGCCACAATATATACAACGCCAAGGAAAACTGTACAAATTGAAAAGAAGAAAAAATAATATACAATAATCTCTGAGTTCACTTCTTTTTTTTTTTTTTTTTTTTTTTTTTTAAGTCTGAGAAAAATCAATCCCAGGCCAAAAAAAGAAAAAAAAAAAAAAAAAATTCTCTTGAGAGATTGAAAGTGGTGGTGGTGAAAACCACAACTGGAGATAGAACAAGATCATATACATATCAATAAAGTTAAAAGATCAAAATAGAGCGCAAAAAAAGAAAGAAAGAAAGAAACTGATGGAAAAGGCGGAGTTTCGTTCATCGGATCATGGCGGTTAGATTGCGAAAAACGACTTCTTCACAAGGAATGGTAATGCCCATGTCATGGTCAAAACCAAACTCCTCTTCTGCCCTGTGAAGAAGGCTTTGGAACTCAGGATGAGCCAGCCATGAAATGGGGACAATATATCTACTCCTGTTTTGGCCAACATACACAGCAAAATGACCTTTTGGGACATCATCGGGAATACTATTAAGCCCTTGTTCATTGTACCCATTGTTTTTCCTCCCAAAGCTTGAGCACCTCTTCAGGATTTGCTTGATAACAGCAGCTTGTGCTAGCTTGTTGGACTTTTTTAAGCCCATTTTTTATTTTCTTTTTTTCTTTTTTCTTTTTTTTTTTCTTTTTTTTTTTGGGGGGAAAGTGAGGGTGAGAAAATATTTGAGAGAATTTAGAGAAGTATGAGTTGAGGTGGTGGGGGAGGATTGAAGAGAATGAAGAGGTATTTATGGGGAGGGAAAGAGTACAACAAAGAGAAAACAAAGTCATGTGGGATGTGGGGTCCAGGAAACGGACCGCGAAAAAAATTTGTCTCTAAACCCGTGCAATTTTGTACAAGCCCGTGCAATTTCTCTCCAAACCAAGTTAGAGTTAGAGTTTGCCTTACCCACCCTGTAGTCACTACTACAAAATGTGGATTTCACGACGGAACTTTCATGACCGTTTTTTAAAAAACCGTCGTGAAAAATGCGGCAAAAACACGAAGCGGAACAGAGTTTCCGAAAACTGTCGTGGAAGCCGAAGCTTCCACGACGGTTTTTAATAACCGTCGTGGAAGCTTGCAAAAAAAAAAAAAAAAATTTTTTTTTTTTTTTTTTTGCTTCCACGACGGTTTTTAAAACCGTCGTGGAATCCCA
Source organism: Ficus carica (assembly GCA_009761775.1). Lineage (NCBI taxonomy): Eukaryota > Viridiplantae > Streptophyta > Magnoliopsida > Rosales > Moraceae > Ficus > Ficus carica. Next base: position 25,281,539 of record CM019743.1, on the reverse strand, counting down.
TTCTTCCACGACGGTTTTAAAACCGTAGTGGAAGCTAAAAAAATTTTTTTTTTTGTTTTTTTTTTGCAAGCTTCCACGACGGTTATTAAAAACCGTCGTGGAAGCATGCTCTTCCACGACGGTTTTTTTATAACCGTCGTGGAAGCTTTGGCTTCCACAACAGTTTTCGGAAACTTTGTTCCGCTCCGTATTTTTGCCGCATTTTCCACGACGGTTTTTTAAAAAACGGTCGTGGAAGGGTCTGTTTTCAAAAAAAAATTTTAAAATTTTTGAACTCTACCACGACGGTTTTTGGGGAAAACCGTCGTGGTATGTTACATACCACATACCACGACGGTTTTCCCCAAAAACCGTCGTGGTAGGTACTAAGGCGGGAATTTTGAAAATTTTTAAATTAAATTCAATTTTTGGAGCGTGTATTAAAACCCAAAAAAATATCATCTTTCCCACCCCATTACATTCCGAGCATTTTTCACTTTTTCACTCTCTAACTCCATACCCAAAGCCACCCAATTTCTTCCCTCTATTTCTCTCTCGCCACTCCCTCCCTACTTAAAATCTCCAAAAACTCACTCTATCTCACCGCGCCTCCTCTCTCTATCTCACCTCTCAAATTTTTCTCTTGGCTCCATTCTCCGATGACCTCCTCCACCACTCACGCGGCCTCCTCCATTCTCCGACGAGTCCACCAAGGAACTCACGCGGCTTTCCCTCTCTCTCTCGCCGCACTCCGCCCATACCGACGCTCGACAAACCGGTAAGTTGTAATGTATATTGCTTGGGTAATGCACGGATTTGGGAATTTTTCGTCCAAAATGTTGATTTTGTTGATTGTGGTTGTTGATAAAATGTTCCGTCCAAAATGTTGATTTTGTAAATTGTTGAGTTGGGAAGATTCCGTCCGAAATGGCCAAAATCCGTCCCCTACATTTTCGGTGATTGTTCATTGTGGTTGTGTTTTAGATTGAATTAAATTGGTTGGGTAAGGCACGGATTTGGGAAATTTCCGAAAAAAGTGTTGATTTTGTGATTTAAATGTGTTCCGGAAAAAAAGTGTTGATTTAGTGGGAATTCGTAAATTTTTTTTTTGTTACCTACCACGACGGTTACTCGACCGTCGTGGTAGCTCCATTAGTAAATTTTTTTTTTTCGTTGATACCTACCACGACGGTTTTCAAACCGTCGTGGAATCCAAATATATACCACGACTGTGGATTCCACGACGGTTAGAAAACCGTCGTTTAAGTATTACCACGACGGTTTTTAACCGTCGTCGAATCTCTATTTTATAGTAGTGAGCATCATACTACAACAACATGGCCCCCCCTCTTTCATTGTGTTTGTCCGTGTATTTTATCAGTACGTGTACGTAGCCTACTACTATTATATATCGGGGTCGGGGGGGTTGGATATTCGCTACACAAGTAACTATGGATTGGTTCGGAAACGAAATGACCCGTCCGAGGTCTCTGCTCGTACTTTATAGTTTTAACTGTTTGTCATGTCACATGAGGTTCAGTGAGGGAGGGGGAATTTTCACTACCCAAGAACCTTTGGATTACAGTGAAATGATCCGGTGTCTGCTCTTATTTGACAGTTTTATTAGCTATTTGTTATGTCACATGAGGTTCATGAAGGGTGTCGATTTTCGCTACACAAGTACCTATGGATAGGATTACAATGAAATGACCCGTCCCAGGTCTATTCTTATATTTGATAGTTTCAACTATTTGTCATGTCACTGAGATTTAGTGGGGGTTGATTTTTGCTACACAAGTACCAATGGACAGGATTATAGCGAAATGACCCGTCCGATGTCTCTATTTATACATAATAATTTTAACTGTATGTCATGTCATATGATATTGAATAATAATAGTGTCTTTAGTACAATGCATACTGGATACTCCTCTCTCTCTCTCTCTCTCTCTTCTCTCTCTCTCTCTCTCTCTCTCTCTCTCTAAAGAAAGTTGTGTTTTTGAAATAGTACAATCAATGCTATTGTAAGAGGGACGGATTTTCATGACACAAATATCTAATTGGATACAAGTTTATAGCGCAATGACCAGTTTGCGGTCTTTGCTTTTACGTGAGAGTTTTAGTACCCTTTGTCATGTCATGAGGTATTAATAACATTAGTGCTCCTTAATTATTTCTCTAAGTGGCGATTAGAAAGCTATGATTTCAACATATTGGTTTTGGAACATTAGATTCGAAAAACATTGTCTAGATCATGCCTGAAGTCCAGCATTTCCAAAACTCCGTTTGCTTGCCCCACGCCAGTGTGATCAACATATGTAGAGTACCTTCTTTAGTAGTATGACGAGTGAGATCGTTTTTAACTATTTATCACATCACATAGTACTTACTTAATAGTGACAATTGTAGTACTTTTATTTATATATTTAATTTCAATTCTTATTTCATCGGTATTTCTTGATGTTGAGAAGATTAAGTGCAATAATTTCAACATATCCATATTCTTCTGTCACAACTTTGTTTTCCAAGGAAAGATAAGTTAGCTAGTTCTAGCTTGCTCCCACATAATTGCAAAAACTATGCTAAAATCCAAGCTTCCCTAGTGAGTGGTACAAACTAAAGAGTAAAGAGAATCATCCACCAAATTCAACCTCCCACACACGCATCTTCAATATATATAATACAAAAGTTGGAAATGCCATAAATGGGATCACCAGCCTAGCAAAAGCCCTTTGACGATGAATCTAGCATAAAAACCAAGATAATTGAGGATCACTTTCCTGGTGGAACATTTTTGTTATGTTAGTATTTTCAGCACCGTCCAGGAAAGAATTAATGGGGATATGTTGTGGTTTTGACTAAGGATCCACAACGTGACAATTTTATAAATCTTATGTGCTATTATATATGAAAATGTTAGAAAAATGGTTTGAAAATCCTTATTGGCTGTCATTTTTTAGGTTTAATCAAGTAGGACCCGCATTCATAAAGACAGAAATGTTAGAAAATAGCAAAAAGAATCGCTAGTCCTACATGAGAAATTAATGAAAGTCATTGGTCCTCCTTTATTTTATAAAAGGTCACTTGTCCAATATGGATTGAGGAGAAGCAATGACTTTTATTCTTTTCCTATGTAGGACTAGTGACCTTTTATATGATTAAGGAGTAGCAATGACTTTTATTACTTTTATTACTTTTATGTGGGACTAGTGATTTTTTAAACTATTTTCCACCATTCTCATCTTCATGGATGAACATTGAGAGTCAATTTCTCATTTACCCATTCATCATTTTCAGCATATGGATATATCATTCCGAACTCCATGGGAAGGAGAACATGTATCCATTTTAACTTGTCACAAAAATGTTTCAGGTCTCGCTGAACATTATGCCTAAAAAATGTTACCCAACAAGGGTTCTCAAGGCATTTTTCCAACAAAAAGTGCCTCCTAGGCGTGTACTGTAATACACCAGGGTTAAACTGCCTTGCTAATGAATTGTTACACAAAGCTAGATTGAAAGATTAAAATAGTATTATTTCTTGTGATCATAAGATTTAAATTGATCAATATATATCATTTGTGGTGGCATGGCGGCAAGAGAATGACTTGCCAAGACTCTCTTATTAAGCATCCAATCGAATCCCATTGTCCTTTGTGAGGGTGTAATTATTCCCTTCAATGGCTTGCGAAGTTGGACAATAACCGGAATTGATGACTTTAAACTCCATGAATGTTAAGTGATACACGGTGTCCTTACATACCACATGACACTAGTCCGGTGATGTGAAGATATCACCAATCTTTAATTATTATTATTATTAGCAAAAAATTGGACAATTACATATTGCATGAGATTGGTACGATGAGATAATTCTTTGAACAACATTATTAGACCTACTTCATAAACGTTGTATGATGTGGATCATACGTATAAGAACCCCTATCCTTTCCTATTCTATCCTTTTTTTGGCTAACATGGCAGACACATGGCTTACTTTGTTCATCCTTTGCTCCCATCTAACCAAATACGTTTACAATATCAGTAATGTAAAACAAAATAAAGGGTAGCCATCGGAGTTGAAATTGGATGCATATACATTTAATCTGTGAGATTGAACAATCTAGGAAAGTTCCGATAATTGTTGAGGAAAGTTTTTTCTTGCTCCAGCAAGTTATGAGATGTCTCGGAAATGAACTACTACCCATGTGGCCTTTTTGACAATCCTCAAAACTACAACTGTCAAATGCACAAGAGAAGAGTTACACACACATGTTATTCCCCTGCCCAAAGAAGGTTATCCATTGAAGCTACACAGTCCCATTACCAATCCATTAACAAACCCTGGTTCCCTGTTCCCTTTTGCATTATTTCACATCCTAATAGAATGGACACCCGTCCAGTTATTTAGTAAAATGGTAAAGCTGTTCGTTTTCCTCATGGTCTTGAGTTCAAATTAGTCCCATCCTAGAGATCCACATGATAGGTGAAGATGCACCCCATCACTGGGACCATCTGAGTTTGCCACCCTCTCACCCTTAGCAATGGTAATCTTTAGCAAAAAAATAAGTAAATAGATAAATAGATAAATTATACAATTGACATCAAGCCACGATAAATAGAAAAATGACAAGAACTCATATGATTCAAAAAAAAAAAAAAAATATATATATATATATATATATATATATATCAGACACATTTTCTCGATTGTAAATGGAACAAAGGCTGTATAAGATTTGTCAATATTGACACTAGGGGAGGACAACCTTGTGATGTGCTATTCAAAATCAGTCTAGTTCAGATTCCATGTCAAAAATCCACCGAAAAGGGAAAAGGAAAGAAAGGAATAAACAAAGATGGCGAATTGGATGGGGATGTTACATAGATGAGGATAACAAATGGAGGATAGAAAATTCAGAGGATAACCCATCATTGTCATAGAGGCAAAGACGGCCATAATTTCCAATACACAAAACGCATTCTCTCTTTTTGTAGATGTTGACCCTGTAAAATCATGAACCTGTGATGGCCACGTTACTCTTATGACTCGTCTTTTACAAAAAATTAAAAAATCTATATATATCCACACACACACTCTTTGATAAAGACAAACTAGGAAGAGGCTGCTACTATAAGCCTGCGATAAACCATCCCCACTGCGAACCATCTCAAACTGTTACATGATCTTGACAGTCTACAAGTACCTCCTCCCGCAAAATTGCAGTCAACTTTGGCAATTATGTATCGATTCAAAGTTAATCAACTGGAGATAAGGAATGTAGAAAGATGCTAAAATCATAACTTTACTATCCTTAATAACATGTTTTAAGTATAGAGGATAAAAACAAGAGGACTGTTGATGGCGATCCCTGCCAAGACAGGTACGGTTAATACTTATTCCTCGGTTACACCCATGTGCGTTCTGCAGAAGACAAGTCCAGATACTTTTTCCAACTAGAAGGAACGAAAAAGCAACCAACACTAGACAAACTTGGTTATCCAACCCTTTCAAGGATTGTTAAAGATTGTCGAGGAAGCTTAATGGAGAAAGACTCATCAGAAGATTGAATCCTAAAAAATAAATAGCAGCTTCAACAAGCAAACTTTTTATCTATACTCAGAAGGGCAAATGGGAAAACCTGGTTATTCAATCCAATCCCTCTCAGGATTACTAAAGGTAGTTGAGGAAGCAAGATTTCTAATAGAGAGTTTCATTAGGAGATGGAATCCTTGGCAACTTCAACAAATGAGATTAAACTTACTCTCAAAAGAGAAGCATTACACCACTTTCAGATCATCAACAATGAGGCTCTTTTGACCACTTTCGTTCTGTAAAAATGAAAAGCAACACGACAGCTATAAATAAGTCAGTTACAAGTCTCCATCAGATGCCACAGGCCTAAAGAAGAAAGTTGATAATAAAACAAAAACATAAAATGGCAAAACACAATATCAAAGTGTTAGGTCCAAGTACAAGCAAAAGAGATTGTTCCAGAATGCCACCCCCTAAACTTTTATTTCACATATTAAAACATGCATGACAGCAGCAGATTTATGAAAATGCCACCACTACTCAGGGAGTTGTAACTTTGATATAACCCAGTTCCAATTTCCACAACATCATGATCCTGATGCCACTTACTCTCTTGATCTTTCTTTTGCCGCTAGTTCAAACTATGACCAGAAAAGTTACTCACGTGATCTTTTAGTTGAAAGCTTGCATTGAGCTTAAATTTTGGTATATTATTAGCTAACATGCTAATGAAAAAGGTTAAAATTACAAATCACGAAATACGAGAAAAACACAGGGCAGAGAAATAGAGAATGAGCATACAAAATTTTTAGTCCCGTCACCTTTGGAACAAATGAAGAGTAAAACAATAATTTCATTCATCCTGAAATTCTCTTCTCAAAAGAATATACAAAACACACACACACACATAATTGAGAGTTGATGACATACAAATAGTTAACTGTTGTTGTTCGTACACTAAAATAAATATAAATATAGACAAAATGGATAGTTCCACAACTAAGCTACTATACGGGATCTCATCAACCAGTCATTAGTTCCATGATTTACACTGGTTAGAAAACTTCAAGGTTCTACCATATTTATGTACATTCATTCATAGCCAGAGGGTGGTTTTGACAGCTGAGGCAGCCCATCCATCACGCTTAACTGTCTTTTCAGCTTGACAATATGAGCTTGCACCTACAAGATTGCATACTTAGTCAACACAATATTCTTCCACTGCTTTCGAGAAATGTGGCCTACCCATGTACATCAAACAATTGAAGCTAGTACTCAAGATGAGGCAAAATGAGATGCAAAATTGACGCTTGGTCATGAGCATAGAAAAGAAAAGAAAAAAGAAAAAAAAAAAAAAAAAAAGAAGTGCCCAATCACAGGACTAGTATGATGCAGCACAAGATCAGTTATTAATGACGTTGAGAAAGAGAGACCAATTTAACCTGTTGACGAGCAGCTGCAAGTTTTAAGAGCTCATCTGCCTCCGAGAAGTTCATGAACCACTGACTAAGGGGGTGATCCTTGGTATCTCCTCTTTCCTTTTCATACGTATTTTCAGTTGTTACTGCAAAACCGCAATACAATTTAACTTGAAGCATTATATAAAAGAAAAGTACTAAAAAAACGTGCACTGAGTATGAGAAATTACTAGGGCTAGGCAATGTAAAACCAGCAGGCAAACGGGGCAGTACAAGAGAGGGATCATTCTGCACGCAAGCAAAAAACCCCTCTGAAGGCTCGGGAAAAACAATCTCATTGTAGGATTCAACCACAACAGGTTTCTTAGTTGATTGGGGTCCAGATTCATCTTCAGGATATAACTTCAAATGATGATACCTACAAATGTTTGTAAATCTCCAATTTTTAGCTAACTTCCAACTCAAGTAATATCATTATAGACTAATGTGTCTCAAGAGTTATCCCAACTGTAATACCAACTGAAATGCAACTTTTGCACAAACAGAAAAGAAATGAAAGCACACTTGGTAATTAAAAAAAAAATAAAAAATTTGAGATAACTCTTGCGAAAAAAATAGCATTTAAGAACTTGTCCAATGTTAAAAAAAACTCACAAGTCTACTTGTTTGTCACATATTTCACTGTGGAAAAACAGACTGATGGCGATTTCGAATTCGCCCCAACCACATTCTGTCAACTCAAATGGCGCGGATTCAACGACCCTAGTAGGGTTATTGAAACTGGGGTGCAACTGAAACACAACTTTCTTTATCACCACCCCGAGATCCTCATTTGTGGCCCCGCGCACGTAAACCGTCCACTTATGAGACTGAGACCTAATTTCCAGAGGAGGACAATTTGTATTTGAGAACTCGTCCAATATATAGCCAAAAGAACAAAAGGTGACCTACAAGAAAGCACTTACTCACTGGCCTTTCTGCCTAGATAGAAGGCGATTGTTCCGTATACGATTGGAACACAAACTTCAGCATCTTTCAGTCTCTTGTTTGCACTCTATTCCATAAAGAAAAACACACACACACATATATATATATATATATATATAGATAGATGAGAAATGAAAAAAAGACTATAAACAGAACCAGAGAAAAAACGCAGGCTTTTGATAAGCAAAATTACAAGCTCAAATTTACAAATGAATAAAGTTTCGTCGTCTTCTAACATAATTGTTATGAATTCAGAACAGAAAACTAAACCACACACACTACACTGAAAAAAGGGGCAAATTTGCAAAATTCTTGGACCCGAGAGCTTAAATCGAAGTGTTTTCTTTTAATTTCTTTGAGGCTTGCATGACATGCAAACAAAAAAAAAAAAAAAAAAATTTGCAGAACTGGCAAATTGGGGTTGTTTGGGATCCAAGAAAATTGATATAGCGATTACCTTCTTGTCGAAATCGTCAGCAGACTTGGGGATTTTGATGGGCGGTAACACTGGTACAGAGGAGCCATCGTCAGGTTGAGAATCGCCTGTTTTTCGCGCAGACATTTTGGTGGGAAATCGAGCTGATCAGTCTTCTCTTCAGTACTGAAAGAAGCAATGCCAAACCAGAATTCCACTCACATAGCGAATTTTGATTTTCATTTGGGGATTTTAGGGCTCAAAAAGGGGTTTTAGGGTTTTAGTTAATTTCATAATAATAAAACAAAATTCGTTAGGCAAGTAAAATTGAAAGTTGCTGACTTTTTAGCCCCAGATGCTGTCTTTTTTTTTTTTTTTTTTTTTTTTTTCAGCGATTTCAACGGAAAAAAGGAAATTTGCGCAGCAGCACTGCAAACTTGGCAGCCAATATACCACCAAGAGGTGCAGTGATTTGAATGTTTTTTTTTTAAATCTCTTCACACAAGATTCGAATTTGGTAGCTTCCGTCAAGAAATCTATTCCAGTTTTAACTGTTGAAGCGTTGGACTAGATGATAAACGGTAGTGACCAGATATAGGCCTTAGCCACTCCTTGATGGTCACCGGAACTGCTAAAATATCGAAAAGACGTGAGAGCGAGATAGACACCACCTAATTCCTTTTTTTTGAAGCCAAAAAAAAAAAAAAAAAACAAAACAAACAAATAACTTGGCAGCGAGATTGGCACCACCTAATTCTTTTTTTGGAAGCCAAAAGAAAAAAAACAAACAAACAAATAACTTGGCACCACCTAATTCTTTTTTTGGAAGCCAAAAGAAAAAAAACAAACAAACAAATAACTTGGCGACCTATCTGTTCATTTTCATTTTACATCACATTGTTGGAATAAAAATATAGAATCCACAAAAACATTTTTGATATATGCCGGAAGTCAATTTTTCTTTTGTCTTATTTTATTTTTTGTGTTCTCCAAGTTAAAACGTGTTCTCCAAGTCAATTTCGACGAGGTTGTAAATATTATTTAACAGTGATTCAACACCTAATTTCATCCTGAAATATTTGAATACATCCATCCCTAATTAAAAAGTCACAGTTCCGACCACAAATTTTCTTGCACTTGACCATTTTCATTCAACAATAAACTTTGCAATTACACCCCTATAGAAGCTATCATAGAAACGTTATTTGGGCCTTCAAAGTTTGGATGCTAGTTTGGCAACTACCAGCCACGTTGAGTGTATTTGTGCACAAAAAACGATAAATAAAATAAAATAAAAAGCCCTCCGATATGAAATATTCCAAGCCACAAAAGTAGATGACAATGAGATTAAACTCTTAACATAATGATTGACACACCAAATTTCATTCCAATAAATGTTCCTCTGCAAATTGGTGAAAAAAGAGCACATACTGGAGCACTAGATAATCAATTCATGGTGATATTCACAATGTTGTAATTTAAGAACGATCCAATGACAGATAAAAGCTCCCGGTCTAGCGTTGCACAGTCCCATATGCTCTATCCGGTAAATCAGCAGGCAAACTTGACTCGTAGTCTTGAACCAAATGAATTTGCAACGGGGGGCTTCATCAAGCAGCAGCAGCATAAGAACGAGAGTCGAGACCGATCCCCCCAAATTAGATGTTCGACACGCTCAATGCCATCACCTTGCACTGTTCATTCATGGCTAGAAGTTGAGCCTCTTTCTTGTCGAGAAGAGCACTCAGCCTCACGTTTTCTTCCATAAGCTTTTGAACTTCAGCCTCTTTCTGCATTTTCTCACCTTCTAATTGTGTTGTTTTCGCGACCAATCTGTTTTAAACAACCATCGGGTAAATATAAAATAAAAGCTTTTCCAGGTAAGAGAGTTGATTTTGAAGACCACAAACAGATGGTGCAAAAATAACAGCTGAATTTTGGGCACCGAAATAAGATGTTGATGTAATTTTGCCCATCAAAAAGAGACCATATTATAGAAATTAGAACAAGAGAATCATCTATGTAACAAATGCTAGATCAGAAGTGCAAAAGAAAGTTTTTCAAAGCATGTAGCTTGTAACATAACCAACCAAATGATACAGACGAATGGTTTATGATCAAGAGATATAAGATAATAGCATTAGAAATGTATGGAACACACGACGAAACAACTGACCGTTCAAATAGCCTCTCGATCGTTTGGAATTGCTTTTCTGATGAAAGGAGTGTTTGTCGTACAGTAATGAGACTGCTCACATATGATTTTAGGGACTCAAATTCCCGCTTCACGCGACAAAGCTCCTGTTCGTTTTCTGCAGCTCGTTGCCTCTGTCTAGATGTTTCTTCAACCAAATCATCAACTCTCTGCCTCATTTCATTTAGAATACTATTTGTACCAATAGCAAACATTTCCATCTCCTCCAACTTCACAGACATGTTCTCGATCTGAACTGACTTTTTCTTGATCTCCTCCAGACTTGAGCTTACCTTTTCTTTCTCAATTGCAGTTTCAGATTCTGCCAGTAGAACTCTTTTAACAAGAACTTCCATCACATCAGTGACCATCTGAACAGATTTGAGTATTTCACCAATGTAAGCAGCATCTTGATCATCCAAAGAACCGTGTTGCTTTTTTATTTCAATCCAAATATCTTCATCTGGACCATCAAAGGAAGAAAGATCAACATTTTTAGACCAAGCAGACAATGGTGTACCATTTTTGTCAACAAGCCCAGCCCCTTCTAATTGCTTGATACCACATGATGTATGGGCTAAATGAGGAACGGCCATGAGTCTTGCTTTAGATTTCAAGTATGTCAACAATGTAGCAGTTGTCTTAACTCTCCGCCAGAGAACCTCCAACTCCTTTTTAGACTCTTCCTCAGACCCCTCTATGCAAGCCTTAACCTCCATAAGTTTTGCTTGCAACACATCCACTTGGGATTGGCGTTGTTCCATCTCCTGCTTCCAAATATCATGCGTTTGGCAAAGCTGCGTTTTCAAAGTCGACAAGTCAACATCTTCTCCTGCTGCCATCCCCTGTCCGAAGTTGTGCAAATTTGGTACAATAGAAAACGAGTCCATATCAAGATACAAATACATAGAAGAAACATATAGCATAACTACTAAAGGCAAAGATCCCCCACAATTCTCGCCCACGCGAAGCTCAATAAAGAATTATGAGGAGAAAGATCATAGAGGTTACAAATTGGTTACAGTGTTCAACAAAATTCCATCTTGCAATTGAAAGCGTATAAATGGTGTCTAGTAAAAGCAGTTTAAAAGCCATCCCTATTTTTTTTCCCAATAAATTAATCCCTACTAGTTTAACCACACGAGATTAACCCCATTAAGCTTTACGGGTTATCATCCTCCCAAGTTTATAATGTACCATGACTAACATGAAGACCAAGCTACGTGTGTCTATATGCATTCAAACATAGTTCTTCCATTCTTGGTTTTCAAGCCAAAACAACCCAAAACTTAAAAAATAATATTAAAAAGAAGATCATACTAATTAGAATTTAATATTTATATATATATATATAGATATATTAGGTCAAAATTCATCACTAAAACTTGGGATTAAATAATGCACAACACAAGCATTCGATAAATAGTAGTGGTGAATTAAAACGATAATCAGAATGCATTACGTAATTCGAATCAGCAATCCAATTAAAAATCTTGAATTTTAAGAAATAAAGGGTGCGAAATTGAACCGAAAATCTTCATCCTAATTAAAAGAAATTAAAACAATAAATCTAGAAACCCTAATTAATTACCCTAGAGCGAAAAACCTAATTGACAAATCTCCAGATTAAACACAATCTGATCTTAATTGAAAGCAAGAGGACCAAATAAATTAAAACTGCTCAAAAAAATTAACAGCATGGCTTCTTTAATGGAAACACAAAGAGGACCATGATTAAGGAAAAAACCAAGCTTCTGCGGGAAATTAAAACAAAAAAACAAAACAAAATTAATTTCGAACATAAGGAGGTGAAAATAGAGCTGAGAAACGAAGAAAAACCTTGCGAATTTGAAGGAAAAGCAAGGAACTTCGATGGGTTTTGAATTCAGGAGCTGAACATGCGCTGATTTCTCTTCCTTTCGTCAGGAAAGCAGCTTTTGATTAATGTGAACTAAAGGAATAATCGCAATGAGAGAGAGAGAGAGAGAGAGGAGAGAGAAACAACTTTTGGTCCTTCTCTCCCGTTGACAGAAAAGGTATCAACGACATGCTTTTATTATTGATTTTTGTGCCCGATGTGTCGTTTGGTGCGAGGAAGAAGGTAGCATGTCGTTTTTGTCCAAAGAAGACAGCGTGTCGTTTAAGTGGTGTAGTAAACGACACCGCATGATATAATATGCGTAGTTTGTTGTTCAGACGACAAAGAAGGCAGGAAAACGACGCGTTTCAGTTTTTCTTGTCGCTTTACTCTGAAAGAAAAAAAGTAACTAGGTGTCGTTATTTCTAAAGGAGGAGGAGAAACGACAGCTTCAAAACTACGTGTCGTGTTTTGTGTTTTGTGGAAACGACATGTCGATTTTCTCTCCATAAAGCTGTACTGAAATAAACGACATTACATTTTCGTTTCGTTGTGAGACCAAAAAAAAAAAAAAAAAGGACTAGTCATCATACAAGTGTAAACGAATAAACGACATGTGATTATGTTGTTTATGACTACAAACAAAACGCTCTTTTTAAGTCTTTTGAGCACTATATCAATTGCAATTATATTGGGAAATAAAACCCTTACCATTATAATAAACAAATATCAAATACGAGTTAATATTCATATCCATCAATGATGAAATCTTTTGTGGTTACAGATATAGTCTAGTAGTAATTTCATACCTAACTCTATCATAAAGTATAGAGTTTAAATCTTTATCGACAAATTCTTAAAAAAAGGATGAAAGTCTTCTTTTTTGCAAAACAATACGAGATATTCATGTTCTTTCATTTCTACATACTTTTTGTTCTTCAACAATTACTATGCTACAAGACTTCAAGCTCATAAAATGGACTTGTCAAAAAACAAAGAAATTCATAAAATGGGGCTCTTCTACCAATATTGCAAGATGAACTCTTATTTACAACCAACTTAGACTCTAGTATGAGATGTTACATTTTGCCATACCTAGTCCTAGTAAAATATATCACAATGTTTGGCACCCAAAAAAAAAAAAAAAGCAAGATAAACTTATATTTACAATTAATTGAAAGAAAAATACAAAGCTGGCATAAAAAGATGTAGAACCTAACAAGAACTATTAAGAGATGTCACATTTTCAACCTAGATTAAAATACACCATAATTTTTTGCCAAAAAAAAAAAGGGTAGTCTATGAGAAAGATTGAACCACAGAAGAAGTGGTAACCAATCCGGAGAGAAGAGCCACAAGGAGAGCATTGTTGTAAGTGCTTGGTTCACTTTGCATAGAGTTGTTCCGGTAATCAACATACGTATCATTGAAGAAAGGTCCACCAACTAGTGCACCAACAGCTAAATTCGGGTTGGGTTCGGGTGAGTACAGCCATTTGAATCCATCTCTACACCCGGTTTCCGCATCGACGGGAATAGAAGATCCCCTATGGTGCACATAACGAGGGTAGTTACTTCCGTATCCAACAAGGTAGCTCATCTCCATGGGATTTTGGCCCAACACATAATCTGCCTGAAAAGCATTTTCCATTTTTATTTTTTGGTTAGGAACTGATGCATAAATTTTCGGCGTTTTGAGCTTCATTGCCAATTAATTGTTGTACCTGCGATTTAGCGAATTCGCGAAGATCTTCTGGCTTGTAGGTTTCGCCGTCGCAGTAGAGAATTTCGGTTTGGGATGTGAGCATGTAGTCACTGTAAAGAACAGCTAGGAATGCAGAAGCCATGGAATGTTGTAGGCTATGCCAATTTATTACCCAAATCAAGCCATCTACGTCCAAAGGTAAACACAATAACATGAAACCAGTTTTGTTATGTTGAGAGGCAAAATAACTTTAAAGGTTTCCCTTTTCCTATTATCAGTTCATAATAGGGAAAATCATAAATTCCTTTCCTAAATTCAAGTAAAATTCAATAGTTGCTCGAATTACAGAAATATCCCTTCAGAAGGTTAATTCCTTTAGAACTCTCCCCTTGTACCTTTTAGTTGACATAATATCATAACGTTGGTGAAGACGCAAAGTTTATCTTGACAAACCCCTTTCGTCATGTCTAATTTTGATCGAATCTCGCATTAGGGATAAAAATTTTAAGGGAATGACAACCTGAGCAGATCTTTTTGTAATTCTTAAGAGTGTACTAGTGAACACTGATTTCACTTAAGAACCAGGGAGGAATCAAAGTAGTCCTTTAAAAGAGAGGACTAAAGAAGAACATTACTTTGTGTTCGGCTTGATGTGGCTGTTGGTGAATCCGGCAGAAGCTCACACATGACAACCTCAGCGGTCTTTCTGTACATCTGGAGATCAATGTTCTCAGCACCCGAGATCCCTTTGGCGCCAAAGTAACTGATCCTGGATAGAAGAACCTGCCTCAAATTGCAAATAATGTTAAAACAAGATTTGTGGAGATCAGCTTGATATGTATCCTCTTTCCATTCCAATTGTTTCTAATCTTGACAAAGGCAATCTATAAGCAATTATTCCAATTATTTTTCTGACTCCGTCACTGATCACTATAGTTTAAGCCTATGCAAAAGCATCACTATACTAAATGTAAGTAAACCAAGAAACGAGAAGGAAATAAGTAAGAACATTGTGTGATGATACATACCTGTGTTCCAGCATGCTTATCATCCCAACTAAACCAGCTTGGACTTCCCCAACTAGAAAATGCTTGCCCGTTTATTTCGGTTACGTAATTGAGATATGACTCGTCTCCGGTTGCATGATGTAACCAGGCAGCCGCCCACAGGAGCTCATCGCCATAGCCTGTCGAGTTGTAGTACTTCTGAACTTGGGGAATGCTGAGACTATAAGAACCTCTAAAAGTATCTGCAAAGGTAAAGAGCTGCTGGGCATGCATGAGGAGCAGATTAGAATAAGAAGAGTTGACTTTCTTGAAGACAAGAGATGCCGACGCCATAGCTGCCGCGGTTTCTGCTGCTACTTCTGTTCCTGGGAAGGATGTGTTGATTTGTAAAGCTGGCCTTTTCTCTGTCATGGTTTCGGGTCTTTGCCAACAGTTGTGGTCTACTTCAGGATCACCCACCTTCATCCAAACATATGAATATAACACTAATCAATTCAAGCACCTGACATTTAGATTAACTCGGTAAATAATTATATTATATTATCTTGTTAGAAATTCAGAAATGTGATTTTGAGCAACTGGGATTTTGGGAAACCTGAATATAGAGCACATTGGGACAAGGATGAGCATTAATGAGGTAATCAGTGATCCACTTGAGGGAGTCATGAGCAAACCCGAGCTGCTTCACGGCATCCATTTGGTCTCCATATTCAAGGATTGCCCATGACAAAATTGTTGCTGTGAAAGCCATTGGGAGACCGAACTTAATGAGATCACCTGCGTCGTACATTCCCTTTGACAAATCCAAGTTCTCATCACTCCCATCTTGTAGCCCGGAATCTCCTCTCCACCAAATCCTATTATCCACAAGCTTACCAGCTAGGACAAAACAAGTTCTAGTTCAATTCTTGGACTTTAAAATTAAGGCCAAAAATAGTGTCTTTGCTTGCTGAAAGCAGACTAAAATTAAGAACATAACTGGTCTCCATACTTGATGAAGTTTTTATTTCCGTTTACTACTATTTCATACAAAGATAATTTTTAGAAAATCTTCTTTTAGCTCATTTTTGTGAAAAGATTTAACATTAATAAAAAAGGGACAAAGTAGAACCTTTTAGTAGATTTACAAGAAAATGTCAAATTAAGGTTAACGGCTGCCTCTCTATAGTTCTTGCTAAAAAAGTTCACATTTCCCTTAACTACCATATTACCAAACAAAAATTACTTTACCAAAATCTCCTACTAGCTTATTTATGTTTAACAACAAATAATAAAAAGGACTTAAAAAAACCTTCAAGTAATTCGAAACAAACAGTAAAAGTACTTTAAACCATAACACAATTCAACAACAGAATTTGTTCTTTGAATTAGCAACAAGGGGATGCTCTATATACATTTTTGGACATCAAAGAATCGCATTGCAATATCAAGAGCGTACGCATATTGAGCGACGACGGGACCTGGGCAATCGGGGACGCCACCTGTCTTGGACTTAGAGTGTTTGAAATAGCTCAAGAGAGTGAGCACGGAAGCTGAAGCTACAAGACCCACCAACACCAACACAAGTGTCCAACATAACCAGTCGTTGGACTTGGTTTCCTCACCTTTCTTGTGAGATTCCATTTTAGCTTCTCAATGTCTATATATTTCTCTGAGACATTTTCCCAAACATCTACTGAACTAGTTTCCTATGAGAACTTTGGTGGTTTTCGGTTATATAAGGAGTTAGTTATTGGACCCATGAATTTTTGGAATGACGGAATTGCCCTTTAATTTAGGGGGTGTTTGGTGTGTAAGTTTGAGTTGAAATTGATAAGTTTAAATAGTAAATTTTGTTGACTTTTCAGAAAAGACAAAAAACTTTTTGAGAAAAAGACAAAAATTTTTGGAAAAAAAGACAAAAAAAAATTTAAACAAGACCGGTTACATAAATGAGGGTCAACAACTGTTGTTGGGGGGCTTGGGCAGGAGTAAAATTGGAAAGTGGAGACGTGGCCAAGAAGTGATACCGTTATGGACGGCCGGACAAGGATATCAATGTTGAAACAGCAGGTCTGGCTTGTCGTTTTCTACTGATCCCGGGCCATAGCCTCATGGGAACAATGCATTTGGTTTGTCGTTTTGTGTTTTACATGTCTTCTACTGTAATTAAAAAAATAATAATTTGTAATAAATTTTAAGGAGCATATATATGTTTTTTTTTTTTTTTTCTTTTTATTGGTTTAAAAAAATTGGTAAAGGTCTACGTTCTTACTGTACCAATGCAGATGCTTCAAAACGTGTGCTTAATGTTTGCACAACAATACAGACAATAGTTCTATATAAGATAGTATGGTTAATTTCATTTTTGTCTCTAAGCTATTAATTCAATTTTATTCTAGTAATGAACTTTAAAACATCTCAAAATTAGTTCTCAAACTATTTAATTTAAAAGGTCATTTTCTCGTGATATAGAAATAAAAATTAAAATAATTGTGAAATAAACAAATATATAAAAATGTCGATTGTCTAGAACCTATGATATTTATATGGGGTGGTGATATGTGTGCTAAACGAATTTTTATGCAATGAAACATGGTAGGTTAACGCCAAATTCCCCCTAACTATTTTTCATTTTCTTATTGGGTATGTAACATCTTATACTCTACATTGTAAATTATTAGACATATTGCATTTTGGATGTTCTCAATACTATACTTTTTAAGTTTTAATTTCATACCATATTCATATTTTTAATCAATGAAATTATGATTCATCACTTAAATGACAAACTTTAGTAATTATGAGTTTACCAAAGAGAAAATATAGATTTGATACAAAATTGAGTAGGGTATATATCGAGAACATCTAATATTGTGTATTCTCTAATATTGTGTATGGTCTATGTCTTTTAGTAAGTATAAAATACAAGGTATAAAATAACCTTTTTTTTTTTTTAGTTGGGCTAAATTTATGGATGAAATCATACTAAAAACATCGCTACAAACAATGAGATAACTAGCTTAGTAATTACCGGCCTTGTCATTTGTCATGTGATCTCACTCAAAAACTTCACAGTGTATAAAATTGTCTACTTTTAACAAATTCATTGGATGCTTTACGATTAAAAAGACCATTCAATACATAGTTAATTAGTGCATTCACTCCTTGGTTAGGTATAATTGCTTTATTCAAATTCCATGAAACAAAAGTAAGCTTGTGAGTTGCTTCCATTTGAATTAAGCATATACTTAAACCATACATTATCAAATCATATATGGTACAAAAATTTTGTCAAATTAGAATCATATTTTAAATAGAGTATGACGAAACTTTATGACACTTTCAAAAAAAAAATATTAATGAAGTTACAATAATTTTTAAAAAATAAAAATAATAACCTAACCGAAAGTACAATGTTTAATTAGAACCATATTTTAAACCAAGTTTGACGAAACTTTATGAAGATACAATAATTAAAAAAATCTACCCTTCTGTTAGGTTTTTCTTCTTCATGTCTTACTTAAAGATACTAAAAAAAAAATGGTCGAACTCAGGCGATACATAGATAAAATATTGCATCCTAATAGTTTCATAACCTACCCCTTGTTGGGATCTAAATGTGCCCTAAGGATAGAAAATCAATATTAGGGATTTTCTGTAAATATGACATTTTGATATTAATAAGAGGAGGTTATTCATGTTTAATAAGATGTGTCCTATTTACTTTCATTTGTTGATTGTATGGTTATTTTGAGCAAACATAAAATACTCCTTGACTGTTGGTAATATATCAGATTACCATATGTATACGGGATATACATAGAAGACGTGGTAATTTGATAACAGTCTAAATAAATAGTCTGCAATCGATGGAATAAGATTTGGGGATCTTATTCATGATAAGATTGTACAAGTTGTCTACTTCCTTGGAGGGATGGTTTGTCTTGACCATCGGATAGGTTCCGAGTAGAAACTTTAATGTATACCAGTATTGAGGTATGACATTGAACTGGACCTAAAGTGTTAATTGATTCGGTTTAATAATTCCGTTTATAAGAATCAATGACACTTTGATTATCATCCTGCATTAATCTTAATCCTGAAATGATTACTTGAATTCGCATCCATGACTTTTGTACTTTAATGAACTACAGGTGAGACACTGTTAATTCATGGTCAATATACTTGTGTTTTGGGTGCATGACTTGTGGATGGAGAAATCAAGATTCATAGATATGGAAGAAAAATTTTGTTTCAAAATTATTCAAATAAATTCCGAACATTAAATTATTAATTGATTTAAATAATGGAGATTATTTCATGTACTTTTCTTTCCTAATTAAAAGTGGTTCACGTTTTTTTGAGGAAATGAAATTTGAAATATTTCATTGATTTAAATTAATCAATATGGTTAATGTTTATGGAAAATATTAATTCAAATAAGTGAATCTTATTTAAATTCAAAAATGTTTAAAAGGAATTTGAATCTAGATAGGACTATGATATTTTGACTAGTCTAGATTCTTGATTTAAAATTTGAATCACCAATCTAGCTTAACAAACTCAATGTGCCGAATTTTTTGAGGAAGATTTCCTCTTTGAAAAACGTTTTTAGGTTCAATGAATCTAGCCATAAAGTTGTATGATCTTTTGATTCAAAATTTATCCAGAAAAATAATAATTATTTTTTTTTTAGATGAATTTTGAAAAAGGATTGGACTTCTATATAAAGGCTAGGGATTCATGAAAAACTAATTTTTTTGAATTTTTGGTAATTTTTTTTTAAGAGCAAAAAACATTTTTGAAGAAAAGGAAAAAATTTAGTTTTTTCGGAACATCAAAAAATTCGGCTATCTTGTGAGAAAGAAAAAGAGAGAAAATTCTATTGAACCAAAACTGAGAGGAAGGTTAAACCGAGTGATTATTTTCATTAGGAGGTTAACTGGTTCCTGTTTTGCAGTTTTGAAGGAAGAAAGTTGATCATATTCTCAACGAGATACATCGGAATTGAGAAGGAGGGATCTAAACTTCGAAAAGCATTACCAGTCGCTTGGATTCATAGAACGTGTGCCCACACACACTCTGAGACGTGGAACTCGAGAATAATAGAGAAGACACGTTGGTCAAACGCTCTAGTAATTCCGGAATCCAAGAATAAAGGTACGCTTGATCATAAATTTAATTTATTGTTATATGCATCATGAGATTCTTTTCCGGAAACGGCATAAAAATTTTAAAACTTCCGCTGCGCCGTAACTCTGATTACCGATCCGATTTTTTCAACACCCCTAAATTCTTGGTAAATAATATTTTAAAAAAAAAATCCTTAAATAAATAATATTAAAATTTTTATGAGATTATTTTTCTTAAGAGTAATTGGCCTAAATGGTTCTTGAACTATTTAAGAAGTAACATTTGGATCCCTTTTTTTTTTTTTTTTTTTGTGATGATCTTAAACTCTCCAAAAAGATGACGGTTTAGTCTTTTCCATCTAGTTCCATTAAAAAACTCACGGAATGGTCACGTGAGAAGCACGTTTTGTGCTTTTTGAAAGAAAATACCCATAAAATGACGAAAATATCCTTATTCATATACAACCGGAGATCTGGGTTTCAAGCCCCCCCCCCCCCCCCCCCCCCCCCCCACTGCTGCCGTCATATGGGTTCAGCCCCCCACACGATCTGGGTTTTGGCCCACCTGCCACCCCAAAATTTTGATCTGGGTTCCCCCACCTCTTCGTTGACAAACCCAAAGAACCACCCCCCCTGTGGACCAGATCACCCCACCCTCTCCCCATCGCCCAGATGATCTTTGGAGAGAAAGATATATGAATTTTACTTTTTTTTAATTTTTTTATGATTGAGAGAGGGGGAGAGATGAATTTTAATTTTTTTTAATTTTTAAATTAATTATTATTAAATTACTAAAATACCCTCTTAAATTAGATTAGATATAATGCACATGACTCATTCTGTTAGAAATTTAACGAAATTAGATGAAAAAAACCGAACCGTCACTTTTTTAGAGAGTTTAAGATCAACACGGCAAAAAAAAAAAAAAAAATAGGGACCAAAGTGTCACATCTTAAAGTGTTTAGGAATTATTTTGTTCAGTTACTCTTTTCTTAATTTTGTTAATGATAAGAGATTACAAGCATAAGCTAACGGTAATTTCATGCCTAATTACATCACACTCACAAGATATGGAGTTAGAATCCCTCATCGCCTAAAAAAATGTTAGTGATAAGGGAAAAGCACATGAATGACAAAAATTTAAATATCATTGTATTCACATTATATAAATATTTGATAATAGGTTAATACGAGACGAAAATAAATTTAAAATTCGTATGATATGGGTTAAGTGGAGGAATTTGTGTCATTTTGCTCGGTAGATAAAAAATAAAAAAGATAAGCTATTTGAGTAAGCATGTGTTTAGGGTGAAGGTTCCGTTCAATCCAAACCCAAAAAATTCAATTCATTTTTGTCTTTCTCTTGAAAGTTAACCTCAGTTTTACTATTCACAATTTTTGTAACTCAAACTTTAAAAATATATAACTTTGCATATACAAGTCCAAATGAGATGAAAATTTTTTTTATTTGTAAATTATATAGAATTTTGAGACGAACGAAACAATCTCCATAGTAATATTTTTTCCAAACACATTTCAAGTTTTTACACCTTTTAGTTTCAACAATTCAAATGCTTTACCAAACGCACATTCAGTTCAACTCAATGCTAATCTAAAAAATTCAAGCTCCATTTGGATTGTGTATCTGTTTTCGAAGAGGAAAATTTTCTTGTTCTAAACAAAAAATATTTTTATTTTGAGAATAATATGGTGTTTAGATATGTAAACAAATTTTCTTTTTTGAGAACAAAAAGTTATTTGGAATGAGAAAAAATGATATTGGGAATAGTACATTACGAGAAAATTTCAAAAAAATTCCTTTTCTTTTTTCATAACAGTACTGTATAAAGTATGTTTGAAAATAAAATAATTTTTTCCTTTTTAAAATGAGAAGAAAGATGTAAAAGTTTTAAAAAAAAATACTTTTTTATAAAAATTTTCCTATTTCAGAATTTGAACACCCCATTCAAAAGGTCAGTTTCAACCTGTGGAGCAAAGCTAATTTTCTAATGTAATGGGAAATGATAACTTCGGTCGTTGGTCTTTGGGCCTAAGAGATGAAAATGGGCCTGTTCCGAATGGCGTTGGTATCATGATAGGCCCATGGGCCCATAACCACCCCCACGAGTTAGCACGCCACGTGTTAGAGCGAGCGACAGGAAATTCCTAATTTTCAAACGACATGTCTGGAAGAAAAAACCCGATAACTGCTTCTTAGTCTCTGCTTTTCGTCACGCGTTTAATATTTCACACTCCAGAAGCATTTCTTCAAGGTGCCATTTCATCAGGTTATACGTGAGTTTCTTCTTCTTTCTTTCTTTTTATTTTTTTTTTATTTTTTAAATCTTCTCTTTTTTCATTTTCTCCTTTCCATAGACAGAAAAAATGGGGCAATAATACGAAACTTAATTGAATTTAAAAACCACTACCAATTTCTTTGATTTGTCTACGATAAAAACAAACTAAAAAAAAAAAAACTTAAATACTGAAAATTAATCTAATTAAAAATATTTCGGTTGCATATGAACATGGTGTTGCAAGATGGATGGTTATAAGGCTGCTTCTGTTTTAACATTTTCTTGTATTAGTTTCTTTTTCTTCTTCTTCTTTCTTTCTTCTTCTTTTTTTTTTTTTTTTTTAATTTTATTTAAATAATGATAATGAAACTTATGTTGTTGTGAAAAACAGTGTTAGTGAGGGGCTTTAATTAAACATGGAAGTTGAGCAACTGCAGATGAAGTCTGATCTTCTTGCCCTGAGACAATTATACGGCCTTCTTCAGAATATTATTGGATTTAGTATTCTTACCAAAAGCTTAGAAAATGTAAGCATTTGCACAAACATGATCTCTCTCTCTCATATACTCTTATTATGTTATTCAATATATGTACGAAATATATATATCTTTATAAATATGCTGATACAATATCTACATATCTAATAGCTAGACTAGATTTGGTTGTATTTTAACTGTGGTGTGTTTGATCTTCACTAAAGGATGGTAAGCTGTTAGATAAGGAAGCGTTGCAACTATTAAAGAATCTTCTAGATGATGCTAGAGAAAGGCTTTCTAAGAGCAGTACTAAGGTAAATAGTTAAAACTTTAATGATGTGATAACTTGAAATTTGTTTGACTTACAATGATTTTGAAAAGGCATAAACCTTATAATGTTATTATTATATTAAATAAATATGTAAATAAATCTCGAAACCGATCTGATCAAATAAATTAATTTATTTCTAACAGAGAAAGAAGTTGTATATGTTTTGACAGATGATGAGCCTAGCTCCAAAATCAGTTAATATCTTGAACAAGGAAGCTTCAAAGTGTGAACAAAAAAATAGAAATCACTTTGAACATGAGGCTACTAATGTCAAATTCCCCGTTGGCAATATAGCTAAAAAATCTGATGAGGAAGAGGCTGAATTTTCAAAAGAAGTGGTGAAGGCGATTGCAGAAATAGATTCCCGCATTTCGGATTTGCAACTTATGACCATGAATCCTGTCAAGAATTGTAACGAACCGCCGAGTCGACAAGCGAGTCAGCCTACAGTTCTTGGTAGAAATGATGAGTACTTGTCCAAGAAAGTCTTGAAGAACAACCAGACACTGAGTAAGTTAGGGAGTCAGCTAAACGGGAGTCAGACGAGTCAAGGAACGAGTTATGTCCACGGCTTGAGGTTGCCTGATCTGAGTCAAGACGAGCACGACTCGGGCACGAGTCCCCCTTTCGGAGTTATTCAGAACCATCCAACGGCTAAGAAAGTGAGTAGTACTACAACCCGGAAAACAATAACAAGACGTGTACCGTTAATCATGCCACCCCCAGATTATGATCATCACAAGATAATCATGAGGCCAACTTTGTTAATGGATCAACAGAACAATCAGAGAAGAAAATCAGATCCTTCCGAGAGTGAAACAGAAAGCGAAACAAGCCCGAATTCAATTTCTAGCCCGACAAGATCATCATCATCGACCACAGAAGATGATGATGAAAGTGAAACTAATCTACAAAGCAGCTCGTCCTATAGTACTCTGCCTATCCGAACTAACACGAGGAAAACATATTTTTCGAGACGAGAAAGGGATTCGGAGAAAGGAATCGGAGGACTTAAGCGGATTAAGAACAAGTTAGGGCTCATTTTCCACCATCACCATCACCACCACCATCACTACCATGATCACGATGACCGGAATCGTAGCAACTGGAAGCTACTGCAGAGGACCTTTCACCCCAAGACTAAGGCGTTAAAGAATAATTACAAGCATAATGGGACTAGAAAATCGGTGGTTAAGAGTAGTAACAATAATACGAAGCGTGGTAGGGACACCGAACATTTTCATGCCCTGGTAGAGGGGCTAATGCAGCACGTCGGTGGCCGCGGCCGCGACCGGTTAAAGAAGCCGAAGGCGGGCAAAGGCGGCGGGAATAATAGGAGGTTGGGGAAGGGGATTGGTTTGTGGCAAAAGTTTGGAGGCCTTGGGAGGATGAAGATGGTTAATAGACGAGGCCGTGTTAGGATGGTAAGGCTTGCCAATAAGACACCAAAGTTGAAGTTGTGAGATAGTGAATTATCATATTTATGATTTTTTTTTTTTTTTTTTTGGTTATTATTGTATTTGATATGGACTCTTTTCTTTTTTTTTTTTTTTTTATTACTTTCTTATTATTTAGGGAGAGTAAAATTGGCGTTCGAAGCTTTTGAAATCCTTAATTAATAATCTAATATTCTTTACTCTTTAAGTTTACTGAAGAGGGGCAGAATTTTAAGAGAGAACACAAGATCAAATAAGTTAATATTTTTAATTTCTCTGTGCTTCATTTACGTTTTGCTTAAACGGTATGATATAATTTACTTGCCTTATCCGTGGTTAAAATGTTATTTACACATGTCTTCCTTTCCATCCTTCACTATCTTTCACTGTCACTTGTATAGTGTGTGTAGTTTAGTTCACCTTTTATTTAAAATGAATGCTGTAAATTTTAATATAAATCATCTTTAAATATATTATTAAACTTGTATTTGGTTCGTTGAAGATAAAATATTTAATTTGGAGTTGATTAACTTTTCAGTTATAAAATTTAATTGGAGTTAAATTTAAATATCAAACAAAGTCTAAGGCTCCGTTTTGAGCTCAAATTTTTTATCTTTTTCTGAAAAAATTATTTGTCTTTTCTAAAAAATCAACAAAAATTACTATTCAAACTTAAAAATTTCAACTCAACTCAAACACCAAACACCCTCTAAATATTTGACCTAACAATTAGAAAACAATTTTTTATTTGTGAAAAAAATATTAAAAAGAGATCATACATTGTAGATTCACGAAAATAATTTTTTTTAGGAGGGACGTAATGTATTAATTATAGAATCCACTTAGATTTATTTACAAAACGACCCCGTAAAAGTAAGTAATCTACAAAGGGAATTTACTCAATATAGGCGTACAGAGAGTGTACTGTGTTGTTTCTCCAATCTCCGTATCCAAGTTATATTCTTCGAAACCCTCTTTGTACGGTTGTACGTGTACCTTCCTCCTCCTTCCTTCCTTTTCTTTTTCTCTCTTGTACCAGGGCAAGAAAATATCTCCGAGATTTTCCCGAGAAAGTGGAGGAAAGCTAGCAATGGGAGAAGGGAGAGAAGGGGACTGGGAATGCGGAGGATGCAAGAACAGGAACTACGCCTTCAGGTCCT
Source organism: Ficus carica (assembly GCA_009761775.1). Lineage (NCBI taxonomy): Eukaryota > Viridiplantae > Streptophyta > Magnoliopsida > Rosales > Moraceae > Ficus > Ficus carica. The sequence continues at coordinate 25,255,627 of CM019743.1, read as the reverse complement.
TCTGCAACCGCTGTAAGCAGCCTCGCCTCCTCGTCGACGTCAACACCCCCGCCGACTCCAAGTGGCTCCCCCGCATCGGCGATTGGATCTGCACCGGTTAGCCGAAATCTCTCTTTGGATTTGTTTTTGCGTATTTTGATTTTTTTTTTTTTTTTTTTTTTGGAGTTTTTGGTTCGACCATGGGAATCGTGTGTTATGCTCTGTTTGATTAATTTTTTCAGTTCTTTACTGGTTTTGGATATGAGATTGATGAAATTATGTTTAGCTTTTGATTCGATTTGTGGAATTCTTGGCTACGAGTATCAGGATCAAGTCAGTTCTTTGCTGGTTTTGGATTTTAGAATGATGAAATTAGTTGAATTCGAGAGAGAATAGTGTAACATAAATTATGTGACATGAGATTCCGACATTTTCTCCCCTATATCGTTGTTGGAATTCATTATTGATTGATTGATTCGATCTATTGAAATTTTGGTTTTTATAGTCAAATTGGGCAAAAATAGTGTAAATATGTGACTTGGTTTCACCATTCCTTATTGGAAGGTGTTGAAATCAAAACTTTTACCTCTTATTTATCTTTTTAGATCTTGTTGGTTGGCCCCAATTATCAGAAATTAAAATTTATTCTGTAGTCAAATTCGAGCAAAAACGGAGGAAATTATGTGACTGAAGATTTTGCCATTTCTTTTTCAAACTTCCTTATTCGAAGGTATTGAGACTGCAATTAGAGTTGATTTTCAAGTACATTTTTTTGGCCTCAATTATAAGGACCTTAATTTCATTATTGAGGAAGAACCTTCAATTCAATGATATTTTGCCCCCCCCCCCCCCCCCCCCCAAAAAAAAAGAAAAAAAAGACATTTTGCTTTTCCTGTAGATTTGTTTTGTCCACTTATCACAATTAATTATTGTGCAATCACATTTTAAAACGTGACAATTTACAATGGTGTGCTTTTGTCAAATTCACTGGTCACTTACGAGTTAAATAGGCCAGTTAATTCATAGTGAATTAGGATATACACTCGCCACTCGGTGGTTGGGTATCATTCAAATACATGAAACCAAATAAGCTTGTGGATTGCTCACTTTTGAGCTCAGCATATGCCTAATCAGTTTGTAGGAGTTGTGTTCTGGTGCTTCTATTCTACCTCTTGCATTTTATTATCCAGATTTTAATAGTTTTGGAACTTATAAATTATTAAAATAATCACTTTTGTTTTTCCTGTAGATTTAATTGTCTACTTCTTATCACCTTCGTCCTTGTGTCTGTTTTCTTAGCGATGTCTAAAAACCCCCTTTGTCTTCAGACCATAATTGGGCAGCAGAAAAACTGTGTTTGATTTGTCGTATTTAATTTTCAAATTATGTGATTAATCTATTTTTTTTAAGATATGAAGTAACTAAATGATGTGTTAATGAAGGCCTGAAAAGGGTTGTGAGTTGCCTGCTTCACGCATATTTATTTTTTGAGTTTAGGAACTTGCTATCAGATTAGGTTGAGTGGTTTGTGTTTTTTGTATGTGTGGGTTTGGTGTTGGGATGGACACGGGTTGGTGTGCGTATACATGGCTTCCTTTCCTTCTTCCTGGCTGCATTCTGGGTATGGGTTTGTATGGCAAATGGAACAATAGGTTGCACTAACAACAATTATGCATCAAGAGAAAAGTGCAAAAAGTGCGGGCAACCAAAGGAGGTAGCAGCAATGCCAGCGATTGCAATGCCTGGAGCTACTCTCCCAACTTATTCGCATTATTTTGCCAGGGTCCAAGGAGGAGCAGACCAAAGGATGGGATTAACAGGCAATGGTGCTCTCCAACAATCTCTTCCTTTGGCCTCTAACTGGCCTCCCGTCGGAGCCGATAAGTATGGAATTCTTCCACCTTCTGCTTGGTCCTTAGTTGGGAACCCTAATGCTGGACTTCCATACGCAAACCCTAGTAATCAGCTACTTTCAGTTCCTAAAGGATGGCGGAATGGTGACTGGATCTGTAGCTGTGGTTTCCATAATTACTCTTCTCGTGCACAGGTATGGTGATGCTAGCTGGCATTCCTATAGTTGAATACTTTTACCATACATTTTCTGTTGGTGGTTATCTTAGCTGTCTGATCTAGTTTTCGTTTTGCTGCAGTGCAAGAAATGCAATGCTTCTCCACCAGGTTGGTTCTTTCTTGATCTAGTTTGGACCTAAGGGCTCCTCAAAAGTTTTCTAATTACATTATCTATATAGAGTTTTTTTTTTTTATATAATAATTTTGATACTACGCAAAGTTTAACTTTTAAGTATAGTAATATTTTAAACTTTAAGACCTTGAATAAACCAAAAAATAAATAAATAATGAATTACTATGTAAATTCATAATTTTGGGATTCAAAACTTTAAAAAGTGAATAAGACTCTAGTACATGGCCAAACTCAGTTTATTTGGAAGAAAAATAAAATAGATAAATAGATAAACAAATGTTGATGAGAGAGACAGAGAATTTAAGAGTACTAGTTGTACTGTAATTTTAGTCCCAAATTTTGATTAATTAGTACCCCTGCAAACATTTTTGCACGGTCACTGGCAATTTTAGAATATGGATATTTTGCTCCGGGTACAGTAGTTATTGTAGTGTTTTGGGTCATTTTAATGCTCAAAATTAATAAAATGTTACCTATAACTAATTTATTATATGTCTTTTCACTTTAATTTTCTTCTTTGTCCGTCATAAAGGATTGGGAACAAAGCGATTAGCATCCGAGGAGTTTGTTAATGATTGGGACAACAAGAGGTTGAACATAGGACTTGTGAGGATTTTGCCTTTACTATTATTCAAGATTATTTGTCTTGATGGTGCCATAGCATGCCGTCCTTCTCTTCTTTTCTCTTATTTATTTACTCTGGATCTGCAGACCAACGGGCCACAACCATCATCATACCAGGGTTTTGAGTGTCCGATGGGCACTATTGCTGACTCCAACCCTGGAGCATACACTTCCTTCTCCAATGCCGGTTCAGGTGTGGCTCCTAGTTTACAAGTTTCCATGCTATTGCCACAGCATGCAACTACACCCACACTTCTTGGAAAGGGGTAAGTTGGGATTAATTGTTGCTTTTAAATATGCATTTCAGAAGTCTAGGATTATGTGTGATTTATCTAGGTAGAAAATGTGGTGCTAGGGTCATGATGTGTCACAACCTAAACTACTTGGCACGCAGGGAATTTTGATGGTTTTGTTAATTAGTTAATTCCTTACTAAATCCACGTGTTGTTTAGATTGATATGACTACTATATGTCTTTCCATACAATAGGTTAAGTTTTCTTGCATAAGAATAATTTGATCACTTTCCCCTCCAAAGAAAGGGGTGAATAAGAAGAAGAGAGAGTGAATAATTTCGTCACTTTTGTTCCCTAGCAGTGCAAAGCAATGGCGAGAAGGGGATTGGATGTGCACAAATTGCAACAACCATAATTATGCATCTCGATCACATTGTAATAGGTTAGTATCTAAAAGGTTTTTACTAACGCTTTTCACTTCCAATCTTTTTCTGTTATTTGATTTCTTATGGATTTTGATTTTGCCCATTTTGTTGTGCATAATTACTCTCAATTCTCTACCTTTAGCTCTGATTATTGGAGCCGTATAAAGCTCATTTACAACGAAACAAAAAAGCATTTGAAAACCCTGTCAGTGGTTCTTTTCTTTGCTCTTTTATAAATCATGGGCGTTAAAGACTGTCGGAATTAGTTGGTTACCTCATTTAGGTTTTTTTTTTTTTGGGTTAAAATCCTCAAATTTTTCTATACTTATAATTTCTTCTTGGAAAGGGAATTTGTTACCCCTTTTTAGGTTTCTTGTTCAACGTCCTCACATTGTTTTAAACTCATCTTTAATAGGTGCAAGACTGAAAAAGAGGCAGTTTCGCAGTCAGTCAATGCCGTATAGCTGCTTGTACTCCATATTCTATTTGTTGTATCTTTAATATTTAAGAGATTCTTTTTTATTTTTCCTTTCCCTTTTTTTGGCATAATGCTTGAGGAATGATGAAGAGATTGTCCAAAGTGATGTTTTGATCCAATGAAATTGTAGTAGAAGTTAGCGAGATATGTTTCTATGAAAAGAGGATGTAATCAAATCAACATTTTACAGTTTGATAATTTCCATCTAATAGTGAAAGCGTGGGTGTGTATTGTTGGAGCGTTTATCCTCCTAAATGTTATCTTTTTATTCTTGCGTCTACAGAACTCACCTTTCTAGATCTCCTGCTCTTAATTTATTGACGTTATTTGAGTATCGTGTTAGGACCTCGACTCTAATCCCAGCTCATGTCAAGTGAGTCGAGTTGGTTGATCCATTCTCTTATTTGTTCCGACCGAGTACACAATCCCGTTATCGCACATATGTGGTCAGCTTGTCAGGTAATTGTGTGCTTGCTTTGAATGTAATTTGCTAGTTGAGGTTTCATTGACGTTCGCAAGTCAAAGCTATAAAAGCATTGTTTCCTTTATTTGGGTTTGTAATGAAATCTTATTTTTTTCAAAAAAAAAAAAAAAAAATTGAAGAAGGTGACTGTGGATGACTATAACTATTGCATAATCTGTGAATCCGAGACCAGATCTACAAAACCTCTGAGAACAGAAATTACCCAGAAAAGAAAAGTAGGTTGCTTGGTGAAGAACATAACAGATACTGGCGATTCTGTCCGAGAATGTGATCAAGAAGAACCCTTGAACAGGGAATCAGGAGAAAGAGGAGGAGAATCCAGCTGGTAAAGATTGAGCGACGGCCCTACAAACCGGAAAAATATCCACCCTCCAATGACGATGAAGATCGAGGCATAAGCAAACTTGTTGAGCCAAAACAGCAAGCCTTTCTCTCCCATATAGAGCTCCATGACCTTCTCTGCTGCACTCATGTCTTCCCACTTCTTCACTGGAGCCTTCTCCGCGGCCTTTGCAACCCGTCTGTCGCCGTTGTCGTCATCATCTCTTTGCTGCCTCGAGCGCCTTTTTGACCGTCTCCTGAAGCGCACCTCAACGGTTTCTGGGGGCGGGGTTATTTGTGGCCGTGGAAGGCTGTTGCTGTCCGGGACACTGGACTCATCAGTATTACTGCTGCTGCTGCTGCTGCTAATGGGGCCGAACTTGAGTTGTTTTCGGCGGCAGGGCGAGAATATCGGATAATTCACGGTGGTTGAATGCTTGGTGAGGCTGAGGGTGGTCGGTAATGGTGGTTTTGTGACGAGGGAACGGAGGAGTTTGGCTTCCATTGGCTTTGGCTTTGTGTAGCAGAAACAGCAGGGGAGTGGATGGATGGATGGATGGATGGACTTGCCTGTTATCCATTTATATTCTCTTTCTTCCACATTGGCAGTTAATTTACGTATAAGCAAATTGGGCTTCATCGGGAAATGGGCCCTTTTCCAGTCTTCTTGGGTTTCGTTATATTTGAAACATGTTATTTATTATGATTTCTCCTCAGGGAACCATGATTCAAACGAAAATGCATATCAATATCAAAGAGGAATCTTATGGTACATAACATAATCATGGCCTAAAACCGATTCTATCAATAAGAGTTTTGATTATAGAATTGCCAAATGCGGAGGAAGACATGTTACCTAAACTCTTTGAAAATATTTTTGGACATTAGTGATGTTAAAAGAGAGAAAGAGGTAATAGAAACATTATTTTATATGTATATCCTATGTTATAAGACTCGTTTCTTTTTAGTAGTATGTGGTGTTAAACATGACTTACATTTTTGCATTGTTCGAGCTTTCTGAGCTGATTTAGAAGCATTCCATTTTTATAAGGATAACCAATTTATGAATATAGCATTTTTATGAAATTAAAGTAAGTTATAGTAAGATTTTAAAATGTTTAAAGTAAATAATTGTAAATAGCAAATTTTCGTTAATGAATTAATCTATAATTTTTGTTTTTTTAATAATTTTGGTCATTTGACACTAAAATTGATGGAGGGTTACATTAAATAAAAATAAATAAAAAATGAAAACCTCTTAAAAAAAACTCTTGAAAATTATAACAATAGTATTTCTTTTAATTTTGCAGGTATTATTTTTAAAATCTTTTGTCCATTTTCATTTTGATTGATCCTTGAATTTTTGCTATTTAATAGTTTTAATCCCAACATTTGAAAATGTCCTCTATGTATTGGAGATTCAATTTTCGTTATTGCATTTTTTTTTCCGGTATGCGTTGGGCTATGAGCCCGTGACTCCTGTATTCTATAAACTATTGCTCACATAAAAACAAGTTTTTTTTTTTTTTTTTTTCCTTTTTTTCTTTTTCTTTGAGGTTATGTCTTGTGTTCAACTCAGAAACACAGGGGGGGGGGGGGGGGGGGGGGGGGGGGAATAATAATAATAAAATTGTATTTGTTTAATTTAAACTAGGAAAGTGACTTGTACTTAATGTTATATTGGTGTGGTATTAGAGTACATTAATTGCTTTAACGATACCTTCTAATATCAACTACTTATTAATTTATCCCTATGTTTTTGAAACTAAAAGTATTCTCTAAATTTGAAAAACTTATTTTTTTCTATAAATTCAAATGGTGTCATTATAGTATGTACTAGTTTAATACCCGTGCATTGCACAGGAGAGGAAAATAAATAGATAAATAAATAAGAAAATTAAATAACATTTAATAATGAGAGTTGGTTATGATAAATAATATAATTACAATAAGTTTCCAAAAAATATAAACCAAAAAAAAAAAAAAAAAAGTCTTCAATAGTTCTCTTTGCATTCTCATTCCAAACCATCATCACCGTAAGCTAGAAAAACAAATTAACATAAATCAAAAAGCGAAAAACAAAATATATAAATCTAGGGAAAAAAAAAAGCTAGAAATAACTTATAAAAATAAAAAACAAAACAAAACAAAGCAGACCATACATATATTTTGCTCCATCTTTTTTATTTTTAATTTTTTTTTCAGGATCTCTCTCAATCATAAAAATGTAAACTAATAATAATAATAATAATATAAAAAAACTTTTATCCGGTGATGCAGAGATAAAGATAGAGAAATTAAAATAATTATGATAATTAAAAATAAAAAAAGAAAAAAAAAACCAAAAGGAGAAAAAAACTCAACAGGGGAAAAAAGATTGGAGAAAAATAACAAAACCAAAAACAGATTCTATTATTTTTTTATTTATTGTTTTTTACAAAAAATAAATAAATTTCAGTTAGATTATATACATATAAAACACAAAAATTAACTATAACATCTAAAAAAAACAAAACCCAACAAATGAAAAGGCCAAAAAACCAAGCACAAATCGAAAAAAGAGAATAAAAAAAATTTGAAAATTGAAAATGTGGAAACAAAAATCATTAAAAATTATAAAATAACAAAAATACGAAGAAAAGATGAATAAAAAACTAAACTTTAAAATTTAAATCTTAGAAAGCAGAAAAAAAAAACAGGAAAAAAAATAAAAGGAAAAAAAAAAACTAAAAAGGGAAAAAAATATTTAAAAAAAACAACAAAATCAAAAACAAATTATATTATTTTTTTTTGTTTATTTTTTTATAAAAAAAAAAAAAAAAGAAAAGAAAAGAAATAAATTTCAGTTTGATTATATACATACAAACATTGTATTTTAACACATCTTCAATGGACAAAATCAAAAATGCACATTAAAAGGGTAACAATGTCCAATTATTGTAGCTATCAGAAAAAGCAACTACAAAGAAAGGGTAAAATCATCCATAAATAATTTTAGATAGACAAAGTTGTCCCAACACTGTAGCAAGCTGTAAAAGTAACTAAAGCCCAAATGGAAAAATTGCCAATTGGAAAAAAAAAAAAAAAAAAAAAAAAGGTAAAACCAGAATAACAGTGTATCAAAGGAAAAAAGCAACTACAAATGAAAGGTAAAATCGTCCATTAATAATTTTAGAAGAACAAAGTTGTCCCAACACTGTATCAAACAGTAAAAGTAACTAAAACCCAAAGGCAAAATTGCCAATTGACCCAAAAAAATAAAGGGTAAAACCGACATAACACTGTAGTGAAGAAAAAATAAACTAGTGATGAAGGGCAAAAAAGTCAATACACTGTAAAAAAAAGTAAAAGTTACTGTATATTAATGTACATTACTGAAGCAAAATTATTGTACATTACTGTAGCTGAAGCAACGAAAAATAGGGGAAAAAAAAAAAAAGCAAAATATATTGTATATTACTGTTAAAGTAACAGTGAAACCCTTACATCCTTTTAGTATATTAAATAATTTGGTGTCCAAATTTAAATAAAACTATGAAAGTGAATTATACTTAATGTTATATTGGTGTGGTATTAGAGTACAATAATTGCATATAAATACCTTCTAATATAATATCAATTACTTATTAATTTATCCCTATATTTTTTAAAACTAAAAATATTATCTAAATTTTGAAAAACTTATTTCAATTATAAAGTCCAATGATATTTTTGTTGTTTTATTCTATAAATTGAGAAGTGGTTAAAATTAGAAGGTATAATTATGTAAATAACCTTACATTAGATCATATTCTAACACTGGTTTAAACTATTATAATGAACTTCATTTTAAATAACTGTACTTTGTCACTTATCCCATCTCATGTAATAATAAACATACGTCCTAACACTTTACGGGGGGAAAATCTTAAAAGAAAATTAGTGACCGGAAAATGTGTTGGCTATGTAAATTTATTTAGCAAATCAAAACGAATATCAAAAAATATATATATATATATATTTTTACTGATAAATATAGAATTAAGCTTAAATAAAGGAAGACATTTTTTTAATTATGGCCATGAATGAACTTATAATCCTTCTCAATCTCGTAATTTTGCAAACATTTGGCAGATCAAACAGATTGGTTTTTTTTTTTTTTTTTTTTTTTTTTGAAAAAGAAAAAGCATAATAATTATTAGATCAAGCTTTTTAAAAAAATAAGCTTTTTTTTTTTTTAGTGAATGTTAAAGAAATCAAAGCTTAAAGAATGCGGATTTTTTTCTTTTTGGTAGAAATAAATAAATTAATAAAGAAACGTCGTTTGTAATTTGTCCACAATTCTCATAAACCTTCTCCATCACAACCACCTCCTTCCCTGGGTGTGTGTTTGTATATTATATACACGCTCCTCATTCTCTCTCGTTTTCACGGGGGCTTTGCAAATTTGGGATTAAAATGAGATTCATTTTGCAAGACTAACCCCCAAAGAGAAAGCATTGCAAGGGCTAACCTCATTCATTAATGAGGCTTTTGTTTTCTCCAAAATACCCTTTACAAGTAAAAAATAAAAATAAAAGAAATATAATATATAAGAGGATCTAAAGGAAGGCGGGAAGGACCATCTTCTCTTACAAAAAAAAAAAAAAAAAAAAAAAAAACTGAAGAAACCCACTTTGTTCTTTCATTGGTTTCGTCTCCTTCACCACCTCAAAACTACCATCATTTTTCATCTCCATCATCCCCTCCAAAACGACCATCCTTATATTCGGGTTAACATCTTGCATCTTTTTCACATTCCAAGTATCGATTTCCAGCCACAAGGAGAGGAGAGGAAGTACAAAAAGTTCGTAAAATCTCTAAAATTTTGGTAAGTTCATCTCATAACTCTCAATTTTTTTTTATTGAAATCGTTTTTGAAGTTGTTCAAAGGTTGGGCATTCATAGTTTGGGAGTTTAATACAGAAAAACAACAATGATTCAACCTATTTCTCACTAATTTTCGGCTTGTAAAATCTGTAAATTTACAAATTAGTCACCAGCGATTTTCCAGATCGGCCTGACCGGGGCCGGTCCGGCCTGACCGGGACCGGTCCGGAAAACCCACGAGTGACTAGACCGGCCTGACCCGAACAGGACCGGCCTGACCGGTACCGGTCCGAAAAAACCGCAAGCACACGGACCGGCCTGACCGGTCCCGGTCTGGCCGGTCCGAAAAAACCGCGAGCAACTAGTCACTTGTGGGTTTTCCGGACCGGCCTGACCCGAACAGGACCGGCCTGACCGGTACCGGTCCGGCCTGACCGGAACCGGTCCGGAAAAACCGCAAGCACACGGACCGGCCTGACCGGTTCCGGTCTGGCCGGTCCGGAAAAATTGCTATTGATACTGTCGCTGGAGATTTTCAATAAATTTTTTTAATTCTTTCATAACAATTTTTTTTTGTTTTTCTTATTTTTATTTTGAAGAAAAATGAGTGAGATTGTCATATATTTTCAATATGATGGAGAATGGAAGGAGAAAGATGACGGGTCATATGAATGGTGCAGAAGGAATAAAGAAATTAAGAGCATAATACTATTAGATGATCCGGATAAGGTGAAATATTCTGAAGTTATTGATTGCATATTTAAAAGGATTCATGTGGACCAAAAAAGTACGGAATTAAAAATAAGTTACATTCCGTTGTGTACAATATCGTCAGGTCCTAAAAGCATTTTGGATGATTTTGATGCCAAGTGTTATCTTTTAGATTTTTGTAAAACGACACAACGTAGAAGTATGCTATACGTTGAGCTCCTGAAAAAGGTTGAAAATAGTGACGACAATGATAAAGATGGCCTTGAAGTTGAAGGAGATGGATGATGAAATTTGGAAAATGATGGAAATATTCGAGATGTGTACTTCGACGTTAACATGGAGCCACCAAGGGTCTATGATGCTGCTTCAGCACCAGGCAACGAAGGTGATGTTTTCGACGTGCCTACCTTGGAGGAACGCCCTAATCAGGAGACAACAGCATCTGCCCCAACTCCAAAACGACAACGTTCATGCGTAGAAGTAGACCCAGTCATGGATCATTGTGAACCATTACCAATAGATGACAGTTCTGTGTCTTTTAGTTTCGATGATGGTATGGGTATTGCAGTTGGTCAGGAATTTGAGAGCAAGAACGAGGTGAAGAATTTGATTATCGATGCTTCGTTAAAAGCTTGTTTTGATTATAAAATAGTCAAGTCAACCACAAAGTTGTTTGTGGTGAAATGCACAGTCCAGGATTGCAAGTGGGCATTACGAGCTGTAAGGATCACGAACTCAGATCGTTTCTCTCTCCGTACATATTACAACACTCATACCTGCTCTGCTAGTTCGGTGGATAAAAGAAACAGACAAGCAACTGCAGATTTAGTTTCGGACATGTTAAAAAAGGAGTTTCCAGGCCAGCTTGAGACACCTACTCCGAAGAGAGTGATAGACATGATGAAAAATCGTGGCGTGTCAATATCTTACTTCAAAGCTTGGAGGGGCAAACGAAAAGCAGCAAGTGATGTTAGGGGTGCACCAGAGGTCAGTTTCGAGCTTCTTCCTAGCTACTTGCACATGATAAAGTTAATGAACCCCGGCACGGTCACACACTTGGAAGTAGATGAAGATCAAAGGTTCAAGTACCTTTTCATTGCATTGGGCGCGTGCATCGAGGGATTTAAAGCAATGAGAAAGGTAATTGCGGTTGATGGAACGTTTTTGAAGACGAAATACAAGGGAACAATGATCATCGCCACCGCCCAAGATGGCAATTACCATCAATATCCTCTTGCTTGGGGAGTGGTTGACTCGGAGAATGACAACTCATGGAACTGGTTTATGACGAAACTTGAGGAGCTCATACCCGATGACGAAAAGCTGATCATAATTTCCGATAGGCACCAAAGCATCCGCAATGCCGTTAAAAAGGTATATAAAAAGACTCACTATGGGTTTTGTGCATGGCACCTCTCTCAGAATATCAAATCACGTGTTCACCGAGGAACTCGTGTTAGAGCCGGAAAGGGTACAGGTCAGTTCAAGATTAAAGATACCGTCGCAAGTATTTTTATGAAAGTCGCTGCAGCATACTCTGAGCACGAGTTCAACCGACTCTATGATGACCTAAAGAATAGATATCCTGTCGCCGCAGAATATCTTGATGATCATGTAGATGTCACAAAATGGGCTAGGTGTCACTTCACAGGATCACGTTACAATATCCTGACTACCAACGGTGCCGAGAGTATTAACAGTGTGTTAAAGAAGGCAAGAGCATATCCTTTGTTGCCCTTGATTGATTCAATTATGGAGAAAATCTCTGAATGGTTCAACAATCACCGTAAGGAGTCGAGTCTTGGATCTTCATCACAATACTTAACTCCAATGGTGGAGAAAACATTGCATACAAGATACAGAGAGTCCACAATCTTGACTGCGAAAGAACTAAACAGTACTACATTGGAGTATTATGTCACAGGATCGGATGGCAGTTTTTTGGTTGATCTTGAAAGGAGAACCTGCACTTGTAAAGTATTTGATATCGACAAAATTCCTTGTGTCCATGCCCTTGCAGCATTCCCAGGGGATAAGGACAAAATGCATGATTTATGCTCAAAATACTATCTAAAGGAGGTATGGGCATTGGCTTATGTCCGAACTATTTATCCCGTCCCGAGCTCATCAGAGTGGGTTATCCCGGATGACATAAGGAGTGAGAAGGTATTGCCTCCTGATTTCACAAAAAAAACGTGGGAGGATTCAACAAACCAGATTTCCTTCTATTGGAGAACATCGAAAAGGAAAAAACAAGCGATCAAGTCAAGCAACTTCTCATGAGAGCTCAGAATTTACAACCCCCATTTGAATATATTGATCGAAGTAGATTTTTATGTTGTATGATCGTCGTTTTATTTTTAACTTTTACTAAAGATTTTGGACTACATCTCTTATATACGTAGTTGAATTATGTTTGTACTGATAAACTGTATTTTGGTTATTATAGTTGCTGAAATCATTTTAATTGTTTTTTACAGGATCCTTAGTTTTTTGTGTTTGATTAAAACAAGTCAACATGCTTTTTGCCGGTCATGCCGGTCTAGAAATATTTCTCCGGACCGGAGTTATCTTTTTTGTTTTTTCGTTCACCACAACAAAGAAATACTTTTCTAGTTTTCCGGATCAGTATGTAATATTTATTATCACGAAAATTGATAAATACAAACAAAAAAACCAACAAAAAAACAAAAAAAATTTCAAAATTGCTCGATGGACCAAACCGGGTTTTTCGGACCGGCCGGACCGATACCGGTCAGGCCGGTCCGGAAAAAAATGTTAGCAAAATTGCTCGATGGACCAAACCGGGTTTTCCGGACCGGCCGGACCGATACCGGTCAGGCCGGTCCGGAAAAAAATGTTAGCAAAATTGCTCGCTGGTCAGGCCGGTCCAATCCGGACCGAGTTTTTTTGGTCCCGGTCAGGCCGGTCCCATCCGGACCGTGTTTTCTGGACCGACTTGACCGGATCCGGTCATGCCGGTCCGATCCGGACCGTGTTCTTCTGGCATGGCCTGACCCGTCCCGGTCAGGACGGTTCGATCCGGACAGTGTTTTCTGGACCGGCCTGACCGGATCCGGTCAGGCCGGTCCGATCTGGACTGTGTTTTCTGGCCCGGCCTGACCGGGACCGGTCAGGCCGGTCCGATCCGGACCTTTTTTTCTGGACTGGCTTGACCGGTTCCGGTCAGGACGGTCTGGAAACACAAAAAGTGTGTCGATTAAAAAAAAAAAACAAAGTTGAACACGATGGTCCGGATAAAATTTTTCCAGCCCGGCATGAGCGGTTAGGCCGGTCATGCCGGTCCTAAATACTCAAAAAGTGTGTTTATTAAAAAAAAAAAAAAAAACAAAGTTAAACACGCCGGTCCGGATAAAACAAAGTTAGTGTCCGGATAAAATTTTTCCGGACCGGCGTGTTTAACTTTTTTTTTTTTTTTTTTTTTTTTTTTTTTTTAAATCAACACAACTTTTGAGTATTCCGGACCGGCATTTTTAACCTTGTTTTTTTTTTTTTTTTTAATAAACACACATTTTGAGTATTCCGGACCGGCATGACCGGCCTAATCGCTCATGCCGGGTCATGAAAATTTTATCCGGACCATCGTGTTTAACTTTGTTTTTTTTTTTTTAATCAACACACTTTTTTGGGTAGTCCGGACCGGCTTACCTAGTATGACGTAGTATAAATTAAAAAAATTACTTATGACTTTATGACTTTTTGATATCAATTCACAAAAATTAGTTAAAATGTCACTTCTTTTCTAAAATGATTAATCATTTATCTGAATGGTAATTAAGCACAATTGAGACGACGTTTAAATCACTGATTAATTTAACGTAACGACGAACGATCTTATTGGTCGTAACGTAACAACTTTATTTTTTTGATCACAACACCTTATTCTAATATTACATCTTATGTATTTAGAAGTTTAAAGAGAATCTACTAATTAAATTATTATAACTTACTAAGTAAAGTACAATCTTATTCTAGTATTCGATATATATAGAATATATAATTAATTCATATTAATTACATTATTAAGATTTTACATTATAATAATATTCGAGATAATTTAATTCTAAATTTAATTATTAAAAAAAAGGAATTAATTATTAGTTATAGCCATTAGATTCGTTATGGTTATTAATATTATATTCACTTATTAGTTATTTTTAGTTAGCAAAGATAAGAGTTAAGACGAAAACAAAAATATTGACCGTTCAAGTATTCAAAAAGTCGACGGTCATACCGATCCGAAAAATTATATTTTTAGTTATTTTTCTTATCTTTCATTTCAATTAAATTTTTTATTTTTCTATTTATCATTTAGTTTAGTTAGCAAAAAAGATAAGGAGTCGCCAGTCATGCCGGTCTGAAAAATTTTCACCGGACCGGCGTGTTTAATTTTGTTTTTGTTTTTTTTTTTTCCACACAACTTTAGGGTTCTCCGGACTGGCGTGTTCAACTTTTGTTTTTTTATCAACAAAAACTTTTGTGTTTCCGGACCGTCCTGACCTGGACCGGTCAAGCCGGTCTAAAAAAAACGGTCCGGATTAGACCGGCCTGATCGGCCCCGGTCAAGCCGGGCCAGATAAAATGGTCCGGATCGGACCGGGCTGACCGGTCCCGGTCAGGCCGGTCCGATGGGCCAGCGAGAAAAATAGCTCCCTGGTTTTCCGGACCGGCCTGCCCGATCACGGTCCGGCCGGTCCGGAGAAACCGGTCCGGCCAGATAAGGGCCGGGCAGGCCGGTCCGGCGGGCCAGCGAGCAATTTTTTGCTCGCGGGTTTTCCGGACCGACCTGACCGACCTCGGTCATGCTGGTCCGAAGAAACCGGTCCGGCCTGACCGAGGCTGGTCAGGCTGGACCGAGCGCAGCGCCCAGCGCGCGCGCAACGCCCAGCGCTGGGCGCGCGCGGTCCAGCCTGACCAGCCTCGGTCAGGCCGGACCAGGCGCTGGGCGCTGGTCCCAGCGCGCGCGCAACGCTTAGCGCCCGGCGCGTGCGGTTCAGCCTGACCAGCCTCGGTCAGGCCAGACCGGGCGCGCGCGCCCAGCGCTGGGCGTTGCGCGCGCGCTGGGACCAGCGACCGGTCCGGCCTGACCGGGACCGGTCAGGCCGGTCTGGAAAACCAGCGAGCAGTTTTGCTCGCTGGCTCGCCGGACCGGCCTGACCGGACCCGGTCAGACCGGACCCGGCGCGCTCGGGGCGCTGGGCGTTGCGCGCGCGCTGGGACCAGCGACCGGTCCGGCCTGACCGGGACCGGCCAGGCCGGTCTGGAAAACCAGCGAGCAGTTTTGCTCGCTGGCTCGCCGGACCGGCCTGACCGGACCCGGTTTCTCCGGACCGGCATGACCGAGGCCGGTCAGGCCGGTCCGGAAAACCCGCGAGCAAAAAATTACTCGCTGGCCCGCCGGACCGGCCTGCCCGGTCCCGGTCTGGCCGGACCGGTGTCTCCGGACCGGCCTGCCCGATCCCGGTCAGGCCGGTCCGGAAAACCAACGAGCAATTTTTCCTGCTTGCCCATTGGACCGGCCTGACCGGTCCCGGTCAGGCCGGTCCGGATAAAGTCCAGAAAATTCCTAACCTTTTTATTTTTCCAAAAAAAAAAATAATAAAGAATGAAATTGAGATAAAAAGGACTGTCTTAAAAATTATCGAGGAAAATCCAAATTTCATGGTTTCTTAACTTGTAAAAAAAAAAATTATGGTTTTTTGAAAATTTCTAAAGTTTGTCTCTTTTCTGTTAAGGTGACACTGATGGCGAGGGCATGTTACTCTCTGTCTAGGTTCAAAGGAGAACAAATTGTCATCTTATCACAGGTTAGTATCTGATTTCATTGTTTTTGATATGTTTTTTGGTGGTGATATGTTTTTTTCCCGATCGTTCTCATATCTTAAATGCCTGAAATATAATGAACGAATGGTGTATCAGAAAAATTTAAAAAAATAGAAAATGTTTGTTTATACACAAAAGTCTTCCTAATGTTTAAGGAACCCAATCGTTATGATAAATATTAATTGCCATCTTCTCTCTAAAAAATTTGATCGTCGCATCATTTATTGACTCAAAATTCTGCCCCTGCATATCGAACTCGATATATTTGATGGCATATACGGCACAATCTCCCCTGTATTAAACAAAATATTTGTTAGTGTTTGTAGTTATAAATGACAAAAGAGCCAAAAAATTAAAACATTTGAATTACACTTACGATTTTTCGTTCTGCGGATGGTTGATCGGACGCCTATAGGGCCATGGTGAAGGATTTAGGTGGCTGAAATATCCGGATTTTTGAAGCAGTAACGGAATCATCTTCTGCAACGGGCTCCATAAATCTATCGAGCTTTACTTTTTCGGTGAATTTCCAACTGCAATCAAAAACCACCAGTTCTGCACTTATCAAATCAACCTTCACCGAAACCCAATGTTTTCCTCGTTCTTTTTCGGCAACGTTGGTGTCCGATATGTCGTATAGATTATACGGGAAGTAAATTGCCTTCGCACCATTCCAACATTTTCCCATCCTCGGGCTGTCGCCTTTCACGTATGACATCAAAGAGTCGTATATGGCATCATCATTGGCATTCATCACCAATAATTGGCTGAAGATATCATCCAAAATGACGACGTCTGATTGATGACATCTCGATACTTGGCTTGTTTTTTTCTGATGCCGTACATGGCTTCTTCAATGTGCTACAAAAAAAAGTTGTAGTATGAGTCAAAAATGATAGACATAAAAGAAATCCAAAAAAAAAAAAAAAAAAAAAAGCTTAGATGTAGCGTTATTTAGTAGAGAATCACTTACATCGCTTAAAAGCCAAAAGTGCTCGGTTAATATCTGATCAAAGAAGTCCCACGCTCTTGTTATACCGAGACCTGAAGTGAATGGGGGCTTCGGAACTGAATTCTTGTAGTCCTCGAATGATTTTCGCATATCGTCCGGTAGGTGCAATGGATCAAATTCTTTTATCGATCCTTTACGAAACATCATCTTCCTTGGACCAGGGTCGGTGTATGGAGTTCTCTTATATTTGACATCTTTAGATGTCTTTTTGGTCGTTTCTTTAGATGTCTTTTTGGTCGTTTCTTTTGTTGCCCAACATCTAAAATATCTTCCTCGCGATCCTTATCACTCGAACAAGTCGGAGTCTGATAAAAGATTTCATTGAGGGGAGAATCTTCCATGTCTCTTTCTGCACTGATTTCAGTTCCAAAACCAACATCTGTCGGTGCATATATATCATCATGAGCCTCATTGTCACCACCGGCATTAAGCCTAACATCAACACCTCCACTGCTCTCACCTCTACCTCCACTGCTCTCAGCTCGATCTCCACCTTTCTGAGTCTCTGATTGTTGCTGAACAAGTCTTGACACAATGTTTTTCAGCATATCAACGCGATTATTATTCTCGGTTATCAATCTCTCGAATTGTAAAAGTCGAGATTCATGGTCGGTGGACATCTTCTCCATCGTCTGCGACATCTTCTCCATTGTTTGCTTTAGAGCTTGAAGCTCACGTAGCACCATTGAATTGTCTGCATGAGAACTAGCTTGTGGAGGTATAGACTCGTTGACAGTAGGGATTGACGGCAGATACCTGCTTTGCTCTGCTGCAGTGGCGCCCTCTTGACTTGTATGCTGCTCATGTATGATATCTTCAGGATTCTCTCTATTTCTTCCTTGAACTCTCTCAGTTCCACCATTAAGGAAGTTGCGTCGGCCTTCTAGATCATCATATAATAATTTCTCCCAAAATATGCGTCTTCCCGACATTAGAATGTTTGCCCAATTGTCCACGATGGCGTCAGAATCATCATCATAAGGAGCAAAACCAATCATGTGGTTGGCTTTCTGCTCCGCCAAGGTCGGGACAAGTATGCTACTGATGTTCTGTAATTTAGTAAGTTCAAATTAGTAACCGAGGAATAAAGACATATCTACATAATATAAAATAAAACCAAACAAAAGACCAACCGTGCTTTCCCCAACTGCATGAAGAATTTGATCCAAGGATGGAGCTTGTTGTCGATTAAACGTTGTTTTCCATCGACAAATTCTTGGCACCGGTCCTTGCACTCTTCTCTAGGCTCAGCATACGTCGGGGTCAGGGCAGGAATACACTCAAATGGAAGAAGCTATAATAATGAGCAATAACAAATATTAGATTGCAAACGTTTTTAAACAAATGAAGCGTAAGAATCGACAAAAAAACAGAATTTACATACCATCAATGGTAATATGAACGCATGATTATTTCATCTTGCCAACTTCTCACGAGAATATTTACATTTTTCATCAATATCTAACTTCTGGACCTGAGTCATCAAATATTGATATGACTTTCTTCCCCATGGGTAATTGTCACACCAATCCAGGTCTTCAACCATTTTAATGAGGTTGTCATCAATTTGTTGATGGGCTTTTTCTGGACCACGGAGGACCGCACACAAAAAGTAGAGGACAGCCAACTTCAACTTATCATTTATAAGGATCGATCTCTCTTTTTCTCTATCTCTGATTTCTTTAGTGCGCCTCCTTTTATCGCTCTCAATCTCCTCGGGAGGGATGACCATACCTTCCAAGGATTCTTAACATCATTCTGCGATATTTTTTTCATTCCACGAAAGACCCTTCTTCTAAATTCATCTCTTGTACGACTAGGATCTTCGGGATAAGCAGAACAATTAAGTCCACTTATAAGAGCATGCTCCATGAGTGAGTACCTAATGGGATGCCATTCAAAACGAACCACATTTCGTATTTCTTTTGTGTAACCACTGCTCGGGACAGTAACATCCATAATGGGGTTAACGTTATTTCGATGTGGTCTGTGATATCAAATAGGTGGCCAAATGGGACTTCTTAAACCACTCTATGCCATTAGGGTGATCCTATAAGGCTTCGGTCACAGTATCGACGGCATCCTTCAATAAGTTCTTGATCGTAATTTTACATTTGAAATTGGCTTCATCCACATTCAATTTCAAATTGGGTAATGGGAGATCCAAAACCTACATTTACATAAAGCAAAAGTGCATGGTTGTGATTGCTTTATCTTGTTAACTAATATAATTGTTTTGAACGTGAAAAAAAAAATATAGAAAAAAATAAAACTTTGACTGCTTTATCTTCCAATGATAACTTACCCTTGGAATTGAGACTGACGTCGATTGAGGTGACGTGTTGCCATCCGGTTGGGAAATGGTCCTACTGACTCCTTCAGAGTCATTTTCTGAGTCCATCTCTGATGACATCCGGCTTCGTGCCATAGCTAGAAACGAAAATGATAAAACAAATGTAAGTATATATAAACAAATTCCTTTTAAAAATTGTCTTCATTTGCGGAGTTTTAATGTTGCCCGTCGTTACACTTTACAAGATGTCCTTTGGTTGTTTCTCAAATGATTCACTTGTAATATCACAAACACACAAAAAAAAACAATAATAATAATAAAGTAGTAGACAATTGATTCTAAGGGCTGTTCATGTTCGACAAACTAAAAATAATTGACATATAGCCCATCACCCAATTAGGACAAGCTAAATTTGCAACGATCCATATAGCAGAAGAAAGAAAAGAACACCTTATGATGCTATAGATATTCCTCCAACTTTCCCGATCAAATTTTCACACTACTACATATTCTAATGCACTAAATACTAGTGAGCACTACTGAGCTCGTATCAGTATCCAAAAGATAACAAACAAACAAAGCGCCAAAATTATGAATTTAGTGAGAAACATGTAAACCACCACCATTTCCTCACAAAATTACGTTGCAAATGCCCAGACAATGAATTACCATAGCACATCAAAAAGAAGTAAACATCTAATTTTAAGCAGGCAGCATCTGCTGGAAAGAATTGGATCTCAATATTCATTTCAAACCGTCTGACAAGACATCAGAAAGCTACAACACAGTTCACCAGTCACCAGTAACCGACATTTCAATCTACAACATCTTAGAAAACCATTAGATGTTTGGTCCGAGGCTCCTAGATATCTTATTAGTTATATGAATGATCACATGATTGACAATTTTTATGGAGTGCCCAGTACATAACAATTCAAAGTTTTAGCCAAGAATTGGCGAAAATGTCGTATCGAGGGCCAGTGTAACTCAACTTTAATGGCAACAACAAATTTAGTTAATGATATGGTCTTATCTTCCTCTGTCTGTTGCCATAGACATCTTTGACCAAATCCCAAGAACCTCTTTCCATAGGATACCCTAACCCTCTGAAAAACAGAATTTCATTTTGTTGGATGCTCACCAATCAAAGAGTAAATCTTATTAAACTATGTCTTGTATAAGTTGATGCTAGAAATTGAAATCATTTAGCAATTCAATTTACATAAAAACATTATTCATTTTCTGCAAACATTCTTGCTTAAACATTCTGGACCATAGCACATCAAAAAGCAGGTGGACAGACATTTTTTGCTTATACAAATTTTTGCTTAAACCTGCAAAAAAAATCATTTTCTCAAATTCACAAACAAGACCTATAAATCATTTAGCAATTCAATTTACATAAAAACATTAATCATTTTCTGCAAACATTCTGCTTAAACATTCTGGACCATAGCACATCAAAAAGCAGGTGACAGACATTTTTGCTTATACAAATTTTTGCTTAAAACCTGCAAAAAAATCATTTTCTCAAATTCACAAACAAGACCTATAAATCAACCCGAAAATTGGCATGGAAAAACAAATCTTCCGAAAACGAACATAGGAATCATGTTATCAATCAAACCTTGAGCAATCATCGAAAGGGCTTCATTTCCCTCAAAAAACAAAAAACAAATAACAAAAAAAGGAAAGGGAAGCGTACTTTGATAGTGAGGTCGGGAGGAAGAACCTTTGTAGTACTCTTTGTTGCTTCTGTGGGAGGGCTCCCTTCTTTTTCGAGGGGCTTTTTCTTTGGCGAGGTAGTGGGTTTTTTCGGGTTCGCCAGGGAGCTTCAGGGGGCTTTCTTTTTCGGCGAGGGAGCAGTGGGAGGGGCTTTCTTTTTTCGGCGGGAGCTTCAGTGGGGGGGGCTTTCTTTTCCGGCGAGGGAGCAGAGGGAGGGGCTTTTTTTTTCGGCGAGGAGCGGCGACGAGCTTCTTTTCAGCGAGGAGGGGTGGTTCGGCGAGGAGCTAAGCTGAGCTTCAGTGGGGGATTTTTTCGGCGAGAGAGAGTTTGTGGGATGAGAGACAGAGAAGAGAAGCAAGGGGAGGGAGAGAGTTTCGGGCGAGAGAGAGAAGGAGTTTGTGGGATGAGAGATAGAGAAGAGAAGGCAAGGGGAGGGAGTGAGTTTCGGCGAGAGAGAGAAGGAGTTTAGAGATTAGAAGGAGTTTGTGGGATGAGAGACAGAGAAGAGAAGGAAGTCCGAGAGAGAGAGAGAGAGTGGGAGGTAAGGGTGGGTACGGTAAGTATTTGGGTGTTTTGACGCGCAGATCTATGCTGCTTTTTTTTTTTTTATTTGAAGATAATTGAAGGAGCTTTTGGTCTTTTTGTTTTAAAATTGAATTAAAAAAAATAAATATAAAAGATAATTAGAATGGAGGTCATATTTGCAATGGTGTGTCAATTTTGGCTTGTACATGCAAAAAGTCCCTTTTTCACCCACAAAGTCACACAGTTCTTTTTAGAGCGCGAAAGCAAGCCAAGCGAATCGACGCAAAGTATAGAGAGAGAGAGAGAGAGAGAATCGCCGACTATTGGTGACTACAGCCATGGCCGACCGGCGAGTTGAACCGGCCGATCCATTCCCGGTGGACTGCCAGCCTTCCGAACTCAAAATTGTCTCGGAGTTCCTCTCCACATGGCTTCCCTTCCTCTCCAGAGATCTCTGCCCCCAACTGCACCGATACTCTCACCCGCCGCATTCGTTCCCTCGAATCAGGTACTTTCTCTCGCTTTCTTCTCCGATTTTTGACATGATTCGCTTCCAGGAAGTAGAAAGTTTCAAACTTTTTTTTGGAAATTCTCTTGTTGGGTATTTTGATTTGTGTGGATTATGAGGGTTTGACCTAGGAATTGGATTAGGATAACCCAATTCGAGTCTTATTGGGCAGTGAAGATTTTGAAAGTCTTTAGTGTTCTTTGACCTAATCGATAGTTTGGAATCGGTATTTGTGAATTGTTTATTTATTTCTTCGCCGATTATGGTTAGATAATTAGCTTCAAGGAGGTGAAAAGTTTGAATTTTTTGGCGTTCCCTTGTTCCGTCTTTGCTTAGAGCTTAGATGTTATGAGGGTTTTGACCTTTATTGTGAATTGTTTCTTAATTCTTTTTAATTCAAATTTTGTTTTTTTTTTTTTTTTTTTTCCTCACGCGTTTTGCTGAAAGAAAACGGTAAGGATTTGACTTTGGGGTTCTGAATGATTGTGCAGAAGTTGAGGGTGATTCTGAGCAACAGAAACTGGGTGGGGAGGAGTCAAATGCTTCGACATCGGAAAATGTAGAATTGCAGGAGGAGATGAATGTAAACCACGATGAGAATTATGATGGCAAATCGGCAGGGAGTGAGAAAGATGGGGCAGATACCAATTCACTGGGTAGTTGGAAAGATGGAGCAAGTGGGTCGCCTGAACATGGCCTGGAAGCTTCCACAAGTGGAGTTGCTGGTGAATCACTATCTGTGGAGACCCAAAGCCCTCGGATGTCTTGGGCTGACATGGCCCAAGAAGATGATGAGCTAGAAGAGGAAGAAGAAGAGGTAGAAGATCCTGATTCGAGTAAACGGGTAGTCAATGTAAATTCTTTAACTGGAGAGTTGAGGATATCCAAGGTTGTAGAAAAGCCCACGTTGTCAAGGGAACAAAGGGAGCTCATCAGATTCAAGAATGTGAAGCGGAAGAAAGATTTTATATGCTTTGAGAGGATTAACGGAAAATTAGTTAACATTCTCGACGGGCTCGAACTCCACACAGGTATTTTTAGTGCCGTGGAACAGAAGAGGATAGTTAACTATGTTTACATGCTTGAGGAGAAAGGGAGAAAAGGAGAACTGAAAGGTTAGTTGTAGGAGCTGACTTGTCTCTACCCTAATGTTTCCAACTATATTGTGATTGCCTAATTTAAAGTTAGAATACCCGTAACATGTTTGATATCTAGTTTTCATATTTTTGTGCCTGGATTGGTGTAGAATATCTCTCCATATCTCGAGAATAGTTTTCAAATTTGAATGTTTTTTGTCATTATAGGATAGGGGCTGAGTTATCTATCATCTGAATTACAAAGTGGTATATAGTTAATAGTAGGTTAAGATTTTCCTCGTCTTTAATATGATTCAGTTTACTTAAATATCTTACTTATAATTGTACCATGAATATTGTCATTGGGCAAAAATTAACCTAAATTGCCGAGGCAGTATGTTTAGCCACCAAAAGGAAGAGCAGTAAATAGGCCGTTAAAAACCATAGATTTTTGTAGTCATAAGATGCTGGTTATTGACTAATGATGAGGTCAAATTTCTGTCCGGCTTTTAATATAATGTTATGTGGCGTTAAATTGGCTAACTCTATGGTCTTTAACTTCATGCAGAACGTACTTTTACTGCACCTCAAAATGGATGAGGGGAAAGGGACGTGTTACTATTCAATTTGGATGTTGTTACAATTATGCAACGGTATGTTTTTCTTTGTTGTCTCTTTTTGATAATTTTGAAGTTTTCTATACCAATGTTCCGATTTATCATACTTCAATAGAGTGGCGCCTAGTATAATTATAAAAAGACGTTTAGAGAGTAAAGTAACGTTAAGTTACTTACTGACAATTTCTGATTCTGCTGACAGGATAAAAAAGGTAACCCACCTGGTATCCTCTACGATGAAAGTGTGGATCCTCTACCTGATCTTTTCAAAGTGATCATCAGAAGGCTGGTGAGGTGGCATGTAGTGCCGCCAACTTGTGTACCTGACAGTTGCATTGTGAACATTTATGAAGAAGGGGACTGTATACCTCCCCATATAGACAATCATGATTTTGTTCGGCCCTTCTGCACTGTGTCTTTTCTTAGCGAATGCAATATAGTTTTTGGGTCAAACTTGTCGATTGTTGCTGCGGGTGAATTTGCTGGTTTGTTTACAATGCCGCTAACCCGTCGGGTAAGTATGCTATGCTTTGTTTTCTGCCATTCATTAGCCTTTTGTGACTTTTTTCCTTGCATTACATGATACATATGCTTGCATGGAAGTTCTCTCTATCATTTGCATTTAGTATCTTCTTCTTGATTAAAAATGAGTCTCGTGATAATGTTGATTTTTACAGATCTGTTCTTGTTTTGAATGGCAATGGTGCTGATGTTGCTAAGCATTGCATACCCGCAGTACCTACAAAGCGGTAAGAGTTGAAGCTGGGTCATGGTGACAATATTCTTGTTTGGATTTGATTCTTTTTGCTGATTTTTTTTTGTTTCATGCCTTTTATGTGTTTATTTTCTTCTTCTTTTTTCCCTTGTTAGGATATCAATAACATTTAGAAGAATGGACGAATCAAAGCGAACGTCTGATTATGCCCTAGAACCTGATTTGCAAGGGATTAAACCATTGTCTTACGAGGACGAGAAGACAAATAAGCTAAGCAGTCCTAAATCTGAACGCCACACGAAGAGACAATCAAACAGAAGAGGAGGTAACACGGATGCAAGGGGATTTGGCGGGAGAAGTGACCCCCGTTTGGAGCCCCGTTACTCAAATCGAACTCAATGGAGCTCGGGGAACCAGAGAAGATCAGGATGAATCTGCACAGCTGATGGATGCGTTATGTCCAAAGATACAATAACCGTTCTGTTGGCTCATCCGTCATTTGAGTTTTACATAGCAGAATAAAACTCTCGGTTTTTTATGATTTGTTCTCATGAGTATGTATTAAAGCTTCTTCATCTCTGTATTTTAAGAAGCTAAGCCGGCGTGATTGGAGTTCCATTTTTCATTTTTGTAAATCTACTATTGGGTTTACAGGATACGATATTTCGTTTGGTCTTTTTCTTTTTTAGACGGGCAAAATTAAAGCCATTATCTATTTTTTTCACATTTGCAGAGTAAAAGTGTGCGTCACTCGGAATATTATCAGTTGTTTGTATAACTACTTATCTAGATATCAGATTTTGGTGTTATTTGGATTTTTACTTTAGTAATTCACTTTTTTTTCTTTTTTTTTTTTCAAGTACTAGGATTTGGTGTTCTGTGACATTTTACACCTTTTGGGAGGTTTTTAACAATGCCCCTGCATTATTATGGGAAAGATAACGTCGTTTTTATCATCCCAATGCCACTTTAGTCTTTAATCTCCAGCCACACAAAACGCTAGCACCTACTTTAGTCATTGATCGCGGGCCCCCACAAAAAGCCAAAATGAAAAATGTTAAGTAAAGAAAAAAGGAAAAAAGAAAAAAAGAAAAAAGAAGAACTTGGGCCAAATATTGAATGGAGCTTAGTCCACTTATAGTACTAAAAGAAGTTGCAGGCCACAGAGGAAGCTCTGGTAGAGTCTCAGAAGCCCAGAGGAAAGATGTGAGCCCAAACTGATGCGTAAATGTTACATCAGTCATGTTGTTCAAACCATTTGGACCAACTTTGGAGGGCAAACTTACTCAAAGAATAATAAGAATAATAATAATAATAATGAACATGCGGACTAGAGGGAACAACCTAGTCCTGTTTACTCGAATGATGTTGTTTTGCCTAGTTATTTGCTCAAAATCTGCCCTTGTTTTTGACCACTTGATTTCATGTTAAGGGGCTTAAACCATTATTATATATTATCTGTCTGTCCTTTTAGCTCCTTTCTCAAAAACCACTTCCCATGTTTTCCCCATTTTTCCTCTTCCCGTATAATTACTTGGATGCTTGAAGTAGAAGAGAGGGCCTTTTTATTGTTATTATTTAAGCTGCTTTTTTCTTCCCTTTATACTCATTTCAATCCCACATATCTATGCTATAGAATATGGTGATTTGTAAGATTGTCTCTTAAATTCCCATTTTTGGATTATTATCACAGTTATAATAGCTTCTTCTTTTTTTTTTTTTTTTTTTTTTTTTTTTTTTTTTTTTGCATTTAGTTAGATAATTATAGAGTACAAATCCAAATAAGAGGGGAAAAAACATAGACATATCTATTTTTTTTTTTCATATGTTTTCCATAACAAAATCCAAATGGTACTAGTTAATTAGGCCCCTTAACCCTTTTAAAGAAAACCAAGATTTGTAGATACACTTGGTTTTCTTAACATGGGCAATAGAATCCAACACACTCCGTAACTTTACACAGTTATCATATTGGCTCTTTTTTTTTTTTTTTTTCATTTTTATATTAGGCATTTTAAGGTTTTCAAAAAACAATTTGTATAACGTTTATACCTTCATATTTCAATTTTATGTTCAATCTTTTTTTCTTTTTGTGGGACAAATTTTAAAGTTACGCCCTTTTAATAGTAAAAATCAATCTCTAATATTAAAAAAGAGTAAGGATTTAACCTGAATTTAAAATGTTAAATTACAAAATGATAATTTCTAACATATAAGGTACGATTTATTCTTAATAACCTCAAAATGTAAGATATAAAAATGAAAAAAACCCAATCAGATCAAACTAATGTGGATGAAGTAAAGCATTTTAATGAGTTGTCCTTTCACAGAAAACTGATCTGGAGAAAGTTTTTAAAAATGAACTAAAAGTTCAAGCCTGAAAACAAAGAAAGAAGCAAAATAAGAACACATTGTTCTTGTGGTCCTTCTTATAAGAGTCCAGTCAACTTTGGGAGCATTTATTGTCAAGAGACAAACAAGCTTCAACTTAATAATACTATCTGTTTCCTTAAAATATATTTTCATAAATACAAATCAACTCTTTGTATGGAAATTGACGGAAACCAAATTAAGCTGCATTTATGGAATTGTAGGTCCACTCTACAAGCCTATATCTGTAGAAACAAAGCATATAACATTAAACCACATGAAAGTAATCAGTAGTACTAGTACTGCCACTACACTGCAAACATATAGATATATACAGACACACACATGTATATCTATATATACACACACTATATCAGCTTAAACTCATTTGCATACTTAATCTTTTTCTTCCAAACAATTAGTAGTTAAGTACTTTAATAAAAGCTTGTGGCTAGGGTTTCTCACGTAGTTGCAAGTCTTTTTCTTTAGACTTGGAAAACAAGAGAAGAAAGGAAAAGGAAAAGGAAAAGGAAAAGGAAGGATAGAATGGTATAGCAGTGGTCTAGAGAGAGAGAGAGAGAGAGAGAGAGAGAGAGAGATACGGGATATGATATTGTGATGTGGTGTCGAGAGATATGGGGGAGAAGAAAATAACAACGAGAGGGATGATTACCCGAAAGAAAAGGGTGCGTGACACTGCGGCTATACACACAAAAAGGGCACTACTCTAGCTATGAAATATATATATATATATATATTTATATTTAAACATATATATATATATATATTATGAGGTAAGCAACTCTGGATTTTTGGATAAGAAGAGGACAGATATGAAGAGCTTCCATGACAAATCAAGTCCAAAAGTTAGATCAAACAAACAAGAGTTACTGACTAGTTTTTGGACAAAGGAACGAATACCCCACATCACATATTTATATCCTAACATACATTTATATTTTATTTTCCTAAATAAAAAAGAGAATATTATTGATTAGTGTTGCATCTCTACTATTCTTATCGTCTATATCAATGGTCTATCAATATAATGTAGACCTAAGTTTTACTTCCTCTCATGAGAATACATAACTTATCTTATTTACTAGACCAGTTCATTTATTAGGGTTATCAAGTATCAACTTTAGATGAGTTTTAAAAAGAAAAAGAAAATACAACCCTTACTGTTGAATCAATCTTTCTAGCATATCATACCTCAAAAAAGAAAAAGAAAAAAGAAATATACATCTTTATTGTTGTATCGATCTTTCGAACATAGTATGGATTAGGGTTAGTTACGTAATTATGCCCTTTAGTTTTAATCATTTCTGAATTTATCCATCTATTTTTGGAAACAACAAAGGTAACCTTTCAACTTAAAAAAAATTAATTCAAATATTTCATACTTCATGAATGACAAATTTTGAGCAAAATGACATAAATATCCTTATATATAGTTAATGAATGATATTTTATGCATTTCAAATCGGTAAAAATCCTAAAATAAGATATCAAATTTTTTATAAAAAAAATCTTGAACTTTATGTTTTTCCAAGTATTAAAAATTTAAAAAAAAATTCAAGAAAAAAATAGATTTCATAAACAAATTCAATCATCAAAATAAGGGTATCTTTTTTCTTTTTCCTTTCGTATTTTTCATCACAAAACATGCAAGTAATGAAATTGAAATAATTTGTAGTTTTTATAAACAGAATGATAAATAGAAAAATAATTAAAATTAGGAGAGATAATAACTTAAATACGTGTGTATTCATCCAATGAAAAGATAAAAGGAAAGAGAAAGGGGGAGAGAGAGAAGGGCTAGAAACCCGTGTAAATGTATGATAAGGAAAGGAAAATCTCATGATGATAGTGTCAAAATCAAACAAATTATGCAATCTGAAAAAGTTGAATATATGAGAGATAGATGGAAAGATAGATAGATAGAGAGAGAGAGAGAGAGAGAAAGAGCTGCATGTCAGAGTTGTAGAAAAAGGGAATGAGACTGCTACTGGTTGAATTCAAGGAGAGAAAGCAATTTTTTTTCTATTCGCCCGCAAATTTAAAATTTGGTGAAGTGAAGGAGATAGAAAATGCCAAAAAAAAAAAAAAGAAAAAAAAGAAAAGAAAAGAGGATATAAATGTAATACTTTTATACTGGTTGGTTGGTGTGCCTCTCTCCCTCTCTCCCTCTCCCTCTCCCTCTCTCTCTCTCTCTTTCTCTGTGTGTGATTGTGACTGTGACACATGACTTTTTATACATATTTCTATATAGTAATGAAGATCAAGAAAGACATTTTTTTTTTTGTGTTTTTGTGTTTATGAAAACATATATTAAAAAAAAAAATTCTCATTGTTGCTTCTTTCCCTATGATCTGTACTGTACTTTTGTAAGGGCTTTGGAGCACATAAGACAGCCAGAGATTCAGTGGGGGAAATGCCCCGGAAACCAGACAAAAAGAGTTACTCATGACTTCAAGCATTTGCATTAAACTGTGCCTACGACTTGAGCTTTTATGTTTGTTTCGTTGGGTCTTTAATTACTAGATGGTGTACATATATATATATATAAATAAGTAAATATATATGGATATATATATATATATTGATGGCAAGTAACAAAAAAGTGAGGGTTAGTTTGGATTTATAATTCAAACTCATATATTTAAACTCAATTTTTGTCTTTTTTTGAAAAAAAAAATTTATTTTTTCTAAAAAAGTCAACAAAAATTTACTATTGAAACTTAAAAATCTTAACTCAAACTCATACACCAAACACCCCCTCGATATGAATGAGGGATAATATCAACATTTCCTTTCTTTATGGAATTGTTGTGTTTCCCATTTTGTCTTTTAGAATCATTATACCTATCTTTTACATTTTACAAACCATAGTAATTTTAACACGATTTATACATTGTAAAATACGGGAATTTATGTAACGTTTCTGAAAACGTAATGTGGAACCTAATATTTCAATAATTCAAAACTGTTTTTAACCGGAGTCATACTTTGTCAAAGGATTCAGATATCAACAATTTTACACAACTTAATAAAGGTATTTCAGTTTAAAAATGTGCCCTCGTCATGAGAAGGGTGTTTCTTTTTAAGCCTAGCTACCAAAAAATTCTCCAAGTTGTATACATACTATTTTTTTTCCCCTCATAGTTTCCTGTATGTTGCAGGAGATTTTCTACATTAATATTAGTCGTTATTCCATTTAGTTAACTTTCAATGACCTAATTTATGAACATGAATAGTTTTGTGTTACTTGATGTAAATTTTAGACATAAACTTTATTATAGATCAAATTATTAAAAAGTTGATCCGACTTTTAAAATTGCAATTGTTATCGATAGTTAAAATGACAGTTCCAACTATAGAAACTCCCAATGTTCTTTTGACAAAATTAGAAGTTAATAAAAGTAGAACAAGCTATAAAGACGTGAGAGAGACGATGAACTATAAATACATATAATCATATATTGTGAGTAAAAAAGATATATATATATACACACGCACACATATATATATATATATATATATATGTGTGTGTATATATAGAGCTAGTGATATGGGCAATGGAATTGGGTACAGATTGAAAGCATCTGCAGTAGATAGGAAGAATGGGAAAAGGGAATGATGAAACTTTTTTCCAGTTTCCATGATGATCATGATTCATGATGCTATATTTTCGTTAGTACATGAAACTTAGAAATCCCCCAGAAACCCTTTTCCCCTTATTTAATGCTTTTCCATTAATGTTTGGGTCGCGTGCTCCGCTGCATGAAGGGCTACAAACATCATCATTCATGATTTGGTCATGTACTTTTATATCACTTAAATATACTCCCACTATTTTCTTTTACCCTTTCTTCTTCTTCTTCTTCTTTTTCTTGTTTCAAACTGATATTTATAATATTTGTTTTGGAAGAAAGAGAAGAGAACGAGAGAATTATTTAGTAGGGTAAGGGGGAAAAAATCAAGCCAATTGACATATAGTTTTGAATAATCAAATTTTTACTAAATTTTGTTGAACTAGGATTTTTTTTTTTTTTTTGGT
Source organism: Ficus carica (assembly GCA_009761775.1). Classification (NCBI taxonomy): domain Eukaryota; kingdom Viridiplantae; phylum Streptophyta; class Magnoliopsida; order Rosales; family Moraceae; genus Ficus; species Ficus carica. Next base: position 25,224,575 of record CM019743.1, on the reverse strand, counting down.
CTGATACTGTATTTGTAATATGACGGTTTAAGATTGTGACTTATTAATAGGGTTTTCTTTCATACTATACAACAAAATTCTTACAAAGAAAAGATAAAAAAGGGAAAACAGCTCAACTCAAAATCATGCAAGATGACCACTAGAATATTCTGAAGGATCGGTAAAGGATCAAGCAAGTACTCATTCATATCATGAATTTTGTTTGCTAGTTTTTCTGGGTGCATGACCAAATATCTTCTCTTCATGATATTATGTCAAGAAATTTACATAATTCCACATACAGCTTTAATTACCTATATGTGGAATATAGTGTGAGTTCTGATCTTCATTTCATATGGTCAATTCCAGGCTTCTAATTCAAGATATATATAATTAAGAATAAGCCCAAATGGAATCTAGTGAGAGCAAAGATCTTAGGAAGAATTAACCACTAGAAAATGATCAAATTTCTTAGACAGGAAATTAAAAAAGTGTTATAGTTTAAAATTGACAGAAAAGATTAAGCATGTTTTGGTTTTTTAGCCATTGGCCTTTAAATGGGCACTAAATTTAAAAGTTACTACTTCTCATTATCAGCTCTAGCTAGCTTGTATCCATCAGTGATCATAAATGACCAGACCTGAAGGTTTGGTCTTGGAAAATTTATAAGTTGCATATAATGATCTCTGCGTATACAAAAATACCAGCTCACTAGCTAGCTATATATATACATATAAATATATGTATACATATAATAATATCAGACACCTTATAGAGTATAATACTTTAGTACCTTACTTTCACTTCATGTTACATGTTGAACTCATTGTAAACTAAAAAAAAAAAAAAGAATTTCCTAGACAGGATATGAGTTTAATTGAGTTGAGGGTATAACAGAACCAAAAAATAGAAACCCTAATGGAAGAGAAAAATAAAAATGGGCAGGGTACTGATCCTAGATGAGAAGTGATTGACAGTTTTGCCCCTGAGAGCCATAGGCCAAGTACAAGAATATGTATCTTTGTAGTATATATATTCAGCCATATAGGACCTGGTAAAAAGGAAAAGGCATATCTCCATTAAAAGAAGAACCCCACCCCCTCCTCAAAAAAAAAAAAAAAAAAAAAAAACTTTAAAAATCACTCTCCCAAGCCCAACTTATCATTTTATTTCCATTCATTCATTCATTCAGGAAAAAAAAACCTGGTCATGCCTTTTCATCCAAGTAAATTCCACTGATTCCCCAACCTTTCTAAGCCCTCTTTTGTCCCTTCCCTTTTTTATGAACCTCTCTCTCTGATTTCTCTCTCTGTCAACTTCACTCCCATGTGCTACTCCTCCTCCCTCATTATAACCCCATCTTTGATATAAGCTCCAACAACAATATCACTTTCTCTCTCCAAAATTCCCTCTCTCTCTCTCTCTCTCTCTCTCTCTCTCTAAAATTCCAAAGCATGGAACCTCAACAACAACAACAAGAAAACCAAGTAGGAGCAAACAATGACCAGCAGGACATGAGTAACGGCAGCGGTGGTGGTGGGGGTGGGAACAACAAAGGAGGAGGGACTACGTTTCTGTGCAGGCAAAGCAGCACGAGATGGACACCAACAAGCGACCAGATAAGGATTCTGAAGGACCTTTACTACAACAATGGAGTTAGGTCTCCGAGTGCAGAGCAGATTCAGAGGATCTCTGCCCGCCTCAGACAGTACGGCAAGATTGAAGGGAAAAATGTGTTTTATTGGTTTCAGAACCATAAAGCTCGTGAGCGCCAAAAGAAAAGGTTCACTTCTGACAATATTCAAAGACCTCCTCCTACTTCAGCTGCCTTTCTTCCTCCTAACCATCTTGCTCCTCCTACTCATAATATTACTCCTAATTGGAAAACTGATCACCAAGATCACCACATGAAGTACTCCAACTTATCTCCTGGTCAGCCCCCTCTCCACTTTGTGTGTGTATATATATGTGTGTGTGTGTGTGTGTGTGTATAAATATATATATGTTATGTTTTGCAAGCAAATCTTGTTTCTAACTTGACCATGACTATTTTGTTCAAGGTAGCAAAATTGTGTATCTTATATCTCAACGTGATGTGTGCTAATTTTGTTATAAGGGTGTTGCTACTTATGGTAATTAGTATTTCATTTATAGAGATTTAAAAAAAATGAAAATTGAAAGGCTCACTTTATTTGTTTATGTACTTCGACACTTACTCAATACTTGTGTTCTTAACTATGTGATCATGATTTTGTACAAGTCAGAAAAGTTGTTTTCTCAACATGTATTCTCATGGTAACGGTGATCTTGTACTTACTATTATTAATCGTTGGTTGGGGCTTTTTTTTTTTCCAAAAAAAAAAAAAAGGAAAAGAAAGAAAAAGACACTTACTAAATACCCTTTTGGTTCTTGAACAACAAAATCCTAACTTGAGCCTGATTTTGTTTTTATTTCAAGATGTGCGTGCGTGTGTGTGTGTGTGTGTGTGTGTGTATTTATATATATATATATTCTAATGTGAGCACAAGTTGCTAATATACATATATATAACTATTTGAAAATATATAAGGGTCTTGTTACTTAGGGTTAGGGATTTAAAAATAAAAATAAAAAATAAAAAATGGGTTTTCATATGTTTTGCAGTTGTTTCATCTGGATCTCCATCTTCGGCAAGTATGCTTGGTGTTAATGGACAAATGGGGCACTATGGATACGGACCTGTGGCCATGGAGAAGGCATTTAGGGTAAGCATTAATCACTAAGGAAATGAAAAAATAAAAATAAAAAAAATTTGTGACATTGGTGCCAAAAGAAAGATCCATGAGCCGGTTGATTTTGTACAAAGTTATATCTATTTTTAGATATGCATATATCACTAAACATTTTAAATTAATTATTTTTACTTATTCCCATTTTATTATTTATATAGTTAAAGGAAAAAAATTAATTATTAATAGATAGATATATACATACTTGCACTCCCATGTGATTAAGGCATGCAATTTTGTTTCTAGCTACTAATACGACAATAACCCCCAAAGGTATAAATCTAGTTACGTTTAACAACAAAAAGGAGAGACAAATTAATTAACGAAAATATTATTCTCTTCTTGCTCGATATGGATGATACCCTTTTGGAAATTAGTATTCTGAAAATGATAATCTTTTTTAGTATAATTTCTACACATTAAAAAAATGTTAAAAAAAACTCATTATTTTTTAATTTCATGAGCTAATGAATTTTCTATATCTCTTAAAATTTAATGCCATTCTTTTCCATCCAAAATTATAGCTCTAAAATAAAATCAAATAGCCTAAAATTCCCTTATTTTCCCTTCGAAAAGATAAAATTCCCTAACTAAAAAGAGTAAAAGAAAGTGTTCTAACTCTAAAGCTTCCTTTTTTTTTAATCCGTCTTAATTATAGCATTTTTATTACTTATTATCCTTGATCTTGTTTCTTTACAATCATACGCCCAAAAAAACAAAAAAATCTACTTGACCCTTGTTTTGATGCATCTCTCTCTCTCTCTCTCTCTCTATCATACATATATATATATATATATGTATATGTATGTATGCATGCTAAAAAATTGGTTTGAAGCTGCAGGACTGTGGAACTAGCAGCGGATCAATAAGCCACAACCTCGGGTGGGTGGGAGTAGACCCGTATTCTTCACCCTACGCTCTCCTTGAGACGAGATCATCATCAATCCCACTCGACCCTTATCATGATCAAGATCATGATCAACACGATGATCCTGATGATGATCATGATGATGAAGAATTAGCAACAGCAGGTCATATTGAAACCCTCCCTCTCTTCCCCATGCACCGCGACGAGGACCTGATGATGATCAACGGCTACGGCAACATGATCAAGCCCCCCGGCTTCCCCGACCCTGCCCCAATCGGAGGCGGCGGCTCTGGCTACTACCCCGCTGGCCACGTCAGCTCCCGCACTTCCCTTGAGCTCACCCTCAACTCCTACCGCCCGTCACCGGATTCGCTTTAATTACAAAGCTTTCTAGCTTGCTAAAAACCCCCCCTTTTTAATTAGTCACGTGCTAATTATTAATGTTAATTAACTACTTAATTAATTAATCACATGCATGAAAAACATGGTGGATTAAATTAGCTCCTTTAGCTACTAATTAGTTGATGATGGACGTTGATTATGTAATATGTATTATTCTTATATATATATATATATATATCTATATAAATATACATAATGAATGATGATATCGGTGATGGTCCGTCTTGATACTTGTTTTTGGAGCTAAAACGTAATGGGTATTTGACACGTATCGTGATAGGGGATTAATTTGCCCTAGTCCCGAGAATATTCCCATTATTATATTGTCAAAAGCAATTTGATTAAAGGAATGCTTCTAAATTTCGACAGGAAATGTTTTGTGGGGTCCATTGCGAGAGTTTAGAGAGAGAAAGTGGGAGAGGAAAGAGAGAGAAGTACAGCGCGTGGGGATAGAGCTGGTTCTAGGCGTCATATAAATATGGGTTCCTTGTGTACATGGTCGAAAAGATTTGCCAATGATATCGAATGGCATAAAATATATATACATATACATATATACATATAGAGAGAGAGAGAGAGAGAGAGAGAGAGAGAGACTAGTACTGTTGGGGGCCAAAAATGATGAAAGTGAGAACGTAATAATATGCAGCCGTTTTTGTAAAGTTAGCTCGAGAGATAGAGAGAAAAAAGGTATATATTTGAAGTTTGAACCAACTTTGTAAATACCGCAAAAAATTATTCCTCCTCTTTTTCTGATTTTCCTTTTGCAATTATAACTGTTTTTTTTTTTTTTTTTTTTTTTTTGGGGTCCACTAGAGGTTAAAATGTAGACAATGGAGCTTCGACTGGGCTTTTCTACAAACAGAATGCCAGCCCTTTTTGACCCATAATAATTACCATAGAGAGAATAAAAAGAAAAAATAATAATAGTAATTGTAAAAACATGGGAGGGGAGATAGGCTTTCTATGGCTAAAAATTACCCTACATGATCTTGCAACTACTAATAAAAGGTTGTTATTTTGGAGGATTTGAATCGATTTTGGATGCACAAATTTTTATTTTTTATTTTTTAAATTTTGCAAGAAATTACGCTGTAACATTATGAAATCAAAACTTTTGGTTCTAAAACACTAAAAAATATATAAATTTTACACAATAATCGCCAGTTGTCATTTTTTTAGTGTGATTTTAGCATTTGATCTCTTAAAACTTATATTTTCATATCAAACTCAAAATTACCAACTTAAATTTAGTAATCAAAGTCTAGTGTTTTTTAATTACCTTTTTCCCCCAAAGTATAATCAATCTAACTTATTTCTTCTTTGCTCTAACCAGAATGTAAAACGGCAAAACTTATAAGAGAAGAGTCTAATGGTTTATTCTATTGTCCTTCGTAAAGCTACTTTATAATGTCTTTTGTAAAAAAGAAAAAGAAAATCTAAAAGCAGAAGCTGGCTTGTCTAACTCGTCAAATCTATTCACCAGACAAAATTTGTAGATTAGGTTAGGATTGAAATTGTTTTTGGTCGAGATGTGAATTGAAAATAAACTGTAATATTAATATAAATGATAGTGTCAAATTTTGAAATATGTGTGTAAAAAAAATACAATATGAATATTGTTTTATTTCTCTCGTCATTTTGATTAAAATAAAAAAGTTATGAACTTTTGAAATATTAGTTTTTTTTTTTTTTTTTTAATGAAGAGAAAGAAAGTGAAATGTAGATTAGAAGTTTTGAAGTTAGAGTTGTAAAATTATCTGAAAACATTGGTGCAAATGAATTGAATATTGATCTAACAAATAAGCTTGAACCACATGATAGTTTTGTCACACATGAGACAGAATGGTATAATTGGTTTAGCATGTTTTGCAAGTACATTTGGCGGGTAACAAATAAAAAGTGGGTACACATAAATGTGATGAAAAAGCACAAACCCAAATTACCTGATTGGTTTCCCTTGTGTCCACTAGCACCTCGTTTGCACATAGCTTGTAGTTAATAAGCCACCAATCAACAAGATTTTTGGCAGATGCTCTTTCCTTTGTTTGGTTTGACAAATTTTCCTACTTTTTGGCTTGGAAACGACCCCTAATGTCTTTTAGGGGAACTATGCCCTTCAAATGGGAAGGAAGGAAAGAAAGAAAGAAATAGAGAGATTGGAACCTCAAAGAGGAAACTACAGACAATGCTTCTATTCACAGTTGATGGATATTTATACTAGAGAGACTTTTAGTTTGGGATTCAGGAAGATCACCCCAAAGCTTTTCGAGCCTTCGAATACGCAACATCCCTTACCAGAAACATGAGAGGTCGTTTTAGCCGATTTTCACGTAAAAGTTTCTCGAAATCCTCTCTCAAAGTTTGTTTGCTTTGCAAATTTGCCCTTGTGAATAGTGTATATATCGAGAGCACAGAGTTTGTCACGCAAGTACCGTATCACTGCCATAACTGCAAAGACACATTTCAGCATTCACACGAACTTCAAATGTTCTTTTTCTTCTATTATTTATCCTTTTCGACATAGAGGCAAAGGCTTGCTCCATATGCCAAGTTTAGAAAGGAAGAGTAGAAACAATTACCTTTTCGGACGAGTCCTCGCTCTCGAGTATATTAACTTTTATCTTCCCGTGCAACTAAGATTAGTTTAGCAGAAAATGATATAGGACTAGGAGTATGGAAGGCAAGAACTTTCTTCACCACCTACATTTGTGTTCAGGATAAAGTCTTCCTCGTCGACGGTACATGATGTCGTAAATCTTGTGCTAATTAGAGATTCAGGAGTTTCATGAACTATGGCACCCCAAAGCCTGGTATCCAAGCCAAAAACACATAATAAAGAGTTTATGACCATTAGGAGATCTACAACCAAGTCGGAGATAGTAACATACCAAATGTCCAGAGAGTATGGTAATAAATTTATGAAGCTTCCAAGAGACATGGCATACATGTAATACCACAATATATTCTGTTTGTTAACAATTTGGAGAAAACCAGCTGCAAAATCCATAATACCTTTAAAGAAAACTGTGAAATTTACATTTAGAAGCATCTTACAGTTTTCTTCAGAATTGTTTCATGTTACAAAAAATAACTTATTGTAATGTAAATAATTACATTTATCCGGCGCAAAAAGGTCTTTGAAGAGTGAAGAACTTTTACAGAGGCGAGCAAGGAAACAAGGCAAGTTTGGCTGTGATCTCGACTTGCACCAATAGTAGACAGTAAAGTTCTCTTCTTGTTTGTTTTGCGCTTGAAATTCGAAGATAGTTCATGGAAGAATGTCTACTTTCTTCCAACATAAGCTCCGAGTTTAGACAAATCTGGAATCCAAAATGATAGTCCAGACGACCCAGTCACAAACATAAGACTTCCAGGAGCCCATTTTATGACCGGAGGCTCATTTTCAGGACTCATCCAACTTGCTACCTGGACACAAGTCCAGAAACTTCAGTAGGTATCCACAAAAACTCGGAATTCAATAGATAAAATACTCACATGTGAAAAAAAAAAAAGTAGTAGTTAATCATTCTAGAACAAGTTAAGTCTCGCAAATAGGCTCTAGGATTAAAAACCTGATATGATACCAGGCACAAACAGAGAAATTGGACTGAAGATTGAATCTTTATTGCAAAGAATGGTAGCAATATGGGCATGAGGAAAAGCTGGAAGCCTAAACAATCTAGGAAAAGAAAGCTCAAAGGACTGATTTCCACACCAAAAATCTTTCCCGTGCCCACCACCCAATTAGTGTTTTAGAGAAACCATTCATACCTTGAGATATAAATTTCCACGGGTTCCTAAAAGATCCTCTGGCCACTAGAGTTGAACGGGCAATAAACAAACTCTATTCTATATGATAACATATAAAAATTATATATAAATTGAAGAGGAAAAAGAGAGAGAGAGAGAGAGAGAGTAAGAAGGAAACAGGAAAATGGGTGAAGATGCATGATTATGACTGAAGAAGGTTAACATACCTCTTTCCCACTGCGAACACTCCAAGCATAGACACTACCATCACCAGAGCCTGCCAGTAGGGCAGAAACCAAGTAAGCTATTTATCTAGCAAGTCCGGTGAGGAAATAAATACAAGCCATTAGTAGCTAAAAGTTAAGAAAAATAAGAGACAAGCTACCTGATATAACAAACATGCCTTCAGGACTGAAAGAAGCCTCCAATGTGGAACTTTCTGAAACTGGCTTTACATTGTACGTCGATAACTAAAAGGAAATGAGAAAGAAAAATGCTTCATCTTCTATTAAATTAAGTGAATTTTCAACTTGAGATTGAGTATGAAGCAAAACAACTTACAAGTGTACCACGAAAGGAATCAAGCACATGAATATGCCCATCTTTAGTTGTTAGAAGCATAAGTCTCCCATCATTACTGAACTTTACAACATTCGCATCTGAAACATCTCCTCCAACAGAAAAGATATCAAATGGACCCTAAAGAATATTAATATTTGTCATTTTAGTCCCAATTCATTTGAATGCCGAAACAGTATTTCAAACTTCCAACATTATTCAAATATATCCACGAGTGACCTTTTCGTATTTGCGAGCATCAAACATCCGAATGTATCCTCCAAAGGCAATTGCAAAAACTAGCCCTTGGTCATCATACACTGTAGCAGGCCTTCCTTGTACACGTAAAAGACCCTGATGTGGATAATAAATGATAAACGATAAGTTCAAGATAACCATAGATAGAAAAGAATATCCATATTCTGATATCAGCACCTGGCACTTCTCTGCCCGTTGATCCCAAAGCAAAACGGTTCGATCAAGAGAACCGGAGATGAAACACTCTTTGCGAGAGCACAAACTAAGGGAGACAACCCTGAAGAACAAAAAAAAGCACACCCCACCTCTTATACAGGTATTTCTATACAAAATGCACTTCAAAGAAATGGTTTGTCAATACTTTTAAGAAACTATACCTGTCATGGTGGCCTTTAAAATACCGCAAGTACTTGTTGTCATGTAACGAGAGAAGCCGCAGGGATTCTAAATCAAGCAATAATGTTAAAATATAAAATCTAATTATGTAATTCAAACTGAATTATCTCTAGATAAACAAGAGTTGACATACCATCCCAACCATTTTTAGAAGAGTAAATGACCGTTGTAGGGTGAGAAGTAAAGCTAACAAGATCTACCCCATACTTTTTGCTGTTTATTGTCTTCAAGCAACTGAAAAACATTGGAAAATAAATCTCATGATCCACTAAATGTATGAATCAAAATTACAGGGATAAAACTAGAGTAGGATTGGAACTACATGGACATGTGGTTGCAAGCTTAGCGGTAATTCCACACCCACCTCAAATGTTAAAATCAAGACTTCAAATCCTCCACCCTGTGGTTTTTTTTTTTTTTTTTTTCAATCAGAAAACACACATGGCACCCAAAAAGGAGGAAAGAAAAAATAGTAATTATAAAGAACAGTAAACTAAAACACATTTCATGGCTAATAGGATGCCCAATTGAAATAAGAACTACAGTCTACAAGGGTTCAACTAAACTAGATTGAAACTACATGGAACAAAAAAAATATATTGAAAAACACAGAAAATTTCCCTAAAGAAACACAGAAAAATTTAGAAGTAACCATAAACTCTATGTTAAATTTAACAAGTGAATTAACTGAAAAATAAGAAAAGGGTGTGTCATGAAGTCAAGTTCTAGATGAAATTAATTTAAAAAAAAAAAACACTTACGTTGCACTGGCAACATCGTACAAGCGTATGGACTCATCATCACTTGCAGTAACCAGATAATTCGATGTCTTGTGAAAGTCTATGGAGCTGATTCTACCAGTCTGATATGTATAATTATGGAAAAAAAAAAAAAAAAATTAAAATACAAGACCATAAACTAAAAATAAGAAAAGAAATGTTAGGAGAGCTGTGAAATTGAGTACTAAATTTTTCCATAACCCAGAATTAGACAACCCAAAAAAACCTGAATAAAAGAAATCAAAGAGAGAGAGAGAGAGAGAGAGTGAAGGAGAAGGGAGTACGTAGTCTTTGAAAGCCATGCCAACTTCCATGCTCTGAAGAATTTCCTCCGTCAGCTCCAACGACACCTTATCTTCTCTTTCGGATTGTCCTCCTTTTGCACATTTTTCAGATATCAGAACCCCAAAAAAAAAAATAAATAAATAAATAAATAAAAAAGAGGAAAACAAAATTTCTTGAAAGAAAACCCAAGTCCCAAACAAAATTTTCGCCGAAAATTGAAATATTTACGAACCAGCCATCATGCGCAATTTCTCTGTATGAATTTCTGGAAAATGGAAATTTTCAGTGAAGTTTTCTGGGCAGCCTCTTCATTCTTCAATTCCAGCGAAAAGGAGTAAAAAACGAAAGACGAGATCTTACTTTTCACAGTTTTGTTTTGAGGATAATTACACCGACGGCACAAATTGCACAGACGTCCTTTAAAACGACGATTAAAAGGGAGAACGACAATGAGAAAAGAGAACTACAATAGAGCGAAGATACTAGAGGAGGGGACAAAAACAATAAGGGTTCGTTTGGTGCACCAGTTCAATTTGAGTTGAGTTGAGATTTTTAAGTTTGCATAATAAATTTTGTTGACTTTTTTAGAAAAGACAAAAAACTTTTTCAGAAAGACAAAAAATATGATGAAAAACAAAATATGATGAAAAAAGTACAATTTAGTTTAAAACGAGATGGTGAAACAAACGAAGCCTAAGAAGTTGAAATGACAGATAAATCAGTAAATTTTAAACAAATGACAAAAAAAAATGATAATGGGATAATAGATCGCAACAATATCTGAAATCAAAAACAAAGGCTTAAGAAGGAAATATAAAGAAAAACGACCGAAAAAAAAAAGTATAATGAAAAACGACAACAAATATCAAACGACAAAACAAGAGAAAACAATAATGAAGAAACAACAAATACCAAACGACAAAACAAGAGAAAACAATAATGAAGAAACAACAAATACCAAACGACAAAACAAGAGAAAACGAAAATGAGAAACAACAACGAAATTTTTTTTTTTTTTTTTAAATAACAACAACAGCAACGACATGCAAAGACGACAACTAACGAAAGAGACACAATGGAAAAATGAAGTAAAGAACCAGCAAAACTGAAAGCAGAAGTGAGAAAACAACAAATACCAAACGACAAAACAAGATAAAAAACGATAACAAAAGAAAAAACGATAAAATGAAAAACAACAACAAAACCATGAAAACAACATGCAAAGACGACAACTAATGAAATAAATAGACACAAAGGAAAAACGAAGTAAAAGAACCAGCAAAACTGAAAGTACAAGGGAGAAAACAATAAGCAGGATGACAATTTTTTTCATACTATCCACCAAAGACGGGACGTGGTCGGGAGTGAGAACTCTCCACCAAAGACGCTCTTTTCATACTATCCCATTCCCCATTTGATCTAGTTATGCATTTTGCAACTTAATACAAAAATGAGAGGGGGGAAAAAACGTTATCATAAAATTTAGCTCAAAATTAAAAGTTTAACAAAATAAATCAAATTCTAAACAAATATAAATTATATCTTAGTATTTAAGCCACACAAGTATCCCAACAAAAAAAAAAATCTGTAATTTATAATAAATGACACATACTAACTCGTATTAACTAATAACTAACTTTTTATTTCCTTTTTTTATGAAAAAAATAGTAATTTTTTTTTTTAACTAAAAAAAATCAATTCAGTTTAAAAATTTAACATACACATATTAATTCATAGTAGAGAATATAAATATAACATTCCTCAAAGCTAATTCAATGAGACATGCACTTCCAACAAATATAGAACTAAAATAGGAGAGACAATTATTTTTATAAAAAAAAAAAAAAAAAGATAAGAAAAGAACGACAACAAATAAAACAGCACTAAAGCTACATATTTCAAAGCAGCGGCAGGTAATAGAGAAAAACTACAGGCAAATTTGAAAAATACTTCTGTTAATTTTTGAACGACGATAATAAAAAACCAATAAGAAGATGAAAAAACGTCAGTTTAAAAAAATGAAAAACGACGACAGCATAGAAACGGCAGATTTAAAAACGACCATAGTTGAAAACGACAAATTGAAAACTTCACTTATATTTCAGTTTTCTCTGTGGGACCTGTCTTGCAAAATTTTCTACAAGTTGCTTTTGACTTCATAAATCTTAATGTAGTTGTAAATCTGTAATAAGTAATTATAATAGTCTTCAAAAAACTTCATGTATGACTTCCAGAAAAAACTCTTCCTAATAGACCTTAAAATTTGTATTAGAGTTTAGATTAGCTATTATAAATTTTATTTAATATTTTTTATTACTTATTAAAAAGTTTTAAATCATTTTGACCAAATATTTTAAAATGTGATTTTCAAACACTTACTGAAAGCTACATTTTTTGCTTCTATTATTTTACTGACTAAAAACAAAGCAAAAGCATTGTCAAATGGGTCCTATCAAATGAAAAACTCTTACTCTACTATGATTCGAATAATTTATGAGATTTTAATGGTGGAATGCATTTTTGGGTTATTGTCTATTTAGTGAATCCCATATTGATTGTGAACAAACCTTTCGTCTTTGCAATCTTATAAGTAATACCTCAGTTTATCATTTTAATCATCTAATTAGAAACATTTGTTTTCATATCATCTTTTTCTGGGGAATTTAGGAATTCGATTTAGTAAGTTTTAACAATCTCATAGGTTTATTATGTAATTTCTCTAATTACTTTACTTTTTAATACTTAATGAAAACAACTATTTATTATTTACGTATTCTCTTATATAGTGGTCCGAGTGTATGTTTTCTACACTCATCATTTAAACCATTGGGCAATTTACTATTCACAGACTTGGTCAGCTCTCATTGGTGTACTTAGTATTCTTTTAAAAAAAAAAATTATTTTAGGGATTAATAAAAAATTTATTTTAGGGATTAATTATTAGAATCTTCATATCATTTTTGCTTGAGTATGTAATGTACTTTGTTGGAGGTCTTTATCAAGATTGTCTTGAAATCGACGGAATCAAGACTACAAAATCTATCATTATGTAATTGTTGTGGAAAAAGATTTGATGAGAAAAAACATAAAAATGGAAAACGACAAGAAAAAGAAAAAGGGACTCAAAGAACGTCACAAACCAATATGAAAACAATAACAAAACAACGTTTTATTTATATGCATAAGAAAATAAAAAACTGCAATTGAAGAACAGAAGAATAAAAAATATCTCTGCAAACCAACAAACGAAAATAAAATTAATAGACGTCGGTAAACCGAAAACAACTATGGAAGAAAGACGACTAATATTTATACGTACATACATTCGGCAAAACAAACATATATTTAGGGCAACAAGAAGATTATATTTAGTTATTTACAGTAACCAAAGAAACATGAAAACCCAGATATGCAACAAACTAAAAAAAAATAGTAATAATAATAAATAAATAAATAAAAACTGACAGCAAAATTAGGAATGATAAACAAAATGAAAATGAAATTATAAAATGGAGACGACAATAAAGTAAAAACTACCATAATAGAGTAAACGACAGCAAAAAAAATTAAACAACAGTAAAAGCAAACACTAAAGAAGAAAGACCATGGAAAACGACAATTGAAGAACGGACCAAAAAAAAAAAAAAAAACTCAACAAAACGAAGAAACGACAAAATAATATAAAACGACAACTTTAGAAACACAACTTATAACATAAAGAGCCACTATAATGGGATCTGTACAATTGTTCCCTTCACAATAATGTGTTTAGTTGAGCCAACGCATTGCACAAAAACACAACCGCAAGACTGGTTCAATCAAACGACATGAAAAAAACAAGAGAACTAGAAATGAAAAAAACATTTCCAAAACCTTTACCAAACACCACCGAAAACTTTCTTCTTCCCTAAACTTTGACCTGCTTATTTTCTAAAATATTTGTCCAATATGAACAGAGAGATAGAAGAATGAATGAGAAGAAAAGAAAATGGTCAAAGACATTAAAATAATTGGATTTATAAATCTGAAAAATATTCTCTCTGTAAACTTCATACATATGTCAATTTACAATCTATTTCACATGTAGCAATTTCAACAAACACCCTCTAAAAACGAACCAAAAACAAAAAAACAAAAATTTGTAGAAAAGAGATGAAAGATAGCCAAAGGGACTAAAGTTGGCTAATTTATAAACTCTGGAATGAGAATAATATATATATATATATATATATAACAAGTTAACAAAATTCACAACTTGAGAACTACATGTTACATAATTACGGCAGGCGCATGTAAGACACCCTCGGCTGGAGAATTCATGACCGAGCTTCTAGCGCTGGAAATCCGGTTTTCATCGGGACCGGCCTTCTTCTTGATGAACTCGATGCAGTCGGCGACGGCCTCGCTGTGGCGGTGATCGTTGCTCGGGTGATAATGTCGCCGGACGTCGCCGGATCTGTCGTGGTTCGAGGCCTTGGAGAGGGTGGAAAACATGATCAACCGGAAGACGGCCTCGCGGAAGCGCTCCAACAAGGTCATTGGGGTTAGGCCTTTGGTCTTGCTTGTGGAGGAGTTGTTCCTTGGCCTTGGGATGCAAAAGTTGGTCTTCATGACTTTTCTTGGGGTTCCTCTGGTTTCTCCACAGTCTGTTTTTTGGTCTTTTTGGTTTTGGACATGTCAAGGCCAAGGAGACTTGTTCCCTATTAATTTATACGAGAATGAATAAATTGTACATGGGACAAATTTAAGGCGCTCTATTATCTGGTAAAAGAAAAAAAATTAATAAAAAAAATGTATTACTTATATCACGCAAATTTAGATCATTAGATCATATCAGAACCCAAAAAACAATAAAATCTAACGGAACTTAATGGTATTATTGGGGTTTTTTTTTTTTTTTTTAAAGTCTTACCGAAGAATTTTTCCAAATTGAATCATGTTTATATGTTTTTGGAGAAATGGAGATGACAAAAATAATAATAATAACAATAACAATAAGTAAATAAAAGAGAAAGAGAGTCTGGCTAGCTACAGCATGTGTGGCTAGTGGCTCATGAGCTTAACCAGCTATAGTCATAATAGTACAGGGTATAATTAAGCAATAGATTTTCAAATAAAATAATAATAATAATAATAACCAATAGAAGTTTCCATTAAAAAATAAGAATAAAACTAAGCAATTATTATAGAAGTTTTAGAATTTAAGAATGCCATATAGAGGACAAAAGGATGCCTAATAACAACTCAGTTTTGTCAAATGGAACAACCTTAATGTTTCATTAATCCCCCCATTAAAATCAACCTGAATTTAGTTTGACTTATTTTGGATTATTTTTATTTTTAAAATGGGTTATTTTGGATCATTATTATTTCTTAAAATGGGTTATTTTGGATTTTTATTTTCTCAAAATGAGTTATTTTGAATTCTTGAGGGATTAGCTGTCATGAAAGCTATGTTGGTTGACATTTATATTAGCAAATTAGCAATGCATAATCAATATGACATTCACGAGAGAAATAGTTCTTTTAGCTATACTCAATTACTCTCTAACTCTTATACTTTATATTTTTTCTTAGTATTTCCAAAGGGTATCTATTGACATCTCACAATCTACTTTCCTCTTCCTTTTTCCAAAGGGTATATATTTTCTTAAATGTTCATTATTACTTATTACACCCATCTTATTATTCTACAATAATCCCTACAATGTAATTCTATTTTTTATACTTTTTGCACTCACCAACCAACAAATAACCCCTATTTTTTAAAAACAATTCTTTTTTTATCATTTGTTGTTTTTCTTATATTTTTACTTCTTTTTTTTTTTTGGTTAAATTCAATGATTCTTTCTCTTCACTTTTTTGTTTTCCTTTTTTGAGATAAGATTTAATGAAACTAATAAAGTTGTAATTTTATATTTTTTATGAAGCATTATTTTATGAACGTCATAGATATCTATACATAAATGTATATATAGGTTTTTTTTTAAGTACTGTTCTTATGAACGTCGTAGATATTTACATAAATATGTATATACATATGTAAAGTTGTAGATTATTTATCTTTACGAAAAAAATAGTTGTAAGAATAAATTATAAAAAAAGGATTATTTAAAAATAGGTGTTATATAAAAGGATTGTTTAAAAAGTAGGGTTATCTATTGATCAGTGAGTATAAAAAGGATAAAGAGTAAAATTAAATTATAGGGATTTTTGGGAATAATAAAAGGGGTGCAATAAATAATAATGAATATTTAAATTTTAATTGGGTGGAGAAAGTAGTTTAAAAAAAAAAAAGTATCAATAAAAGCCCGATTTATAAAATAGCTAGTCATGAGAGAGAGAGAGAGAGAGAGAGAGAGAGTTGTGCAAATATTACAGATATGGAGTTTTTTTTTTTTTTTTAATGTTTTTTTATGTTTAAGTAAAGTGAGCCAGTGGCTCAGAAGTCATTGTTGTTGAAGGCACTAGAGGAGTCATAAATAAAACATGAAATGATATTGAAACTGAAGGATTTTGTCTTACTTGTCAAGGCTTCACATGGGTGCATGTGAAGTTTTTTGTACTAATATTTTTAATTAAATGCAAGTCTCATAAGCAAATAGTTTTTTTTTTTTCTTTTGGAACCACGAGTGTCTTTTCTTTCCATTCAATTCCGCCGACTTACCGGCCAAAATCAAAGAAAAAAATCTCGATCTTTTTTTATTTATTATGGTATGACCCCAAATGCTTCTCTTCCACAAATTTTTTGACAACGGAAAGATGAACAAATGGGGTCTGTTAGACATGGAGCAAATTAACTGTGGTACGTGGGCTTGAAGCTCTCCATCATGTCTTGAACTGGATCTGCTGTCGGTTTGTTCTCTTAGCTTCATGCACATTTTTTTTTTTTTTTTTTTTTTTTGTAGTTGACCAAATCGACCAACAACGGCTTGACACGTGTCTTACATTTTGTAACCATCTTCTTTTTTGTTCGGCGACCACTTTTTGTTAGTAATGGAGTACGTTAACATTGATTTCTCAAGTTTTTTTTTTTTTTTTTTTGCTGTTATTATTAACTTCACTTCAAGTACGCAAATTCTTCTTTTATGCTTGAGGAGGATAATGCATTATGGTTTTAAAAAAAAAAAGAAAAAAAGAAAAAGAGCAAGAGAACTCTATCAATATAACTTTTTACAAATAGCAAACTCTTAAATCATTGTAAAAATTACTACATAATTTTGTAACATAAAACGTAAAAATCATTACTTTTGCTTTTCCTATTCGAAAACAATTTGTTAAATTTCAATTCCACCCTTACAAGTAGTGTGAGTTTTCTTTGAAATCTCACCAAAGATTTTTCTTATCTTTTAATCTGGCACAATTATTTTCTTCAACATTTTCTAAGGATAAAATTAGGTGGAATGGTAAACTTTTACATGTATTCATACACATTTGGTTTGTGTTTATATTGACCAAGTCCAAATGAATAACAGAAATCTTAAATTTAAAAAAATTAACTGAAAATTAAAATGTTTTTGTAGCATTCTTAAAAACTTTGGCATACACATGAATAAAGCGCACACATATTTTTCTCATCAGGGGTGGAGGGAGGTGGGGACGAGAGGCCCCTGAACTTTTATGAAATTCAACTTTAGCCCCAAACTTTTTATAATTTTTCTCCTATGATAAAATATTTTACAATTTTATCCCTTATTTGCCCCCTCTTAAACTTTTTAATTACTACACTTGTATAATTTTTGAAGAAAATTATAAATTATCATTCAGCCAATTTTTTATTTTTAAGTACTCACCTTTAAAATTTAGTATCTCAAATATATCAAATCAATTATAATACTATGTGAATTCACAGTTTTTTGAACTCTAAAATTTAAAATTAAATTAAACTCCGTCACAAGCTTACTCATTTAGGGAAAAAAAAAACCAAAAATACAAATAGATAAACGATAGCAAAAGATTTTAACATTGTAATTTTGATTCAAATTTTTTGTTTAAATCACGCCCCCTGAAAAAAAAATTTAGCTCCGTCATTGTTTCTCATTGAGCAGATCGACCACGAGGACCTTCAGAAGAATGAACCAGGTTGACCCATAAGTGAACTCCACTAAATTACAACTTCTATGTTATTGGTGATTGAAAAAAAAAAAAAAAAAAAACTCATGGGAACTTTTATGTCACACAAGGTCCTCACTACCTATCGATGTGAGACTTACCAAGTGACTATCAATTTTTTTAGTATACACAGCAAGTACAAACACACATTTTCCACGGAGCAAATCGATCACAAGGGCCTTGGATCCATAAATGAACTCTATTAAATTATAACTTTTAGGTAATTATTGATTAAAAAAGAACTCATAAATACTTATGTGCTACAGTAGATCCTCGTTTCCCGCTGATGTGCATTCTTAAAATTTTGTGCATGTAAGATCATAACTTCACAGATCAAGAACAATTTCTTTCTATTTATCAAAAAAGAACAATTACTTCTTACAACGTCATCTCATTTAAGGCCCAAGCCCATCTAAAAAAAAGAAAAGAAAATTTCTTTTTATTTCCTACAATTGAGGGGTGAAAAAACAGAAAGTGAATTGACACAAAATTGTGCTCCTATGTTTCTAATGTTTTATTGATACCAGCACCTTTTATTTTACAATATCAAACATGTTATGATGGAGTTGCAAAATACTCATCCCTCAATTCAAAACCATGGCAAACATAAGGGGGGGGGGGGGGGGGGGGGGGGGGGGGGGGGTTGGACTAGCTTGAGTTTATTTTTATTTTTTCCCAAGAATCAGCAGAGGGCCCCAACTGTTGGAGATTCACTTCCTTGCATTCCCTTCTTTTTGGAGAAAAGCCATCCTAGAATAGGGGACAAGGGCTTTCTCTTTGTCTTCTTGAAAGAAGGAGACTTACTATCTGGGAATTCATCTTTGTTAACTATTACTCTAGCAAGTGAAGGAGGGCTTGCAAATTTCACACTCCTCCTCCTTTGGTATCCACTCTCCTCTTCATCTTGTGCTCGGATTTCAAGTCGGGTCGGGTTTTCGATGAACTTAAGGTCCTCAATGTCAGGATCAAATGGCTGCTTTTGGTATTCTCTGGCCTTTAGCTTTTGTAACTCACTCTTTGCTTGCTCAAGCTCTTCTTTTAGGGATTTTATGCAATATGCCATGAGTTGCTTTCTTCTCTGGCTTTTTGCAGACTTTGCTTTGTTTCCTCAAGCTCAGGCTGTCAAGGCTCCAATTCTTGATGTAGTAGGTCCATTCTCACTCTCTCCGGCTCGAATCTAATCGCCAAAAAAAAAAAATTTAATAATAATAATAAATAATTGTAACTTCAGATTGTTCTCTCTTTTACTAGTTCAAATGAAACACTTCTCATGCAAAAATGTACACTGTACACTTACATGCATAAGAGTCTCCCAAAACAATGTTTACTTTTATTTTTGAAAAATTACAGTAAATAGTTTTTTCTTTCAAAAATAATTGAAATAAATAGCAAGGTCTTAAAATATTTGATGTTTCAGTCTGTTACTTACTTTAATTATTTTCTAAAAACTGTTATTTACTTGTGTATTTCATTACAAGGACGTGGCAGTGTAATAGGTTTTTTTTTTTTTTTTTTTTGAAGGAATTCTCTAATAGGCTTTAATTTTTTTTAATTAAAAAAAAAAAAGCATAATATGTCAATGCAGCTTGTAATTCATCTTGACTCCTACATTTTATTATTGACCATGCATGCAATAGAGGGGAGACATGCAAATTCAGTAGAATCGTGATAGTAGCTCAAAATGGTCAATAAAATTGAATTCTAACTTCCAAACATGGACAAAACAAAAAAGAGCAGAGAAAAGAGAGACCTCTTTGAGCTTGTTGGCATAGATTTCCCTCACCAAAACTCTTTCTCCAAACAGAGCAACTGCCTCCTTGACTGACTTGAAAGGCGCTCTTGTGTCGATCTCCGCCCGCCCCGCGACCGCTACACGTTCTTCTCCTTCCATTTTTTTGCTGCAAGAAAGTGTGAAAAATTGTTCAAAAAAACACTTGATCAAGACAGAGCAAAGAGATAAGGAAAAGATGTGACTTGAGGGAATGAATGGAGGCGGTGACAATTTCTCCTTTTAATACACAACAAAATGGTCGTTGTTAATGGGGGTGGTGGAAATGTGGGCATTGTTGGGTTTTTTTTTTTTTTTTTTTTCTTCTTGTTATTATTATTATTATTATTTATTTTGTTGCTTTCTTAAAAGGTGGTTAACAAAATCATAGGTTATGGGACTCTTGTTTTCTTCGCGTCCACTTCACTGGAATTTTGTTAATTGAAGTTGACATGGGTGGTTGGACCATCTTGATCAAGTTTCTTAAGTTAGTTATATTTGAAAACCACCTAATAAATTTCCTTTTGATTAGGACCTCTTTCCTTTTCACCGGATATATATATATATATATATGTGTGTGTGTGTGTGTGTGTGTGTATTGATGCTATATTGTCCCCACATCATACTTCTTATGGACCCCAATGATTTATGGCAACAAAACAAACACGAATATATGATGAAAAAGCTTCATGGTTCATGCCCAAAAGTAATATACAAACGTTGGCATAGAAGCATTAGGATTTCAGCAAGGTTGCACAAAATCCGGGTGTTTCGGCTTCCCAAGTAATTTGTTTTTTGACTTCTTTTGATTTCAAAAGAATGGCAATTTTATAAGTTCTTTAGAGAACCGTCGCAATTGAGATTATCAAGATAAGATTTTTCAACACACTATCTTTAGTCTTTTTTGTATGGTTGTCCATTGAGCTTCTCATGTTACCTATTCGTTCTTTAACAAAAAATATTGACAATTGACTAACTTTAAAATCTTACAATTAACCCCTAATTACAAACGATATATTTTTTCGGTTTTCTTGCACATGATTTGCACGTATATCGAGGTATTTTGCTCTAATAATTAGACCCCAGATAACCATAATTCCCTCCCATCAGTGGTGTATAGTGGGAGGGTAATCAACCTTAGTAATTTGAAGTCCAATTCGAGTAAAAAAAATACCTAATCGCCCTCAATAATAGGTCATGTGAGACATAAACAACAAAATCATAAAAATCTAACCTCATTTTCAGTTGGAGTTAATTGCAATATATTTTAAAATTTGAATGGTAAATTATCAAAAATTTTAATTCATAAATCGATTCTCCAATGTTAAAAATTCATGATCAAACATGCAAGTTAGCCTTGTCTACTCCGTCCTTCTCATCTTATTATCATGTCAATTCACGCGTTGATTCACCTGAGTACTAAATCAAAATATAAAGTTTAACCATTGGAGGACTAGAAAAAAAATTTAAAATTATATTTTGAGGAGAGGAATATGAAAACAAATTGAAGATCAAACTTTACAGAGGCCATCCCCACTTTTTTTTTTTTTTTTTTTTGTAAACATGGGCGGTGGCGCGGTGCATTTTGAGAAGGCCACTGGTCGCCACCGTGATAAATAGTAGTTGTAATATCTAAAAACGACCACAAAAGTAAAACGACGTGATAGCATAAACAACAACAAAAAGAAAACCGGCAGAATAACAAAAAATATAGGAAAACTAGTAAAAAGGGCAACATAATAAAAACGACAACAAAACTGAACAACGACAGAGCAAAAAAAGGACAATATACATGAAACGAAACAGAAGAAAAATGGCAATGTAAATGACAATATACATAAAATGAGAGAAGGAGAACATAAGGCATCTTACAGGAGACGGAAAAAAGAAAGAAGAAAGGAAACTGACATTTCTAGCCAAAATATATATATATATATATTTATGGGTGGATCTGTTCTCTACCGGTAAAGCCTCTTTTTAGGTCGTTGATATTTAATCGAACGGTTGAAATATTATTAGTGTACCATACTTATCATACACCTTATCTCATATTACCCTTCCCATCTAAAGTCTTCTCCGTCACCGGCGATCTTCCCGCCGCCGACGACAGCTGCCGGCAACCCAATCCCGACGCCGGCGACCCACCCTTGGCCCCCCCACCACCGGCCCCAACCCCGGCCCCCCCACTCCCCGGCCCCCGGCAACCCCCCAGCCCTCCCTTGCCGGCACCCCGGCCCCAGCCCCCCCCACCCCAGGTCCCCCTCCCCCGACCTCCCCCCACCCACCCCCCCCCCCCGGCGCCTCTCGGCGTCCCCCCCAACGGGGACCCCCCCACCCCCCCCTCTCTCTCTCTCTCTCTCTTCCAGGCCCGCAGCCCCCCCCCCCCCCCCCAAAACCCCCGATGCGAGAAGAGAGAGAGAGAGAGAGGGGGATGGGGGGTCCCCATCGGGGGTGGGTGGGGGGTGGTCGGGGGAGGGGGACCTGGGTGGGGGGCGCTGGGGGGGCTGAGGCCGGGGTGCCAGCGGGGGAGGGCTGGAGGGGGTTGTCAGGGGCCGCGGCTGGGTGGGGGGCAACTGGGGCTGGGGCCGAGGGTGGGTCGCCGACGACGGAGAAGACTTTGGATGGAAAGGGTAATATGAGGTAAGGTGTATGATAACTATGGTACACCAATAATATTTCAACCGTTCGATTAAATATCAACGGTCTAAAAGAGACTCTACCGGTAGACCACAGACCACCCTATATTATAGTGACGTATCAAAAACAACAAAAATTTGATAAACAACAGTAAGAAGGACAACCGGCAACAGGGGGAAAAAAGGGGCAATAAAATGCTATACGACTAAAATTTTGGAAACTACAATAAAAAAAAGCAAAACTATTAAAATGAAAGAACACAAGTAACGACGATATATATGGTTAAGAAAACGCAAATTTGAATCGAGAGTAAAGTAAAAGACGCAAAATGTATGAAAATTAAGAAAAAAGAAAAACAACAACAACAGCATCAAACGACGATAATTTAGAAAATATTAATAGAACCGAAGAGCGGCCAAAAACGTAAAAATGACAACATGCAACCGACAGAAAAACCAAAGGTAAAGAAAACGACAATGACATGTGAAACACAACAAGGAAAAACGGCAACATAATTGAAAAACGACAAGATATAAGAGAACATGATGCTATAGAGACGCAAACGAACCGGGAGAATTGAAGTAAGAGAAAGAGCAATAATTTGAGAAACCACAAAGGACGAAAAGTTATCACACTAACTGTTGACAGTGAAAATCGGCCATACAACACTGGGTCGAAATGTGTGATGTTAATTTAATCTATCGTAGTAAAGTAACAAATACAAAGTATGAAAAAGTGGAGAACATCATAAATTTATAGAGATTCTCCTTTTCATTCGAAGGGTAGTTTTTTTTTGGAGCCGGGGAGTAATTGTTTCACTGTTTTTAAAAAAGTTAACATGAAAATATGACTCGGCCTTTTCTCAAGCGCCTTCAACTCTTATATATCTTTTTTTCATTAAAAAATATCAAAATAAAAATAAATAAAGAAAGTCTTTGCATAACTTCCCACGTTGTGACCGTTAACTCCGCTCTATCCACCACTCTTCTGATTTTTTTAAATGTTGCCACGTCATTCCTGTCATGAGTATTATCCGGCACCTACAACCACTTTCAGTCTTCTTGGCTCTTTGTTTGAATTATGTCACGTCGACCTTTCTCGGGACAAGGTGTAAAAGTATTCGGTGCACTATCAACACTAACAAAAGTATAAGAAAAATTAAAAGAAAGAAGAAACAAAATACCCATAATTTTTTTTTGGGGGGGGGGGAGAAAATAAAACAAGGAAGGAGAGGGGGGGGGGGGGGAGAAAATAAAACAAGGAAGGAGATTATTAAAAAAAAATGACAAGGTTTTGTTCCATCAAATTATTAAAAGCATGAAAAGTGGATAATGCTCACCACGATTATCGAGATTCAATCCTACATAAATTTGGATCTTATAAATGCTTTGTTTTTGTTTTTTTTTTTTTTTCTTTCTCTAATTATGTTGAAATTCAGTTTCTAAATGTATCCTAGTTTAATTATCGTTTTTTCCACAAATTATAATTTCTTTAAAGAGTGTTGTTTATCTATAATTAATAATTATATATTAGAAAGCACAATATGCTTTATTGTGCAAAACCATTTTCATCCACAACGGTCTCTTTTAGACGAAAATGTTTTGTATTGTTTTTTAGTCTTTCGATTTTCTTTTATTTTTTTTGCCCTTTTTTTATTTTTTTTTACAATTTAGTCTTTTTTTGTATTGGATGAAAATGTTTTATATTTGCTTTTTAGTCCTTTGATTTTCTTTTTCTTTTTTTGGCCCATTTTTTTTTTTTTTGACAATTTAGTCATTCTCTGTAATGGTCAATTTTTTTCATTTTAGTCCTTTTATTTTTTATTTTTTGTTTTTTTTCATGCCTCTTTTTTTAGGTCCTTTTTTATATTTATTTTGTGGGTCTATTTATTAAATTATAATTTTTTTATTTTTCATATGTAGATAAAATTTTTTAAATGCATCGACATATACATAGCACATGCTTTAGACTAGTTTATGTAATAAATCTCTATAAATTTCCTAAATTTCTCCACATACTTTTGATTGTCATTATTGTTAGGAAAAAAGAAGTAAATTGTAGTTTTCAATAAATAATCGAATAATTAACTAAAGCTTAACTCAAAATAACACTACTCATCGTATCACGTGATTTTTGAGTGTAGTGATAATATTACTAAATAAGGCCTTTATCAAAATATTTTTTGTCTCTCATTTCAAGCAATTAGCAATAGTCTTTTTATGGACTTCCATTAGTTTATTTCATATTACATGGTAAAGAAAACTTTGAGTCATGGGTGTAAGACACTTTACATGTAAGACTTATTGCTCATGTAATTTAGGATCCTCGTTTTGATAAGTCGAATGTGGAAGTTTTTATCCGGGAGGGAGGGGGAGGGTGGGATATTACATACTTTGGTGTCTATTAATGGTGGTATACAATCGATTTACGTACTAATGGAGATCTTTACAATGAAGCTCTTATTCTATTATTACTTTCAGCCATATCTTTATAGCAAAGTTGGTTACACCTACAACCGAAATGAAAACCGAGCATTATGGTTTTATAATTTCAAATCTCGTTTCAATGATCATTTATTAGGGTTACTTGAAGTAAACTCTTCTACTTGGACAAGACATATAGTTCAAGTTGTTATTCATAGATTATGGAGAATACGTTATATAGAATAATTTCTTATACATATTACTGCATCCCGAAGAATTAAGTCTATTTTTTACGAGTTAATAGAATATTTATGCTCAAATTCCTGATTCAAATAGTCACTTATTTGGTAACTCCTTAAAAGTAGGAAGGAATTGCCATTATTCTCGAAGGATTTCATCCACATACACAAAATTTATAGTAGACCAACATTGATAATTGTAATTTAGCTATTATATATTTTCCTTATTACTGATCATATGTATAAAACTAAATTATAAATTGGACACAGTATCAAAGATCTTTTTGAAATTAGAAGCACATATTCCGCCGAGGTTTATTTTTATTTGGAAGAAAGAACTCGATAGTATTTTTGAAAATAATAATATAAAATTTAATATAAATTTAAGCATAATAATAGATAGTGTAATCAGATTCATAATCAAATTATACTCTGTATACTAAAGGAGATGTGGTTTTTACTGTTCCTTCTTCAGTAAAGCACAGTGCCTTTCTTTTTTTTCCCCTCTCATTTCGCAGGCTTAGCTACAGGAATACACAGTCCCGCACAGTGAAATTACGGTTTTGCCCTTCTGTTTTCTTCTTTTTTTTGGACCCGCACAGTGAAATGCCCATTTTACCCCTCCTAGGCTGCTCTGCCACTGTCCCCGACTGTGTCATTCACTGTTCAATGAACAGTTTTTTTTTTTTTTTTTTTTTGCTGCTGTGTTTTTTTTTTTACTTTACTTTTCTTTTTTTCTTTTTTCTTTTTTTTTTTTACGTTTGTTGCTGTGTTTTTTTTTCTTTTTTACTTTTGTTGTTGTTGTATTTATTTAATTAATTTTTTTTTTTTACTTTTGCTGTTGTTGTTTTGTTTGTTTTGTTTTTTTTTTTTTAACTTTTGGTGCTTTGTTATGTTTTTTTTTTATAACTTTTACTGCTTTGTTTTATTGCTCAGTAAATATTTTTATTTTTTATTTTGTTACTTTACTACAGTTTTTTTTTTTTTAATTTTTGTTGTTTTGCTATAGTAAAAAGATGTAATATTTCACTGTTTAATAAACAGTGATTTTTGTTTTTTTTTTTTTAATTTTTATTGCTTTTGCTGTATGGTTCTTTTTTTTCTACAGTAATGCACAGTAGCTGTTTTTTCTACATTAAACTGTCGATTTTTGCCTCTATCCTATGTACTGATTTTGGCTTATCTACAATGGAAGGACGGTTTTGTCCTCACTTATTTTGCCTTTTTTTTACGTTAAATTTTAGACATTAGATTTCGATCTATTGTTGTATTGTGTTTTTGCTCACTTTGCCCCTTTTTTTTTTTTAAACAATTTTTTACTTTAAATTTTTTATCTTTATTTCGGATTTTTTTTTTGTGTCTTTTTTGTTTCTTTTGTTCTATTTTTTAAAGACCCCCTTTTTTTTTTAAGGATTCTGCATGCAATTTTTTTCTTTTTTGTTTGTTTTGTTTTATATTTTAGAAATCATTTTTTTTTAGTTTTTGCATGTATATAACCTAATAAAAAATATTTTATTTTTTTTAAACAGTAAAAAAGAAGAAAATGAGTTATATATTTTATTTTATTATAATGTTTTTGTTAAGGTTAGTTTTTTCCGATTCTTTTGAGTTTAAAGATTTTTGTTCCTTTTTTTTTTTCTGCTTTATTTTTTGTATAATTTTTTTTCTTTAAATGAGTATAACTACATAATATTTTTTTTCTTTTTGCTTTTGTTTTCATTTTTATTATTGTTAGTACTATTGTCATTTTGATTTTGCATCTTCATTGTTGGAAGAGATCTTGAGAAGAATTATATTGATTATAATTATAATATTTATCTTAACCAACTGTTTTTATTATATAATATTCAATTTTTTTATTTATTTTTTTCTTCATTTCCGTACAACGTTCGGGTATTAAACTCGTATAATACTAAAAATACCCATTCTTTTTTATATTCTCTCATTTTCTTTCAAATCTAGAACTATGCACGTAAATTTGTTATTAAAAATTAGAAATATATTATTAATAAGTCTGTTATGTAATAAAAAATTATTGGTTGTTCTAATAAACTTAAGGATTACCTATGAATACATACTGTAATCTATTGTCTTTTAAAAAAGAGGTTATAAACTTAAAAAATACATATAAAATATGCTATACGTTAGGATCTCTTTATTTTATTTTTTTAATTTTATAATTGCATACTTGTTTCATTTTCACCTGTAATCTAAAAGAAATAATTACACAAGAAGTCTATTTTTAAAATCTCATTTTAAAATATGTCCATTTTTTGATAATATTACATAAATGTCAATTTTTATAATAACAATAATTCATAGTACCTATTTGTCATTTTACTATATTTAACATTATTTTCTCTCATCATGATTCTTATTTTTTTTCTTACTTGTTCATCATTGTTGTATCTTTATGTTAATGACTAAGTTATTTATTATAGCGATTACTTGTTAGTAAGATTTATATTTTTTATAACCTATTTCTTAAGTATGATTAGATTTCGTAAAAAAACCTAATTTTTTAGTATGATTTAGATTATTTATGACAATTGTGACATTATTATGATAATTTATTTATTTGTTATTATTGGAATTGTTTTAATAGTTAGTTTCTAAAGTTTAAATGTCATATAAAATTATTAATTTTTTTTATAATTATCATATTATTATGTTACTTTTTTAAATGTGGTATGCTTTTTGATTACTATATCAATATGATATTTTTTCTATTATGATAATTATTATATCATTATGATGTCTTTTTTTTTTTTTTAGATTTTAAAGTGTTTAATATTTTTGTACAATATCTATTCAATTTTCTTTATATGTTTATTGTGAATTTTATCTCATTGACCAATTATTTATTATAATAATTGCTTTTATTTACAATATAACTAATATGATATTTTTTTTCTTTATAATAAATCAAGAAAAATGGTTTTTTTTTCTTTTATAAAAGATTTGCTTAGTTTGAATTTTTTTAGAGATTTTTAATTTTTTTAATCAATTTTTTATTTGTTTATATTCAACTCTATATGAAATGATAATGTGATATTTATAAGTGTTAAATTAGATATTTTAATAAATAAAAGAAAAAATAGACATATTTTAAATCATAATTTTCACATTCACTTAAATCACCCATCTAAAAAGGCAATCCACGAACACCGACTTTCGGGCCGACGAATGTGGGTCGGGTCCGCCTCTCCCGTTAAGGAAACTAAAAAAAAAAAAAAAAAAAGAAAAAGAAAAAGAAAAAGAGAGAAAAATGTAGTATAAAAGATGCCGTCGTCGAACCGGGAAACACATTTTCCGCCCAAATCCTCAGAGTCCTCGAGGACCTGAGCGAAACAGGCAAACACCAAACCAAAGTACAGATTACAGAACAAGACAACTCAAGGAAAAAAAAAAAAAAAAAAAAACTACCTTAAAAAACTTTCGTACGAAGTAGAAAAAGCAGAAAAACTTTTATTCCAACCAAGTTGAAGAAGCCATAAACCCTAGAAATCTCTCACAGGAACGAAATTTTCTCCAGAATATTTGAAGAAAAATAAGAGCTAGGGTTCGAAAATGAGTCCCGTTCAGAACTTCGAACAGCATTCTCGGAATCTCATCGACCCCGACCTCAGTAAAAATTCTAACTTTCGCCTTTTTTTCTTTGTTCTTCTTCTGTTTTCTGTGAATTCCTCACCCCCCCTCCCCCCCCCCCCCTTTTTTTTTTTGAATTAGCCGAACAGTTCAAATTCTCCGGGTTTGTTTTGTTTTGTTTTTTTTTTTTTTTGTGTTGAATTTTGGGTTTTTAAATTTTGTTTTTTCTGTGTTTTTGTTGTTTGGAACAGCGATTCAGGCGAGGTTGCAGATGGCAATGGAGGTTCGGGATAGTCTGGAGATTGCCCACACGGCCGAGTACTTGAATTTCCTGAAATGCTACTTTCGCGCGTTCTCGGTGGTTCTGGTGCCGATAACGAAGCCGCAGTTCGTCGATAACCCCGAGCACAAGCTGCGAAACATCGTGGTGGAGATCCTCAACCGTCTTCCTCACAGCGAGGTTCTCCGCCCTTTCGTCCAGGACCTCTTGAAGGTCGCCTTGCAGGTCCTCACCGCCGATAACGAAGAGAACGCGCTGATATCGGTGCGGATAATCTTCGATCTCCTCCGGAATTTCCGTCCAACGTTGGAGGCCGAGGTTCAGCCGTTCCTGGACTTCGTCTGCAAGATTTACCAGAACTTTAAAGCCACTGTCAGCCATTTTTTGAGGGCGGGAATGTGGTCGGAGAGGAGGTTAAGCCCATGGTGGACACTTCCTCTTCGGACCAGTCGTTGAGTAGTGGTAGTGGGTATGCTGGGTCGTCGCAGCTTAACCCAAGTAGTCGCTCTTTCAAGATAATCACAGAGAGTCCTTTAGTGGTTTTGTTTCTTTTTCAGTTGTATAATAGGCTTGTACAGACCAATATTCCTCACTTGTTGCCTCTCATGGTGGCTGCTATCTCTGTTCCTGGTCCTGAAAAAGTTCCTCCCCATTTGAAGAATCATTTCATTGAGCTGAAAGGTGCACAGGTTAAGGTATGTGATATTATATATATATATTTGGGCTGATAATTTGATTGCGAAAGTAATGACCTTTAGAACTGAGCGCTTGGTAGACTAGTTTCTGTTTCTTTCTAGCGTGTGCTTGTATGGATGAGCCACAGTTCGCTTGTTTCCAACCGTCTCTGGCGCTGTCAAATCTGGTCGACGGGAGATTTTGATATCGACTAAAATTAGAAATCTAGAATAGCGAAGAAAACTTCAACGACATTGCTTATCCATGTTTGTAAAAAGTTGTACCCCCTTTTCCATGAATGTTGGGTAGGGAGATATGTGTTAGGCATGTCTTAAGCCATAAGGAAATCAAATCTTAACTGCAAATGTTGCACTAGCAATCTAGTTTGACAGCCGCAGAACCGTGGAGATAGGTTTTATTCCTATCTCTAATGTTACGCTAAAGCTTAAATAGTTTAAAAAAAAAAAATCTAAAGATGATAATTTGGACATGTTTTTCAATAGAGTACTGTCATCTTTGAGATTACACCAATTAGCTGTTTACTGATTTTACTTATTGATTATTCCAGACGGTATCTTTTTTGACATACCTGTTAAAGAGTTTTGCTGATTATATAAGACCCCATGAAGAAAGCATATGTAAAAGCATAGTGAATCTGCTAGTAACATGTTCGGACTCTGTCTCCATTAGAAAGGTGAGACTTTTTCTCGTGATTTATTTCTCTGTAATTCTCATATTTACTTTCTACAATGAAGAATTAAGCACTTGAATTTGTTTGGATGCAGGAATTGTTAGTAGCGTTAAAGCATGTTCTTGGAACTGATTGCAAGAGGGGTTTATTTCCTTTGATCGATACTCTTTTGGAAGAGAGGTAATATTGCTGACTATAATATTGGTGATACAATGATGGGGAGTTTCGTTGTCTCTTGTCAGGTTGACTGGCCTTTGATGCATTGAGTATTATCTAATCTCTTATGGTGGAATATTATGTTATAGAGAGTAAAATAATGTGGTAACAAGGAAAAGAGATTTAAAGGATTAGTCAGATCTGTTTTTTGAATAATAAATTGAAGAACCAAACCACAAGATATTCAGTATCAAGTTTTAGTAACGAAACCTCCAAAGGTTTTGTGGCAGTACGGTGGTTGACAATTGCTAACCTTTGACATTAAGAGTTTTGACATTAAGAGTTTGATCTTTGACCTCTATATATTTAATATTTCTACTTTGCAGTTTGCTTTATCTGCACTTATGAGTGCTTTTGAATGTATTTATACTATATATTGCCAACACTCACATAAGTGGTCAACTCATTAACTCTTCCCATTATTTTCTTTAGAGTTCTAGTTGGAACCGGGAGAGCCTGCTTTGAGACCTTGCGGCCATTGGCTTATAGTCTATTAGCAGAGATTGTTCATCATGTTCGTGCGGACCTTTCCTTGTCACAGGTACATCTCCATGATATTTATTCAAAATTGGGTTTTATCTCATCTCCTCTTTGACTAGGTTTTTTCTGTTTCATCTTACAAAGTACTGTTTTCTTATACAAAAGTACTGATTTAGGTAGGATACGAGATTTTGGTTTGTAATATGTTTTTACTGCCACTTTGCATCAAACGGTGAGAGGACACATACTTTGAGTCAAGAAGGAAATTGTTTGGAGATATTCATAAAGAGTTGTTTTTGTGTTCTATTTTCTTGCACTGCTCTGTGTTTAGAACATTTTCAGCTAGCAAGGATTAAGCCTTAAAATTGAGCCTTGGTGCTTAGAGTTGTAGCACTCAATAAGGCACAACTTGAACTTTGAACCGCAACTTGAGTCTCTCTCTCTCTCTCTTTTTAAGTTTCATAGAGCAACTTTAACCATTTGAGTAATTGTGAAAAGGAGTTACTTTTTAAATTTTTATTGTTTCCGTTACCAACTTGCCATTTGATCTGCTGAAAATTTGTAATTTTGTTACAGTTATCACGGATTATCTACTTGTTTTCAAGTAACATGCATGATGCTTCATTATCACTCAGCATCCATACTACTTGTGCTCGGTTGATGTTGAATCTGGTGAGTACAGGAGCTCTTTTCCTTGGGCAGATTTGGTAGTTTTCATTATATCTTGTTCTCGGCATTGCTAATATCAAGATTTACATTTGTAGCGTGATACTGGTTGTTTATTTAATGTAATGATCTTACTGGGATATAGGTGGAGCCGATTTTTGAGAAAGGTGTCGACCAGCCATCTATGGATGAAGCACGAGTTCTACTGGTCTGAGCTATAATTAGTTACTTCCTGTCTTGAACTGATGGATTTTGTGGATCTTGGTTTCCTTACTGATAAGACGTGTGTGTATCGTGTATATTCTTGTAGGGACGAATTTTGGATGCGTTTGTGGGAAAATTTAGTACTTTCAAGCGTACAATTCCCCAGGTAATTTCTGGTTTCTGTTAGCTTTTAAACATTAAATTTTAATCAAATCTGAAGTTCTCCTGCAAGAGATTTTTTGGCCCAAAAAATCTTGTCAATGTATGATTTATGCACTATGGTAAAAAAAAATTATATAGTTTTAATTGTTGATGTTTCATAAATAATGATCAATTTGTGAATTGAGAGTTTGTTAAAATCCTTTACTTGAGTAATTCCGGGAAACGGGGCTTGCAGATACTAGATATTATCATAATCACTAGTGTTATTGTTATGAAGTTTTGCATCTTCTGGACTCATCCCCTTGAATGCTATTTGATGTTAGTTACGTTATTAACCTTTGGATTTAAAGTCTCGTTTCTTAAAAGTAAAAAAAAAAAAAAAAAAAAAAAAATACTAATACTGTTGTTTGCTGCTTGATAGCTGCTGGAGGAGGGTGAGGAAGGAAAGGATCGTGTTACTTTAAGGGCGAAGCTTGAACTTCCTGTGCAGGTTGTTTGAACAGCTCTTATTCCAACCATTAGAGCGTCTAATTTTTTTCCAGGCTCCCAAGTTGCTTGAGTTGCTACTATAATTTTGTCTCCAATTTATATCTCTCTCCCTTTTTTTTTTTTGCATTGTGTGCTGTAGGCATTTTATAATTTTCAACGTGTATTCTATTTATATTCTCATCAGGTAGTTTTAGAGTGAGAAAAATGTCACACGGCTTGCACCTTTTTCTCCCCATTTTTTCCTTGAAGCTTTCTGCCGTTAAACTTACCGGTCAAGTATTTATTTATTTATTTAGTTAAATTGGGAAATACCTGTTTGACATTTCCTGATAGTATTTGGTTATCAGGTAGAATTTATGGGCTGGCTAGAAGGTTTTACTTGTAGTTTGGTTGCTTGGATTTCACTCTGTGCTTAATTAGTTGACCATGATAAAAGAAGGCCGATCATGGGATCCAAAGTTCTTTTGCTTAGCTATGCTATTTACATATTTGCAAGTAATATTTATGAACATTGCATCCATCCAGTGCTTTTAGTTGTGTCGTGATAGACTTTTTAGACATTGCAAAAGTTTATAATTTGGGTTATAGTTACAATCTGGTATTCTTGGTTGGAAAGAAAATGGCAGCATGTAATGGTGATGTGCTTTATCTTTGGAAATCAATAACATGGTTCCATTTCTGATATTGCTCTTTTATTTTGTGTTTGTTTGGTTCCTTGAATGATATCTAGTTGGTAGCTCTTTTAGTTGTCTCTCATCCCGTTCTTCTCTTGTTTAATGGCCGTAATCTTTCTGAGGCGCCACCTTAACTTTGATATAATATATACTTGCAGGCAGTTTTAAATTTGCAGGTCCCTGTGGAACACTCTAAGGAAGTAACCGATTGCAAGCATCTCATTAAGACGTTAGTCATGGGTAATTAATCCTTGAAATAAAATTTTCTTGTGTTTTTGTGCTTTAGTTACCAATGGCATCTTTTAGACATCTATAATTTTAATTTTCATGTACTTCAGATGGAGAAATTTGGTCGGGTGGCAGTTTTGGGCACTTGATTAAAAAAAACGGCCAAACCTTTTTATTTATTTATTTATTTAAAAAAGGAAAATGGTCGGCAGTCGTGCGGGTCAATCAGCTCTGATTGACCGATTAATCGTTAATTGAAATTGGTTAAACACGTATCAATTGTTGAATGACCACTTTAAGAAAACGACCACTTTCTAAATTTTATTAAAACTTGGGACATTTATAAAAAAAAAAAGCTTAAAAAAGGCCATTTTCCACAATATCCCGTTCTGATAACCACGTTTTAACAGAAGCTTCTATTAATTTTAATGTCTTTGGATTAGACTAAGCAATACGTGTCCTGCCAGGAATGAAGACTATCATATGGAGCATCACTCATGCACACTTGCCCCGAGCACAGGTATTGTCACGTTAACTTGAGACTTATCATTAGTGGACTCGACATTTGTTATCTTATATTATATGCTGTTGCCGATGGTTTAAGGTTTCTGCTTCCACGCATGGAACACATCCACAGGTGCTTGTTTCTCCGCCTTCAAATTTACAAGCACCCCAAGCTTTTAAAGGGATGAGAGAAGATGAGGTATTACACATATGACCACAAATTGTAAAATTGTTTTTGGGAGATGACTAACTTTGTACGAATTCAACATTGTGAAGGTCTTGAAAGCCGCTGGTGTTTTAAAGAGTGGCGTGCATTGCTTAGCATTATTCAAGGAAAAAGAGGAGGAGAAGGAAATGATTTCTCTCTTTTCCCAGATTCTGGCCATTATGGAACCCCGAGATTTGATGGACATGCTCTCATTGTGTATGCCTGAGCTTTTTGACTGCATGATTAGCAACACACAATTGGTTCACATATTTTCTACTCTTTTGCAAGCCCCGAAAGTGTTCCGGCCATTTGCAGATATTTTGGTCAATTTTCTTGTAAGCAGTAAACTTGATGTGTTGAAACATCCAGATTCACCAGCAGCGAAACTTGTTTTGCATCTTTTTCGGTTTATATTTGGTGCAGTTTCCAAGGCCCCTCCAGACCTTGAACGTATTTTGCAGCCTCATGTGCCTGTGATAATGGAAGTTTGCATGAAAAATGCTACTGAAGTTGAAAGGCCTCTTGGTTACATGCAACTTCTTCGTTTGATGTTTCGAGCACTTGCAGGATGCAAATTTGAGCTTCTACTGCGGGACTTGATACCTATGTTACAACCTTGTCTTAATATGCTCGTGACCATGCTTGAAGGTCCAACTGGAGAGGATATGAGGGACCTGCTGCTGGAGTTGTGCTTAACCTTACCTGCTCGCTTGAGCTCATTGTTACCCCACCTTCCCCGTCTTATGAAGCCTCTTGTTCTTTGTCTTAAAGCAAGTGATGAGCTTGTGAGCTTAGGTTTAAGAACACTTGAGTTTTGGGTGGATAGTCTGAATCCTGATTTCCTGGAACCTAGTATGGCCAGTGTTATGTCTGACGTGATTTTAGCCCTATGGTCACACTTGAGGCCCGCACCCTATCCGTGGGGTGCAAAAGCTTTGCAACTTCTTGGAAAATTAGGTGGTCGAAATAGGCGTTTTCTTAAAGAGCCCCTTGCTCTTGAGTGCAAGGAGAATCCTGAGCATGGACTACGCTTGATTCTTACATTTGAGCCCTCAACTCCATTTCTGGTTCCACTAGATCGATGTATTAACCTGGCTGTAGCAGCTGTTATGAACAAGAATAGTGGAATTGATGCATTCTACCGAAAGCAGGCTCTAAAATTCCTTCATGTTTGCTTATCGTCTCAGCTTAATTTACCGGAAAAGGTAAAGGATGACGGATACACTCCAAGTCAGCTGTCAACCTTGTTAGTTTCAACTGTTGATTCATCATGGCGTAGGTCGGAGACACCGGATGTAAAGGTTAGTTTGGTGTAAAATGTTTTCAATTCTTGTGTGTGTTTACGTTTAAGTGAAGGAACAAACAGAAGTTCTAAGATGCTAAAAAAACACTAAACTTGGTTAGAACTTTGGAAACTGATGGTGATGACGTGCATGTACATATATTTATATTTTGGATAAAAACTTATGTTAATGATTTCCTTTGTCCATTTTTTTGGGTATTTTTAAATAGTAATTTCTGTCAATTCAACTTAGTGCCTACGTTTCTACGGTTTTTCCATTTTTCAATTGCAAATATTGTTGAGATAAAGCAATTTATTTGTAATTCTAGTGCAGTGCAATGCTAAATGATGCTTAATTGCAGGCTGATCTAGGTGTAAAGACAAAGACCCAGCTCATGGCTGAAAAATCAGTGTTTAAGATTCTCTTGATGACAATTATTGCTGCTAGTGCGGAACCAGATCTACTTGATCCCAAGGATGACTTTGTTGTCAATGTATGTCGCCATTTTGCTATGATTTTCCATATTGATTCGTCCTCAGGTAGTTCTTCAGCTGCAACTACTGCACTTGGAGGTCCTAGTGTTTCATCAAATATTGGTTCTAGTTCCAGGCCAAAGAACAGTAATTCTTCAGACCTCAAAGAGTTGGACCCACTAATATTTTTAGATGCTTTAGTTGATGTGCTAGCTGGAGAAAATAGGCTTCATGCAAAAGCTGCTCTTAATGCTTTAAATGTGTTTGCTGAAACACTTCTTTTCCTTGCTCGCACAAAACATGCTGATGTGCTGATGTCAAGAGGCCCCGCTACCCCAATGATAGTCTCCAGTCCATCAATGAATCCTGTATATTCACCTCCACCGAGTGTACGCATACCTATTTTGAGCAACTTTTGCCTCGTCTTTTGCATTGTTGTTATGGAACTACATGGCAAGCACAGATTGGAGGTGTTATGGGTCTTGGTGCTTTGGTTGGCAAGGTCACTGTTGAGACTTTATGTGTTTCCAAGTAAGAATTGTACGTGGCCTAGTATATGTTCTTAAAAGGCTTCCTATTTATGCTAGCAAAGAACAGGAGGAGACGGGCCAGGTGCTAACCCAGGTTCTTCGTGTAGTTAACAATGTCGATGAAGCCAACAGTGAACCACGCAGGCAAAGTTTTCATGGAGTAGTTGAGTTCCTTGCTTCTGAGTTATTCAATTCTAATGCATCGATTATTGTGAGAAAAAATGTGCAGTCATGTTTGGGACTTTTGGCAAGTAGGACTGGTAGCGAGATATCTGAGCTGCTTGAGCCTCTGTATCATAATTTGTTGCAGCCTCTTTTGGTTCGGCCACTGCGGTCAAAGACTGTTGATCAACAGGTAAGCTATTTGCTTATTGTTGTAAACATAGTGTCCCAAATTCATTACTAACTTTCTGTTGGTATTTAGGTTGGCACAATCACGGCTTTGAATTTTTGCTTGGCCTTGAGACCACCTCTTCTCAAGTTGACCCAAGAATTAGTTAATTTTCTCCAAGAAGCATTGCAGATAGCTGAGGCTGATGAAGCTGTACAGGTTGTGAAGTGTTTGAACCCAAAGGTGACTACATCATTAACCAAGCTCAGAACAGCCTGCATTGAGCTCCTCTGTACGACAATGGCATGGGCAGATTTTAAAACGCCAAATCATTCTGAACTGCGTGCAAAGATCATTTCAATGTTCTTCAAATCTCTGACCTGTCGAACACCGGAAATTGTTGCTGTTGCTAAGGAAGGCCTGCGACAGGTATTTCCAAGCTTTCATGTATTAGTTTATGCTGTTCTTTGACTAGTGGCTCCTTTTTTTTGGTTATGTAATTCCTCAGTTTTGCTTAAGTTTTACTAGTTTGGTTGCGTATTTGACTTCGTGAGCTTACTTGAGTGGTCTGTCACATACATTTGATAGGGAAAATATTGCGGAGGCTTTTATCGAATATGTATCAGCCATAATAACTGGTCGTCTTAATTTCTTTGTTTCCATAGTTAACTTTACTTCTTTTTGTTTTGTTTTGTTTTGTTTTGTTTCAGGTTATTAATCAACAGAGGATGCCAAAAGAACTTCTGCAGAGCAGCCTCAGGCCTATATTGGTTAACTTAGCTCATACCAGGAATCTTAGCATGCCGCTTCTCGAAGGTCTGGCTCGTTTGCTTGAACTACTGTCGAATTGGTTTAATGTTACCTTAGGTAACAAGTTGTTAGAACACCTAAGGAAATGGTTGGAGCCTGAAAAGCTTGCACAGAGTCAGAAATTATGGAAGGCCGGTGAAGAACCAAAAATTGCGGCAGGTAATGTATCTAGATTTGCTACTTAAGATAGTGTTGCTTGTCGTTAGCCACATGTTTCTTTTTGGGTGATATCATGTCAGTATTCTCATATGTGCAGCTATTATTGAGCTTTTCCACCTTCTTCCCACTGCTGCATCAAAGTTCCTCGATGAACTCGTCACCTTAACCATTGAATTGGAAGGAGCTCTTCCCCTGGGACAAGCATACAGCGAAATTAACAGTCCGTATCGCCTTCCTCTTACGAAGTTCTTGAATCGTTATGCAACACAAGCTGTTGATTATTTTCTTGCTCGACTAAATGAACCGAAATACTTCCGACGGTAAGACTCACATATTTTTCTTAAAGGTTCTTTCTTGCCTTTTCGTGTTCTCTCTCTCTCTCTCTCTCTCGGGTTGCGTGAATGACTCTTTTTCTACTGTTAGATGAGCAATCCTATTCTTTAGCTTTATATTATTTGTTTCCTCTTGTACTATTCAGATTCATGTATATCATCCGATCAGATGCTGGGCAGCCATTGAGAGATGAACTTGCAAAGTCGCCACAGAAGATACTTGCTAGTGCCTTTCCGGAATTTGTTCCAAAACCTGATGTAGCAATGACTCCAGGATCATCAACCCCGTCTACTGCTTTATTAGGTGAAGAAGGTCTTACAACACCTCCACCTGATAATTCTAATCCCCCACCTGCACCATCCTCTGCAGCAACTGCTGATGCTTATTTTCGAGGACTTGCGCTTGTGAAAACTTTAGTTAAACTGATACCGACATGGCTACAAAACAATCGGGTTGTGTTTGACACCTTAGTACTTATTTGGAAGTCACCTGCTCGAATATCTCGTTTGCAGAGTGAACAAGAGCTGGACTTGGTGCAGGTGAGTTGTTATGACCTTTAGAATTTTAATATCCCAGAAACGCAATATCTTATGTCATTATTTAGGTTTTTTTTATGGTTCAATAAATGTGATCTTAAATGTGGTAACATGCAGTTTTTTTAAAAAGGCTGTTCGGGTATTGAGGCATTTTACTTTTGGTTATGCTTCAAGTTAAACTTGAAAAACTTAGAAAATCAATATTCATAATAAAAAGCCAATAAGTTATGCCCTTTATAAGTTCATAAATCGTCCAATTGTGCCGAAATGAAAAGCTAGACATGCATGCAACAAAAAGAAACTGAAGAAAATGCCTCTGTCCGGTTTATAACATTTTGATGAAAGAAAAAAACAAAATGTCAAACTGTCAAGCAAAATCAGCTGTTTACAGCCACATAGTGAACAAATTATTCATATATGGGGAAAGTTAACTGGTAAATCCAGCTGTTCAACATCCAAAATGACACAATAAACGTGAGCTTTGCCTTTGTTTTACTCAACCCAAACCCAAACTCAAGCCTCAAAAAGCGCAAGGCTTGGCTTTAGTATCCAACTCAATTTAGAGAGGCATAAGTACATTAAGGCACGCCTTAATTTCGCCTCTAGAAAAGACTAGTAACATTAGGACGGCACTTTTTAATTCTTGACTGATAGCAAATTCTTTTCCTTAGTTGAAATAATATGGTTAGGTTCATAATATCCTATTACGAAGTTTTGCTTCTAATCGTTTTTGTGTATTTGTTAATTTCAAAGTTTTAATGTGAATATCTAATCTTTATTTTTCTTTACTTTTTTTTTTTTTGAAGAAAATATGGGTTAGGATATTTGTGTTCTTAAACTATGCACTTATTTTCCTCTCTAAGTTTCTTCAGCTTGTCCCAAGATGAAAAACGAGAAAAGAAAAAAAAAAAAAAAAAAGAAAGGTTTTTGTAGAGCTTTTTTACGTGAATCCATTAATTTGTCATGCAGCTCGAGTCTTGATTTCGTTATTTTTACTAAAATGCAGGTTAAAGAGAGCAAATGGCTTGTCAAATGTTTCCTGAACTATCTACGACATGAGAAAACGGAAGTGAATGTTCTTTTTGATATACTATCCATCTTCTTGATTCATTCACGTATTGATTATACATTTTTGAAGGAGTTTTATATCATTGAGGTATTGATTCTCCACACTGTAATTAATGTTTTGTCTTATTATTATTATTATTTTTGCATAATCCTCTCTCTGATATTTTTTTTGTTACTATTCTTGATGACTGCATCTATCATCCTCACTTTCAGGTTGCTGAAGGTTATCCACCAAACTTGAAAAGAGCACTTATATTGCATTTTCTTGACCTATTCCAATCGAAAACACTGGGCCTCGATCATTTGGTTATCATAATGCAAATGCTCATTCTTCCAATGCTTGCTCATTCTTTCCAAAATGGCCAAAGTTGGGAGGTTGTTGACCCTACTATTATCAAAACAATTGTTGACAAACTTCTTGATCCTCCAGAAGAGGTGATTTTCTCCCTTGCTTTTTCTGTTTTGTATGCTTGATATTCCACACTTTGTTTGTTTGTTTTTTTTTTTTTTTCCTCCACTCGGTACTTTTGCATGTCACGAAAATATGTTTATTTTCACTAAATTTATTCCTGTATCTCCTTTGTAGGTATCTGCTGAGTATGACGAGCCTTTGAGAATAGAACTTCTGCAGCTTGCAACTTTGCTTCTCAAGTATCTCCAGAATGACCTTGTCCATCATAGAAAAGAGCTTATCAAATTTGGCTGGAATCATCTCAAACGTGAAGATAGCGCCAGTAAACAGTGGGCATTTGTCAACGTCTGCCACTTCTTGGAGGCCTATCAGGCCCCAGAAAAAATTATACTCCAGGTATGGCAATAGATTTTGTTAAAATGTAGGACCTTCTGTGGTTACTTGCATAATGCAATTTGAAACATAAATGTGTGTGCATAATTAGGACTCCCCGTATATAAGTTGAATCTGAGTCCTTGAAAAAGTTTCTAACATATATTTTTGAGTGCAGGTCTTTGTAGCACTGCTTAGAACTTGCCAGCAGGAGAATAAAATGCTGGTCAAGCAAGCGCTTGATATACTGATGCCAGCACTTCCACGAAGGTTGCCCCTTGTTGGGG
Source organism: Ficus carica (assembly GCA_009761775.1). Classification (NCBI taxonomy): domain Eukaryota; kingdom Viridiplantae; phylum Streptophyta; class Magnoliopsida; order Rosales; family Moraceae; genus Ficus; species Ficus carica. The sequence continues at coordinate 25,183,690 of CM019743.1, read as the reverse complement.
ATTCTCGCATGCCAATTTGGATCCGATATACAAAAAAGATTCTTGTGGAGGAAGGCCACTCAGTCCCTAATTTGATTCACATTTTTCAGCTCATCGTGCGCCATTCAGATCTCTTTTACAGCTGCAGAGCACAGTTTGTGCCCCAAATGGTGAATTCTCTAAGTCGGCTTGGATTGCCTTACAACACTACAGCAGAAAATAGGCGTCTTGCTATTGAACTTGCTGGTTTGGTGGTTGGCTGGGAAAGACAAAGGCAAACTGAGATAAAAGTAGTAAATGATGGTGATGTGCCAAACCAGACCAGTGAAGGATTTAATCCAGGCCCTGTTGGTGCTGATACTAAGCGATCCATGGACGGGGCGACATTCCCTGAAGATACAGCTAAGCGTGTCAAAGTTGAACCTGGTCTTCAATCACTTTGTGTAATGTCTCCCGGAGGTCCATCATCAATTCCTAACATAGAGACCCCTGGACCTGCTAGCCAGCCTGATGAGGAATTCAAGCCAAATGCTGCTATGGAAGAAATGATTATCAATTTCCTTATAAGGGTGAGGCACTCTGTCAACTTGTTACATACATATGTTACGTCAGATCTTTATTTATTTTTTTTTAAAGGCTGGATTCAGAAGTTCTACCCTTCAATCACTAGGCTAGAAACATGAAACTTCCATTCATATATAAAACATAGAATATGGAGACCGTCATCATACCTGACATTAATTTTAAGTGTTTCACATTGCATGTTCTGATATTATAGAGGGCCACCTTTGTTTTTTTTGCCGGGAGCTTTAACACATTTTCTCAACAGTTCATAGTTCTCCTTTTGCCTTTATTTATTTATTTATTATTATTTATTTAATAAAAAAAAGCTTTCATGTTTCACTGTCTTGAGTTTTATTGTTTTGAAATTTTCGTGCCTTCTGGAAAGGTTTCACTGGTTATAGAGCCCAAGGACAGGGAAGCAACTTCTATGTACAAACAAGCTTTAGACTTACTTTCACAAGCTTTGGAGGTTTGGCCAAATGCCAACGTTAAGTTCAATTATCTTGAGAAGTTGCTGAGCAGCATTCAACAGTCTCAGTCTAAGGACCCTTCAACAGCCCTTGCTCAGGGCTTAGATGTTATGAACAAGGTTTTAGAGAAGCAGCCGCATTTGTTTATTAGAAATAACATCAATCAGATTTCCCAGGTACATGACTGCAACATACAAGTACAAGAATATACGCTGCTACATTTATGTGTCTATCTTTTATGCATGTGTTGTTTTTGCTTGACAAATTTTCAACTTTCCTAAATGTTGATATTTATGTTTTCTTAATGTTTTCCTGACGGATCTGCAGATTCTTGAACCATGTTTCAAATACAAACTATTAGATGCTGGAAAGTCATTGTGTTCCCTGCTGAAGATGGTGTTTGTTGCTTTCCCTCTAGAAGCAGCTACTATGCCGCCAGATGTGAAATTGTTGTACCAGAAGGTTGATGAGCTGATACAAAAGCATAATAATGATGCTACAGCTCCAAAGCACATTAATGATGTTGCAACTCCTCAAACTTCAAATGCAGAAAGCTCTAGTTCAATAAGCTTCATTCTGCTCGTCATCAAAACCTTGACAGAGGTGCAGAAGAACTTTGTCGATCCTTATATCTTCGTTCGAATCCTTCAACGCCTGGCCAAAGATATGGGGTCCTCATCCAGTTCTCATTTGAGACAGGTATGTTTCATCCTATCACATATAATTCTCCTTTGGGCCTTATTTTGATTTCATGCACTTATTACAGTTATGGAAAAAAAAAAAAAAAGAACTTATCTGTTTCTTCCATTTCATACTATTTCGCGGTGTTGTGTTGTTTGAGCCTATATTACGTGCGCATTAAAAAATAAATAAAAAACACCCTTGTACATCTTCTATGCTGTAGTTTTGGAAACGGTAAATTATACTGAAAAAGAGAGTCCAAATAAGAACATTTGGAGGTTTCTGCTGGTATTAAGTATGATGGATTTTGATCTATATCTGTCACTTACATTAACAAAATTATCCAACCTTGTCAGGGTCAAACGAAAGATCCAGATTCTGCAGTTAGTTCTTCTCGTCAGGGTGCTGAAATGGGAGCAGTTATTTCTAATCTTAAAGCTGTTCTGAAACTCATTAATGAAAGGGTTATGGTTATTCAAGAATGCAAACGGTTAATCACTCAGATATTGAATGCCCTGCTCTCGGAGAAAGGTACCGACGCCACTGTGCTTCTTTGCATACTTGATGTGATAAAAGGTTGGATTGAAGATGACGTCACCAGGCCAGGCACGGGAATGTCAAGTGCTTTTCTCACCCCAAAGGAAATAGTCTCGTTTGTTCATAAGCTTTCGCAAATTGACAAGCAAAACTTCTCCCAGGCTCTTCTGGATGAGTGGGAGCAGAAATATCTTGAGCTTCTGTACGGAATATGTTCAGACACAAATAGGTAAGTGACATTTTTGGAATTTGTTTGCATTGTTCTTGTAACACAAAAATTGACTGAAATGATTTTCTTGACTTCTAGGTATATCGTAGGGTTGCGTCAAGAGGTGTTTCAGAGGGTGGAAAGGCAATCCATGCTTGGTTTACGGGCAAGAGATCCTGAAATTAGGATGAAATTTTTCTTACTTTATCATGAGTCTCTTGTGAAGACTTTGTTTGCTAGGCTGCAGTACATTATTCAACTTCAAGATTGGGAAGCTGTAAGCGATATATTCTGGCTTAAACAGGGCCTTGATCTTCTTTTGGCGATCTTGGTTGAAGATAAGCCCATTACACTTGCTCCAAACTCTGCAAGGGTGCCACCACTTGTAGTTTCAGGTCGTCTTCCAGATTCTTCCGGGATGCAGCCCCAGGCTCCTGCTGATGTATCAGAGGCTCCAGAGGATGCTCCTCTAACATTTGATAGTCTTGTACTTAAGCATGCACAGTTTCTGAACGAGATGAGCAAGCTAAAGGTACTAGTTGTAATCACTTGCATGGAACCATTCGGCAAATTTTCATTAATAATAGCTAGAATCGACCTAAATTTGAAAAATATAGTATCCAGATATTCTAATTTTACCTTTGATGTAAATAGTTATAAATAAAATCTAGTCTTTAGGAGATGCCACTTGTTTGTATTTTATGAAGTGCTGGTGATAAACCAAGTTGAAATAAGATAAACGAGTAGGACGCAGTGATTAATTGGAATTGGAATTCTAACCCTTTTTTTATTTTTTTTTTACTCTTCTAGGTGGCTGACCTCCTTATTCCTCTGAGAGAGCTGGCTCATACAGACGCGAATGTTGCATATCATCTGTGGGTGTTGGTATTTCCCATTGTATGGGTCACCTTACAAAAGGATGAGCAGGTCCAACTAGCTAAACCAATGATTGCTCTCCTATCAAAAGATTATCATAAGAAACAAGCAGCAAGCAGACCTAACGTTGTGCAAGCGCTTCTAGAAGGGCTTCAGTTGAGCCATCCTCAACCTCGGATGCCAAGTGAGCTCATTAAATACATTGGAAAGACTTATAACGCTTGGCACATTGCATTGGCCTTATTAGAAAGTCACGTCATGTTATTTCTGAATGAAACAAAGTGCTCTGAATCTCTGGCCGAGCTTTATCGTTTGCTCAATGAGGAAGATATGAGGTGTGGATTATGGAAGAAAAGGTCAGTTACCGCAGAAACCAGGGCTGGACTTTCACTGGTTCAGCATGGGTATTGGCAGCGTGCTCAAAACCTCTTTTACCAAGCAATGGTTAAGGCAACTCAAGGAACGTATAATAACACAGTACCAAAAGCTGAGATGTGTCTCTGGGAAGAACAGTGGTTGTACTGTGCTAGTCAACTTAGTCAGTGGGATGCATTGGTCGATTTTGGAAAGAGTGTTGAGAATTATGAAATACTTCTGGATAGTCTCTGGAAGTTACCTGATTGGGCATACATGAAGGACCATGTAATTCCGAAGGCTCAAGTAGAAGAAACTCCAAAACTTAGACTCATTCAAGCATTTTTTGCACTCCATGATAGAAATGCAAATGGCGTTGGAGATGCTGAAAACATTGTGGGGAAAGGCGTTGATCTTGCTTTAGAGCAGTGGTGGCAGTTACCGGAGATGTCTGTTTATTCCAGGATCCCTCTCTTGCAGCAATTCCAGCAGCTAGTTGAAGTTCAAGAATCTGCAAGAATTCTCATAGACATTTCCAGTGGAAATAAACTCTCTGGAAATTCTGTTGTTGGGGTACATAATAATCTATATTCAGATCTAAAAGAGATTCTCGAGACTTGGAGATTGAGAACTCCAAATAAATGGGACAATATGTCTGTTTGGTATGATTTGCTCCAGTGGAGGAATGAAATGTACAATGGAGTCATAGATGCATTCAAGGATTTTGGCACCACAAATTCACAACTTCATCACCTTGGTTATCGTGACAAAGCCTGGAATGTTAACAAGCTCGCTCACATTGCTCGTAAGCAAGGCCTTTATGATGTATGTGTAACAATACTGGACAAGATGTATGGTCACTCAACTATGGAAGTGCAGGTATTCACAATGTACACTATATATTGTCTGCTTGGTAAGGGTGGAAATGAACTTTGAGTTGCTAAGAATTCATAAATAATAACTGGGTATTGGGTTTCATTTTTCCTATGCACTTTATAGAATTTATGCAAATGAACAAGAACTCCAAAGGACACTTAGTTTTATACTGGTTTTCTTGATTTATATGTCAAACCTTTGACAATGAATTTTACTGTTGGGTTGGATTTCTGATAATATTCCTACAAGACATTCAAATGGAGATATTAGATATTCAATAGTCTAATGATTGGAAAGGGTAGTAGACATAGGATTCTCATCTCTTTTTTCTGGTCTATGCTTGCAGGAGGCCTTTACTAAGATACGAGAGCAGGCACAGGCTTATCTGGAGATGAAAGGAGAGCTTACCAGCGGTCTCAACCTGATCAACAGCACTAATTTAGATTATTTTCCTGTGAAACACAAAGCAGAAATACATCGTCTAAAAGGGGATTTCTTGTTAAAGTTAAACGAGTCTGAAAGTGCTAATCTTCAGTACTCCAATGCCATAAGCCTATTCAAAATTTTGCCTAAAGGATGGATAAGCTGGGGAAACTACTGTGACATGGTACTATTTTTTTTGTTTTTTGTTTTTTCCAAAACTGTTTACCTAACCTAGATACTGATTTTTCCTTTGCTTGCTTATTTTTCCTATGCATACAGGCTTACAAAGAAACTCAAGAAGAGATTTGGCTGGAATATGCTGTCAGCTGCTTTCTTCAAGGCATAAAATTTGGCATATCTAACTCAAGAAGCCATCTAGCTCGCGTCCTATATCTTCTTAGCTTTGATACACCAAATGAATCTGTGGGAAGGGCTTTTGACAAGTATCTAGAGCAAATTCCTCATTGGGTTTGGCTTTCATGGATTCCACAACTCTTGCTTTCTTTGCAGAGAACAGAAGCTGTTCATTGCAAGCAAGTTCTACTAAAAGTTGCGACTGTGTATCCGCAGGTAAATGCTTGTTGTTGCTTTTTAAGTTTGTGCTTAACAAAGGAATCTAATTTATCACATTTAAATTTCAGGCCCTGTATTATTGGCTGCGCACTTATTTGCTTGAACGGCGTGATGTAGCAAGTAAATCTGAAGCAAACAGAATAGCGATGGCTCAACAAAGAATGCAGCAAGGTGTATCCGGTTCCATTTCTGGTTCCATTGGCCTAGTTGCTGATGGAAATGCAAGAGTGCAGGGTCATAGTGGGGGTACTTTATCATCGGAAAATCAAGTTCACCCGGCAACTCAATCTGGTGGTGCTATTGGTTCTCATGATGGTGGAAGTACTCATGGGCAGGAACCTGAAAGGTCCAGTGGTGCAGAGACTGGCGTGCATCCGGGGAATGATCAGCCTATGCAGCAAAGTTCTTCCAGTATCAATGATGGCAGTCAGAATGCATCAAGGCGTGCGGGTAATTTGGGTTTTGTGGCTTCCGCTGCCAGTGCTTTTGATGCTGCAAAGGATATAATGGAGACTCTAAGAAGCAAGCACACAAATTTGGCTAGCGAACTTGAGGTGTCTATCGCGTTTCTGGGTTGTAATTATGCTTTTGTGCATGTAGACATGCCTATATAATGTGCACATACATCTCTATAGATATAGTACGAGTTCACAAATATATGTGCATACGTAGGTGATAAAACTTTATGTGCGTATATATATGGTTTTCTTTTCTCCAAATAAAAGCTTGTGCATGTTGTATGCAAACCTTTACTTTGCTCCATGTTCCTATAGTGCAGAGAAAATAGAAGGCTAAAAGAAGTGTTCTTTCTCGTTGTTGCTTTGGCTGTTTTTCACCCTCATTTTCTTTGTGCTGATATCTCAGTAACATATGTCAATCACTTCTCTTCAGGTTCTGCTCACCGAAATCGGATCAAGGTTTGTCACTTTGCCAGAGGAGAGGCTGCTTGCTGTAGTTAATGCACTGCTTCACCGCTGTTACAAGTATCCAACTGCCACTACAGCTGAAGTTCCCCAATCTCTTAAGAAGGAACTATCTGGTGTTTGTAGAGCTTGCTTTTCTGCCGATGCTGTTAATAAGCATGTTGATTTCGTGAGAGAGTACAAGCAGGATTTTGAGCGTGACCTTGATCCTGAAAGCACAGCTACTTTCCCTGGCAGCCTCTCTGAACTTACTGAGAGATTGAAACACTGGAAAAATGTTCTTCAGAGCAATGTAGAGGACAGGTTTCCAGCTGTGTTAAAGCTGGAAGATGAAAGTCGGGTGTTGCGAGACTTCCATGTTGTCGATGTGGAAGTTCCAGGGCAGTACTTCTGTGATCAGGTAATCAAATAACTGTGTATTATTTGTCTTGAATAATTTCATTCGGGGTGTGTGTGCCTATCTGCGTGTTAATAGAAATATAAATAATTAGAGTGTATTTTTGCATTAGTCCTGCTGAAAAAATTATACCGTCATGTGATGCAGGAAATTGCACCAGACCATACAGTCAAGCTAGACAGGGTTGGTGCTGACATCCCAATTGTTCGAAGACATGGAAGTAGTTTCCGCCGTTTGACTCTAATTGGCTCTGATGGTTCTCAACGCCATTTCATTGTCCAGACATCTTTGACCCCTAATGCTAGAAGTGATGAACGCATATTGCAGCTCTTCCGAGTGTTGAACCAAATGTTTGACAAGCACAAGGAATCAAGAAGGCGCCACATCTCTATTCACACACCGATCATAATTCCTGTTTGGTCACAGGTTTGTCTGTTTATTATACACCTTGTTCTCTTGCACTTTATTTCTTGGCGTACTTTCTAGGACAGAACGTAGTATTCGGTTTTCTTTCAACTGTTTTTATCCAGACCTGCAACTGATTTGTTGGACCACATTTTGTGATCTTTTCATGTGTTATATTTTTCTTTTGCCAGTAGTGCATTTCTTTGCTTGCCCTTAAGAAGTTGCTATTGTCTGACCTTCACGTGTTTATTCTAAGCAATACCTCTCTGCATGACCGCAGGTGCGAATGGTGGAAGATGATTTAATGTACAGTACCTTCCTTGAGGTGTACGAAAACCATTGTGCAAGGAACGACCGAGAGGCAGATCTTCCTATTACCTATTTCAAGGAGCAACTGAACCAAGCTATAACTGGCCAAGTCTCACCAGAGGCTATTGTAGATCTTCGGCTCCAAGCTTACTCCGACATCACAAGAAACCTTGTAAGCGATGGCATCTTCTCTCAGTACATGTACAAGACCCTACTAAGTGGCAACCATATGTGGGCTTTCAAAAAGCAATTTGCCATCCAGTTGGCTCTGTCAAGTTTCATGTCTTTCATGCTACAAATTGGGGGAAGATCCCCGAACAAGATTTTGTTTGCAAAGAACACCGGGAAAATATTCCAAACAGATTTTCACCCCGCATACGATGCGAATGGAATGATAGAGTTTAATGAACCCGTGCCTTTCCGTCTTACGAGGAATATGCAAGCTTTCTTCTCCCACTTTGGAGTGGAAGGCCTCATTGTGTCGGCAATGTGTGCTGCAGCGCAGGCCGTGGTTTCGCCGAAGGTGAGTTTTGCTTCTAGAACTTTGTGTTATCTTAGCAACAAACTTAAATAAAACATCCTTTATTTCATCTCCGTCTTTCTGTGTTGCAGCAAAGTCAGCACCTTTGGCATCAGCTAGCCATGTTTTTCCGTGATGAGTTGCTGTCTTGGTCTTGGAGAAGACCCCTTGGAATGCCCATTGCCCCTATTGTTGGAGGCGGAAGTAGTATGACCCCTCTCGATTTTAAACAAAAGGTCACTACCAATGTTGAACATGTCATAAGCCGGATCAATGGAATAGCCCCACAATACTTCTCCGAAGAGGTAATAATCCTCTTTCCATTCCTCTCTCTCGAATACGGAATTAGATAGGAAGTAATAAATGAGAAAGGAATGATGATAGTCTAACTCCAATCCCAACTTTTTTTACACCAACTTGCGTGGCATGTGTGTTGCCATTTCTTTGTCAGTTGGTGTTTAAAAAATTGTTACATGTCGTTCATTAATGTTAAAGATTCTCTTTATCATGGAAAGATGATAACTTACCACCATGTGAGTGTAGCACTAATACCATGTGTGATCATCATCGAACCATAGGAGGGATTCATGATGACATTAACTACTTTTTTTCCCTCCATTTTTCTGATTTAACCCTGATGTTAATTCATGTATTTTTTTTTTTCTCTATGAATTTAGGAGGATAATGCTGTGGACCCACCACAGTCAGTGCAGAGAGGAGTCACCGAGTTGGTGGAAGCTGCCTTGACACCAAGGAACCTGTGCACAATGGATCCGACGTGGCATCCCTGGTTTTGATGCTAGTGAGCATGTGGAATTACTATTATTAGAGAACAAATGGGAATTTCATTTTCCATGGCTAATTGTAGTTTCCATTTGTAAATATAATTTATTGGACATATTAGGTGTATATATGTGATGAAACAATATTTTTCTTCAGGCTTAACTATTTAGTTTCTTGGTAGAAAGAAAGAAGAACTTGGAAAGACACGCTTCATGATTGTTATAGTTTTTTATCACTAATTGTTATTTTTGGCGTAGAATTATCTCATATGTTTTTTTTTTTTTTGGGGGATAAAAATTATCTCATTTGTTGTTTCTAAGGTTATTGACTATTTTGACAAATTACATTACTTACGGAGCTTGGAGAACATAACTCGAATTGAATTCGCAATATTGGAATTAACGAGGAAACGTATCACAAAAAATACCATCAACCTAATTCTTGGCTTGGGGGTTTTTTGTATTTTTCCCCTTGAATTTTGACTGAATGGAAAAATGGTTTCTTTGAATTTAATATTGATGATTAATATTGATAATGCATAATTTTTTATGTATTATTATTATTATTATTATTATTATTAACTTGGGATGGAGATTTTGCACATTTAGATGAAATAATGTGTGATATTATCATTAGGTTATATCTGCAATCACATTATATATTGATTTTAATTAACTAATAATGTTAGTTTTTGAATTTTAATAAAAGGAATGAGGTTAAAATTTAGGAGAAAAGCAAGACGTGATCAGATTGTTATTTGGAATGACTCTTCTTTGGAGCAAACTTTATGCAACATTTAAAATGAATCTCTCTTCCAAAATGAATCTGTCTTCCAAAACACTAACAATATATGTAAATTTAGAGATAGTTTTATCAAAAGTTAAAAAGCACGTTTAAGAGGTATTTATATCTTAGTAAAGAGAAATGTGCCAGATATACATATAAGTACATATATAAATTATATATATATATATATACTTTCAAAAAAGAATAATTGGGGGGGCATATTGTTACAATAATAATAGCGGGGGGTCATTTCATAAATATACTTACATAAACTTAACTTGAACCTAAGGTTCTTTTAAATTAATCCAGAAAAGAGGGATGGTTAAGGTTAATTAAATGAAGATGGTGAGCTTAGAACAATCGGTTGAGACGAAACTTAATTGAATATTTTTTTTTTCTTTTTAAATGAAAAAAAAAAAAAGGAAATTTAATTGAATCAAAAGAACTATTATCCAACATCAAATTCTACCACAATTTGTGGCATTCTTCCTTTCAATTCTAAAATCTAAACCCCAAACAAAAGAATCACCGAGAAAATGACAAAAATACAACACAAGCAAACTCCAAACCACAGGATTCATCATTCATGCCCTTCCTCCTCTTCTTCCTCATGAAAGCGCAGGTGCTTCCCTTTCGGTGTTGGCAGGCCGTTCAAGCACAGGATGCTCGGCAAAGAAGCTCTATCAGCAGACGAGTCCTCGTTTTCTTCTTCTCCTTCAACAAACTCATCATCACTGTTGTACACAAACCTTGTGTGTTTCCCTTCAAACTTGGGAAGTGGCTTCTCATTCATGCTAATCTTGCTAATACATTCACACAGCTCATCAACCAACTCATCATTCCCCTCTTCTTCGACCTCATCGCCTTCTTCTTCTTCTTGATAGTAGTAATCTTCTTCTTCTTCCTCCTCGTTCTCTTCGCCGAGTGTACTGGCATTGACCTGAACAGACCAGATAGAAGAGTTATCGTCGTCTGGGGTCGACTTTTCTTTGCACTCGGTCAGCACAGAAGAACATTCCGATGAGTCGTAGCTATCGGATTTCTCAGAGAAATCTAGGAGTAGAGACCGCATGATGATGCTCTTTTGCAATTCATGACTCTCTTCGTCCTTCTCCTCGATCACCTACCCAAATAAAAACAAGCGAAATCGGAATTAGCATTCTCAGAAAATAACGAGAACCGAAAGAAGAAAATGTTACTGCAATTAACCTTCTCAGAAATGAAAAACACAAACACACACAATTTAACTTCCAATCAAATCATGTGTGGAACAATTCCCAAACAGGTATATATTACAATGGCTAATCTAACAAGAACCCACTTGGGAAATTTTGATTTTATTTTTTCTCACCTGAGAAACTAATTGTTCTTCAACAAGTGGAGAAGGAGACTGAGAAGACAAATCATTGTTGTCGTTCACATCCTGGTCCCCGCCAGAGAGATTCAAGACTTGCGGCGTGTTCGCCGGAGTCGGTGCAAGAAGCCCCGCAGGCGAATTGACGAAGCCCTTAACGTGAAGGAAAGGGCGGCTCCCAAGCGAGAGCTTCGAAAGATCGGCCTCTTCTTCCACCTTTTGCAGGAGGGTCTTCACCTGACCCCTCAGTAAGGCCTCTCCGGACCCCGGAGTTTTCTTGGCCCGGCTGCTCCTCTGCTTCACTATCAACGACGACGGAGTCTCCAAGGCACCGCCCATCGCAAGCCCGACTATCGGAGAATCGTTCGTGATGTCGATCAGCACAGACCGATCTTGCTGCGGCTTCCCCTTTCGTTGCCTTGAATTCGAAAGACCCTTTTCGAAATCTTCGGTTTTCCATAGAAAGTTAAACCCAAAAAAAGGAAAAAAGGGATATAACGAGAATAAGAAACAAAAAAAAAAATAGAGCTAACCCAATTGTGATTTTCTTCAAAGAAAATAAAGATTGTTTAAAGAAAAGATCATTTACTCACTTGAGACGTGAATATTGTTGTTCAGAGCAGCCAAAGTCTGAGATCTTGTGACCCTTCTCACCGACGACGGAGTCTCCATTGAAATCTGAATCAAGAAAGTTTCGGAGACGCGAATGAAATCTGAGCGCGATGAGAGAGAGAGAGAGAGAGAGTAAAATCGGTGTCTTTAAGCAAAAGATGTAAGAGAGTTTATATAAGAGATTTAGAGCAGCAAAACAAAACGGGGTTTTAATGGCAAAATATGACCGTTGGCGCGTGCATGGCACAAGCGGCGTGAAAACTAGCCGTTGGACAAGTACTATTTGAATGAACATCGCTTCAGGTTAGTTGGATGGGGGTATTGGGCCTTTACTGGAGGGGGAGTTGCTAGTGCAGAACAATATTGGGCCTCCTGGGCTCATGGCACATGGTTGCTCAATTTTTCTTGTAAAGCACACAAATTCTGCACCAATATAACATTAAAAAAAAAAATTTAATATTAAATCACTATGACATAAAATTAAATTAAAATTAATTAAAATTTGTGTCATTTTTAGAGGAAGATAAATTAAGGTTGAGTAAGAGTCCTTACTTTCCTTCTTGGTTCAAACTCCTCCTCACTTTCCTTCTTGGTTCCAGGCTCATAATAAATTATTTTTAAAATTCTCATAAATAGAGATTCATAATAAATACTGTTGAATCTCTTATAAAAATAGACTTTTGATACTCTTCTCCTTTCATTCAATCTCTGAAAAGATGAGGAAAAAAAATGAAATTAAAAACAAAAAGAGACTTCTTACTCAATCTACTAATCCTTTAAGAAAGAGAAAACAAAAATGAAATAAAATACAACAAACTTATCCGTAATCACAAGGAGGACAACTACTCGAAAAAAAAAAAAAAAAAAAAAAAAAAAGAGCGTCGTGACATGCTATCATATTCGTAGGGACCAAATCTAACTAAAAGGCGGCCGTAAAACTCTACAAAAAAATAAGTGTCGTGGCCTGTTTTTGTATCTCTAAAAATGATCGAAGTTTTTTGTTTACAGAAAATGTCCGATTTGTCATTAAAATAATTTATTTTTTGACCAATAAAATTAGATCACTAACTATTATTTATATCAGTCAGTATTGATCTACCAGTAATGATAAATAACTAATTGTCATCTTTTAAAAAAAAAACCACTCTTTTAATGTAATAAAATTTGAATCATTTGTCAATAAAATGCCTAAACAATAATTCATTTTCCCATATTAATGGTGACCCCTGATACTATTCAGTTTTGGACCTGATTTAATCCACTAATCTATTATCATAAGGGACAACTGAAAACATCTTTCTAGAACATTCTAGTCCAACCATGACGGAAAAAAAAAAAAAAATCACTTACAGGAACCAATTATTAAGAAGCAGTGATAAAACTCTACACGAATTCGGCAAAAGAGTAGTGCAAAACTTTTTTTGATAACTTAAGAGTGGTACAAAACTACCGAATTAGCAAATAATACTTGAAAACAAAATATGCACTCTTCGTAAAAGACAAGGTGATAAATCTTCCATTAAAAAAAAAAAAAAAAAACATTGACAAATCTAGAATTCGATCATGAGAACATAAATAAATAAATAAATGAAAAGAATTAAAATCAAAGTAATGAAAAAATCAGGTACTATTTTTAATAAATTTCATAGACTAAGTAACGTTGCTTATTTTAATATATAATATCATGTTTCAATCTCTTAGAGATAGGTGCCTCTAATTTTCCATTAAATAATTTATTTGATATACAATTTAAAACGGAGATTAACAGCGGCTATAGAATTTCATTATGATTTTTTTTTTTTTGCTGAAAAAAATTATTGTAAATTAAAAAATAAAACATGGATATAAACAAAAAAGTAAAATCCAATTATTAAAAAAAATAAAAAAATTTTAACAAAAAATTTAAAATTATCATTTAAATTTGACGTTTGGATGTTAATATTTAAGACATAATATTTAAACAGAAATATTTGAATATGCATTTAGAAATAACCATTTTAAAAGACATGGGAGAGATGAGAAAAAGCATTTGAAATAGTTTTCAAAAATTTTTTTTTTTTTAATAACTGTTTTCAAATTTATCTGAATGGAGATAAATTTTGGGTGGATGACTTCTTGTCATTTAAGAACAAAAACCTAAATAACATTTAAATGCTCTATTTCCAATTGTTTCTAACAAACGCAAGTTTGGAATGACGATTCAAATGAAATTCTCTAAAACTCTAATAGTTTGAGATCCTATATTGAGACTTCGGATTTGGTCCCTACGCTTGATGAGGGATGGTGGAAATGCCAATTTTATTTTCTCGTATCATTGCTATTCTTTACATCTTTTGATCGTGTTGATTGACTTGTCATTAGTGTAATATCCGTTTCCTCTGAACTTTTCTCTTTTTTAAAGATAATTGTTCAGTTAAAAATTGAGACAACATTATTTTAGCTGTAAATCCGTTATGTTTTGTCATTGTGTTTTTATTTTAATTTTGTGTGTAATAACTGAGGTGGTATTCCCAAAATTGGTTGTTTACGGTGTTAGAGGTAACCTGTGTGCTGCATGTTTTTTTTTTGTCTCGATCGTATAACTACAACAATTTGAATTGAAAATATTTTTTTAAAGGCCTCATACATAACGAACCAACCCCCAGTCCTGGGTTGGTTTGCACGTGCATGCATTTCTTGTATTTATGACCAAGTTTGGTGATGATCACGTGGTGCTACCATTGCCCGAAATCGTACCAAACAGCAAACTCAAACCCAATATGACAATGGTCTTATCATAACAAGTGTCACCACTTAACTTGTCTATTCTGCCTTCATTTAACCATTAATAGGCACCATCTGATAGTACGTTTTAGACTTGCCTTTTAGATTTATTTTATATTTAAGGCCCGTTTGATTTATCAGTTTGATTTAAATTAAATTGTATTTTTTTATCATATTTTTTATCTTTTCTTCAAAAGTTTTTTGTCTTTTTTGAAAAAGTCAACAAAAATTACTATTTAAACTTAAAAATTTCAACTCAACTCAAACTAAACTTGTGCACCAAACAGGCCCTAAGTTTAAGTCTAATTAAATTATATTTTTATATCTTAATTTTTATTTTTTAAAATATTAATAAATTTATAATTAATTTTTAAAAAATAAATTAACTTTAATTTAAAAATTTTATTTTTATTGACAAATTAAATACAAGCTTATTCTATTTCCTTTTAGAGTAGTGGAATATTGGTTAAAAATTATTCCCTTTTTATTTTCGACAAAAGGATTTAAAAAAAAAAAAAGAGAAATGATAATGTTTTACGCACAAACTTTATAACATTTCTCTTTTTTTTTTAAAAATACTTTTTTCGAAAATAAAAAGGGAATAATTCTTAACCAATATTCCACGACTCTAAAAGGAAATAGAATAAGCTTGCATTTGATTTGCTAATTAAAAATGAAAATTTTAAGTTGAAATTGATTGAATTTTTAAAAATTAATTATAAATTTATTGATATTTTTTAAAAGAATAAAAATTAAGATATAAATATATAATTTAATTAGACTTAGTGTCCGTTTGGATCGTTAGTTTGAGTTAAAATTTTTAAGTTGGAGTTGGTTAATATTTTAAAAACTAGTTATAATTTTTGTTGACTTGTCAGAAAAAGATAAAAATCCAGTAAAAAAAATACAATTTAGTTGAAGTTAAACTAATGTATCAAATAAAACCTTAATTTTTGAATATCAACTCGCGTTTTAGTAGTTATTATTTATTTGCTAACAGATGTAACATTTAGGGGATGTTTGGTGAAATAGTTCAAACCAAAATTTTCATCTCAGTTTTTATCTTTTTCCAGAAATTTTTTTTTGTCTTTTCTGAAAAATTAACAAAATTTACTATTGAAACTTAAAAATCTTATTTCAAACCCAAACACCAAACACTCTTTTAATTAATATAGTTGATGTGACAATTATTTAAAACTAGATAACTCGTATGTAAATTGATATTAGAATCAATGATAGATAATATTATATTTTTGAAGGAAAAAAAGGTGGTAGAAAAGAGGGACAACTATGGATAGTTCATGGAATTATAATAAGTTTACTAGGGCCATCAATTCAGTAATAGGATAATAAAAGTGAAATGACATGTCCAATGGAATTCTCCATTAATATTACATTTTTTTTTTATCACCACTTTTTTTTTTTTTTTTGTTGGAAATGATTACTACTTACTTTTGTTTATTGATATATTCAAAGTTCAGGAAAAATGTTAAGACACGTATACCAAATATTATTTTAATCCCTTATAAAGTTACATGGTCAGTTAAACGTAAGACCACTATTGAAGTGGTCAGTTAAACGTAAGACCACTACTGAAGAGTCTATTTTGGTAGAAATAGTTGGTTTTATTATTTTAATGCACATCAAATATTTTTTAACAGGATGCAGACACGAAAGTTTCATCGTAATTTTTTTTTTTTTTTTCAAGTTGATACTTCTTCCTTTAAAATATATATATATATATATATAAATGTCGCTAGTTGATATTGAGCATATATATAAAACTATAAATACAATATAGCCAGTTAAAAAAAAAAAAAAAGATTGCAAGCAGTATCTTTTATCATTTTTTACTCCATATTGAGTGGTGATTTTCATATAATACGAATTTTAAAAAGACACAATTTTATGGGTTTTTTTATTTTTTAAGTTGGAGTGAGAAGGTTTAATCTTTGCACTTCATGATAAATTTAGATATGAAATCTTGCTACCGACTATACTGGTAATTAGGGAGAAATTTTGAATACCTTTGTAACACCTAGATATTCGAGAAAGCAAAAGTAATGAGTGTATTATATATATATATATATATATGAATACAAAGTATTAATATATTCATTGTATATTTTCCTTCTGGAACTATTTCCATATCAAATCAACCAAATCAATTCACGCAAGAATTGATGAGAAGAAATTATTTATTAAAAAAAAAAAAAAAAAAGAAGCTAATCCTAAGGTGAAGAAAGAAATTTTCTTTTAACTTAGTGAGTTAAAAATGGAAAAATTAGGTGGCTTAAGAAAATTAAAGTCACGAGGCGAAAGGTAGTTGCATCTTCCAGCCAATCTCCCTCATAACTGCCGTAAAAAGTTTATATATAAATTTTGCCTCGTCTCTCCTTAAAAAGCGCAATACACTTACTCATCTCCCAATTCAAAACCGTTTGTGTCCCACAAGAAAAAACGTACCACAATTTAAGCCACAACAACAACACCACCACATAGAAAATATTTTACAATTTTAGCCAATGTCTCCGCCTTCAACTCTCACCGCTCTAGTTGAGGAGAAAACACTGGAGGCCAGCTTCGTCCGAGACGAAGATGAGCGTCCGAAGGTGGCCTACAACGAATTCAGCACCGAGATTCCGATCATTTCCCTTGCCGGCGTTGATGAAGTCGAGGGTCGCCGCGCCGAGATTTGCAAGAAAATAGTGGATGCTTGTGAGGATTGGGGCATCTTCCAGGTTGTTGATCATGGCGTTGATTCCGCACTCATCTCTAATATGACTCGCCTCGCTCACGACTTCTTCGCTTTGCCTCCCGAGGACAAGCTCCGATTCGACATGTCCGGTGGCAAAAAGGGCGGTTTCATTGTCTCCAGCCATTTACAGGTTGAAATTTACAACTCCAACTTCTCTTTTCTATTTTTTGTCTATATCACCACAAAAGTTCATACCCACGATATGAACATTTATAAATTAATTTTAAACCTGTCGGATTTTTATCAAATCAAATATTTGATAGTCTATCTCAAACGTGGGTTTCAATATACTCATTTATAAGATATATCTTTGAATGCTAAATAGTTTATTTAATCAAATCATATCAGAATCAAATAATTTGGTAAATTCGACACTGCATCTTTATCTTGCAGGGAGAGGCAGTACAGGATTGGCGCGAGATAGTGACGTACTTCTCGTACCCGATCCGCCACAGGGACTACACACGGTGGCCGACAAGCCGGAGGGGTGGAGGGCGGTGACGGAGGAGTACAGCGAGAAGCTAATGGGGCTGGCTTGCAAGCTGTTGGAGGTGTTGTCGGAAGCGATGGGATTAGAGAAGGAGGCGTTGACCGAGGCATGCGTGGACATGGACCAGAAAGTGGTGGTGAATTACTATCCAAAGTGCCCTCAACCGGACCTTACTCTTGGACTGAAGCGTCACACGGATCCAGGGACTATCACACTCCTGCTACAGGACCAGGTCGGTGGGCTCCAGGCCACTAGAGATGGAGGCAAGTCCTGGATCACCGTTCAACCTGTTGAAGGTGCCTTTGTGGTCAACCTTGGTGATCATGGTCATGTGAGTATTGACTAACCCAATTTTATTTTTATTTTTTATTTTTATTTATAGAATGACATGATAAGATATACATAACACACATGTATGTATGTGTGTATATATATATATATATATATATTAAGAAGAAAGCTAGTAACTAGGCATAGATTAAACCATTATATCACTAAACAAAGTTATCTTAATTCAACTAAGGGGGTGTTTGGTGCTCTAGTTTGGATTACAATTTATAATTTAATTTTTTTTTCTTAAAAGTTAACCTTAGTTTTATTATTTATATAATTTTGTAATTCAAATTTTAAACGTCTATAACTTTATATATACAAATCTAAATAAGATATCTTTTTTTAATCATATAGAATTTCGAAACAGATAAAATAAATTCTATATTAATTTTTTTTTCCAAACACATTTTAAGTTTTATTACTTTTTAATTATAATAATTCAATTGCCTCACCAAATACATAATTTAATTCAAACTCAAAAACTATAATCTAAACCTTAACACTTTGCATGCTAAATTTGAGGGGTCAAAGAAGTTTTTGTTCTTATTTTATTAAAGAACTTCTTAATAAATAAATAAAAACTAATATATTTGTATTCGTTTTAATTTTTTTTTATTTTTGCTAGAGGTATTCATTAAGAGTTGTGTCAAAGCAACTTTTTAATTCTTAGGCGCATTTTGGGAGTCATTGACGTTGACAGGTGGTGGTACCATATATGTATAAGACAAGTTAAAAGATGGCTTAGGATTTCGAGCAAAAAAAAAAAAGGCTAGGATACATACAAGATGGCTGTTGAATAAAAGAGTGATGGCTTTATTTGGATAGCATGTTTATTCTTAGAAAGAAAATTTTTTTTATTTTAAATGAGAAATTTTTTATTTTAAGAATAATATATTATTTAGATGTGTAAAAAAATTTATTAAATTTTATATATTGTAAAGAAAATTTTAAAAATATTCTTTTTTTTTTTTAAGAAATACAGTATAAAATAAGTTTAAAAATGAAATAATATATTTTTTTAAATGAAAGAATGATGAAAAAATTTTAAAAAAATACTATTTTATAAAATTATTAATATAGATGCCAGGAGGGCATTGACCCAATTATGTAAAAGTTGTCAAATAAATATTACAAATTTGATGATTTGTTTTGGGCTAATAATGTTTAAATTTTTTTTTTCTTTTTTACGATGAGACTTATAGCTCTCACTTAAATATATATATATATATATATATATATATATCTTTTAAGTTTCAAATTTGAAAGCTTCTACCTAAGTACCTAACCTCTACTCTTCTCACCGTACCAACTCAATTACGTAAAAACTATCAAAAGAAGCTACAAATTTGATGATTTGTTTTGGGCTTATAATGTTATGAGGTTTTTTTTTTTTTATATGATATGAGTTAATAATACGAGGCCTACGGCTTTCATTTTATTAAAAATAAAAACAAAAAACACTTTCAAGTTTTAAATTTGAAAGCTTATATCTAACCTCTTCTTCTCACTACCACTGACCCAATTATGTAAAGGTTGTCAAAGAAATGCTACAAATTTGGTGATTTATTTTGAGCTAATAATTTTACAATTATTTTTTTAAATTTACGATATGGGATTTATGACTCTCATTTTATTAAAATAAAAAATACTTTCAAGTTTCAAATATCTCTTATTTTCTCATCCGCTGAGTTAGCCCGAGGGGCAATAATGTCATCAATGAATCATAATTTTGTGGTACCAACATGATGAGCAGTTTCTGAGCAATGGAAGGTTCAAGAATGCAGACCACCAGGCAGTGGTGAACTCAAACTACAGCAGATTATCAATAGCCACATTCCAGAACCCAGCACCAGAGGCCAAAGTGTACCCACTGAAGATCAGAGAAGGAGAGAAATCCATTCTAGAAGAGCCCATCACCTTTGCAGAGATGTACAGGAGGAAAATGAGCAAGGACCTTGAGCTTGCCAGGCTCAAAAAGCTTGCCAAGGAGCAGCAGCATTTGCAAGACTTGGAGAAGTCCAAACTTGAAGCCAAGCCTCTCGGCCAGATTCTGGCTTAATAAGATATAGAATTTTCAATCACGGCCGTTGGTTGTTGCCCACCACTTTGCATCATTGCCTTCCATTTTCTTAGTTTATGCATTAATATCTAATGTTATATGGTATTGTTGTTCTATCTTTTCTCCTTGAGCTTTGCTTGTGATCAAGCTTGTTTTTCATTTCAACTTTTTTTTTTTTTTTTAAATTTACGTTGTAATAGTATGATGCTTCAACCAAAAAAAAAAAAAAAAGAAAAATGCCGTGGACCTTCTTAATAATAAAGTGTCATGTTTTCTCAAAATAACTAGTATTGGAATTTGGATGACAGTGCCTACAAGGGTGTGCTTTCGTTTTTCACTTTTAAATGAGAAAATAAAGAAAACTTATAGCTTGTATATATAATTTAGCGATAATTCTATATCTGAGATACAAAATTCGAATCCTCCCATCTCAAGTTTAAAAAAAAATAAAATAAAACTTATGAAGTAAAAAAATTTTGAAGTGATATTATGTAAACAAAATTATTGAATTTCAAAAAAAAAAAAAAAACAATATCATATATACATTTTACTGTGATTATTTGATATTACGGCTAAATAATAGCACGATAACTATCGAAAAAAGGGATTGCAAACACTAACACATAACTTAGATTTTCAAATATAATTACATTAAGGCATTAACTATTAGACTTTAAAGATATTTTTCTTTAAAAGTTAAGACAAGATATGTTCTCTTTTCAATTGCAAGAAAATAAAATACATGTTGATTTCTTTATATTTTATTTTATGTTAGTAATTCTTTATTTACTTTATTTTATATATAACAAGTCTAATAATAATCCAATTAATATGATACTTGGCATTGTGATATAGAAGTTGTCCGAAATCAAATTCTTAAACTATAGAAGAAAAAAAAATTATACGTTACATTCTTCGATTCATTTTTTAATCACACATGTGTAAGATTTTAGTGGTAGATAATTTTATGAATTACGTTTTCCTTAAAAAGTAAGGTTTTCCTCCTTTTTTTTTTTTTTTTTTTTTTGTGCCGAGAAAGGTTTTGCTTCATTTAAATGTCAGAAAATTAAGACCAAGGACCCTGAAGCCAAAGACAGAAAAGGTTAGTGATTCTTGCTCCTTTATTCCTATTTTCTTCTCCTTTTATACTAAATTAACGGTTGGATTTTATTAGTTGAACAAAAGTTGAAGAACATCTAGCAATTGAAGTAATCTAATTACCTTTCAATTAACTTGAGTACATCTTAGATCATCTATTATGCATTCATCTATTTTAATGGCATACTTTTTACGAAGTTTAATATATGACAAATTTAACATAAAAAATCATCTATGTTAATGGCATATTTTTTACGAAGTTTAATATATGACAAATTTAATATAAAAAATAGTACTCTATTGAAGCGTATTTTTTTTAATCTAAATATCAAAATTTATTATTGACACAGTAATATAGTATTCATTGGAGATGTTCTAATATATATATATATATATATATATAAATAGATAGATAGAATGATATGAGTTGTCAAAATTAAGTTTGAAGATATGATAAGAGCAAAAGTCATTGGGATAAATCTAAACTATTATATTTAAAATGGAAAGAGAATTAATTAATTTCGGCTATCGGATTAGTTCAACTAAAACATTAAAGTACAAAACTCATTATCTCTTCTATATAGCTTATTATGCAATTTAGCATTTATTGGATGTTCTAATATCTGTAGAATGACGTGAGTTGTCAAAATTAGGGGTGGCAATTCGTGTCACGTGTCGGATTCGTATCGTGTTTGAGTCGTGTCGAATTTTTTCTTCTCCAACCCGAACACGACCCGTGACACGAAACCGCGACACGAACACGACACGAACCCGTAACGGCTTGACACGACACGACACGAACTGAACCCGCGACACGAACTTGACCCGCGACACGAAATTGACCCGCGACACGAACTAGACCCGCGAACGAAATTGACCCGAAATGGACACGCGACACGAAAATTGACCCGAAATTGACACGAAATAGTGACCCGAAATAGTGACACGAAATGGACACGAAATTTGACACGAACTTGACCCGAACTTGACCCGAAACTGACACGAAAAAACGGGTCCAACCCGAACACGGCCCATTTTTTTTTCGTGTCAAATTTTCCCAACCCGAACACGACCCGCCACCTATTTTTCCCAACCCGAACCCGCGAAATTCGTGTCGTTTTCGAGTCGTGTCGTCGTGTCGCGACCCGTATTGCCACCCCTAGTCAAAATTAAGTTTTAAGGTTTGATAAAAGCAAAAGTCATTTGGATAAATCTAAACTATTATATTTAAAATGAAAAAAAATTAATAAATTTCAGCTATCGGATTAGTTCAACGAAAAAATAAAGTACAAAACTCATTCTCTTATATATAAAAATATATATATTAGGAATGTATTTGATTTTTAGGTGTCAACCTAAGTTTTTCATTTTAGTTTTTTTTTTCTTTTAAAAAATCAATAAAAATTATAATTTCTTTTTAAAAAGTCAACCAATTTTAACTTAAAAGATTTATCTCAAACCTTTGTTCCAAACGTACCATAGATTTATATAGATATCATGGGCTGGATACAATACTCGCGTGTAATTTTTTTTTGGTGTACAAAAGAAGTTTCATATCAAAACCTTAAATATTATGGTTGTACAACATATCCTACTGGTATGCCAAACCACCATGTTTTCTACCTACCCTCGCCATTTGTTTTAGCTCGTTGAGATCTGGGTTTTTCTTTTCTCTTTTTTTTTTTTTTCAGAAATTATAACATATAGTATATTCTATAAGTACTTTTAAGAATTATAAAAGATTTTTAAAAGATGATAAATTGTCACATATTTTTTACGGATAAATCTTTGAATTTTCTAATAAATCTTTAAATTTTTTAGTTAATAACATATTTACAAGTAAATAACAATAGGCTCTTATGACGGTACCGGCGCCAACGATGTCGAGGGGAGAGAGTCATAAAGAGAGAAGAGTTGTAAGCATAATTTTGATAATTTCATGTATAGTTAATATAAATATGCTATGTATTAATCTTTAAAAAATATATTATATTTTAAATTAGAGTTTCTAATTATATTATTTCGCTTCCCCTTTCTTTATTTTCTTTTTTCCCTGAATATAATCTCGTTAAAATCTGATTACTCTATCTATCTAGCTATTAGGCATAAACGACAATTTTTGTTGATGTAGTGGAGGCCATTGCCATATTAAACTAGGCAATTTCATGTTGAAGCATTCAATGGCATAGGTGGTACCAACGTCTGAATTCAGCGTTACTTAAATAATTGTAAATTGTCAACTAAATTTTTAATTTTAATAATTTACATCTTAAATTTTAATAGACATGTAACTTACACATTAATTATAATATGAATTGCTATTTTTATTGATCTTAATCAAATTTTATTGAAGTTAGGGTCATTAATTAATTGTTATCAATAAATAAAATTTTAAATGAACTTTAAATTTGAGTTCACATTAATTGAAAAATCCTTTCATTTTTTTTATGAGCTAGTTTTTGATGTGTAATTTATCAACCGTCCAATTCTCCTCAGACCCAGATTGCCCACCATAGCCAAAAATTAGTTTTTTCCTAGTTTCTTGCCTTTGGGATTAGGATTTGAAGGAGGTGAATAAAATATGTACAAAAAAAGAACATTTATTAATAAGAAGAAAGGGTAGATGAAGCAGGTTCAGGATCAGGGCAGAGCTAAGAACTGTCTGTGTCTTTGTCCGCAATGCTCATCAAATAATTTATAATTCTTATTTGTTATTTCTGATATTTTGGGAACCAGTTCCGCACTTTTGGCTGCAAACATTTGGGGGTTACGGTTGTTCCTTTAGTTCCTAAACTACGTACATTTGTCATTTTAATTCTTGAAATTTTTTATTTAGGTAAATTAGTCTCTGAATTTTTAATTTTTTTAACTTTGATCCTTAATATTAAAATTGATGATCAAATATATATATTTTTTAATTTAGTGTATATAATCATGTTTCAACTCCATGCGAACATGAAATTTTACTAAAATAATTACACTAACGCAGGCGTCTGGTGCTAAAATTTGGATTGTAGAATTTAAGTTTGAATTGATTGTGCGTTTATTGAAGCATTTGAATTGTTTAAGTAAAAAAAGTGTAAAAACTTGAAATGTGTTCGGAAAAAAAAAATCAATATGGAGCTTGTTTTGTTCGTCTCGAAATTCTATGCAATTATAAAAATCTCATTTGGACATGTCTATGTAAAGTTATGGACTTTTAAAGTTTGATTTACAAAACTGTGTGAATAGTGAAGCTGATGGAAAAAGATAAAAATTGGATTTTAATTGTATGGTTTGAAATTTTAGTCCAAACAAGTCCAATAAAAGTTTCTGCCTTATACTAATTATAAAACTAAAACCTTCTTAATTTAATATAGTAATTTCTTTAAAAATTTTAGTTTATACGATATAGATATGATTATCTATTTTAAGTGATACGATTATTTATATTAAATTTTAAAAATCGTATGGAGGGCTGTCAGTAAATAGAAGCTCTTCCTTGAAGTATTTTATGAAGGACTAATTGTAGTATAGGATGAACTGAATATTAGGCAGACAGTGAATAGATTAACTCAACTATTAATTTTAGTGCGAGGGATCAATCTGGAAAAAAAAAATTTAAGGACTAATTTACCAAAATAAAAAATATAGTGATCAAAGTGATAAAATATTTTATAGTTCAAACATTAAACGAACAAATTATCCGGTCTCTTTTGAGAATATAAGCAGATATAATCGATTTCAAGTCCAACACGTGATTCTCAGCGGGATTTGCAAGGACTCCATTTGAGGAGAATTGTTGGGTAATTTTTTTTATTTTTAATTTTCAAATAATGGTTGGGTAAATTTGATTTATTAAAACAATAGGATTGTTTCAAATGATATCACATACGGAAATCTTTATTTCAAATCTAAGATCATTTTTAATATTTTATTATTAGCAATTGTAACACATAATCTCACATATAAAAGTTATCAAATATGGTATATTTATTCCCTTATTTTAATAGTCTAAGTTACTCATAAATATGAGTGTGGTAAAAGCACAAGGAACCCGGCGATAACAAAAGTATTATTTTGTTATTGGAATTTATTAATAAAGTTATATTTTTGAAAAATACTAGGTTTAATTGCAACTTAGCAGGCTCACGCTTGCTCAAGGCGATGGATAACTATCACTCACTCTTGAGTCTTTTCCCTACGACTGATTGAGCAGTTGTTATTGCTCTTCTTGAATCAGTGGCATTTGATTTGGGAAGGTGATCTAGTATCGGTATTAAAAGTTGTTATGTAGAAATGCTAACTGAATTTAAAAGCAAATAAACTGGCTATTCCCCTCTGAAAATCTTTTTTAATCCTAGTGTCGCTTTTCAATATTTTCTTTTATACTACTGTCACAGTCGAAAATATCTCAATTTTAAGCTCAAAACCCTTTATTATCAATTATTAGTGGTAACTATCCTTATGACTCGTTTTGTAATTGTGATAATTATCTTTAGGGCATGTTTGTTTCACCAACTCAAACCATTCAACTCAAATTTTTTTTTGTCTTTTTCCCAAAAAATTTTGTCTTTTCTGAAAATTCAAAAAAATTTACTATTGAAACTTAAAAATCTCAACTCAAACTACTCCACCAAACAAACCCTTAGTAATTAAGATTGTTACTAAAATTATAACGTGTTTCTAATTGAGAAATAATCATATTACCTATATTCATTTTTCTTTTAACTTTTTGTTTCTTTATAACCATCTCTCACATTACATGAGGACGAAACTAATGCTTAAGCTTTGACTATTCGCTAACGTTTTCATTCCATTAACTTTTCTTGTTTGTTTCTGTGATTTCCTCGAGGATACGATAACCCTTTATTTGCTATTATGACTGCTTTGTTTTGACACGTTAGGGAGTAATTACGGCCACCAATTTGAATCTAAAATTTTCAATATTTAAATCCAAATACAAAAAATGTGATTTAAAAGGGTCAAGTAAAAAATAAAATGTTTTAACAAAAAAAATAAAAATGGTCTTAATAGAAAATGAAAATGTCTTAGTAAGAAACACAAAATGCAGAAGGCAAATAACAAAAGACAAAAAAGAACAAGTAGGATTGATGTATAAGTACGTGGCAAAAAAGTAATAAATTTGTTATTCAAAAATTGAAGTACAAAAATCATATTTACATATACATTAGTTAAAAAGCATGTGCGATGTAAGGTATATTTGAAAAAAATTATCTGAATAAAAAAGTTATATAAGTAAAAAATAGACAAAAAAATAAAATAAAGAAAGAGATATTAAAAAAGACCAAAAAGATAAAATGATTAAAATGTTAAAATAAATCAATACATAAAAAATAACTAAATGAAAAAATGAAAAAAAAAATTTTGGGCAAAAAAAGAAAAAGAAAATTGATCTTGAGCTTTCTTTGAGACAATTTTTCTAAATAGGAGAACAAGTATAAGTAAAAAATAGACTAAAAAAAAAAAAGACAAAACAAAACAAATCAACAAAGAACCTGAAAAAAAAAAAAAAAAAAAAAAAAAAAAAAAACAGAGGCATGAAAAAAAGGCCTAAAAGATAAAAGAACTAAAATGTTAAAAATAGATCAACACTATGGACTAAAATGAAAAAATGGGGTGAAAGAAAAAAAAAAAAAAAAAGAAAAAAAAGACTAAACTGGCGCGC
Source organism: Ficus carica (assembly GCA_009761775.1). Taxonomy (NCBI): domain Eukaryota; kingdom Viridiplantae; phylum Streptophyta; class Magnoliopsida; order Rosales; family Moraceae; genus Ficus; species Ficus carica. Next base: position 25,156,891 of record CM019743.1, on the reverse strand, counting down.
GCTTGCGCGTGCAGTATAGATAAATAAAGCAAATTAATAACAAAAACATAAAAGAAAAAATTTAAAAATATTCAAAAATTATAGGAAAAACAAAAATGATAAAAAGACTAAAACGAAGTCTTAAAAAGAAAAAAACTAATTTAAAAGGGATTAAAATGAAAAAAAAATTTAGGGTGAACATCAAAAAAAAAAGAAAAAAGAAAAGAAGGACAAAAAAAAAAAAATCTATTTCGTTCAAAACGAATCGTGTTGGAAGAAAACAATAAAAGTTTTTGACAATTTGAATATATTACTTTAAAACATCAGCGATGCATATTATTAGACATATTTTATAAAAAATTATCTAAATAAGAAAAAATATAAGAGTAAAAGTAGATTAAAAAAAATCAACAAAGTAGTTCTAAAAAAAATTTCAACAAAGTATTTGAAAATAAAAAACAATATTACGAAAAAAGATCAAAAATATAAAATGAAAAAAGATATACATGAGACTAAAATAAAAAAATAAAGAAAAAGAAAGAAATCAACCATGTCAGTTAGAAAAAAAAATTTTGTCCTTTTGTATCTCATTCTCCTTATATGTAGAGAGATATGCGTATATTGTCTTTGATTCCTTCAAAATATATATATATCTATACATTATATAGAAAGGTTAAAGTTTACTGTTTTCGTCCAAAACGGTTGATTTAGGGCGAAAACAAATTTTTTCTGTCCTTTTTTTTAACCCTAAATTTTGTTTTTTTAATAATTTTAATCCCTTCTAAATCAATTTTTCTTTTTTTGTTCTTCATTTTTTTTTTTTTTTACTTTTTTGCTCTAAAGTTTAATTATTCTCTCATTCTAGTCACTTTTTTGTATTGATCCTTTTTTTTTTTTTTTTTCCATTTCAGTCCTTTTATCGTTTTTGTTTTTCTTAAATTTTTTAATTTTTTTAAAAATATTTTCTTTTATATTTTTTTTATTTATTTGTTTTATTTATCTATCCGAGTGCACGTTATTTTAGTTTATTTTTTCTTTTCTTTTTTTCATTTTAGTCTTTTTTATGTATTTATTATCTTATCTTTTTTTTTTCATGTCTCTTTTTTTTATTTTCTATTTTCAGATACTTTGTTATTATTATTATTTTTTCAATATATATTTTTATTCAGATAAATTTTTTTAAATATATCTCATAATATATATCTCGAACGTGTTTTTAATTAGTATATATAAATATAATCATGAGTAAAAGCTTTGTTTTTTGTTTTTTTTTTTCCTCTCTTTGTACGAGAGAGAGAGAGAGGTTCGAAAGAAGAGAGAGAAAGTAATAGAAAAAGGTCAAAAAAACATGGGTTTGTGCGAGGAAGAAAGAGAGGGAGAGTTGATAGTGATAGAAAAGGCCGGAGAAACCCGAGAGAAAAAAAAAAAAAAAAAACACGTGAACGCGTTTTTCTGCCAAAACGCGCGTTGCGCACGAAAATCAGATGAACAGTAACGATTTTTGAGCTTTCTATATTAGTTATAGATAATCCCATAGCCACAGATGCAGATAAGGTCACTGCGGCACGTGCCCCATTGAGGGTAAAAAAAAAAAAAAAACCGGTTACATGTATCAGGTTTTTAGGTGATTTGATTCTTGTGTCTTTTAATTAATATCTTCTTAATAACCTTCTAATAATATTATAATATCATGACACATTAATTAAAAATATTATTTTATTATAATATTATATCTCACCAGTTAAAAAATCATGTTGATAAATATAAGTTATGATATATTAAAAGAGCATAAAAGGGGATAAAACAGAAGAGTCGAGATATGCCTCCTAAATACATATGGTTCAGATGTTGGGCCAAGGAGTCTGCTTTGGGCTTTAATTTGGTTTGAACTTTTTTTTTCTCTTTTTTTTTTTTTTTTTTTTGAAATTGGGTTGAACTCCTTTTTCAAGCCGTATGATCCACTTTTTCCCTTTATTTGTATTATTATTTTTTAAAGCTTTTTTGTATTAGGTTCTTTTGATATTTAGGTTTAACTTTAATTAAATTATATTTTTTTATATTAGTTTTTATATTTTTTTTAAAAAGTTAATAAAATTTATTATTAGATTTTAAAACATCAACCAGTTTTAACTTAAAAATTTCATCTCGTTATGTACAACTTAAAAATTTCTATATTTTTAAATTCAAGATATAAATTATCCATATAAAAGTCCTAGAGATACTTTGCTCCATTTATGTACAATAAGACTGGAATTAATTAGCATGTATTACAATTGTCGCGATTAGTTTATATCAACGAACGAGATATGGGAATCATGATTATCGATTACAACAACTATTTCTCAATCTTTTCTCTGCTCCCCCCCAAAAAAAAAAAAAAAAAAAAGCAACTCTTTCTCTTTTGTTTCGAATTAATGTGAAGTATTTTGCTTCCTTTCAATTTGCATATTTAGGATTTGAGATCTATGGATACCTTGAACTTAAGGAAAGTAGCTTTGGTATGTCCAAATCTCAACTGCAAATCCATATTCAAGAATACACATATGATCGAAAAGGAAAAGTTTAGTCTCCTAAATAAATCCCACACTTTTCTTTTAATCACACTAATTGGTGTCTAACTTTTAAAACATCCTAAACTAAACCCCAATCTATCAGTTCACTTTAGATTTTGCCCTTTTATTGGTTTGATGGATGCTAACAAGACGAAAAAATAGGTGATGTTTCATTGTTTCTTTGCATAATGTTGTTTTCCGTAGCATCACGTGCATATTCCGTGTTCTATCAGTTGAGTTATTTTCTATTGATATTACATGCATATTCCATCATCGTTTTAACACCCTACCGATGGAATAATGACTAGACACAAATAAAGTGAGAGATCGGGTTAGTTTACCACGTTTTACATATTATAAACTGAATATAATTTGTCACCCAGAGCCAAAGGGTCCGGTTTGTGTCGAAGGTTTATGATTACGCACGTTTTTTTTTTCTTCTTCTTCTTCTTCTTTTTTTTTTTCCCCCCTTTTTATATAAAATTATTATGATGAATTTTTCCGAACGACAACCTTAGAAAGTGAAATTAGTATAATTTTTTTTTTTTTTTTAACACTGAGCATCTGGGTATGCCGCGAATATAAAATCATGGCTAGCTGAAGTTATTTTGTAACAAAATTTGTTTGAAAAGTCATTATGCAAATAAGCTTTTTTTTAGGTCATTTTTTTAAAACACACGTCACCCAACCCAATTCTAGGACGGTGTTTGGAATTTTTTTTTTTTTTTTTTTCCGTTTCTTTTCTACGAGGATTCAGATGATAGATGTTGTGATTATTATTAGACTAACAACTAAGACCACAAATTATATGAACTTTTTAACTTTGGAATAAATAAAAAATAAAAAAAAAGGGGGTAAGTTTATGGCTTTCTGCTAACAGACAGTACTTTACACCACAAAAATTGGACTTTTCCTTGCAAATGGTAATATACACGATAAATATTAATTTTCTTATTCAAATCTTAAAATAAAAAAAAAAAATCCTTTAAGTGACTAAACTTCTGTTCTTGAAGACTATATCGACACCTATAATAGTTTTGCTATTTTATTTCAATTTCACCCTCAGAATATGCATAATCAAAAGATGCATTTTTAAAACGACTCATTAAGATAAATACCAATAGATCTTTTCCCATACATAAAGAGTTCCAAGCCAAATGTAACTTTACCATAAAAAAAATTAAAAGACAATAATGGATTTCAAATTTACATCTTAATTTGTGATTGCAGGCATAACTTAACGGTAATACCACACCTAATTCTACTAAAAGGTGCAGAGTTCGAATCCTCTTTTTTCAAGTTAAAAAAAAAAAAAAAAAAACAAAAAAAACAAAAAACCTCTTAATTTAGTTTCCCTTTTGCAATTGGAGATTATGCTCGTGTTGGTTTTGTGACCTAAATTATTAGCATTTATAGGTGTATCAAGAACACTAGGTTATATGGATACGTGTGTGGAACATATTAAAATATATTTGGCTGTGAATGAAAAAAGCATGGATTTGAAAACAGCTCAATGGAAATAATGGAAACATCTTTTGTTGTTCAACTTTTACAAAGAATTCTCCATCTTTTGTACAAGTAATCTGAATTCATAATTTGAAATGTCAAATGTCTAAGATCATAAAATTAATGAGATAATTTTTTTAACAACGACACGTCTTTGAATATTAGGTCAAATATTATAATTATGCCATAGTGAAATTTAATTAAAATATAATGGTTCATATCTATAAAGGATTAATGTATTCTTTTGTATGCTATATAAAACAATAAATGAAGTCATTGGGGCTAATTCAATTAGTGAGAGAACGAGGGTTTTGATTCTTGACCGGCATAAAAAATTAGTAATAAGTTAGCTAATATAAGAGGAGTGCACGTTGAGTATTTACATACCGATATATATATATATATATATATGTGTGTGTGTGTGTGTGTAAAACAATAAATTAATAATAGATTGAATCCAAGACATGAATCACTCTAAAAAAATCTCTGGGTTCGATTTTGTGAAGTTGCTAAGAGAGGCTTTGGATTTAGACAATGAGTCTATCATTGCATTTGTGGGCCAATGTTGTTGGTTTTGAAAGTTGTGAGAGAATTGAGCTATATGGTCCCAATCTCAAAAAAGTAGTGATATAATTTACCAAAAAAAAGTTGTGATATAAATATAGCTTGGACGGTGTTTGGAGATGGCTTTTTATTTTTTATTTTTTATTATTTTCTTCCGTTTTCTTTAATGGGGATTTTTTTGCTTGGATTTTTTTTCTTTAATGGGGATTTAGATTGCAGATCTTGTGATTTATTGTTCAGACAAACAAATGTGACCACAGATTCTGAAAGTTTTTAACCTTGGAATTGAGAAAGACCAGTGTTTAAAGCTTTTGCCAACCGACAGTACTTTCGCCACAAAGAAATTCTAAAAAAAAAAAAAAGAAGAAGAAGAAAAATCAAATCGATATACGAATTGAATCTTTCATAGAGGAACTAATCATGAACGTTTGATAAGCTTATGTGCTATATTAAAATGAACCCTTTTTAATTTAAAAGTGAATGTTGTAAATCAAAGTGTAATAAGTGAATATTCTCGAAAGCATGGAGGAAAAAAAAAAAGCTAGAAATTCTAGTAAATAACATTTTTACGAAACTAAATGAAATAAGTAATAATTAAAATATTTTTTAAAATATTTTTGTAGGTAGAGTATTTGATGTTGGAAAATAATTAAACAGTGAGCCTACATATATAATTAAATGTGTATTATAGGTTATCTTAAAGTTCAGTTTATTTAAAGTGATTTAACTAAAGTTAATTTTATTAGACATTGAGAATTAAATATGATATGGGTTTATTATGTGTAAAGACCTAATTTCATATTTTTTATTTTATGATGGGCCAAAATAGAAATATGAAAATTATAATTACTGCGGTTATATGATATGGTTATGGTTCTCAATTCATACGATGCATTCATTTATATTATCTCTGACATCCCATCAGCAGTAAGAATATAGAGATTCTCCTCTAAAGGAAAATCGTATTGGATTTGAATATCTATAACCCGCAATCGTCTCCTTCCTATAGATCAATGTATGCTTCCGCTTTCATTCTCTCGAAGATTTGATATAGTAGATCTTGGATGAATTATGTTTTCTCCATTAAAGTTTTCGGTTTTCTTCTTTTAACAAGTGGTATCAGAGAATTCTCCATGTTAAACCATTGAGAATTAAGTTTTATTTATAAATTAGGTTTGGTTTTGTTGGATTTAAGAACGGTTATGGTTATGGATTATTTGATTTTGTTCTTCCAAAATTCTCGATTCAATTTTGAGGATGTATTATTTGTTTTTGATATTGTGAATTCCAAAATCTTCTCTTATTCCTGATGATGTGATGATATATTAATGTTTTGTTATGGATTAAGGACATTAAGGAAGAATTTAATGGTTAAAAATTCACATATTAGGCTTTGGAATGCGAATTTTTGACTCCAAATTTTGAATACGGACTTTGGAAACTGCTACAAGTTGTGCGGGCGTTGTAGCGCACTTTTTCAGCACTATGGCCCAGGTTCGTAACCCAGGCTGCGAAGTGGCGTTGCAGCGCCATAGTTGGGTGCTGCTGCGCCACAAAGGCTACCCATCAGCCATATTTGGCCAACAGGCAGTGCTGGGATATTAGCACTGTAGCACTAATCTCTAGCGCTGTAGCACTGGCTGCAACGCCAATGGGGTTGATTAATTAAAAAAAAATTATTTCAACTAAATTCAAATTTTGGTTTATTGATTATATCTTTTGGATGTTTGATATTTTAAAATAGATTGATTGAAGTAACATGTTATCAAAATAATCACTCCAGTGTAGATTAATTTATTTGGAATATTAAGATGGTTATATGTATGTAATTCATGCGGATATTAACCGGCCCAAAGGAAGGTTAATATTTGACCGAATTGCATGCACACTTGTGTTGATAAATATGTGACAATTATAAGATATTTCATGTGAATAATAAGTCGATCCAAAGATAGACCTATTATTTGACATGACTTATTGTCAATATTTGATTACTACACCAAGAGTACCATTTACAAGTTAATATTTCTGTCCAAAAACTAAATATTAATGTTGTATTAGGTATTTTGTGATGGGGCCCACCATTATTTAAATTTATTGATTGTTTGATATGGATTCTTATGTGAACATATTATTTTGCTTGTTTTGTTCTCTGTTCAGCAGTACATCTGCTTCTACTATATCTTGCTAATGTCAATTCCATCCCCATGGTAAATGGAACCAACTTCAAGGATTGGAAAAAGAGCGTTATGATCGTTCTCTGCTGCATGGATCTAGACATTACGCTAAGGATTGAACAACCCACTGACCTTACAAACAAAAGTTCTAATGAGGAAAAACGGGACATGGAGAGGTGGGATCACTCAAATCGCATGAGTCTCACAATCATAAAGCATGGAATTTCGGAAGCCTTTATGAGCGCCATGTGGGCTGCAAATTTTGGAAGGTGTTGAAATACCATTAAAGTTGTTTTGTGACAATAAGTCAACAGTGTTGTATTCTAACAACAACAGGAGCTCATCGAAGTCAAAGCATATAGACATCAAATACCTATCTGTTAAAGAAAGAGTTTAGAGTGATCAGGAGTCTATAGAGCATATTGGTACAAACTCCATGATTGCGGATCCGTTTACCAAAGGGCTTCCACCTAAGGTCTATCATGAGCACACTATTCATATGAGTGTCGTATTATTTGATGATATGCTAGTTTAGTGGGAGTTTGTATTTAGATGCTATATCATTTCATTTGGATACTTTTTGTGTTTATGGATATTTTCTAAAGAAATAAAGAATTCAGTTTATTTTCACTCTGATTTGTTTTAACTTGATCTCATTAAAGAATAAAGTTGGATCAGTTGAAAATAGACACGTTTAGATCACATTGCATGTAATTTCCATGATACACATCCATACTTGATCTACGTCATTTGGTTATATCGATATACGTGACCATTGATGGATTTAGTTACGTTACATGTAACGAATATCGCTTTGATCCTATATTGATATAATAAATGGACGAGATTGTTCAGAGATGCTTCTGTTCATGATAGCAAAAGTTTTGAACTCATAAAGTTATGCACATTTTATAAGAAAACATATGTGGTTAAAGTGGGAGATTATTGAAAAATAATTAAACATGTGGGCCTACATATGTTATTAAATGTGTATTATAGGCTATCTTAAAGTTCAACCAATTTAAAGTGATTTAATTAAGGTTAATTTTATTGGGCATTAAATATATTATGGGTTTATTTTGTATAGAGTCCTAATTTCATATTTCTAGTTTTATGATGAGCCAAAATAAATATATGAAAAGTATAATTACTGCGGTTATATTATACGGTTATGATCCCCAATTCATACGATACATTCATTCTTACTCTCTATGACATCCCATCATTAGTAAGAATACATATATTCTTCTCTAAAGGAAAATCGTATTTGATTGGAAGATCTATAACCCGCAATTGTTATTTACGAAATTAAAAGTCTTAATAAATTTGTTATTTATGATTATTTACTTTAAATATTTTTTTAAATGTAATATTTATTTTAATTATTGACTGCAAATTTTTACTTCATTCTCCAAAAAAATAAAAAAATAAAAGAACAAAATCCTCGATTTTTTTCAAGAAGAGAATGAATGGAGCCTATCTGAGGGCTTTGTAGTTGGGCTTTGGTCGAAATTTCTCCAATGACTATGCAGCTCTAGAAAACGACAATGACCCTTATTGGTCGCCCCATTTTCCTTCACTATATAGAGACGAGATCCACATTAATTATTTATTTTTGTTTATTTGTCTTCTTTTTCTCCTTTCCTTCTAGTTTTTTGTTTTCGACGTTGACAAGAAAACAATACCATTTTTCTTAGCCAATAATACATATACTTATATATTTCTTTAAGAAAAAATTAACATTAATGATATTGGTGAAATGAAATACGACGAAAAGTTATCTTGTTGAGTCGGTGATTTTTCGATGACTACTGAATTTCATTGTGACACGATTTTTTGTCCACTCCACAAACGCTTTTGCTCTCTTGAAGTCATCAAAGTTGGTGGAAACGTAGGAAAAAAGTTAAATATCTATGTATATATATTTCAAGAAATAAATAAATAAATAATAAAAAAGTCATTCGCTCACATTGTCAAAACATGCACGTGCTTGATTTTGACGCAGAAGGTGAGCTCTTATTAGTGAATAAAAACAAAAACTTTTTTAGTAAGTGAAAGCATCCTATTTTAGCTTAGACCAGGATTATCTGACCTCGTCAAAATTCAGATTTTTCCTCATCTTTTTTATTTATTTATTTATTTTTCCTATTCATTTGTATGACTCGGGCAAAAGTAGTTTAGTTTAGTCTCATTCCTCACTTATGTAGTCTTAACTAACATATCACAATATGCATGGCATTTGGAATTATCTTTTAAGCTCTTTTACGCTGAGTTTTAAGTGTATGGTCTCGATAAATATATATACACCAATATATATTTATATATTATTGTGTTATTATATTAATAATTCAAAAAGCTGCATTTGTTGTAGCTCACAATTCACATTTTTGTGATGTGACAACCTTTAGATAAGGCTTTATGTCTGCAACCTTTATGAAAGTGGCAAGCAAAAGTGTTGCTGAAATCAAATATTATCTGGTGAGTAGGAACGAAGTGGGATATTCTATGACAGTATATTGACAATAACTACTCTACAAGACACAAGTTTTAAATCGCCATTAGATGTTCATTAAGTTCTATAATAAATTGTGATATTTTTTTTAATATATGATCCTGATAGTTTTAAACTGTTTTATATTAACAGATTTTATTTTATTTTTTCTATCTTACTATTTTTAATTTGCAAAAACAAAACCACCAACTAGGTGCATGGTGTAATAGTCAAGATGCTTTTTTTTTTTTTTGTTTTTTTTGTTTTTGTTTCCTGCTCCTCTAAAATGGGTTTGTGCGGTGTTAAATTTGTGTCTGGTTATAATGAAACTGAATTTATCTTTTGAGTATAATTGAGTAAGATACTAATATGGGAAAACAAAAGAGAGGCTGATAAGATATGTGGTATCTTTTTTTTTTTTTGGGCTAAAAAAATATACTTTTTGGAAATTGGCAAATAGTGTTTATTGAAATAAAAAAGCTAGCAAGGAATGAACGAACAGTAAGTGAAGCAGAATTATGCAACGTGGGAAAACAAAATTTGGGGGCTTTATAAGATATTTTGGTACATCTTTTGGAAGTGACCACCTAATTAATTAATTAAAGATGATTTTAATTTTATTGGTGGTCCAACACATGTTTTCCTGAGGAAGCTCCACCTGTCCTTTTTAAACGTGATGCTTCCATTTCTATAATAATCATGAGAAGCGTGAAGGTGTGTTCATACTAATCGCTCAAATCCAACTCTCAAATACCTTTGGAGTTGGAGAGTTGGGAGTGACATCTTTACACTGTTACCCACGATTATTCTAACAACCCTTAATAGCATTTCTTTATTTTCTAATTATATATATATATATATATTGAATATCCAACTAGTTTATTGTCATGTAAATATGATACGATTAAATATATAAATACAAGACACGATTTTGAATCGTTAGATTTTTTTTAATTTTATAATCTAACAGTTTAAAGTTATGACTTATTGATTATTCTAACGTGCATATATAATCACTTGTGTGAATCCTAAATATAATATAGTCTAGCCACCAATTGTGTGAGTCCGTTTGCTGATGGTGTGAATGCTAATTGATTCATTATCCGCTCCTTGTAGAGAAAAGTAATTTGGCAAGTCTTGCTTGCAGAGATAGTTACAAAGAAATTTGAAACATGTGAAAAATACTATAATTAGGGATCATCTTCTTAAAAGAGTGATTATCTTTGTAAGAGATAAGGGATTCTGTTGCAGAAAATGCGCAATGGATGTCACGTGTCCCATATAAGGATTCCCCTTGTTAGGTTAACATCCTACGGGTCGAAGTGGTCCCGTAGAGTAGTCATAACAGCTTTGTTAGGCTCTTCCCACATGTCGAGTAATGACTGGTTCGCCAATTCGCTGTGAAGTGCTTGGCAGTGATTGGGTCCTTTACCCCACGAGGGCACGTCGATAAAGAGAGTGCCTAAGATAAAATGATAGTCGAGCCGATGCTGACAATATGGCTGCCCGGCACTCATTGTGAGGCGTATAGATGGTATGGAGGTACGACACATACACTCGAAGAAGCTGACCTAATCAAGCTCATCAGCCCCTTAACAAAAACAAAAAGAGAAATTTACAATAAGGAGATTTTAGGTTGGAATCTCTAAAATAATGATCGTTCTCAACTATACAATGATTGTTCTCAATCATATAAATTAAATTAGACGATATTTATGAAGTGTAAATAACGATATATCTAGAAGAATTCTATGGTGATATTCTACCCTATATAATAGGTATTTTTAGATTTAAATCTTACAATCATAATCACTAATTCTATTGAATTTGTTGGTGAGAGCTGCCATCGTAGAATCTCCCATACACACTTTTTAACTCATAAATAAAACTGAAAATGCAATTCAATTACCGCAAAGTATTTTTTTTTATTATTATTTTTATTTTAAGAGTTAAACTAATAAATGTAAGTTATGCAACTACTTCTTCGAGAGTCGGTGAGAGACGCAAGGCTGGCATTCGCTGGTGGCATGTGATAGGCAGTAATTAGAGATGACTACTCTCCTATCACAATTTACAACTTTCGTCTGGGCCTTTTATATTATTCTTATTTATTTATCTATTATTTATTTATTTGCAATAATTAAAAACAAAATTTGGTATGGGCAAGAGGAATGCTGGCAATAAAGTTTGTTCTAATGAATATCTATAAGGTTTCTCTATAAAAAAAATAAAACATTTGTAATCTAATTTTTTTTTATAACACTAATACAAAAAGTATTTCGTTAATAGATTTAAAAATTTTTTATTTTTCTTTTATATCAATACCCATTGATAATTGCAACAAGTAATTTTTATAATTCTCATGAATCATTATAAAATGTACTATTAAGATTTTTTCGGAATTACTATACGGTTATTACAAAACACGAATGCTAAATTGCCAAAAAAAAAACTCGGTGTTATCTTTAAAATACCTTTTTAACTTTAATGATATATAAAAAGAAATCTAATCCTAAGCTGTGTCTGCCATTGTGTTTTGTTATTAATTGTTCCTCACGAGTAGGTGATTAAAAACATTATCGTCCCACCACCCCCTAAACAAAAATATCATTACGTGTTGAAATCAAAATTATATAAGTCAAGTCAAAGTCTTTTTATTACAAAATGGTTTGCGTCCGAAATCTTCTGAGTTACCACTTTCCTGGAGCACATATGCTAAGCTGCAGGTATATACTGGTACAGGCTTTCAAAATATATATATATATATATTCAAATTTTTTTATATTTATATACTTTTGGGTACGTAAAATAATTAATACTTTAGTTAAATAAAACGAACGTTGAAATTTACGCAGTCTTTTTCGCCTGGTGAATTGATCATAAGCTTCAATCAGGGTCTAAATATGTATACTTCATATAATGCTTGTTTTTGATTTCTTGATTTTAGTTCATGACTGCTAAGTTTAAAGTCTTATTTCAACTAAACTATATATTTTTTTTCTCAGTTTTATTTTTTCTAAAAAGTCAATAAAAATTATAACTAGTTTTTAAAAAGTCAATCAACTTTAACTTAAAATTTTATCATCAACTAACTTACCAAATGAAGATTAATTATTATGACGATTTTTTTTTTTTTTTCTTCACTAGTATAATATTCATGGAGGGTAGCATGTCAACTTGTTAAGAGGTATATTTATGACTATTAATTATCTTTTATTGTGTGGAATATCGCATTATGTTTTAAAGAATATTAAAGGAAAAACAAAAATTATCCACGCTTTTTTTTGCTCTCTTCCACTTTGTTGAAAATATATTGTTAGAGACAATAATTTTAATCTCAACCAGTAAAAAGAGGACAAATCATCGAAACGCAAACTTATACTAAAAAAATTTAGATAAGAGTTGATGTTATTAACATTATTCTTGTTAAAATATGAATTTCCTAATCTCATTTTTTATAAATATATTGTAGCTTATATAAGATCAGAATTCTCATAATATACTTGTTTTGGTACTAGATGTTTTTAAAAAAGGAAAATTTATGGTTGATATAAATCTATTGGTCTAAAACAACGCAATGATGATAGAAAATTTTGTTATAGCCTCCCAAAAAAAAAAATTTCCTTATTGCAGTGAACATCTAGTTAAAGCACTCCTTTTCCAGAACTGTACATGTTTGACTAGTTGATACAACTTTAAAACATGTATAGGATTTTTTTTTTTTTTTTTTTTTTTTAATTTAGGAGATGGGGCGTATAGAGAATTCCGTAGATGGCGATACAGGGTAACTTAACCCATTAAGATTTGACTTTTTTTAAGACATCCAAAGACCAAGTCAACACTGCAAAGTTTGACGTCGACTTAAATTCTGTATCCAGACACGGAGTCACGAAAACACTTGGATTTTTTTTTTTTTTTTTTTTTTTGCCCTTTTCCGGTTATCACTGAACTTTTGTTTGGATCCTTAGTTATAATTGAGATTTTCAAATTATAGTTGATTGATATTTTAAAAAATTAATTATAATTTTTATTGATTTTTTAAAAATATATAAAAATTCAGTTAAAAAAATTTAATTAGAATTAAAATGGTAAATCAAATAAATCTTAAGGATCCGTTTGACGAATGAGTTTGAGTTGAAAAAGTATAGTTTGAGATGAAAATTTTTGTTGACTTTTTAGAAAAGACAAAAAACTTTTTAAAAAAAGATAAAAACTGAGATGAAAAAGTACAGTTTGAACTCGTTCACCAATCGAGACCTAAATGAAACGGCTAATCTAAATTATCTGTACTTTGCAATTTTTTTTTTTTGGCCTTAGGAAAACAGATGTTTGCAATAATTTCTTTGAAGGTGTGTTTGTAATTTTTTTTTAAACGATGTTTGTAATAATTTTGCTAGTGTAATTTCACATATTTCTCAAAAACTATTGACTTTTTTATTACCTTTTTATTTGAAAAAAAAAAAAGCAAGAATAAATCTTAAAAAATGGGTTTTAATGAAAATAGGCAAAAAAAAATTACTTCCATATATAGCTCTAGCTATCTTTTAGGTACATGCATACTTAGCCTCCACTTGGATCATCAATTGGAGTTAAAATTTTTAACTTAGAGTTAATTAATATTTAAAAACTAATTATAATTTTTGTTGATTTTTCAGAGAAAAAATAAAAAATAAAAATCCAGTTGAAAAAATATAATTAGTTAGAGTCAAACTAAAACGCCAAACAAACCGTTAAATTTTCATTGACTTCCTGTGTCTATCATTATATAAATATTGAAATCGGTACTTGTATTTTATTATTGGTTCCAATAAATTTGTATTTAAATGATAAATTGAAACTAAGAACCACTTAAATTTATCCCAATTTACTATTTTTCCTAAAAACCCAAACACGAATTTCCAGAGAAAACAAAATATGATTTCATCAGCAGAAAAAAAAAAAAAAAAAAAAAAGTGAATTCATCCAAAAAAAAACAAAGAAAAGAAAAGAAAAGAAAATTCCAATAACTCCGTGATTGTGTACACATTCAACAGTAAATTGTGCAAACAAATTTCATTATCTTAAATTTGTCCACTTGACAACTTGTCATGCTTAGAGTTAAGAAGTCCCACAACAAACCCCACTCAACCCAACCCCCTCAATTTTGTAATGCCATTGAAATTAGTTATAATTGCACGGTGATATATTATAATTTATTAATTTAGAGTAGAAAGTTTAAAATTTTTTTTTTTTTTGGGTGGAATTATATGTGAAGTTTTCACTAGATTATATTTATAATCACTACACTCATATATTAGTTTGGCTAAGCTTAATCATTTAAGTTTTGAGTCATCTAAAAAAAAAATTGATCTTCTTTAGAGGTAAAACTGCGGTAAAGCCTATTTTATATACCCTATCGATAGAATTCATTTTTAAACTGTTCAGATATAATCGAATAGCTGAGATGTTGCTTATATATGGTAATTATTATACACTTTACCTTACAGTGGTATTTGATTAAAAAATTTTAAAAAAAATCCACCAGTGATGGAAGGTTGGGTAGAGGGGAGGTTTCCGTCATCGGGGTCGGGAAGGAGGGAGGGAGTAAGTTGGTTGGTGTCGGGGGAGGGGAGGGGGGCAGATCTGGTCATGGGGGAGCGTCGCCTGCGACGGGGGGGTGGGGGCACTTGGGCTCGAGCTTGTGAGGGGGGGGGGGGGGGGGGGGGTCGTCGGCGTTGGGGAGTGGGGGACGCCTAAGTTTGAGCATGGTGGGGGGAGGTCATCGGCGTCGGGGGGCACCTAGGCTAGAGTTCGCGCGGGGGGGGGGGGGGGGCAGATCTGGTCAGGGGGGAATGTCGTCGGCGATGGGTGGGAAGGGGGGCCACCTCGGGAGGAGGGGGTGGGGGGGCGCGCTTGGGCTTGAGGGCAGCGGGGGGCGGTCGTCGACGTTGGGGGGGGGGGGGGGCTGGGCTGGTCAGTTGGGGGGGGGACTGGGTTGGTCAGCGTCGGGGGGGGGAGCGGGGGTCTATCGCAGACATCGAGGGGGGGGGGTAGGGACTGGATCGACGCCGACACGGGGGGGGGGGGGGTTAGTGGGGAAGTTGCCGGCGTCGAAGAAGGAGGTTTGATTTTTTTTAAACTATTTTTAATTTATTAGTCAAATACTATTATAAGATAATATATATGATAATTATCATACACAAATAACATATCAGCCGTTTGATTACATCTGTATAGTTTAAAGATGAGTTTTATCGATAGTGTATATAAAAAAGATTTTATTACAGTTGTACCCCTTCTTTAAATATACGGTTATAACTAATAGAGAAGTCCCCTCCTTGTCGGCTCTTTCTTTTATCAGTCTCCTCAAGTCCATTCAGCCGTCTAACAAATAAAAGGCAAAAGCTACTATTAATGTCAAGGTATGAATTTGTTTGAATTTTATGGTAACATAATATATTTTCCTAATTTGGTGGCGCTCAATTTTGTAAACTTAATATTTTTTTTAATTGAGCTTCGTGAATTTATAAAAATTTATCTTAAATTTAATTCTTATATAATCTATCATTTAGAGTTGTACAAGGCTGGTTTTTTGTTTTTGTTTTTTAGTTTTTTTTTAGTTTTTTTTTTTTATCCCTCTGGGAAACAAGGAATAAATTGTTCCCATAGCTACTCGTTGTCAATTTGTCATACGTGATAGAAAATATACAATGTGGATTTGGAAATAGATAATTAGAAATGTTCAATGATAAATAAAAAAAAAGTAACGTTTATTATGCCGATCTTTTTTTTTATCACAAGATCTAGGAACATAATATTTAATTTCAACAATTATATATATTTTTTCCATATTAAAATAATTTTGAGAGAAATATAAAAGTGAACTTTAAATCTGTGTACAAGTAAACCCAATACAAGACATTTCTAATTCAATACACTACCTAACTATGATGCATTATTACTTGGCTAGTTAAAATGTACGAGTTTACTTGACTAGTTATAATGCACGCGTAAGTGGGTGCTAGACAAATAAAATAAAGTAAAATAAAATAAAAAATTAAATTTTTTGATTAAATTTTTTTTAAAAAAAAATTATTATTATTATTTTAAATTGTCACATGTTAGGTTTAAGAACCACGTTGAATAGACGAACAAAACAAAATAAAACAAAACAACTAAATTAATTAAAAATAAAAAATTAATTAAAAAAAATAAGGAGACTTCTACAATAAGATCATCTTTTTTTACCCCACCGATGGGGTCAAAAAATTTTGGCCACTAGATTGAATTTGAACAATTTAGATTTATTGTGCACGCAAAACTTATAGTGCATCCAACTACATGAAATTCTTGCAAAACTCTTGAGAACAAAAAAGGAAAAAAAAAAAAAAAAAAAAAAAAAGGGGTCTTCTTCCGGTCATCTTCTAGTTCACCAGCCAGCGAAGGAGGCAGAGCAGTCGCTGAAGAAGGGGAAGCTCTCCTACGCCTCTAGCCATGCCACCGTTGCCTCCGACATGAGCAGCGAGCCCCCAGCAGCTCGCGAGAGATTCGACGACATCGTACGAAGGAAGCGAGGCTCAATGCGATCGTGACCTCCAATTTGATTGGGGGGGGGGGGGGGGGGGGCTAGAAACTCGCGCATGGAAGGGGGGCGAACTGAGTCGCGGCGGCACGGTGTGGGGGGGGAGACTAGAAACTCGCGTTAGGAGGGGGGCCGAACCAATCACCGGGGGGGTGAGAGGGCTCTCGTCGGTAGGGGGGAGGCAAGGTCGCCGTCGGGGGGGGGGGGGGGGGGGTCTAGGAAGTTTGTTGGGATTTTTTTTTGAAGTATAATCACATGTAATACTTACACCTTAATTTGATATACTCTATCAATCAATCAGTTCCTATCCGTTAGATTTAACACCATTAATGGGATTAAAAAAATTGACCAATAAAAAAATTGATGAAAAAAATTAATTTTTATTTAAAATACACATGACGGGCTTAGAATCTGCCACGTGATGGATGGGGGAGGAAGGATGAAAGGCACTATTCAACCTTTAAGTAAGGTTAGTAGATTAGGTTGCGCATGGTTGACGTGGTATATAAATGTGAAGCATATTAGCAAAGTTTCTTCATGACAATTTTGTAATAGGATCCGAAAAAATGCAATGTCAGATAAGTTTTAATTTTCCGTTCATATACGATAGTATTTATAAGAAAAATGTATTTTATTAGTTAAGTTTATATTTATTTATTTTTGGTGGAATATCTAAGTTGAAATTAACAAGTAAAAGAATCTACTAATATACAAGTATAAAATAAGATATATAAGAGAAATTATATAATACTAATATCTTTCAAAACAGAATTTACCCTAAAAACAGTAAATATCGAAGTCTTTAATAATAAATTGTGTTTGTATGTGTGCTTTAATGATCAAGATCATGTGTTTTTTTTAAGGATCTTTCTCTCATTCCAGTGTGATAGGGTTTTGTTTGCTTGTCTTTTTTTTGTTTTTTGGGTCAGAGTTTGGCGTCATGGTCTTCGGACTCCCGACCCTAGAGAAGAAGCCTTGGGTTGCTTAGTGAAGACCCAGGCAAATGATTATGCTTTGTGGTTAGCCGGAGCCCGAAGAGATGGAAAATGGTCAGAGTGTGTGTCTAGGTGTTTGGCATAAGAGATGGTGCTCGCAGGTGCGCGGTGAGTGAATTGGGGGTTTAGGGTAGATCTAGTTGATATAAGCCTCGATGGTGAGTTTCGTGGTATAGTTCTTGTATTTGTCGGTAACAGATGGTGGCTATTCCGTCCTAACATGGTGATGTATTCCCAACCGTGGCTTTGTTCTACGTCCTTCGGATCCCGTACTATGAACTTTACTATTCTTTTACTCTATTATATTTTTCTTTTTCTTTTGGCAGAGTATACAATTGTTCTAAAAAGTTTTTATTTTTTATTTTTTTCCTTTTAAAAAAGAAAGTTTAAAACAGAAACAGTCGATAACAAAATAATATATATACACGTACCTTCAATTTTCAACTGCTCTCACGTTATGACTTTATGTAATGAAAACTATAAAAATCACCTATCCTTTTTTAAAAACATGAATGTGCTTTTTCGTCTTGTCTTTCACGGCTGTCGTGTGGTAGTTAAATCAATGTCACATGATTGTTTATGTGATGGTTTGATCAATGCCACGTGGTTTCTTTTAATTATTTTTTTATTACAACTAGTTGAACAAAATATTATACGCCAATTAGTTTTTTTTTTTTAAATGCCCTAATAACAATTATATGGTTGAATGTATAATATATATATATATATATATAAATTAAACTTCTAATCTCTCTCTCTTGCTTTATGTGATATTTATGGTTTATTATGTGTGCTCATCTCCAAGGGCCGGTATTTGGCAACAGCCTCAAGAAAATTTCCAGATTCTAGGCCCTGGAGACATAGGGAGGGTCTCTACACAGTGATTTTTGTGGCAGAAGCGATCTCGTGAGTGGAGGGGTTGAGCTTAGGCTAGGTGAAGGCAAAACCATCACAAGGATATGCAGTTGAGGGGGTTCGGCTCCCCTGTTGGGACGACGATGATAGCAGGGAGACTAACCCCTTGCCTTCCGGCGATCTTGAGCCTGTGGATGTTTTTAATTTTTATGTGCTTGTGTTGTGGCGTTGTTATTTTATAATTTGTTGTGTGGCACATTCTTATGATTAATAATGGCGATGTCTTTGTTGGGTAAGATTTGCGTTTTGATGTGTCTTTTTTTGTATTAAGCTTTTAAAAACAGAGGTGGTTTCCTTAACTTTCAGGTTTAGTTGTTGTCCATCATATCAATATTTTGGCGATGTAGTTGGTTTTCACTAAATTTGATTGTATATGAAATAGGTGGTGGCCCTAGTTACATGATCCTGGCCTTCAATTGTTCGGAGACTGCTACATGTTGCAGAGATTTTATCGAAAAGAATCTTATATGTGCTTAGTCTTACTGCGACAAGATATTTTTCAGTTATCGGGTCTTAGACATACATTTTTTTTTTTTTTGAATCTCATCATAATTTATTATTGGAATTGGTTTCAATAGAGAATTAAGTCTCATGTATTATGTGATCATTTGCATTATTTCTTATATTTATATATAGCTTACTTTCAGTAAAATAATGAAAATAAAAATTTATGTTTCGTTTCGTATTTTAACTTAATTCTAATTAAAATATACCTTTTTTATATCAGTTTTTATCTTTTTCTAAAAAGTCAATAAAAATTATAATTAATATTTAAAAAAATTAATAAATTTAAACTTTAAAATTTCATATTCAATCGATAAACTAAATGCAAGATTGATTGTATTAAACGGCATAATCCTAAAAAAAAAAAAAGAATTACACTATTTCGTAAAATTATCGAGAAAAAAAAAAAAGAAGGAAAAAAAAAAAAAAAAAAAACTTTCATGAGGGGAGAGGGAGGGGGTGGTGGGTTTCAATTTTCTTATATAAATATAAATATTTACAATATTCAAAAGTCTCTTTTTGACCACCATCCATCTCCTGACTCCCCTCCCTCCCCCTCTCTTTCTTCCCTTCTTCCTCCTATCTGCTCCAGTCTTTCCTATCCTATTTTTCATCTCTCTCTCTCTTGATTTCCTCTCCAATTTATATTCCCAGTTTCTGTTTCTATCTTTGTTATGGTTTTCTCCTCTAAAACCTCTGAAGAAGCTCTTCTTTCTTCTTCTTCTCCTCTTCCAGTCTTTTTCTTTTTCATTTTCTCTCCCACCAACCACCATGGGCGCTTGCATATCCACAGCTAAAGTCAGCATCTCAAACAGCAGCAACAACAACAACAACGCCAAGGAAACGACACTGAAGCCCCATAAAACAACAACGAAATTCCCACAACAAGAGTCGTCGTCGTCGAACAACAACCCACAACGGCCGAGGAACAGGCGAGGCGGCAATGAGAACAACCAGAAGAATCCTCAGCAGAAGCAGAAGGGGAAGGAGAAGCCCCTGCGAGGCAACAACGCCCGGAGGCAGGGCGGAATTATCTCCTGCGGGAAGCGCACCGATTTCGGCTACGCCAAGAATTTCGACCGCCGTTACACCATTGGAAAACTCCTCGGACACGGCCAGTTCGGCTACACCTACGTTGCCACCGACCAGGCCAATGGCGATCGTGTCGCCGTCAAGAGAATCGAGAAGAACAAGGTAGGTATATAGGATTTCCTGTTTCTCCGGCGATTTCTTGCAAATTCCTAGGCTTTTGCTTGAATCTAGGTTTTCTGTAAAAACGTCAGAATTTTTCTTTTTTTTTACTTTTTCCTTTTAATCTGTCTTTTTATTGCTTTGGTTACGGGAGATGATTTTGTTTCCGGGATTCAGAAGAATTTTGAGGTGGGGGAATCTGGGATATTCTCGAGTGAATTTTCTGATTGGCAGCTGGGAGATTCTACTTCTGAATTGGCCTTTTGGTAATAGTGGTTTGATCCCAAATGTCTGTTTGACTTTTTTCCCTGTAGATTCCCCACTTTCCAGTTGGTGATTTTGTTTACTGTTTTGGTCGAATGGTAAGATTGAGCAGTCTTATCGATTCTTTTTTCTCCCCTTTTTGGTTCCCTGTATGAATGGAGGTTTGATTTTTCACTTGTGGGGTTCAATTTTTCTGCAATTTTATTCAAACTGACCAATCTTCCCATGAATAACATGTCTTTGCTGCTTAGTTCATTACACACACACACACACACATTTTGGTGAAAAGAAATGTTTTTGGCGACTTGCAATTCTATGGCAGTAATCAATACCTGCAGTAACAAGTGTAGTGTCTTATTAAAGGAATTTTGGGAATGTTTAGAAAAAAAAATTCAGAGTTTGCAAAAGTAACTAAAAGGAAATAAATCTCCGGTGTTGGTGGCAGATGGTTCTTCCTATTGCCGTTGAGGATGTTAAGCGAGAAGTCAAGATATTGCAAGAGCTTACAGGGCATGAGAATGTGGTTCAGTTTTATGATGCATTCGAGGATGATTCTTACGTGTATATAGTTATGGAGTAAGTGCAACGTGTATTTTTTGCCGGACAAGTTCGTTTTCTGCTTAGGTTTACCATTGTTATAAAGCGCAAGGGCGCGCATGGATGGTTTTACATGTTTCTCTAACACATGTACTTGCAGATTATGTGAGGGTGGCGAATTATTGGATCGTATCTTGGCCAAGTAAGAATTCTTAGTTCCTGATAGAATATTATTCTTTTCTAAGTTTGCCATCGCATCTGTACTTCTGTCCAGAGTTCGATTATGACAGTAAGTGAACATTTTTGGTATTTGGGATAAGTATTTACTTGCATCACTATAAGCAGGAAGGATAGCCGTTACACCGAGAAAGATGCAGCGGTAGTTGTACGACAGATGCTTAAGGTTGCTGCTCAGTGTCATTTACACGGTTTAGTACATCGTGACATGAAACCAGAGGTACAGCCACGATCATTAGCACAAATAGCAGGTTGAACTGTAACCATCTTGAATGGGTTCCCTTACTTTTTCTTCCTTTTTTGTAGAATTTTCTTTTCAAGTCAACCAAAGAGGATTCGCGTTTGAAAGCCACAGATTTTGGTTTGTCAGACTTCATTAAACCAGGTGAGTATATTCCTATTGCTAGGATGAAGTAACTCATGGGATATTTTGCTTTCCTTGCCTTTTATTTCGTCCGGATTTTCCAGATTCCTCTTGTTGTTGGAGTTTCTGGTCATTTATGTTTGGGACCGTTAAGTTTTATTCCAATAAAAAAATGCAGGAAAGAAGTTCCAAGATATCGTGGGCAGTGCTTATTACGTTGCACCAGAAGTATTGAAACGCAAGTCTGGGCCTGAATCAGATGTCTGGAGTATTGGTGTGATCACCTATATCTTACTTTGTGGGAGGCGCCCCTTCTGGGATAAGACTGAAGATGGTATATTTAAGGAGGTGCTAGTACATTCTTAATTTCCATGTATTTATCCTTATAGATTTTTTCTTTCTTTTAATTTGGTAGCAATTTGCATTTTCTAAATATTCATTTATTCACTATCTTTATTATGTCATTATGTCAAATATCCAATCTTCATACCAATAAGTTTTACCTATTTGTGGGAGCTTGCTACTTTTTAAGCCAAATCTCCAGTTTCCATGACTGAAGGAAAACTAGACGCTTAAACTCACTTTCCTTGCAGTCTTTTATTTTATTTTGAAATAAGTTACCTTTGTCGTTTTTATTTTTTCTGGCTTGAAACTCCTCCTCACCTAATTACTTTACATGTTTTTTCACCCTTTTTTTTTTGGCTCCTTTATCTTGTTACTATCCTTTTCATTTTTCCCTCTGTTGCTATTTCGTTAGCATACCTATTAATCTGCTTTTAATTTTTCAGGTCTTAAGGAACAAGCCAGATTTTCGTCGCAAGCCATGGCCAAGCATAAGTAACAGTGCTAAAGATTTTGTGAAGAAGTTACTGGTGAAAGATCCCAGGGCAAGACTAACTGCTTCTCAGGCCCTATGTAAGTGCCTATTCTTTATTCTTACCTTGGTAAAATAGATTATCATTGCAACTTCTTGTATATGTAATGTTAATGTTTTTGGACCTTTGATTACGAGTTTTAAAGGGGATTACAGCCAAGTTGCATGCTTTTATGGAGATTGTTGTTTGGTTTAATTTTTGTAATTTGTTTCTACTCTCCAGCACATCCTTGGGTTAGAGAAGGAGGAAGTGCATCAGAGATCCCGATCGATATTTCTGTTCTGAGTAACATGCGGCAGTTTGTGAAGTACAGTCGTTTGAAACAGTTTGCTCTCAGGGTAAGGAATTTTGTTTAGCTGGAAGTTCACTAAAAGAGGGAAAAGGTTTTTCAATTACTTATTTCATTTTGACGGCCTTGCAGGCACTAGCTAGCACACTTGACGAAGAGGAGCTCTCTGACCTCAGAGATCAATTCGACGCAATTGATGTGGATAAAAATGGCTCCATTAGTCTTGAAGAAATGAGACAGGTTTTTCTCTTCCAGGTTGAATTCTCCCTTCTCTTTTCTCGTTTCTGTACTTAAAAGATATGGTCTTATCGCAGGCCCTTGCAAAAGATCTTCCTTGGAAACTGAAAGATTCCCGAGTCGTAGAGATACTTCAAGCTGTAGGTTTTCTAAACTCTCTGTTAGTCATTGTTTTTTCTTTTGCCATAGAGTCTACTGCAAATCTTCGTTTAGTTTCACAACCTGAAAGTTTAATATCAACCTGGGTCATGACGTGATTTCATTCGTCTGACCTCTCTTTTTTGAAAGTCCTTGTTTATACACTGAATCTATGGCAGTGAATATTGTTTGCTTTTTGTCGTGCATAACTGCTACATGTTTGGTGCAGATCGATAGCAACACCGATGGGCTTGTGGATTTCTCCGAGTTTGTCACGGCCACTCTTCATGTCCATCAATTAGAGGAACACGACTCTGACAAGTTCCAGAAGCGCTCACAGGCAGCTTTTGAAAAGTTCGATCTTGATAAAGATGGATTTATAACACCAGAGGAACTTAGATTGGTCAGTATTGTACCTGAAGCAAAAATTCTGTTGCCATCCTTATGGTTTCTATTTATTTTGTCATAATATCTCTGTTCTCAGTACCGAGGTTTCCTCACTTCGTTTGCAGCACACGGGCTTAAGGGGCTCCATTGACCCCCTTCTCGAGGAGGCTGATATCGACAAAGATGGGAGAATAAGCTTATCAGAATTCCGAAGGCTTCTCAGGACCGCAAGCATTGGTTCACGAAACGTTACTAGCCCGTCTTCTGCTCCACGTAATACTCGAAAGATGTAGATTCAGAACTGATTTTTGAAAATTTCAAATTCAGAAAGAGATATAATAAGAGAGACGGAGTTCCATTTTCCATAATTTATCTACATCCCAGGTCCAGAAAAGGCCCTCATCTTGTTATAATGAAACAGCTTCAAAATTATCTGCAATTAGATTGTGTATGCAATTCGCAGACCATTTTGTTTTTCGTATCAGAGTTGGTTTTAATGGATCTGCGCAGAAGGTGGCTCCAGCTGTTGTGGTTATAAAAGTAGTGTACATCCTTGCGGAGTGTTGGGTATTTTTATTGCTTGTGCCCTACAAATTGTAACGTGTGACAAATAAAATTAATGGTGAAAAATGTGGTGGGTTTAATCTACAAAGTCCTGTGCTCTATCTTTGAAAATTTGTATACATCTTAACGGTCAGTAGGACTATATCAAATTTTATTTTGATATGAATTTGACCAGATTTTGATTATGTTCAGAGAAATACCTTATCATTAAAGGCTCTCTCTTTGAAATTTTTTCTGTTCATTTCTCAAAATTTTAGCTGCATAGAAAACTTGATTCAGGTGGTGGGTGGAAAGGTTACAAGAAATTGATTAAATTAGAGATTCAATTTCTTCTTTTAGTGACTTCATTAAAATAACATTTTTTTTTTCTAAATTGTTGGTTGAGAGTCTTTTCACAAATAAAGTAGGTGTAAAGAATACAAACACAAAAGGCCAAATTGATAATTACAATATAATTCAGAGCTGGAAGTGGAATATACAGCTAGACCAGTAACTATATCATACAGGATTACAGGTACTTTACAAACATATCCAACCCTAGGTGGTTCTTGTGCATATATAAACGTGACAAGTTAAAAGCATTTTTTTTTTAATGCCATCCTGGACAAAATATCAGAGAAAATATTGACTTTGAATGAGAGAGTCCAATCTACCATCCTAAGGGAGCTTAAAACCATGGAACCTCAAATTTTCTGCTTTTTTCTCAACTGGAAATTGATTAGAACAGATTCATAAATTTTCGACATCATTAACGGGTGTTGCAGCTCATGGTTTGATACGGTCAGTAGCAAATGGAATTAGAATTTCTTTGGTTGTTAAGACTTCGGGACGTCACCCACACTGTTGGAGGAGCAATCCTGCAAAACTTGAGAAGAATACCTACTCGATGAGCTTCCGTCTGTGGTTGTCTTTTCCTTCCTCTGCGATTGCTTGCCCTTCCTATCTCTAGAAGAAGACACGTCCTGCAAAAACAAGACTCAGTTCAGTCAAGTTGCCATCTTCAATGTGCCAGCCATTTGTCAATAGCTTCACAACAAACCTGTTGCGTGGACGATCCTGGCATCTTGAGTTCAAGATCTGTTGCTACATCATTGGAACCGTCACATCTTTCCACATTGCTGCCCCTTTGCTGATCTGATGACTTGCTTTTTGAATCGGGTTTGCTTGAAATGTGGGAATTGGACGCATACTGAGATGCTGGCTGTTCCACCGCAGGATTGATGGGAGTTGGATATGCGACGAATGTCGGACAGGGATTGGGAATAGGACTGGGATTCTGACCTCCAAAGAATGGAAACGGCTGTGATGATGGGTGGAACGTCATTGGACCTGGAGGAACGGGTACAGGCATTGAATACGAGTAAGGTGGGCCCATTACAACAGAAGAAGGATCTATGGCAGTCCACGGGAACATAATCCTCGCTCTCTGCTGGTACTGGGCGTTGAGGTTTTCTATATCAGACTTTAATGATGCCTTCTCTTCTCTTAGCTCATTTTTCTCCTGCGTCAGCTGTTTGTAGTAAACAATAATTGATGACACTGACAAATAATAGTCCTCGTAACCATGAGCACAATGCATAAGGAGAATTTCACCTCACGTGATTCTTCAGAAAGCGCTGTGTACTCTGCCTTGAATCTGCTGACTTCAGCAGTTAACTCCTTCAGCATTTGAATCGAGTCTGTGAGTATGGTGGCCTTATCATTCTTCGGTCTATCAGGATCTACATTTCAAACATAACAATGTGAATGTTCAAAATTCAAGCACTTGACCGGCACTACAAGAAGTTGTCAATCAAAAGGTATTACAACCAAAACAAGTAAACGACTCCCTCTAGTTAGCTGCCCCTTTCTTTCTCTCTTTATACATCCTCATGGATCGACAAAAGAAGATAAGCAAAAGAATGGGCAGTGAAGGCTAGCAAAGTAGACAGCAAGCAACAGCTTTTGAGCCCCCTAAACTATCAGAAAGCGGAAAATCACCACTTCCATAGGAGCATCGTGTTAGTACGCACTCAACCAATTAAAATTTTCTTCAAAACAATAAATCATATGATGCAAAATCGAGACTAAGATATATAAGTATATATATATATAAGTGTGTGTATATATATATATATAGAGAGAGAGAGAGAGGAGAGATAAAGGAAGGGTGCTGCCTTTGTTGGCTTTTCCAGACAAAAGAACTCATAGAAGTGGTGTTAAATCCAATGTTTCTTCTAGTCACAATTATTTTTGAGAGCCCCCTTCTTCCCTGTTCCTTACTCGTCTTTCGAAAACCATCATCCTGACATTCCGGGGAAATTCCTCACCTTTATATACTAATTATAAAAAAACTTGTATGGACTTTCACTCACTAATTATTATTCAAAAGGTCTAAATGCTCTTTTATCATAATTAACAAGAAATCACTAAGTCCTTTAAAGCACTGCTTTTTGACCATACCTAATGTGTTCCCCAACTCAAGAAAGTGCTCGTTTAATCGATCCCTCCTCAACTTTTCGCGATCCGCCTTCTGAACTTTTCTTGCAGCAACAGGGTCCACCTCCGCATCCGTCTTTTGTCTGTTACAAAACACCCAAAAAAAGATCAAATCTAACAAACTCAAAAGGGAAGACAGAGAAAACTCAAAAGCCCCTTCTAACTCATGCTTAACAATTTCGCAGCCGAATCAGAGCTCAATAGCTAATCATGTAATTTTCCTCACTTAACAAGCTCCAAACTTTTTTTTTCCATATTGCTAGTAGAGCAATTGAAACTCTATTTCTCAGCCTATCTCACAGTTTTCATAAGCTCTCATAAATTATTCTGAATGCTCCAAAAATTTTTTTAAAAAATAATAATAATAAAATAAACAATAACGAACTCAGTTTTATATGTATGAATTATTTACTCAATGTAGGACCACTAAGTGAACATTTTCCTTTTAAGGGACAATTCAGAGATAAATAAGCACCAAATTAGAATTTTTATTTGATTACTCGAAATTGATACTGAGAAAGTTCGAATCCAAAATTTCATCTTTACACTTAAAAATTCAAAATTTCTGCTTCAATTATACGTACATAACAAAATCCAATCCGAATAATTCAAGAAAAATCAACAAGTATAGAAAGAAAAATTAGCAAAAGGAGGAAAAAAAAAAAAAAAAAAAAAAACCTGGAATCTGAGTGGGAGCGAGTGGAGGAAGAAGGAGCTGAAGTTGGAGAGAAATCGTCGGCCTTCCATTGTTCCATTTCCACTCTCACATTAGCTCTTTTTCTTTTTCCACCTTTATTTCTTCCCCAAAACCTAGGTTTTTTTTTTTTGGTTTCGCTTCAAAGAAATTGAGAGAGAAATTTGGGCCAATACGACATAAAAATAGCAGTGGAGTTCTTTTCTTTCTTTTTGGTTTTGAGTTAGAGGAAGCCAACTCGCAACAGGAGAGAAGGTGGGTGGGGAAGATGACTCGGTGACCTTTTGGTAAAATATTATTAGGTAGTGTGGGTTTCGACGCATCATAAATATGCGACAGGTGATTAGCTGTCGTTTTAGTGTCAGTTTTTATTATTCGAGTTTTTTTTTTTTTTTTAATGGAACATTACTTAGATTAAATTTTCTAATTTAATACATGCATGTGTGTTCGGAGTTTTTACGGTGGCTTCTGATTTTTTTTGGGTGGGTTAAATAATCTATCGATTATTAGCATTATCTAACGTGTTTGCGATATGAACAAGAAAATATAGTACAGAAAGAAAATAACGAGATATAATATTTATAAAGACTCACCTTCGATACGAGAGCTATATATATCCCTTATGATGTTTTGTGAGGTTTTCACTTTGTAAAGATAATAGAGTACATGAAAGCGTAAAAAAGAGAGAAGAATCTTTGGAATGAGAATTCGCAGAGAAAAGAAAGATAAAAGTAGGGGAAATATATCTAAGACGTCCGAGAGCCGTTCTTATATGTGGAAATATGATGAGTTAGATGTGTTTCCCAGTTCCCTTGAGCATGGAGGATGCCTTTTATTCATGGGGATTTGTTCCACCTCTGGTTTCGTCTTCAAATTTGAGTACGAAGTTGCCTTATCTTGTCTTTGTTGACTTTCTTTCTTGTACAAAATTTTAAGAAAAGAAAAAAAATCCCATTTGAATGAGATTCACTCCTTTTAAAAGAGATTTGTCCCTGATTTCTCAAGCTAAGAGGATTGGAGATCATCCTTGTAGAAATTTTTTGTTAGGAGTTGCCTTTCTTCTTTAGTCAATGATGCTTTGGAATCATATATGAATTGATATATAGTCTTTGAATGGACACCTATATGTTGAGAAATGAATTATAAAATCTAACATCAACAATGCCTCTCTAGTTAAATTTCATTTTATTTTTTTAGGAAAATTCATTGTATCTTTAACGAACTGTAATCAGCAAAATTGAAATTAACTTGGAAAAGTGTAAATTTTAAACATGGAAAAGAAAAGATTCCTGGAAAAAAAAAATAATAATAAAGGGACAAAAATGTATATCGACGTGTTGTTTACTTTAGAGTAAAACGACACTAGTCAAAGGCTTATGAGAACGACATGGCGCTAAATTCCTGAAAATTGATGATACAGACACTAAATTGAAAACCACACTGCTGGAGTAGTGATTATCGCTAAAGATTAAAACAGCATCACGTTTCTTGTTTAAGATAATACGTGGCGTAGTGGATGAAAACGACATTAATAGTAGTTACAATAAAAATATATGTCGTTTATAGCAACGAAGATAAACAACATGTCGTTTGCGCTATGGAACGACAACTACATGAAACTTCCACAACACTACATTTCTAAAGACGAAACAGTATGCCTTTTTGGATAAAATGTCGTGTCGTTTACACTTGATGAAAACGACTAATGTCGACCTAAAGGAAAAAATATATCTTTTTGGTAAAAATAAACGACATTTTGTTCCATTATTTCAAAACTGCAGTTATTGCGAGGATAAAGCTATATGTGACATGTCGTTCAATTATTGCGGAAAACAGCACTAGTGGTAGTGGATTGTGGAAAGAAATATGCATGTCGTTTACCGTAATGAATAATGTATACGACGTAGCATATGAATGACTTGTTTTGGATAAATGACTTCAGTTTAGAACAACATCAACAAAGCGTTTTTAGTCGGATTTAAAAAACTACAATAATGAAGATAAAACCACTTAACCACATGCCTATTTTGTGGAGGGTAAAGAAACATGTTGTTTATGAATGGACTTGAGAAACTCTACTACTCAACATAGCAATGCTTTTTAAGGATAAAACCACGGTATATAGCTATACATAAACTGATCTACCAAAAAAAAAAAATATATATATATATATATATCTATTGACAATACAGATAAAAGATATGTGCTATCTTCACAAATAACATTTTGGATGAGAAGGAATTCAAAGATATAAACAACATTTCTTAATCAACGACATAGAAAGCCATCGAGGCTAGCTCAATTGGTGAGCGAGGGAGGGTTAAGGATTAAGGTCTGGTAAGTTTAAAGTTCAATTCTTGATTGTGTAAAAAATTATATAGGTGTGGTGGGTGCTTACCAATTAAAAGAAGAGAGAGAGAGAGAGTGCAACATCGAATTAGAACGAATTCAATAATAGAAACGACAATATTAGAAAGCGACATGAACAAAATTACTAATAAACGACATGCTTGTTAAACTCGTCATTTTTCAATTGTATTTTATTTTTCGGACCATGATGGTACATGTTTCTTAAAATTAGGTACAGTTAAAATCCATTTTATTTCATCCTTCATTTCTTAAATAAATAAAAAAAAAGGGGGTCATTCTAGCTTCGGCTGAAAGAGAAAACGACATGTCTCTGGTTACAACCTCGTCGTCGTCGGTTTGATTGCACAAAACACAAACGTAAGAAACGACAGTAAAGTATAAACTGTTCTCGCGCCACACAGGCTCAGCACGGCTCGGGCTCAAACTCACGAGCCTTAATGCCTCTCCTTTCGCCGGAAAATGTTTCATAAATGAAATTGAAATAAAAATCAGGAAAAAAAGAAAAATGAAGATCGTGACGTACAACGTGAACGGCCTGAGACCACGCATCTCGCAGCACGGCTCTCTGCTGAAACTCCTTAACTCCTTCGACGCCGACGTCATCTGCTTCCAGGAGACCAAGCTCCGCCGCCAGGAACTCACCGCCGATCTCGTCACGGCGGAGGGCTACGACTCCTTCTTCTCCTGCACTCGCACCTCCGACCGAGGCCGCCTTGGTTACTCTGGTAAGCTGTTTGTCAAAATGCCTCCGAACCAAAAAAAAAAAAAAAAAAAAAAACCACCGCAAAAAATCTTCCGATTCATCTCTCCGCCACTTCTCGTTGATCTTCAGGCGTCGCGACGTTTTGCCGCGTGAAATCGGCGTTCTCGAGCATCGAGGCGGCGCTTCCGGTGGCGGCGGAGGAGGGCTTCACGGGAGTTCTCGAAAGTTCTTGTCGCTCGGGAAGAGGAGGAGAAACGCCTTCGGAGGCCGATGCGGTTGCGCCGGGACTCGAGGAGTTTGCCCGAGACGAGCTTCTCAAGGTTGATGGCGAGGGACGCTGTGTTGTGACTGATCACAGTCATTTTGGTGAGTTTACTTTAACCTAATGATTAGAATTTTAAAGATTTGGTTTTGAGTTCGATTATGGCGTTGGAGAGGTGGAATTCATGTTGGGATTTTGGCCAGTTCTGTTCAATGTGTACGGACCTCGAGCTGAACCCGATGATTCGGAAAGGATCGAGTTTAAGCTCAAATTCTTCAAGATAATGCAGGTAAGGAAATTCGTGTTTCTCTTTGCATTGAATGCAGTAGAGCATTATTCTGTGCTTTATAGCCTTGTTTTTGTATGAATATGCATCCGAGGAAGTAAATACCCATAATTTTATCAAAATTTTCGCAATAATACTGTAAATTTGGGTTCTTGATTAGATAACATAGGATAAAATATATCTTCTTTGAGTTTCTATGCAATGTCGACATCGGTAATGATATCATTAATCCAATAGTATTTTCATAAATTCATACTCTCGGTAATTTTTTTGGTAACGACATTTTCATCCATGTTTGCATCCAATGAGGAATACTTTTTTTAGCATTTGAAAATGGAAAGTTGCCTTCTTTGTCATTTTCCGATATGCCCTTTATTCTCAATTCCAACAGCGAGTTAGCATTTCCCTGTTCATGAAAATCTTTTCTATTCATGTCATTATTCCTATACGAAGCAGTACTGGTGTACTTTTTATGTAAACTACTTAGTGCATTATTTCTTGAGCACAAAAAATAAAAATAAAAATAAAAACAGTGCAGTATTTACCCTTGAACGTTCAAGTTGTTTTTATTATTAGTAATTCAATTATAATTACAAGCAGGTGGAATCTGTTTTAATTGTTTAACCAAAATGCGCTTGTAATTTTATACTTGTTGGATGATACGTTGAATCTTTTTGTAGAAAAGATGGGAGTCTTTGCTGTGTCAAGGAAGGAGGGTATTTGTTGTTGGGGATCTTAACATTGCGCCCACTTCTTTAGATCGTTGCGAAGCAGGACCAGATTTTGAAAATAATGAGTAAGCTTCCGCTCAAGTACTTTGCAGATATGCTCGTGTTTGTGTTTTGAACTGTCTATAGTCACTGTTTTGACAGAAGAGGCCAATTCTGAATATTTTTCTATTGACTCTGGCTTGCAGATTCAGACGATGGTTTAGATCGATGTTAGTGGAGAATGGGGGTGCTTTCTTTGATGTTTTCAGGGAAAAACATCCCGATAGGTATAAAGCTTATATTATTGTTCTTAAGTTCTGTCCTTGTGAAATTTAATGACTTTGAAGCCGTGGTTGTTTTGCTTATTTCTTTCTCGTTGCAGGAGGGATGCATACACATGCTGGCCACAAAATACAGGTGCAGAAGAATTTAATTATGGGTCAAGAATTGACCATATTTTATGCGCTGGATCATGCTTGCATGAAGAGCAGGACCAGAAAGACCACAGCTTCTTCACTTGCCATGTAAAGGAGTGTGACATTTTGACACAATATAAACGGTGGAAACCTGGAAACACACTCAGGTATTGCAGTGTGGCATATTCCTTTGTGTAACGAAGTTGTATTCTTGAATTCATTCAGATATAGATGCTGCATGGGGCAAGGATATAATTTTCTTTCTCTTCCCTACGGATAGGTGGAAAGGAGGACAACGCATCAAGCTGGAAGGTTCTGACCATGCTCCCGTTTATACAAGTTTGCTGCAAATTCCTAGTGTCCCCCAACACAGTATCCCGTCTTTGTCTTCGAGATACATCCCTATGGTTTATGGTGTCCAGCAAACTCTTGGTATTGTAGATTCCGTCGTTTATACTAGATTATAGTCTCCTTTGTTTTGATATATTCAATTTGTACAGTTTTATAGGCTGCCTCTGCCCTTCTGCTGCTTGCTTATTTCTCAATACTCCAAATCGACTTAGCCCTTAGCCTTGTGCAGTATCAGCATTAATGAGAAGGCAAGTTTCCAAACAAATTAAGTCCTGCGAAGTGTCGAGTTCATTTCCAGATGGAGATATCACTCTGGGAAGTTGCACCGAGACAGTGAAGAGAGCCCTTGACAAATGCGATGTATCCAGTGTACCTCCTGGCAACCCTTGTATGTCTTCAAGCCAAGAGTCTGAAGTTCTAATTTCAGGAGAAGTTATGGACGTAGGAGGGTCAGGCAATGGAGTTGCTTGTGAAACCTCAATTACGCCTGAAAGTGTCTGCAACAGAAGTGTATCTGGCAATCAAACAAGGAAAAAAGCAAAGAAAAACCAATGGTCCCAACTCACACTAAAGTCGTTTTTCCAGAAAAGTTCAATCCATAGCAAAAGTGTTGACAATGCCATAGATACTTCGACGATGAATCAGGCCAATATCCCAGAGCCTACTCATCAGTCAAATGATCCTCCCATTGAGGATGATCAAAGTGGGAACGTCAGTCAATGTGATAGTCCTCCGCAGTGTGACTTTAACTCTAGTGCATCAACTTGGAATCAGGATGAAATGAAGAACTGTTCTTCGGAAAAGAATAGTGTTGCTTTAGTGGAGTGGCAGAGGATACAGCAGATGATGCAGAATAGCATACCCCTTTGCAAGGGCCATAAAGAACCTTGCATGGCTCGAGTTGTGAAGAAACAAGGTCCGAATTTCGGTCGCCGATTTTATGTCTGTGCACGTGCTGAGGTATCTTAAACATTACTTGTGCAAATTTGTCTTTCCATTGTTGATGAAAAATTTAGATTCATAAAGTTTTAGATTATTTAGTTTAAAAAATGGAGTGATGCTTCTTGCATTTAATGGAATTTTGCAGGCGAAAAAAAAAAAAAAAAAGGATTTTTTTTTAAAAGTAAATGACTGCTTATGTGAAAACTTCAGAGCAAGAGTTGCTCCTACTTGAATTATGACAAAAGGTGTGCCATTTTTTTTTTTCTTGTTACAGGGACCTTCATCTAATCCTGAAGCAAATTGTGGTTATTTTAAATGGGCTGCTTCAAAATCACGAGGAAAATGACGCCAAACTGGCAATTTTTCTTTTTTTCTTTTTGATTTTTGATTTTTTTTCCCTTAAATCTTCTAGATGGTGCAGTGCTGATAACTTGATTAACACATCATGTAAATCTTATAATTATTTAACCCTTTTTTTTATCTTATTTGAATTTCAATTGGTTTTGCTCATCTAGATAGGCACTAGAGATATCCAGAATGTTTCAATGAGAATGAATTTCCAGGTGAAAAAAAAAAGAGTTTTGACTGGAAAAAATGTGCAACTCTAAGATACTTTTGACTTGTATTCCCGAAAGATCTTTTCTATCCTATTTCAAGGCAGTACAGAATCTTCGACTGACTCGTTCTTTCATAGCTGGAAAATCCAGGTTCTTCCTTTCTTTTTCTCTTTTTTAATTTTTAATTTTTAATATTAATTTTATTGCGAGGAAAAATACCTTGAAGTCGTACAGCTTCGGTAACTAGCTTTTCTTGCAAGGAATGTGATTTCTCTTAGCAGCCTGGAGACTTTGGATTTATTTTGGTTACAACTTTAGATGTGACTGATGATTATTAATATATTGTACTCTTGGCGGTGGAAAACATACGCGTACAAGAACCCGTGTTACAGTGCTTATTGAAAGGTGATACATCTGTAAAAGGACCCAAATGAAATACAATAATTGGAAAAAATAAATAAATTAAGTGATGTGAATACTAACTTTTAAATTTGTACTTCCTGCATCCATATGATAATGAGCACCTATTTTGTCATATGCCGCCCATTGTAATTTAGGCCATGTTTATTTTGCTCAAAGAACATGAAAAGCAATTAGTCATTTTTTTTATTTAATTATTTGTTTATTTACAAAATAAAGAATGAGATTTTAGTAGACCTCACACAATTTAGAGAATGTAGAATGGAAATGTTAATTCTTACATTTTCCTTGGTATCGATTTCTTGTGAAAAGGAATACATATTAAATTTAATCATTTACCATTAATAAGTTTTCATATGTTAATATTTTTTTATTATATAAATGATATTTTAATAATTATATTAACAAGATTAACATTACTAGGGTTAGTAAACATTTAAAGGGAATTAAGTTATTTCCCTTTACACTATCTAATAGGCAAGTAAACACTAGAAATGGAATAAATGATTCTTCTCCTTATTCTATTACTTTACTTTTTAATCTCATTACCTTTCATATTACATTCCTTTATGGTTTAATAAAAGCGTCCTTACTATATTTATAAGAAATATCTCAAATCCATCTTTGAGACATTTTTTTAGAATATTATTCAAAACTATCAGTACAAATGATAAATATTACCAAAATATGTTCTATTGAAATCAATCGATTGTTTTAATAGTTTGAAAAAAAAATTATAAGTGTCTTTTTATCAAGATATCATATATAATTATATTAAGTTTTGATAGATTAATTGTGTTGCGAGTTGATGTTGTTATCATTATTATTATTATTTCAAAATTGGAGCCGACAGACACATGTGAACTTTATAGCTGAACCTAAAAACTAAAGACACGCAAAGGGCAATACCAATTTTTGAAAAACGAACCTTTCTTTTATGATTTTGAAACAGACTGCACTCTTGATTAGTTTCCATCTTAACAGCTAGATTCCTTTAAGGTGGTGAATCCAAAAGGGTTTTATAATCCTTCTTTGGAGCTAGCTCATACATAGCGCTGATATTCTTAATTGGTTTTAATGGCCAGAAACACAGGGCGAGAGAGCAGATAAAGCATTCCTTTTCATAACGGTTTCTCCATCCAATCCATTAGGGAAATAATAAATAATAAAAGATGACGAAGAAGGAGAAACCGTTTTGTGAATATGACTAGGGAATATGACTTATTGCGCATGGTAACGGAATGACTCAATATAAAATATTTGCTTTTAATTACAAACGCAGGCATTTATAATGAGGATAAGCTGGTGTTTCACCATTACGAATGGTCACCAAAGCATTCACTCATGACTTTCAAAACAAACATATCATAAAAATTACTATTAAAAAACAGTCATACTATGTTATCATGTTATGAAACTAAAATATAATGTATTAAGGACAAAAAATGAAAAAAAAAAAAAAAAAAAGAATAGTAATTTTTATTTTTGCTAAGATTTGCGGAATTTTACCATTACATGAGTGACAATGTAATAAACTAGTTACATGGTAAAAATATGACAACCGGATCACAATTATACCGACTTTGGTTTATGTTAGACATATAACTATTGCATCATCAATAATAATTAACAATATTTTTCTTTATCAGATTTTGATAATTCTAAGATTTGAAAAAAAAAATATATATTTTAATTGTTGGATAAATTGAAAGCTTGAGATTTTCATTAAGTTTCGTTAGTGTTAGTTATCGTAGTGACAGTTAAGTATTGACAATAAAATACTTTTTTTTTATACCCTACCATGACATTCTCGAAATCTTTTGTTTGTTAAACATTTGTCAAAGATATTATTGTTAACAGCAGAGAACTAATCTTCATTAAAAGGATAATGTCAAAACGTTTTGCCGTGTTGGTAAAGAAAAGAAGCTCTGGAACGTAAAACCCTGAAAATTAAGCTACCATCGCTATCATTATACAATTATACATATACATATACATATGCATACATACATACATATATATATATATATATTTATGTTTATCATTAGAGTTTGGGGTTAAGTACCAAAGAGAAAGATCCAAAGCGTAAACGTGAAAGTCAGTCAAAGACCACTTGAAGCAAAATTGTCGTTTTCTAATGATAAAATGAGGTACTAATAGATACTTGTCTAACTTGTCTCCTTTTTTTTTTTTTTTTTTTTTTTAATGATAATTAGGGGCCTAGAGAATCGAGATACTCGAACCATTCATTGTGAACCCAATTTTGTGGAAGAAAATAGGGTCCGATGGTGACGTAGAGACCACTTGGCCATTAAAATTTTAATTAGGCAATCTTTTAGCTACTGAAAGGCTAAAAGTACCATTTAGGATTGGAATATCTAAAAGTGTCTTCAATTTTAATGAGTGTTAAGTGATAAGAATGGATATAAAAAATATGTATTATCAATAAGGTAGAGTTATAGACTTTTTAGCCACTTCAAACTCAAATATAATTAAAAACATAAGTACTTTTGGAATTCTCCACCACGGTATTTAAAATAATAATAATAAAGAAAAAGCTTTGGTAGAATTTTGTTTTGAAATTTGTATTATGTAAGTTCTGCATACGTTTTATTTTGATATGAATTTAATCATAAGTAACATTCAAAAATATATATTATTAAAATACCTACCATAGAAAGTTAAAAAGAAAAAAAGAAAAAGAGAGAGAGATAAATATAATGATTAATAAAAAATGTAAGATATTTTTAATCTATGGATATAAAGGGAAAGTAATGCAAGTTGTCCTGACCAGACACCTGATGGTTGCAATTTGGAACACCAATTTGCTGTCTAAACGAGTGAATATAAAAAACAAGAGAAGATATTTCTGTGGGGGAAAAGGGACTGATGCTACCGGAATTGCACTGGCTAACATAGAGCTGGATACTTGAAATTAAATTATAAAAATAATCAGGACAATTCTTTCACAGGGCAAGGAAAAAAGAATACCTCAGTGGGGTATTGTATTGTTAAATTTGCAAAGTTTTATATTCTTACATAATTTGTATGTAATTTGACGTTTATAAACATGCAATGTCGATAGACATATATGCTACTACAGAAGGATCCAAACAACCGAGACGACCAACTTGTTTTGTTTTGTTTTTTTTTTTTTTTTTTTTTTTATAATTTTTTTTCCCCTTACCTCTTTTTCTTCCTCTTTTGTTTTTCTGTTTTTGCTTTCAACAAATAAAATATTCAATTTTGAGCAAATAAAATAAAATAAAATAAAATATTCAATGGACTAGAAACTTTGAGGTCGTTGTCAATATGACTCATGGGTTGCACCTAGAGCTACAAATTAAACTCCAACAGGCAGAATTAAATAGTGGGAATTAATTTGGACAACTTCTAACTCTCCATAGCCGAAAAATGAACCTCCCCAATTTTCAATATCAAAATGCCTACCTTATCAACCTCCTCCTGTCCCATTATTACTATGTTTAATGAGATTGATCTCTTTTGTCTTTTGTTATTTATTTATCTATTTACATTTTCTTGAACTTATCCTTTTCATGATTGGTATATTTTTTTAAGGTATGAAAACATATAAGAAAGACTTTAGTGGTTCCCAATTGCCAAATTGCCAAGTGACAGCCATTTCCTTCTATTGGTACTGGAAGTCAACATAAAATACAAAGCAAATACTACTAGTAGTGATGGCATAGTAGACGTGATTGTCGTTTTAAGATATCTTTCCATTTCATCATTAAAGTTCGAATTATAACGTTTTCATCTTGAAGTTCAATTTTAAAAGTGAAAATTATAAACTTCAAATGGATTGAAAAATTTTAGATT
Organism: Ficus carica; assembly: GCA_009761775.1. Taxonomy (NCBI): domain Eukaryota; kingdom Viridiplantae; phylum Streptophyta; class Magnoliopsida; order Rosales; family Moraceae; genus Ficus; species Ficus carica. The sequence continues at coordinate 25,118,535 of CM019743.1, read as the reverse complement.
GTATCTAATAAGAGAATGAATCAGATTCTAATATACAATTATGATTTTACTTTATGTGTAAGTCGTTTTTTGCATGCAATGCATGATGGATATACATTATTAGGTGTCGGATTCTCTTTGGTACTATGAGTTGACATTTATCGTAGGCTAGCTAAGTGCTCGTTAATTTCATCTAGAAGATATGCATGGGTTAGCAAAAGGAAAATAAATAAATAAATAAAATAAGCCGGCTCTTAAAAAAAAAAAAAAAAAAAAAAAAAAAGAACAATTCTTTATAAAAATATAAGCTAAAAAGAAAAAGAAAAAGAAAAAAAAAAGTGGACAATTGGACATTGTTTTCTTGGTTGACTTTAACCGTGATTGGATTACTGAATTCTCCAAATTGCTTTGCAGAATTCTTTTAATACTGTATGTATAACGTCTTAGGCCTTATTATTATTGATTTAATTAATGAATTAATTGTAGCTTAATTTGTCTTTGTAAGAGGTCGAGTCGTGCATGTCAATTTCATCATCCTAGTTATCTACACGTCTGATTAAGATATGAGACATGAAAATGGAGAAAAGTTTTAGTGTTTCGAAAGACTATTATTTTTATATACTATAGAAAACGATAAGTCTTGAACTCTCATTTGTAGTGTAGAATGAAAAGTAAGCATATAAAAACAAAGGATAAGGAAAAAGAGAATTTTTTATCCTATCGATAGGACCAAGTGTTTCATAATTAAATCTTCATCTAATTTTATCAATTTATATACTTTTTTTATTTATTATTTTGATATGATTATGATCATGTTTAACATCAAAACATGCACTCTTTATCTATTATTCGTATATGACAAAGCTAAAAAAAATGATATAATTTGTTTGTGTATTCAACAAATATATGTCTCACAATACTATTAGAAAAATTAGAATTTTGTATATAGTTATCTTTATTAGGAGCTTTGTATTTTTTTGTGTTTATCAAACCACGTTAAATCTATTATGTTGATCTCTTTCATTCTTTTTATTTTCTACTTTAATAGTTTTAGCACTAGTCCCTTCCTTTCTGCTGCTCATGTGAGCCAAATGATTAGTACATAACTAATTAAGACGGGAGATTATTAAGGTGTTGTTATTATTATTATTATTAAGTTGGCACCTGCTATCCGTCACCAAATTATTTTTTTGACTAACGAATCCAGTGCACTTATGACAAATATCCTTTAAAAAAAAAAAAAAAAAAAAAAAAAAAGAAGAGAATTTTGATTCACTATCTGATCTGATATGCACCTTTCCTTAATTTACAGGTTTGATCCTGAATACTTGATAAGTAATTATACTAAATATACGTGGTTGCTAGTTTCATATCTATCTATCGTATTGGGGTTTTAGAGTTTAATTCTTTTTTCTTAGCAAAAAATTCATTTTTGTTTTTTGTTCTTTTTTGGCTTTTAAAATAGATTTACTTTCACTTTTGAAAAATAAAATTATTGTAGATAGTATCCTTACTTACCTATAATAACAATATATAACCAACTAAATTATGTTAGGATGCGATTTTTTTTTTTTTAAAGCAAAGGACGCAGAAAATTTAATTAAAGTAAATTTTAAAATTTAAGCAATGTAGTATAATGTAATTGGTTAAATAATATTTTCAATACCAGCAATTAGACACACAAAATATATATATTTATATATATATATATATATATATATATAAATGTCTAAGAAATAGAAAATACATTTTGACATGTATAAATGTAGGTAATTTTTTTAACAATGAATTTAACAAAACAGAGAATAGTTAGTAACGTAAAACAGATAAATTAAATATATAGTTTAGCATTAATTTCACACATGATTTCATTATATAATATAAAGTTTAAACCCCCATTCTAAGTAAAAAAATTAAAATAAAAATAATACAGATCTGCTAAATAAAGATGTAAAGTTTAGTATGTATTTGGACCTCAAATCCAAACCCTATTTCTGTAATCCAATATTTATCTTTTTCCTTCAGTTTTATTATTCACATAATTTTGTAACTCAAACTTTAAAAGTTCATAACTTTGCATAGACAAGTCCAAATGAGATATATATATTTTTTTTATATAAATTGCATAGAATTTCAATAAGAACGAAATAAGCTTCATATTAATATATTTCTTTTTCCGAATACATTTCAAGTTTTTACACTTTTTAACTCAAGTAATTCAAACACCTCAATAAACATATAATCAATCTAAATTCAAATTTTACAATCCAAACATTCACCCCAAATGCATGCTTGCTTGTCTCCAAATTAAAAAAAAAAAATAAAGTAATGGGAAATAGAGAAATAACCTTTTTATTGGACGGTGTGAAAATATCATAATTTTTGGTGTTATTTATAACGACCATTAATGATTTTTTTGTTTTTTTGTTTTTGTTTTTGTTTGTAATAGTGTGAGGTGGGGAGGGAACAAATTGGATAGCATACCTCTGACTGAGTCAGCAGCAACGAGATAAGCATTTCTCCGAGTTAACCCACCCCCGTACCAACTTAACCATGGTTAAGACACCAATTGGGCCAAAGGCCCAAGGCCCAGCCCAAGACTCCCTACCCCACCTCAACGCGACCATATAAACCCCCCAAAGACTCCTCCCTTTCCTCTCGTCGACATGAACGCTTGCATTTCGAAGCTTCCGTACCATGCTCTCAGTCTCATTCACCGCACCCTTCCTCACCGCTCCGGCCTCGCTCTCTCCCAGACCTTCTCCGCCGTCACCGTCGACGTCGCCGTCCGTCAGGTTCGGAACCGTACGCGCCTTATCCGGCGGCGCCACGACGACGAAGAGGAAGGAGAAGAAGAGCGGCTTCACGACGTCTTACCTGAACAGCAGCAACCCTAGCGCTCTCATGGCGGCTTCCTCTCTCTACGAGATCCTCGGCATACCGACGGCCGCCACGTGTCAGGAGATCAAGGCGGCGTACCGTCGGCTGGCTAGGGTTTGCCACCCCGACGTGGCGACGACCAACCGGAAGGACTCCTCCGCCGACGAGTTTATGAAGATCCACGCCGCCTACTCCACGCTCTCCGATCCGGCGAAGCGCGCCGATTACGATCGCAGACTCCTCAGGTGCCACGGCCGACCGTTAACCGTCGTCTCCGGATTTTCCGGCTACCCTCGCCGGAACTGGGAGACCGACCAGTGCTGGTAGGGATTTTCGATTTTCCAATTCCGAGCTCGCCTGAGTCCGATTCCGATTTGTACTAATTAAGCGAGATTAAAATAGAGATTACCACGGAGAAGCATATATAAATAGAGAATTATGTACATATTAAGTGTGATGGATCTCTTCCCAAAGATCACAGATGAAGGTCTTCCACGAGCGATCTGAGCCGTTAAATTTGATCACGATCATCTTTCGCCGGAGAAGTGAAACAAGAACAAGAAATCGCGCCAAAGTCGAGAAGGCTTAGGAAAATCTTTTGGCGAAAGTTCTACTATAATTCTGTTGCATAATTACGGCAGAAAATATCAGAATCTCTCCTCTTTATTATGATTTTGCTTTCTTTAATCTTGCTTCTGGGGGGATTTCTGTATGTTTTCGTTTCTGTATATTATTATATAAATTAACAAAAGTGAATTGGGGCTCGGCATTTTTATGGGTGTCAATTTGTGTATGTAAAGTAAAAAAAAAAAAACCTTATCAAAAACAGAGTCACGCTTTTGCTCTCCACTCAAACTGATGGCCGACAAATTCTCTCTTTTATGGTCATGTCATTTAGATGGATTACTACGTCGCAGTTGAACAGATCTGTTATGTGATATAACGAGGTTAAAAAAATTTCATTCCATTAAAATTTTGGACAAAATTATTATTTATTGACTCTTTTAACATGAATATTTATAAAGCTTCCGATGGATTAAGAAAAATAAGCCTGTAACACCATGGCCACAATAATACAGAAACAAATCTAGCGATATAACAAATGTCACAACGGTTGAAAGGACATTTGTTTAACAAAATATACAAACTAAACATACAAAAACAAATGATAAACCCAAAGCACAGTCGTCAAAAGCAAATGATAAAGGGACGGTCGGCGTAATAACTGTTGGGAAAAACAGCCAATTATAAAAGAATGTAGCATATAAAAAAAAAAAAGAATGTAGCATATTAACGCCACCGAACAATGACACATGCACCACAAGCGCCACCACCATCGTCGTCGGAAGACGCCACCACCACTAAGAAACCCACAAAGAGATGATACACGTGTCAAGTTTCAATGTCGGGAGCCCAACGACGTTCCTGGAGGCGGCCCGAACATCCGGCTGACGTTTCCTCTTCTAATTTTCTCTGTTGTTTATATATTTGCCACGTTATGCTTCTTGCATTTTAAAACATAACATTCATTTGGCTATATTTTATATAATTATTAATTTAAAAAAAAAAAAAAAAAAAAACATTGATGATATTTTGTCCTCCTTTCTTTGGTCTATTGTAGAAGTTTTGTTGCACAACAATAGAACCAAAAGTGCCTCAATTCTACTTAAAAATAGATTCAATTCACTCTTAGGACCACAACTCTAACGCCCTACAATCATTTAAGAATTGAATCTTGAACTTATTCTATGGGGAAAAAAATGAAAGATATGTCCATTGCACTATCCAATTGATAGTAGCATATATATATATATATATATAATTTTTTTTTCCTGATGAACATATCTATTATCTTTTTTTTTTTTTTTTTTTTTAATGATATTCTCATCCTCATAACTGTGGCTAGTTGTTTAATTTGTTGGCCTTTTTTTGCTTTTGAGGTTATTGAGGACAAAAATCAGAAGGTGCATCACGACATCTCAACTAGGTTGACACCTATTTAACATCATCATCATTTATTTATCTCCAGTATTTTATTAAAAAATAGTGCTAGGGATATCAACTATAATCCCAATTTTTTGAGTACCAACTCACACGTCTTATTTTCATTGGTAGATGCATTCAATTGATGTGATAATGCTTTAAATACTTATCAATAATATAACGATAACTCATATTCCACATAGGTTGGTACTCAAAAGTCAGGATTAGAATTGGTGTCCCTAGCAATTTTCTTTTTTAAAAAAGAAAAAAATAATAACAATAGCTCCAATTCGACATAGTACAAACTATCCACAAAAGGAAAAAGTGACTAAATCAAATGTAGATGGGAAACAAAGCAAAGCAGATTCTGACATTAGAAGATATAATTGAAACTACACCTTCGAAAAATCAATATCTATGATAGACCTCATTAAAAACCTTGCTAGTAAAACCTAATGGAAAAAATCTAACAAGGGAAAAAGAGATTCTACGCTTACTATGTAATATCCCCTAAGGAAAAAAAGGAATTTGTTGGCCTTAATATGGTACTCTATCATTAATTATTGATTAAAACTTAAAATTGTCATTAGAGAAATTAATAGTTTATTCAGGAATTTCCAAATAGAAGGTTAAGAAGATCCTTGCATAAAAAGTCAATTAATGCTCGTTGCTATACGGCAAGCTAATTAAAAATTATTATCCATTAATTAGTGGGTTTAATAATGATGTGGTTACAAGCATAGCCTAGCCGTAGTACTACATCTGACTCCATTTAGAGGTGCAGAGTTCGAATCATCCACCCCCAAGTTAAAAAAAAAAAAAAAAAAAGACTAAAAATTTAGTTCTATATGGTGTCATGATCTGCAATTCTAACAGGGTGATTTTAAAACGGCAACAAATGCATGCTTAATCCATTAATTCTGAGTAGTGAGAATATTGGAAAAATATTAACTTAACTCAAATCATTGTAAGGCTCAATAAAGCCAATAATTTTATCTATATGATTTAAAATTAGGGTTGAATTTTTATGGGAGAATTTTCTAGGATTGCATCATTACATTAATTTCATCAAATATCGTTCGATTTAAATTTGTAAAGTCGTGATCATAGAATTTTTCTCATCATTTATGTGGAATGAATCAAATGAATGGTTTTGTGGTAAGTTTTTCTTTATTTATTTATTTATTTATTATTATTTTTTTTTTAAGTTTTGTGGTGAGTTATCGCTACATTTTGGGTCACAAATTTAGACAGGATATTAGAATTCAACTGGAATAACTTTTGGACTATCCGATTAGGATTAGTGATGCTTGTGAGCTCTCTCAATTATTTTTTCAGGAAATAAATGAATATACGTAAGCACTAGGAAGTGGGTTCCTATTAAGCTGAGCTCTATCAATGATTTTCATGACTATGTTATAACGTGATATTTGGTTTATAGAACACAAATTTTTTGTTTTAAATTAAAAAATTTGGATTATTTTTAATTATGTTAAACTCACGAAACAATAACTACAACTAAATTCATAACCATATTATTTGATTTGATATGACATTAAAATTAAGCCACACCTTTTAGTATGATTTTCTATGACAAAATATCCGAACTTCAGAGATTGAAATTCGTGGCATATAAAAAATAAAAATAAAAAGTAGGTCTTAATGCTAGTAACGAATAAAACAATGTGTAAAGTAGTAAAAAGATTCTATCAACATGTCATGAAAAATAGTCATGTGAGAACCTTCAAGAAGGATGGAGTTGATTAATTTGGTTTTGAACACCCTAAAATATTAACAATTCTAAATTATATCGGTTCTAATCTCAACTTTTAAGCACCAATTTATTTACAAGACAATTGAGTAATAATATTTTTTGGATACTAAAATATAACATCACTTGATTATAGTTGGAACTATTATATAATAATAACAACTCATTTAAAAATAACAACTATAATTAAGTGATGTTATATTTTAATACCCAAAAAATATTTTTGATTGGTACTAAAATATAATAATAAGAGTTGATATGCGTGATATTATTATTAAAATATTATAAAGATATATATATATATATATATATATTTCTTCTAGAATAACAAAACAATTCTTTATCTACGGTTGAAATGTGATGCCACTAATATATGTCGTTATCTTTTCATAATAACGAAAGGTATATGTGTGGCAGAGAGAGATTTGAAGGGAAAACCAACACTCGGAAGTAATAGATAGGAAAAGCATTGAATTTTCATGTTTTCATGACTTTTCCTCTCACGTGCATGACCGAGTACACTTCCATTATTCAAGTAATGGGGTGTTTCAGCAATATTTAAACCATCTACTTTTCTTCTTTGTATTATTGTTTATGTCGAAGCTTTAGCCTATGGAAGCAAAGCCTAGAAATATGCATATAGTACCTATATTTATGAATAATTTATTCCAAAGCTTTAACCTATAGAAGCTAAGCTTAACTTATTATATGCCTTCACAAAAAACAAAAACAAAAAAAAAGCAATTATTATAATAAGCATTTTATATATATTATAAAATGAATTGAGAAGCGTAATATAACATATTAAGGATGTATAAAAATAATCTTGAATAATAATCTGTTACACCTTTTAACGTTAATAATGTTGAATAAAATGTTATATCATGCTTTTCATTTTTATATATTATTGTTGAAGGAGAGGACATAGACAAGTCTTTGTACATGTAAATATAAATATCTTCATTGGCCTAACATAAGACACCCTAGAGCTATTGCTTATGAGAGGCGTGCGAGCTTAAAACTCAAACCAAAACCCACTTAATTTGTAATTAGTTAGTTTTTAAAGAATAAATGGTTAACAATAATCTTATATATGTTTATTCTTTGTTGGTCTTCTCTTCTATATATATATATACAATACAAGCTATCACGATTATAGGGAAATTAATTTGGAGATAGTGGAGGTCCTTATTATATATATGCTGTCGCAAAGTAGTTCAACACCTTATTAAAATATGTATATGAACCTGCACATACTGATAACAAAATATAGCACTTTATGTACTGCATTATTCTTGATTAATAATAAAAATCTCTATCGTATTTAATCTAAATGAATACATAACTAAATATACCCGGTGTTTCTGAAAATGTCTTTATTAGATTATTCGTTTTAACAAAATTCAACCACATAAATATCCACTCCTAATGATATATCAAATTTAACTGTGCAAAAATATACCATTCACAATTCATTAAAAAATTTAAACAAAACAATGATATATATTTCATGGACAGATGAAAAATAATCAAGGATATAATCAGCCTTGATTATTTCAGAAGAATTTGACTTTATTTGCAGATGCCCGATAAAGTTGCTGTCTTTCAAATTAAACACACGAATTCTTTTCTTTTCTTTAATAAAATAAATTGGTGAATGAGTTTGAGTTGAAATTTATAAATTTAAATAGTGATTTTGGTTGATTTTTCAGAAAATACAAAAGATTGATTTACGTGATTATAAATATACGATTATTTCAACATTTTTAAAATTTTTTTTTTAAAAAAAGCCGAAGTAAATCTTTCTCGGATTTCGAATTTGAAGAGGAGATAAAAATTGTTGTTCATTCTTATAATGAAAAGGTGACTTCTATTTTGGTCCTCTTTTGAAATTCTAATTCCATTGTAGAACTTTGTTAGGGAATCTTTATTCTATGTCTGTCCAAAATGGATGTAATTAACAAGATTTTGAAGGGGAAAAAAAAGGACAAAGCAATTAAGAAAATGAATTCTTATCATGTTGCGAACTCCATATATTTCTTGTATAATTGAATATTTTTTAATCATTACTTCAACATCCATTAATTTTTGCGTTTTATTATTATTTTTTGTTTATGAAATGTTTTGTGCTAACAAACCATAATTATAACAGTGTTCTTTTCAACGTTAAAAAATAGAAAAATTCAACAGACATCAACTCTAATTCTAACTTTTAAGTAACAATCTATATGATATATATATGAGTTGTTAGTATTTTATTGGTAAGTGTTTAAAGTATTATATCATATCAATTTATTACACCTACCAATAAAAATATGACATGTGAGTTGGTACCTAAAAAGTTGGGATTAGAATTGGTATTCCTAACACTACTCTAAAAAATATATTTCCCAAATACATGTACACACATATATAACATGTGATCAGAAGTATTGAACAAGGTATGTATAGGTATGTTTGAGACTCATGTATAACGATTCCAACTTATATATATATATATATATATATAGCTAATGAAAAGGTTTCTGAGAAAATTAATGCTAACTACATAATATGTGATGAATATAAATCCCTTCACAAAACTTAAAGAGAATATAAATAATCCATAATCAACTTTGGAGAATATAGTTAGTTGATTAATTATAGATTTGTGATAGATAAATATAAACAAACTAATCAGTTTTCTAAAATATATTATTTTAAAAGAAAAAAGAAACTAATTTAAGGAAATGGAACTCTTCGTTAAGTGACCAATTTTTGTAATTTTCTTATTCTGAAAATTCATCGTTCAATTTGTATGTTATTTTATTTATGATGTTGCATAATAATAGCTATAATTTAGTAGCGTTTACAAGTGCAAAAAATGATTATATATAAACATTGGTATCCATGCGACACATGTATTAAGATTCCTGCTTATAATAGCCATCAATTGTTTTAGAAAATAATTTTGAATGATTTTGGTTCATGATGAAGAGTGTAAATATGCAAAGTCAGTTTCGGAGAGTATAACTAGTTCATTAAATTAGTTATAACCAGTTATTTCTTCTCTAATTATTTGGTTTGAAAAAAAAAAAAGAAATTTGATGAAGGAAAGGAATCGTATGTGGAGTTGAAATTCTGTATTTTTCTTATTCTCTTAAAGTTCAGTGTTCAATCTGAATGTTACTTTATTGTATGTATCACATAAATCAATTATAATTAACTAGCAGATAACTACAATTAAGTTTTTTTTTTTTTCAAGCGAAATAAAATAAAATAAAAGAATTTACAAGTATGAGGTCTTTATACAAGGGTGTGTATGCAAAACACGTATAAAAGATTCCAGCCTAGCTTTATGATCAAAATGTTTCAAACAATTGTTGTAATCATATACATAAACAATTCTGCTTTTTTTTTTTTTTTTTTTCTCTACACTTTTTCTGGTTGATGATCAAGAAAAATATATAAACAACTCATTTAAGTCAACTTCTTAGGTAGGATTAGTAATTAATTAGACATATGTATATTTATTTTCACATTTTCTAAATTTATATATACATATATATAATTGTGGTTGCGGACATAGTCTAACAGTAAATTCACATGAAATTGTACTATAAGATATATAGTTCGAATCTCTCATTCCAAACTTAAAAAAAAATAAAAATTACGTATAAGTATATCTTTATTGTGGGTTGGATGAGAGTAAAGAGATTAATGTGACAATTTATACATCTTATTTGTCAAAAGGATCGAGTTTCTTTTAGTGAAATTGAAGTACAAAATATTTTATAGCCTACACTTGTATGGACAAGCGCAAAGACGTTTGTTAGTTGTCCTAACAGTGACATCTAGGAAAAAAGAAAGAAAGAGATAAAATTCTCATGCTGAAAACAAAGAGACATGGACAATGGACCAAAAACTATGTAATTGTGATGGGTTGAAATGAATACATTGGAGAATAGGAAAAGTAGTTCTAAATATAATTTCATACAACTGAACAATTAGCAGTTGAATTTTCTACTATAGGAAACAAGATTATCAAACTTCTTTCTTCAAAAAACAAAAAACAAAAGAAAAAAAATTCATTTTGATTCATTTTCTAAACAATCAGAATAGCATGCCAAACTAGGGCCTAACAAGATTGATACTTCCCTTCATTTATTACTAAACACCACATAAGTTTAATTTAAAAAAGAAAAAGAACGAAAAAAGGACAACGTTGTATCTTGCATCACATGCTACCAAAGTTTGTTTTACTGTATGAGACCTACAAATATAACCTATATCTTCTATTAACAGCAAAAATTGTAGCATTCCCAAATATTTTCCTAAAGAAGACAATGATATAAGTTGGAACAATACTAGGGCGGCATCCATGGTGCTGTTAATAGTGAATCCTATGAGACCATTTTTTATTCGGACAAAATGCCTTGAGACGTCACTGGTGTGTAAATATGTCAAGACTCAAGATAAGTTGGATCCAATAGAACGGTACAGACATAACACACGAACACAATACAACACAATTATTAAATGAGGTTAATCTAGCACAGTTGGATGCGAAATTTAGACATAAAGCATTTTTAGAGCAGGACACGTTAAGGGCTCAACATATACATAATAAGTGGCACAACAATGTTTCTCCTTTTTATATATAATTTATGTGATATTTTTACAAGACTAAGTATGTTTTTTTTTTTCCTTTCCTCTCATTTGATTTTTCACTTGTTAAGGTTTTCAAAGCTTGTTTTCCCTCTTTAAAAAAAATACTATGGTTTTTTTTTTTTAAATAATGTTTTCTTATTGTGTTAAATACTTATTTTTCTTGTTTATTAAGCATTTTCTATTGGACATGATTAAGGCACGATATGAGTATTAATGAACAATAAGCTGAACTTGACGGTTTAAATTATAAATAGGTATTATATGACATGACATAACACGATTATTAAATGAGATAGTACAGATACTGCACGTAGTATTAATAAATTCAAAATAAATGGGTCATGTTAGACAAAGCAGAACCATTTGATATTTCTATTGATGAGAATTGAGAACACAACAACAAATAAAAAATAGACTGCACATATAGATACCATATCATAAGATTCACTCTTCACTAAATATGTGATCTTCAATAACATTCACGGCTCTTAACATTTTTTTTTTTTAATTTTTATTAATTGTAATGCTTCGTTTCAATGGTGTCCGTAAGTATTTTTTAGAAATTACAAATATGGGAGACGCAATGAAAATGGCCCCACATTGATGACGTGGAGATTTAATCAGAATCATTAAAATGGACTAGTCACCAAAATTTAACGAACAGAAAGATCCAAGAAATACTCGCACACAGGTCACTACTGCCAAAGAAGAACTAATTTTATTTTAATTTTTCCCGTTTTAAAAAATAATAATTAATGAAGCGCTATTCTCCTCGACATATTGATAGACTTTTTGGAACCATGCTTTTGACGTTATACACACATACATTTAATTACGCTTCTAGAAGATTTGTGACAAATTTTTTTTTTTTAAATCCTTTTGGGAAATGGATAACTTAACTATGATTAACACAAATCTGAAAGTGATTTAGAAAGTAACAAAAGAATAAGACGGATAATTATGTTTTTTTTTTGGGTGACCAAGCACATGGAAGGAAAAAGGGACCCTCATTATCAGGAACATAATTATAAGTTAACCATCTTGGTGAGAAATGAGGCTCTTAGATTCTAGAAGAAAGCAATTAATAACTAAGTTTTCATTTGACGTAACAATTTAACTCTAACTAAACTGTAATTTTTCATCTTAATTTTTATCTTTTTCTGAAAAATAATAAAATTTATAACTAGTTTTTGAAAAGTCAACTAACTCTAACTTAAAATTTTTATCTCAAACCGACAAATCAAATACAAGTTAAGTGATGTTTAAAATTTTAAATAATAATATTATATTTATTAAAAAATTATTCAATGATTTTTGGTAGTCTTAAAATAAGAAAAGGAAAAAAAAAAGGTGGGGACAATTCTAATGGGTGTCGACGGGGACCTACATATCAATTCAATGGCATTCATTTTGCCTATAATTTCTCCATTGCCCAAAAAGATAAAAAAATATTTTCATTTTGACCCTAAAAAAAGGTATCTTGCTATAATAAAATAGTTTTTTATATATATAATCACTAGATATTTTCATTGTCCCTTTGTTGAATAATGGTAAGAAATATAATTTTATTCTTCTTTTGGCCGCTACAATAGAAGCAGGATCCAGCACCACTCCCACTTCAAGATCTAGTGCAGACTGTGTTCAATAAAATATAAATTTACTATTATGGGTGGGTTTTTTTTTTTTTTTTTTAATAGCAATTAAACAATAAATCTCTTCTGCATTAAAAAAAATGGAAAATTTCGTTTCATTTCGTTTCATCTTTCCCTTTTTGTTTGTGATCTGCTTCCACTTCTTCTTCTTCTTCTTCTTCTTTTCTTTTCTTTTTTTTTTTTCTTTTTCTTTTTTTAATTTCTAAATAACAAAAAATGAGATGCCTTGCTCCTGCTGTCCTGCATAAAACATATAGATGGGATTGTATCGAGAACCCAAGTATTAATATATGAGATCCCGAATAGAGTTATAATTAGAGAAAATTATGAAAACAACCTCTCAAATAGATAAGTTTATATTTTTTTTGGTCATTTTTTAATGTTTAAATTTTTAACCAATCATTCTTATCTAATTAGAGATAAAAAAACTGAAATTATTATATCTTAAACAATAATCCAAAGATGTTTTGATGGGCAATCTTATAAATCATCAATGTAAAAATGGTATTCCCAACCTGGCTCATGCGGGTGGCCCTATAACTCTGTAAGCTGGGATCGTTATGTTTTACATGTAAAATAATTTAAAAAAAAAATTAATTATAATGTTAAAAGACACTATGCATGGTCATGAACATAGGCCCAGGCTATTTAGGTCGCGGAACAGGTCACACACTGACCTATTTGCCATACATATATTTACAGCTCTATACCTGAAAAAAAAAAATGAAATGTGTACTTTGAGCGGTTTTTTTTTTTTTTTTTTTTTAACAAATAATGTGGATATTTATGCAATTCTGTAACGGCAGATATTTTTATGTTTGGGTAAAAAAAAAAAAAATTCAATTTATGGATTTTTTTTTAATTATCAAATTTTTATCAAGTTCTATCAATTTTATAAATATTATCTCAAAATTTTATACTATTTGATGCGATCTAACTACTCAAAATAATGCACGTCTTATTATAAAATTCTTAGTTATTTTTTTTTTGCTGGTGAATGCAGATTCTTTAAACATAACAGATAATAGAAGAGTTGTGTTAAGAACATTAATTTTAATCTCAAATTTTGAATACCAACTCATTCATCGGTGAGTTGACATCTTTTAAATGGTTCATGTGGCAATCATATGATCATATGATTAAATGGTTCATGTCGGTGAGTTGACAACTTATGATTAATACATAAGGTGGTACAAAAAAGTGTGGATTAAAACTGATGTCGTTAACGTTTTTCATCCAGAAAAGCGAGGCATGCCAAGTGAAGATGAGATGGGACACGGCTGTCTTTAGGGTGGCGAAATAAAATTCTTTTCCTTAATGAACCTGCTGGATTGTATTTGTGAACAGATTTGGGCTGTAAGAAGGCCCAAGTTATTACTTTTGGACAAGGGTGTCAAGGCCCATTCATTAACTCTATTAATCTGGCCCAAAGCTTGCAGCGGCTTAAGGTTAGTAGGCTTTTCCCGTCTGGCCTTCAAGTTGAGATATGGGGGAACTAACCAACCGATTCGATGAGGATGAACTTCTAGAGAATAACTACGGCAGAGCTCGTCTCCTATCTATTCGGGGTTCGGGCTTACCCTCGGCTCGGTGACGGAGGAAGCAAAGTGCCCGCACTAAGAAGGTCTGGAAGCACCTTGTACCAAATGGGGTTCGGCTTTCCCTCTGTCACTATTTTAAAACCTTATTAATTATTTCAATTATTTATATTAAAATGTTATTTAGTTCTTTTTCCATGTTAAATACTTAACAAGATTTCCATCTTCATCTTCTTCTTCTTCTTTTTTATTTTTATTTTTTATTTTTTATTTTATTTATTATTTTTTTTTATAAACTAGGATGGGGGACACTTACAGTGAAATCAAATGTTAACTACTGTAGTTATGCAATAACCCATCTTTGTTGTTTCTCATAATATATGAAACATATTATTTTTACTATTTTTTCTGCTGCGAATGCTATTTTTACTTTTTAAACTAGTTAACAGAATTTTTTCGCGTCCTATTACATATAAATTTTAACAGAAATCCTTTTTATCCAATCCCAAGTACAATTTGGATCATTCGAATTGCAAGTTTCATTCATAGAAAAAATTTGAGCTCAATTCCGATAAACTTTTCCATTTGGATTGAGTTTGGAACGAGAAAATTTGAATTCACCCCACTCTCACCCTCCCTTAAATTTCAATTTTTTAAACCTATATTGAATAGTGTCTCATCTCTTTCTCTTTCTCTTTCATTCTTCTATGAAAACTCAAGTTGTAAAAGTAATTTTTTGTTGCTAGTGACATCAGTCCCTCCTACCACCTACTTAAGTGGTGCGGTCAGGTCAAATGTACCATCATTAGGCAATCGACGGAGAACCGTCATCGCCCAATCATGGTAGGGTTTTAAGATGCACTGTTTAACATAGTTTCCTATGATAAACAGGCGTCTCTTACCCCCTCCTACGATCACGGAAGCTAACCTACCTTGATGTATCTGATCTAACTCTCTCTCTCTCTTAATTTTCTTCCCTTTTTTGAAGGCCTTTTCACAGTTTTGAGCATGTGATTGAATGACTCCAACATTCTTCCTATAATTTGTTGAGGAGTTCGAGAGCTTGTCTTAGTTAATAATTAACTTGATAAAGCAAGATATTGAACAAAGAATGAGGGTAGTTGAAACTTGAAAGCTTGAAGATTTTATAATTTTCATGAGATGTGTGAGGCTGTTTATTTGAGAAAATGGAAATAAGTGAGGGGGGAAAAAAAAAAGTAAGAATTACAAAATCACGTACACGTATGGGAAAAAAAAAGCACAAATGATCTAATTTTTGCATGGAAAGGAGAGGCAAGCAACAAAATCCATTAGAAAAGTAATCAAATGGATTGTCGTCGTATAGCGAGGACAATTTAAAGTTAAAAAAAAAAAAAAAAAATCAATTACACACAAATAAATTGAAGAACTTTATAGAAAACGACGAAGATTGGATCGAATAATTTGCTCGATCTCACATATATGATATATCTCCATATTCCACGTGAAACACGAGTGTAATAATTTATTTTTAAGGTGAAACACGAGTGTGTCTGTGTGTATATACATAAACATATGTACATAAATATATATACTACCTCGGTTGATATTGATAAAGCACATGCAAAAAGAAAAGCATAACGTAAATTTAACCAGCAAAGTATGGATAAACAAGTCAATGGACTGTAGCTGGACAAGATGTATCTGATATAATGTAATCTTTATGTGAAAAAAAAGGCAATGGTTTGAGTCCTTCCTTTGTCACTATCATTGATTCATTGCCCTTTTTATTATTAGCAAAATTATTTATTAAAAAAAAAAAACAAAAAGCAAAAAGCAACACGCCATAGTGCAAGAGATTCTTAATGAAATCTATACACTTCTTTTTTTTAATTTTTTGGTTGTTTTGTGGTAATAAATATACTGTATGTACTTGAAAAATGAAAAACACACCCACTCATTTATTCACCAATTTGTTTTTTTATGGTTTCATCAGATTAAAGTAGTACTGTACGTCATATGTAGTATCTCTACTATATATTGGATAAGCTATCACGAGCAAATGATTTGTCCTTAAGTTTACTAACAAAGAAAAGCTACAATTTAATTTTATCTTGTGACTATATAATATTAATTTATTCATTTTCTAGAGGTCGTTTGGGGTGCAAATACCCCAAACAAAAGCTTAGTATAGCCTGCAAATATATACTTGCATGTATATAGGATATTTTTATTGTGGCAGTGATATTTTAAACTATCAATAAACTATCAACTCTGATCAAAATCACGTCAATACGAAAAAAAAATGTAAAATTGAAGGGATCAATACAAAATCCTTTAGATAAAGTATTTGTTCCACACCCTATCGTAATTCTCCTTGTTAATTACAGCAGAAGCTTTTTATTATTATTATTATTTTAATATATATATATATATATATGCGCATATATATGATATATTCATTTGTCCAATTTATAATTCCTATCACAGGGAAAAGATAGGGGAATTTTTTTTTTTTTTTTAAATAGAAAAGCCAATTAACCTTATCAAAAGTGTTTCCATTGGTTCTTTTCTATTCCCAGTCTCTGTAGCGATAACTAATCATATATGTTTAATCTTTTTCTTCCACTCCTACTAATTATATTTGTTCTGTAACTAAATTAATCCAACCTAGCTCATAATTGGCACCTCACATAAAAAAGTTAAGAATTGATAAAAGTCTTCTTTATTAAGAACAAAAGTATATATTTTGATTTTGGGGTTTCTTGGACTGTGGCACACACAAAAGTAAATATACATATGCCATGTTGCCCATGCATAATAATTAAACTATAATTTAAGATACAATTAATTATAGTTAACCCGATTATGCGGTAGCTTTATGATCATTATAAAGAGAGTACTTCTTGGCTTTAAGTTATAAAAACAAATTATGAAATATCTAAGATGCAGACATATTGTTTGGCGTCGTACCAACCCTCGATATATGATGCAAATTATGTTAAAAGAGAATAAAAATATAGAATATGAATCATGACCATTGTCTTGTTCCTTTCCCTTTTTCATGATATAAAGTCTCATTTATGTGTTACCGGCCCATCTTTTAAGGTATATATGACTTAAGAATATTCAGTATCACTCTTTTTCCATTTGATAGATTCGACATTACAGATTTGATAGTATACTTTGATGAAAAAGAAAAATTAAACTAGAGCAGCAGTTTATTCCTATATCAATTCTTGGACAATTCATTAACATATATGGAGTTATGGAACTTTGGTATGGAACATATATATATATATATATATATATTCATGTTGTGAAGAAGACTATTGAATTTATTAAAAAATGTCTTAAGTCTAACAATTGGACCCATCTCACGGAAGTAACACAATTTAATTTAATTAGAATCTTGTAACTATCAGTTGATATACATGTAATTTTTATTCAAAATATTTTAATGCTACTATTAAAACTATCAGTGCAAATCACTGAAAAATGTTATATTGAAATCAATATATTATATTAATAAATATATTATATTAATAAGTTATAAGTATCGTTTTATAAAAATGATGGAGAGACAAGATAATCAAAATATATGTAATATATTCTCGTGAAAAATGCATGACACCCAACAATAATAGAATCCTCGTGGACATAATTACACTTCTATCGGTCCAGAATAGTAGAAAATTAATTAATGGTCAATATATATTTCTTGCAAGCAATAGAATCAAAGAAAAATATTGTTCTAGCTAGTAAAGAGATACTTCTGTGTTTTTTCTAACTATTTTCGTATACATGCATATACTTTTTTCCCCCCTTTCGTTAAGTCCGGATAGAAAACTTAAATTCTGCATTTGATAACGAAATCAAACATAAAATTATCATTAGATTATATATATATATATATATATGACCATCGAAGTTATTCTTAGTATTATTTTTTTTTTTTTATTATTTATTTTTTTGCTAAAAGCTTGGTATAGTACACTTGATACCAAAATACAAGTACTAAATGTATAGCTAATTCTTTGTAGATTGGGAATATGCGTGTATTATCCACTAAACCTGAAATTATACGCAAGTAGCGGATATAATGTAAAGCATTTCTTGAGAGAGAAGAAAAGGCTTATAATTATGATGATGCAACGGCAAAAAAAAAAAAAAAAAAAAAAAAAAAAAAAAAAAAAAAAAAAAAAGGGCTAAAGAGACTGCTTCCTTTATATATATGGGAGAAAAAATAAGATGATGACTAAAAAAATGTCGCCTTTAATATTTTTGTAGTTACTTGAAAGATCGCGGTTGTGTGTTGTTATTCCTATTATATATAGCTAGTAGTCTTTTTCACTAACTACTTACTGAATAACAAAACTTGTGACATTTTCTGGGCTAGTTTAGCGTGAGAGAGGGGAAATATTTAAAGAGAAACTTATAAATTTAAGATCTAAAAATTTTCATTTTTGTTTTTAATAAATGACAGTCATAACTCTCATAATATATATATATATATATGGGAAAAAAAAAAAAACAAAAAACAAAACAAAACTTGTGACAAATTTGCCTACTTGGCAGCTGCTGACCATATATCTATAAGAATATGTATCATTTGTCATATGCTGGTATACTCCAAATTACATAGCTAGATAGGGTTTAATTGTCGGTTTGCGAAGTAACGTCTTATAGTACTGTAACATTTAAAAATATTGCTGGTATAACTTAATATTTATTTTCTACATAATAATTTAAAAAATGAGTCATAATTTTTTTGTTATACTTTATCAACGCCACTATTGTCATGTGCAATAAATATTACCTTTACATTTTTTACATGTCACAATTTATTACCGCACACATATGACGTTTCTGTTATGAGAAAGGATTCGACGTGTTTTGTTTGTTTGTTTGTTTGTTTTTTTTTTTTTTTTTTTTTTAAGGAAGCTGGTATATATTATTTGGTGATTTAGAACGACCGTTGATGAAGATTGTAGATAGGTCATTGTAACGGCGAAGAGAACTGTGGTCCAATTTTATAGGTTTTGTGTGTGTATACATATATATATATATATATATATGTACACACGTGCATAACATGATTAGAACTTAGAATTTTGTGTCTTTTTTTTTTTTTGTAAGGAATTGTATATGTGTTTGTTTTTTAGTTCATAATTTGTCTGCACTCTTATACATTACTGGGAGTACGAACTTTGTGTGGTGAAGGAGGAGCGAGGACACATTTAGTACTATAAATAGCGTTGTGTCACAAATCATGGGCGTAACTTCATGGAAGCAGCAGCCCTGTCTGGCTGCTGCTTCTTCCATCTCAACAAGTGTTTTCACCACAAGTTGTACAAAGTAAAAAAACTTATACATACACACACATATATATACATATAATTAAAGAATGTGGTATGGTAGTGAAAGGTAGTTTATACTTTTTATTTTATATTATACTATATTTAAAGGGGAAAAGAAAAAAGAAATTAAAGGTGGTATTACCTTTACATTTAGACAGAAATGTAGCAAAAGTTACGGTACAGCATTGAGAAAAAACAAATAATGTTGTTGTTTACCCAAAAAAAAAAAAAAAAAAAATTATTGTAAATGTAAAGTACTTCAACGAAAGGAAAATGTATTGTTGAAGTTAGCTCATTAATTTATCATGTTAATAGTAATCTCGATTTTTTTTTTCCTGTTCTAGGTATATTCATATATACTTTTTTTTCCAATTTTTTTTTTGGCTGAAAAATACATAAATACGTAATTGATACGTCTCGAGTGGCTAGCTAAGAGTTCATGTTTCATGTACATATGGTCATTAAAGAATATGTACATGTTTTTATTGCTTATATTAGACGGTTCCATATATATATATATATATATATATATTTAGTACAACTATCATTTTTTTTAAGAAAAAAATTACAATATAGATTTTTTTTTTTTTAGTTTGAGAGTATAAGGGAATTCGAATTATATATATACCTTCTAGTAGAGTTAGATGTGAAATTATTATAGATTATAATTCAATTATAAGATAAATGATAGTGCAGTTACAAGATAAATGATAGTTGCACTATATTTTTGAAGTACGAATATATATGCAAACGATTCCGCCTTCACTATCACACATACACGATACATATGTCTATATTACAATATATTTATTTATATATATATATATATGGTACAAACATTTGAATTGGATTGGTCATGTTCCTATCAAAATCCATAAGAAGGTAGCTTCCAGGAAAGACGTACCGGCAAAAGAAAAGCTACAGACAGCCAACAAAGGTACAAAACTATGTCTAGTACTACTGCTACAACATGTGTGATTTGGACCATATTACCTATATATTTATGGCTCTTATATATATATCCTATATATATATATATAGAGAGAGAGAGAGAGACAAGCAATAATCTATCTATATATATATATCAAATATGTAGGATCATGTTTTTTATATGGAGAGTAAGTAGTAAGTAGTAGGATCGTGCTTATTCACATGATGTGACCCTTTATGTGAGAACAAAATAAGGATGGGGAGAAAGATGCCAATATTGCCAATTCACGGGGCTATAATTAATTACTAAAAATGTCTGTTGCTTTCTGTTTTCGCCAATATATAAAAGGTACTCAGGATACTTCATGTTTCACAATAAAAACAAATAGGGCTGAAAATATGTTATGTTTTTGGCAGAAACGAGCCTTGTGATTTGCCTTGGTAAATGTGTAAAAATTAGCATCCGAGGATTTGTGAATATCCTTTCAAAGTTTTAACCTCACAATCATTCCCTGTATTTTTTTTTCTTAATAAAAAGAGAAATGGTGGTATCTTCACACTTATTTTTTGACATCATTTTAACAATCTATAAGATCATTAATAGAATAGAGAGTATAATAACTTTAGGTTTTCAACAGCTATCGATTTAAAAGATTAAAAACATCCGTCAATGTATAGTTTATGATTAATGACATATTTTTATATACGACATTACTTAAAAAGATATATGAAAGCACCAATAAGACGTTCTCATTATTATGTCACCACCGGGGTAAAAAATAAAGAGAGATCATACAAAATTTCTCTCATGAGTTGCCTCCCTCTCTCTCTCCCTAGTTTTTAAATTAGAAATGGGGACCAGAACGCACTGCATTGTGGATTCTATTGTAATTAAAAGTGGATGCCTTGGAAGTATATATACACCACGTGTCTTGCGTTATCAACTTTTTGGACTTCCTAAAGTAACTTTATTCGTTCAAGGTCTCGTGAAGCATGTAATCTGGACAAAATGCTTGAACTAGAACCAAGATACATTAAGGAATTAGTACCCCCAAAAAAAAGAACACTCAAGTAAATAGTACCATAAAAGAAACATTGAGGAATCTCCAAAAGTCTCTCTCTCAGGGACCAATATCATCACTCAATGCCCTGAGAAACAGGCAAGTCGTACTTACTCAATGATGATGAGCTTGGAGCTGGACCATCCAACTTGGGAATTGGGAAGGAAGAAGCATGGCAGCTTCAGGAATTAATACATCGTATACCAATGACAGAGGGATAAGACGGATTTGTTTTAAGGAAAAAAAAAATAAAAAAAATACCCCATTAATTAAATAGAGTACGTGGAACGGTACAAGAAACAACAATTTTTTTGACAGGGGGAACTAATTATAACATAAAATATGTTTTACAGGTATTTTTAAAATTGATAACATGTTTTTAAAAATATAATAAATTATAATATATTTTTACAGATAAATTCTTAAATTTTCTAATAAATCATTAGATTTTCTGTAAATTCGTAAATTTTTTTTTAATAAATAATAAATTTACGATATATAATAATATGAATCTTCTTCTTAAATCGATGACTTTTTCAGAGACAACGATCTCCATGAACAAGTTCACGAGGCCATCACGGAAAAGATTGTGGCGCTGACCCTCGCCTTCGTGAACAAATCCCAAGTGGCAGGTCTGGCAACGGGACATCATGTAAGGTCCAGTGACGTAATGGATATGCATAGTTTCAAGTTAGAGTGAGAAAGAGAGAGAAGGAACATTGTGTGTGATCATAAATCTGATTATGCTATTTATTACTATAATTTAAATTTTATGCTATAAGTTATTATTATGTTTTATAAAAATACTATTTGGCTTTTTCACCCTATTTATAGGTTGTTGTTATATGAACAGTGTTTTTTTTTTAACACTTCTTAAATTTATCACACATTTATAATTTACACCCCAAACTTTTAATTTTAGTAATTTTTCCATTGAACTTAAAATGTATAGCCACACACCCTCAATTGATAACAATATCAAATTTCGATGGTTATTGAAATTATCACACCTTTATAATTAACACTCTAAACTTATAGTTTTAGAAATTTTCACTTGAACTAAAAAATGAATAGCAAAAGATTCCAATTGATAATGATATTAATTCTTCCACTTGACCTCTAACTTTCTCTTTTTAGTCTTTCAAATTCATACTTAAAACAAAGTTAATTTAAAATTTCAACATTAAACTTAATTAGCGAACCTAAACTCAAAAAGAATTCATTAAAATAGATTTAAAAAAATGACTATATATGCCATTAGTTATGAATATATGCAAGTTATGGGTCAATTTTTGTTTAAAAAAACTAACACCGTCATAAATTAGAGGTGTTTTCCTATTTACTTTCAAGATTATAGGACAAATTATCAAAATTAAAAGTTTAAGCATAAAAAAAAAATGGTTGTGCAATGAATTTAGGGGACACCCGTGCTTAAAAAAAATGAATCATTAGATTTTAATTAAGTTCTCTATTAAGTATTCTATGTTCTTTAATTTATTTCTTAATATGACGTTAAGGTAATCTAATCATTTTTGAAAACTATTCTCAAATAAATAAGTAGATAAATAATTGGGCTTAGCAGAAGAGAAGGACCATTATCTTGACTCTTTTATGTCGTGTGGTAATATTTCTTTATTCTTTTAAGTCCGCACATTTGCTGGTTGATACTAAAAAAAAATAATAATAAATAATAAAAAAAACTAGATTCGAAAGTCTTTTCGAGAGGGAGAGAGGCGGCCCAATCTCTGATTATGGCAACAAAATTCTGGATTTTTATACACTGTCCTTTTGTTTGAGTTAGACTGACTCATAATTAGTTAATGACTAATCCCAAAAGATTGCATTTCTTTTTTATCACGTTATATGCTAACCTCCTAAGATAGTTTCTTCACATTTAGTATCAGAGAAAAGTGTTCAGTTCCCTTTCACAGAGCACGGAAAATTTCTATGTTTTCCAAAGTAAAGCAAGCTTGATAGCCATTATGGCTGCAATCTGGTCAATTAGTAGGGGGTAAAAATAAACCCCGAATGCCATTTCACTTAAATATGAAATAATAATAGCTTTATATGTATTAGACTACCTAACTTAACATGTTAAACCTTTTAATGATTAAATAAACCCTAATTCCATATCATCTAAATATGAAAATAATCGTAGGTTTATATAAGAATATTAGACCGTCCCACTTAATATGTTAACCTTTTAAGATGAGATTTCAAACTCTCATGATCCGTTTGGATCATGGGTTTAAAAAATACCAGTTAAATTTAAAATATTGTAAAAAAAAAATATAAATAGTTTAAAAAAACAATCTCCAAATGATGATCCAAACGGTCATTTAGAAAGTCCAATTTCTTATAATAAAAAAAAAGGCTATTGTATTGGTACATGAAAGCTCAAACTTCTAACACCTTCTTTCTGGAGTTGTAAGAATGACTCATCCCAATGCCTCCATCTTTCCTAAGCTTATTGCTCTTTGTGTCCCCTCTTTTGTTGAAATCTAGTAGGAAACTATTTTTAACTATTACCGGCAACTTCTAAATTTTCACTAATTATTTCTTCTTAAGCCCTATGTAAGTATTTACATATATGTTTAGATACCACTTCTGTAGTTGAGGTACGAAGAAAGAAAATGGGATTTGGCCAGATTTGGGCAGCCAAAAAATAATAATAATAAAGTTCCAATGTAGAGAGAATGAATGCGCGTGATAAATTTCCTTTGGAAGCTTCTGATTGTAGGCATCTTGTATGACAAACGTTGTATCATTGAGCATTGAACAGTTCACGTCGCTTCTGAACATGGGCCAACAAAATATATTTATTGTAAAAATAGGACCATTCTCAAACCTCATAAATCTTTTCTCCCGGGCACTCGATGCTCATGTGTTCGTGTATTGTCATTTCATGCTATATATATATATATCTATATATCTTTATATATATATATATAAGGTCTTGTATCTTGTAGGTATATACATCCAACAATTATAACATTTATTTAGAAACTTATAACAATTAATAAGTTTACATATAACTTTTTATTTAAAATCTTGCAACATGATACTATTTATATATTGATGTAAATAATAATTATCATTGAAAAATATTTCTAATTATTACAATATCTTACGGAAAAAAGTTACAAGCATTTTTTTTGTAAGGATGTCGAATAGCCGTCCGTCTCTGTATATATATTGTATATTTATATCTCATCCCTTTCTAATTCCTCTTTAGTCTACAACCTTTTACAAAGAAAGAGGTTCCATTAGTTAGTTACCTGGCATGTTCATGATATGTGGAAATTTTATGTAATTTACAGTGATTATCAATCTCTAGAAGCAATTTAAAATCTCGTTCAAAAGTATCATTGATAGCACTCCAAGTTTAAAACAACTATTACATGGCGTTGACTTTGATGAAAGAAACATTAAAACAAGTCAAAAGACAAAAATAGAGTAATAATCGCCAAGAGAGATTTAATTTGGCTTTTTATTTAGTTAATTTTTTATAATTGATTTGGTCATTTTCCCCTTCTTTAAATATTACATTAATAGGCAAGTGGGGGAAATTTTTGCTAAAGCGTCAGTTTTTTTTTTTTTTTTTTTCCCAATTTTTTGAGGGAGAGATTTATGTAAAAGCAGCAGTTATTAAGGTAAACCAAATACATAAATGCTTCTATAGGGATAATCCAAGTGTTTATTGTACTCATCTGGTAACGTCAAAAACCAAAGTTATTAACTTCAGAAAAGTGGAAAAGAAAACATTTTTTTTTTTTACACAAAAAGAAAAAAAAAATATTTATTATTCCATGCATAATAGTCATTGGTCCCCTCAAAATGCTTCGTGGTTAGCACCAGCGGCGTTGCCAGCTATATATGTATATGTTTGTCATTATTCTATTTCTACTAGACCAGATTCTTAATATACCTCAACTCTACTGCACATAAAAGTATATGGAGTTGCCAGCTTTCATCTTCAGCTTCTTATTTTGCAATCTTCTAAAATAAGAGAATATAGACAAAAGGGGGAATGACAAAAGTAAAAAAAAAAAAAAAAAAAAATCATAATTTCATTATCATAATTAGTAGCTCCAAGCAATTTTAACTTCATTTTCAGATAATTCTGCGATACGTATGAAGAAAAAACCGCCCCTAAGTAATAGAGTTTTATTTTCAACTCTTACATCTATAGAAGACTTGTCAAATTTTTGTGTATATTTTTTCCACTCTATTGTGGTTCTAATTCGAGACACACACACACACACACACACACACCATAGAAAATTGATTTTCTTTTTAGATTTGATATAGTGTTCCTCTCCATTTTACGAAAACATCATAACATTGAATGTGATAAGGCAATGATTGTCATTTTCCTAATCATGTTAACCCATTTTCACCAATTGTTGCCACCGTAATTATTGGCAAATATGGGGAAAAAAAAAAAAAAGTCAGCTGACAAGCTTAGAATGTGACGTTAGTAAAATGATCTTTTGTTTTTCTACTGAACGAATCACTTGATCATTGAGAATAAAAGTAGGTTGTATGTGTCACTACTGAGTTATTTTGTAAATACAAAATTTTGAGAAGTCATTTCGTAAATGTGTTTTCTTAAAATCGTTTCGTAAAAAATACTCCAAATATCAAAGTGACAGTATCAGGCTAATTTAGCCACAATTCAGAATGAAGTAAAAACCTTTGGGCCCAATAGTTTAATATTCTCAACTTTTTGGGGTGATAGAGATATACCCCTTTTAAAAATTTGGAATGCAAACTTTGGCAGAAAACTTCCTAGAATTTGAAAGTAATATACAGCCTCATTAACACTCGTTTAGCATTGCTCCATTGTTTTATGTCTGAAGCATCTCTCAAGATAATCACTCGATTTGTTAGTGCTACTAACATGGGGACCTAGAGAGAGAGAGAGAGAGAGGATAAAATAGGAAGCCTTCAATTATTGAGAATAATAATTAGAAGGGAAAAAATGAAAAAGAAAATATTTGAGCATACGAACCTGTCTATTTCTCCTATTTTAAAGCAATTATCTGTTGGATGACAATTACAATCCAAAGTTTCCATTAAAAAAAGCAATTACATACCAAATTTGATAATAAAGCATGATGCCGAAAGATAATACGTTAGGGTGGTACCACACTCTCTTTTTTTTTTTTTTTTTTTTTTTTTTCGGCTAAGGCTTTGTTATGTTGGATTAGTTCCAAAATGAATAACAATTTAACATCAATTACTAATAGAAGGTAAGTCCCACAATATGGGGAGTCCACTAGTGAGATCTACGTGTGATGTTAAACATGATGTTCCCTAGTTTTGTTTTGTTTTTTTTTTCTAGGACACTATCTGAGATTCTGATTGCTATAATCCACATTTATAGATTTTTTTCCTTTTTTGCTGAAATTATACATACAAATCCAAAGCAGTAAAAATATGTACAACAAATACTACATTCCGAGAAAAAAAAATGGGCAAAATATATTTCTTTGTAAGGATTTTATGGTAAAATATATATTAATTGTTACACTAGCAAGATATTCTTTTTTCCTTTTTCTTTTCATTAAAAAGAAAAGAAAAAAAAAACTTTTCATACTAATCACAACGCGCAAGTAAAACAGGAGGAAAAAAAACGACAGGTAGTGCAGACTTTAGAATTTTCTTCACAAACTTCCAGCCAAAAAGATCACAGGAAAAAAATAAATAATTAAATAATTAAAAAAAAGCTTTAATAATAGTAAAACTTACCAAGCCAATCAAAGCGCATCTGCACGCATTCGCATGTAAGCCAATTTCCCGTCATGGGTGGACCCCTTGAGGCTGGTAGTTAAGGAGTGACAGCAATCTGTTAACATAGACTAGTATTTCTTTATTTATTGATTGGGCAAAAACAAGTATTACACAAAAATAATAATAAATATCAAATCAAATGCTAGAATCTAATCAACCAAGAGCAGATTAGTAGAGTAAGGGTATACCTGTAACTTGTGTATTATATTGTAAATAAGAAGAGGGAGAGGAAAAGGGGCCGCGTTTGACCTCGTAAAAACCACCCTGTCTGCGAAAACCTCTTCCACACAAATTTCTCTTCAGACTGAGTCTCAATTAAAGCACCAAAAGTTTCCTTAAACCAAAATCCCATTTCCCTCATTCTCATCATCTCTCAGGCCTAACCCATGTATGGTAACATTTGGCCAAAATTTATCATTTCCAGCTCATTTCTCTCCCCTCTAAACAGCCCCACTTGCCGCCTCCATCTCCTCCGTCTATCACGACCCTGAAAAGGAAAAGAAAAATACTAAAAAAAAAAAAAAAACCCCCCACATAAACCCATCTTTAATTTTGATCTGAATTGATCTCTCTGTTTTTTTCGACTCCAACGCACCAGAGGAAGGCAAGAGTCGTGTGAGTTGGTCCGTCCGCCATGGCGGACAAAGTGAAGCAGATCCTGGCGAAGCCGATCCAATTGGCGGACCACGTGATCAAGGCGGCGGACGAGGCGAGCTCCTTCAAGCAGGAATGCGCCGAGCTCAAGTCCAAGACAGAGAAGCTCGCGGGGCTGCTGCGCCAGGCCGCCCGCGCGAGCTCCGACCTCTACGAGCGCCCCACGCGCCGGATCATCGACGACACCGAGCAAGTCCTCGACAAGGCCTTGTCTCTTGTACTCAAGTGCCGAGCCAACGGCCTGATGAAGCGCGTCTTCACCATCATCCCAACCGCGGCCTTCCGCAAGATGTCGTCGCAGCTGGAAAATTCCATTGGCGACGTCTCCTGGCTTCTACGGGTCTCGGCCCCGGCCGATGCCCGCGACGATGGATACCTTGGCCTGCCACCCATTGCGGCCAACGAGCCAATTCTGTGCTTGATATGGGAGCAGATTGCCATTCTCTTTACGGGCTCTCTTGAGGGACGATCCGACTCTGCGGCTTCGCTGGTTTCGCTTGCCCGGGACAATGATCGGTATGGGAAGCTGATCATTGAGGAAGGAGGAGTTGTACCTCTGTTGAAATTGCTCAAAGAGGGTCAATTGGAGGGCCAAGAACACGCCGCGAGGGCAATTGGGCTGCTGGGGCGTGACCCCGAGAGCGTCGAGCACATGATCCATGCCAGTGTTTGCTCGGTGTTTGCGAAAATCCTCAAAGATGGGCCGATGAAGGTTCAAGCTGTGGTGGCGTGGGCGGTGTCCGAGCTTGCCGCGAACTACCCTAAATGTCAAGATCTTTTTGCCCAGCACAACATTATTCGCTTGCTCGTTAGCCATCTGGCTTTTGAAACCGTTCAAGAGCACAGCAAGTACACCATTGCCATCAACAAAGCCACGTCTATCCACGCGGTTGTGGTGGCCAGCAACAATTCAAACGCCAACAATGTGAACAAAGCAAACGGCGATGACAAGCAGAACCAACATCAGATAGCTCATCCTTTGGGAAATCGCAGCCCGAGCCAGATGTACAATGTGGTTGCCAACACTATGGCTATGAAGACAGGGTTGAAACCTCTCCAACAGATTAACAATGGAGCGAATGAAAACAACCAGGCCAAGAACAACAACCATGGTAACACAAAGCAAAATTATCAGCATCAACCGCACCATCAGCAGAATCTTTCGCTTTTGGGAACTAGCATTAAGGGAAGAGAATTGGAAGACCCTGCAACCAAGGCCAACATGAAAGCCATGGCAGCAAGAGCACTTTGGCTTCTTGCCAAGGGAAACTCGCCTATTTGCCGCAGCATCACCGAATCAAGAGCTCTGCTATGCTTTGCGGTTCTGCTGGAGAAAGGACCTGAAGATGTCAAATACAATTCGGCTATGGCATTGATGGAGATCACAGCAGTGGCAGAGAAAGATGCTGAGTTGAGAAGGTCAGCATTCAAGCCCAGTTCACCTGCTTGCAAAGCAGTTGTTGATCAATTGCTAAACATCATTGACAAGGAAGATTCTGAACTCCTGATTCCATGTGTCAAAGCTATTGGGAATTTGGCAAGGACATTCCGAGCAACAGAGACAAGGATGATTGGCCCATTGGTAAAGCTGCTTGATGAAAGAGAAGCCGAGGTTTCTCGGGAGGCTTCAATTGCCCTCACAAAGTTTGCATGTTCGGTTAACTACCTTCATCTTGATCACTCCAAGGCAATAATAAGTGCTGGAGGGACTAAGCACTTGATCCAGCTAGTGTATTTTGGAGAACAAGTTGTCCAAATCTCTGCATTGGTTCTCCTGAGCTACATTGCACTGCATGTACCAGATAGCGAAGAATTAGCACAGGCCGAGGTGCTGACGGTGCTTGAATGGGCAACCAAGCAATCTAACATGATCCAAGACGAAACAATCGAGACATTGTTACAAGAGGCCAAGGGTAGGTTGGAGCTTTATCAGTCTAGAGGCTCAAGGGGATTCCATTGATTCAAGCAAGAGGTTTATTAGTTTCATGTAATTGTGAGAAAAAAGAAACTTTCATTATTTTATATCTGGTTTGTCATTCTCATGGAGTGTAAATACAATTACTTTCCTTTTGTAATTGTTTAAAAGATTTTCAGTAATTCGAGAAGCTGCTTCTTTCTGTGTTCTGTTTCTCCTTCCCATCCAAAACATACACCTATCTGCATATTTATACTTTCGGACTCTATACATATAACATCTTACTTTCCTTCCTCTCCCCCTCAAAAAATTTCATACACAGGCCATAGCAGACAGTTTTCCTGGTCTAAATTATTAAAAGCTGCTGAAAATGATCATACTATTGCAGTATATGTATAAATGCTCCGGCATAGTGTTCAAAGGGATAGCTTAAAAAGAGATGAAATATTATTGTTTTAACAGAGGTAACACAAAATAATTCATAGCGAACATCTTAGAATAAGACTAAAAAATTAGAATGGATGCTTAAATGGGCGTGGCGTAGTTCTGTTGACCTAGGCATAGGACATTGGACTCTGCCGCCACGGTGATATGATGCTGCTGTGTTTGTGTTTGTGTGTGCATATATGTACATACATATATATATATATGGGGTAAATAAAAGAGGGCGTTTCTGTTTTTAATCATAGAACAAGATATAAAAGTGGATGTGGCTCATCTTGGAACGAGTCCATGATAACTAAGTACTTTGCGAGAAAAGAGAATACTAATGGGAAAGGAAGAAAAAGTTTGACAGTGACATGTCTAAAATGGTGGGTGCAAATGGAACTTCTATGTATGTCTATCCTTTAGCCACAAAATTAAAAGTTAAAATTAAAAACAACCTTCAGAACAAAATAATGTGTCGTCAGTGAGACCGTATCTACATCTATAAGGACTTGGGAATCTCTTCTGCTTTAATCAGAATGGTAGAAAAAAACAGTTTTTACAGATAAAGTTCTCAAAGGTCTTTCTTCTAACATGCTTCTCTCGATTCCCCTTTCTTTGAGGGAACGAATTTCTTACACCTATTGTAGCACATACTCCAATTATTGTATAGTTCGACTGTCTATATGACAGCCACCATCATGATTCATGTACAAGTATCAGCTCTCTTTTGGGTAATGAAATAAGCACTAGAAGACATCCATCTTTTGGTGACCAGAACCACCGTGACATATCCAATTCTAATAATGAAAACAAAATATGTACAAATTTTTGCACCTCAAGCATCACGTTTTGTACTTATATTCGATATTTTCATGTAAATTATACACTTTTTTTTTTTTTTTTTTTTTTTGACCAATTCATGTTAAATATTTTCGCAAAGTCGTACACAACGAACAAAGTCAATGTCAAGCTGCTTATTAGACAACTCTTCCTAGAGGAATATTAAAGATGTGGTTACGTCCTTAGCATCATGGTGGGAAATATTTTAATTAGTCAAATAAAGAATATTAAATTGCTAAAAGAATGGTAAAAAGTTCATGTGGAAATCATATTCATTCTACACATGTCCTCCTATCATGTGTGATACTTTAAGACATTCAGGAATTAAAAATACACTAAAATGATCTAGCAGGTCTAAAATATCAAGGTAGTTTCTAATATAAGGAGCAGAGGAGACGGTGAATAATACTCGATTAAAACATGTCATAAAACTTGTGCTTAAATAATAGTAGTCAAGACTCACCACTTGGATGTTAGGTACTGGACAGGTCGTACAATGACCACGTTGAAGGGGTCAACAAACCTATAAGATCGTTTGGAACAGAGAAGTTACAGTAGAATTAGGAGGACAGAATCAAGAAAATAATTCCTTGATTGAGAGAAACTCAACTAACTTAAAAAATCATTGCAAGTTCTATCAGAAAGCAAGACATGGTGATCACAATCAGATATAGCTGAAAGACAGAATCAAAAGTGTCTCATTTTCTTATTAATAGGGAATTGTAAAACATTGACACAAAATCTTTAAATTTAAAGAGAAAAGAATCAACTCCAAAAATAGTTAAAACATGCTTCATACTTGAATAATATGATGATTTTCCTGTCTATAATCTGCATTATGTACATCTACTACAAAATGTAAGGCATCAGAAAATCGCAATAATAGCATCTGCCTAGATGCCTGGGGTTATTGTCAATGCGTCACCACTTGTGCAAAACATAGTGACACAAATGCTGCCCCAGAATACATGGTGGATAAGTTTTACATGCTGTATAAATGAAAATCATACAAACGCCAGACATATCCTAACTTTATGTTTGTAAACAACCCCACAACAACACCATATGACGGCCCTATTTGAAGTGCATATTTAGAGTCATTCACTTTCATGGGCCAATTCATTGAATATACCAGTTCTAAACTGCATAATGCACAGATTTAATCCTCTCAAATACATATACATACATATATCGATACATGTGTATAAGGCCTTTGTATGTATAGTGTTGGGACTACAAGATAGTTTTGATGCAGCACAGATCCTGATTGTAGAACCCACTTTTCGTAAGTCAATGTCTAAGCATGTCACAGTAATTTATACACAACTTCCCATGAGACCACACTTGAACACAAAGTAAGCACTGCATTTGGCAAATTTTTGTCTATAGAATTGTCATGATCTTTTGCGGTTTGTGCGTTATCCTATCCCATAATCAGTGTTACTAGAAAGAAGAAATGGAGAGAACATCAAATTTGCATAAAAGTTAATGCAGTGACAAGTTGACAACACAAGATCTCATAAACGTTAAATGAAGTTCTAACAGAAAAACACTACAACAAGTCAAATAAGACGTTTCAGTTCATATTGACTATGTCAAGTACCTTATCTAAGTTTACTTTTATATGATAAGGAGCTATGGTATAAATACATCATCTCTGAAAATTGGCGACAACATAACATAAGCCTCCAAGGAGTTTCGAGTAATATGATTACAATTATCATTAATTCAATAAGGCACTGAAATCAGCTGATTTGTGAGATATATTACGCAAATTCAAATATGAACAAGTTGATCAAAGCTTTGCTTTGGTAAACCTTTATCTTGAAAGGCTGCATTGTCGACGTCAAACTGCATGATAACAGTATCAAGTTATTATAATCAAACTACTAAGAAAATCTCAAACGTCCACAAGTAGTTTTTTCATCTGCAGTAAAGCAACTTAAGCAAATTATAAATCCTTTTCGTATGTAATTAAAATATTTTAGCAAATGCAATGGAGTCCTAGAGCAGTAACAGAAAAAGAAATACTGCTTCAGAGATATGCGGCTCACAAAGACTTGAAACAACTGCATGAAAACTAAAGACAAGCAACATGTAATTCTTTCTAAATATAAGTCTACATGGCATTCCCCAACAAGAAAACCGAGGCAGCTGAAATGTACAATGAACAATCGGGGACGACAAACATCACAACAATAAGAATGACAAGGAGAAACTACATGGTTGAGATGCTAACAAGCTACAAGGAATTACTCACTCCTATTGATAATGAAAACAAAAAACAGTGAAGAGTAACCAAGGCCAGTTCAAATGATAAGACAGAGACTAAATATATGAATTTGAAAGTTTCTGAAGCTAAACAGACGTGAAACACGCTTGAAAGCTATTGGAATCCAAAAAGAAAACAATGACAATAACTGTAGATTCTTCATCTAGAGTGACCGAAAATGAGGGATAACACTTAAACCATTTCAGCAGCAAAAATAAAAACTAGATTAAAAAAAAATCATGATAACAAAAAAAATTCAATGGAAACAAAACTTTCAAAATCGAATTGACTTGTGCATCTACCACTAACACATGAAACGCAAAATGCCAAGCGTGATTTCATATTATTTCTGTTACAAGTAACAGACAATACAAGTTTGACAAAAAACCACAAACGAGTAAAATGATCTTCCACTTTCGAAACGAAAGAAGAATGAAAGATAATTTGAACAAAACTTCCATAATTCCTTATTTTTTCAATCTTACGACACATGATCCACATTGCACCGGTTCACTTTCTCGTATCGTATTATTAGCAAAATCGACAGCGAATTTCAGTTGATTAAACGAAAATGAGAGCTGAACTTCACGAAACTTCCATTTTTCCAAAGCATTACGAACAGAAATCGTTGGCGATATCAGCGAAAACAGAAGAAAAATCGCATCTCAATCCATATGTATTGAAATTTAAATCGAAAACGAAAACAAGAAAAAGAAAACACTACACAGATTAAAGACGAGGTGTTCTCGAGCTTACCGAGCGGACGAGCGAATCCAGAGAGAAGAGGAATCGTTTGAACTCCATGGTGTTTGGCATTGCGAAGATTTGCAGAAATGAGAGATGAAGAGAGGAAGAGAAAGATTTTTTTTTTTTTTTTTTGGTTGGGGGGGGGGGGGGGGGGGGGGGGGTGCGCGGAGGCGAAGAAGGAAAGGGAGAGAGAAGAATTTTGAAGCGCGCAGTTTTACTGTTTTCTGTTTCGCCCCCGAAGTAGCAAAAACTGTTTTGTTCGTCCGTTAAAATGGCTTAATCTTCGTGTGGGTTCTCGACCAATTCATAGACACGGCCCATCAAAAATGGGCCACACTATGAGATAATGGACCGGCCCAACTCTAGCGGCCTCTTTCGGCCCAGTTCTAGTCTAGCAGAACACAACCATGTGTTGGATTGATTTCTGCCACCAAAAATAAAATAAAATAAAAACTTTTTGGATCACAAATTCATACTCAATTCAAATCGTAAATTTAAATTTTACTTAGAGAAAGAACTGTAAAAAAAAAAAAAAAAGGTACAAAAAAATTTGAAAAATGAAGGAAAAACAAGATGGAAAACGAGCTATTAAAATATCCAAAATATATACATAATTAGTATCATATAACTATTCCAGCAGTAAATACCAATAACTGTTGGTATCCAACAGTAATTGATATGTTGCGACTTGCGATACGGAAAATTCTGACAATCAAAGACAGTTGACCGGTGCCTGCCGGTGTTTCTATCATTATATTTTATAGTTACCAGAGGCCATCAATGTCCTAACTTGAGACACCATGATCTCTACTATCTTACCATGATACTAAAACTTGGCCAAGAATGCTATAGTTGATTTTCCCACCAAAATATTAATTACAAAAAAAAAAAAAAAAAAAAAAAAAGAGAGAAGAAAAACACAAGCATAGCCAAAATATTTATTTCTCAAACGACCACCAATGGGCATTTATAAATTATATGATTTACTTTCATCATTTACATGGTAACGATGGAGAGTACTCGAGGATGTAAATTGACCATAATGTAAAAAATCCCATCTAGAGGTAGGAAGTAAAAGCAAATTGTGTCAAAATCAATCTTTTTGAAGGTCACAGTCCATACTCACTCCAACATTACTTTTGGGCATATATAGAGAAATCTTTTATTAAAAAAAAAAAATCCATACAAGCAAGTGGTTAGAGAGCACAAAAGGGGGCGGGGGGGGGGGGGGGGGGGGAGGTGAGAGTCATACAATACACAAATAGACTTATCCTCACATCTACCACTGCATTAACCTTGCAATCTCCTCCACCCAAATTCCTATAATCCAAAACACACACCACTCTGCCCCCAAAACGCAAAAAAAAAAAAAAAACAAAAAACAAAAAACAAAACAAAACCTTGCCATAAAACCAAACATCACATTTCTCTCTCTCTCTCTTCTTTCTTGTTGTTGTTGTTGCTGTTCTTCATCATCAAAACATCAAGCAGCCATGGCAGCTGCAGTGTCTGCTGCTCTTTCACTCCCATCCTCCTCCAAGTCCACCTCTCTCCCCACCAGAACCTCCATCATCTCACCCGACAGAATCTCTTTCAAGAAGGTAAGTACTAAAGCAAAATCATATACATACATATATATATATATATATTTTAGAACATTTTGTTTCAATTTTTTATTTTTTTATTTTTATATTTTTTTGTTGTTAAAGGTTCGTTTGCAGTACAAAGAGGTGGGAGTTGGGGGAAGGGTGGTATCAGTGAGAGCCCAGGTGACGACAGAGGCTCCGGCGAAGGTTGAGAAGGTGTCAAAGAAGAACGAGGAAGGAGTTGTGACCAACAAGTTCAAGCCAAAGAACCCTTACACTGGGAGGTGCCTTCTCAACACCAAGATCACTGGCGACGACGCTCCTGGTGAGACTTGGCACATGGTCTTCAGCACCGAGGGTATGTATCTTTATATATGTTTTTATATATGTGTCTAATTATTTTATTTTTTTTCTGTATGAATACAACTAGGGAAAATGATGCACACCGTCGTAAATCAATTTTGACTAAAATATAGATTGTTAAGGGTAAAAAGTTAGGAGTCAGAATGCGATACTATTATTAACTCATCTTTTAATTGTTTAAGATTCTTAACGGGTCGGTAAAGATCGGTAAAGACGTAACACTAATGTTGTAATTTTAGTTTCACACATGGATGTTATAGAATTTTGATATTTGGCCATGTATAATGTATCTGAAAATGTATATATATGTTATTTTACATACTTTTTGATCTTCTGTTAAATGAATAAAAAATTTGGAAAATAATGGACATTGTGACAAATGAATTCCGACTATAGTGTAACTTTATTATTAGGAGTAAAATAGTTGTAAGCAAATAGCAATTTTTAATTTTGGTGTTATGGTATTTTGATGTATACATATTTATAAAGTTTATGAAAAAATTTGTCGTGATGTGTATCGATGATAATAAAAGTTTGTCTGGATTGGTCAGTGTTAGATAGATATCTATCTCTTTTCTTCTCTTTCTGATGAGTACCCGTTTATTGGTGTGGCTTAGGGGAGGTTCCATACAGAGAGGGGCAATCAATTGGAGTGATTGCAGATGGTGTTGACAAGAATGGAAAGCCTCACAAGCTGAGGTTATACTCAATTGCCAGCAGTGCAATTGGTGACTTTGGTGACTCCAAAACTGTGAGTTTTTTGAAAAAAAATAAAAAATAAAATAAAATCCTCATTGCTTCACATTTTTCAACTATTATATTTTATTATCTGTTTAAATACAATTGAAGTTAATCCGACGGCTAAAAAGGGCTTAGGGCCAAAAAAAAAAAAAAATAGTGCAATTGTGTTTGTGTTGCATTTCTGACAAATTTTTTGCTAAGGTGTGACACATTTTATATTATATTTTGCTATTGTTGCCTAATTTAAAAGGTGGCTTGGGTGTGGTTTTGTTTACTCAGGTGTCTCTCTGTGTGAAACGGCTTGTTTACACCAATGACCAAGGAGAAATTGTTAAAGGAGTCTGTTCAAACTTTTTGTGTAAGGACCACCCTGTTGTTTAACCTTAGAGTGGACAATTTACTTTAAATTAATTTATTACCAAAAAAAAAAAAAGACTCTTGAAGATTTTTTCACTAGTGAAATCTATTAATTTTCAGGTGACTTGAAGCCTGGGGCTGAAGTTAAGATTACAGGACCTGTTGGAAAAGAAATGCTCATGCCAAAAGACCCCAATGCCACCATTATCATGGTATGACCAATTTGCCATGTTAATTATGTAACATCCCTTGCTAGTAGTCATCTACATTATTGCTTTGTAACGAAAATTCAAATATAATTTTGTTACTTATTGATTTCTTCATTGTAGCTCGCAACCGGTACTGGAATCGCACCATTCAGATCGTTCTTGTGGAAGATGTTCTTCGAGAAACATGACGACTACAAGGTGAATTTTTACGTAATTTTTTGGTACTCGATTTTGTTCATTCTCATCCAACTAAATCCTTTGACATGTTTTGCAGTTCAATGGATTGGCATGGCTTTTCTTGGGTGTCCCCACAAGTAGCTCACTTCTATACAAGGAGGTGAGTTTTTATGAAACAAAGGAAAATTTGACTTCCACTTTATTCGTTAAACACTCTTGTCGAAAATAACGTGCTTATTTACTCTCTTTTTCTTTTTCTTTTTTTTTTTTTTTGGGCTTAACAGGAATTTGAGAAAATGAAGGAGAAGAACCCGGACAACATGCGGGTTGACTTTGCGGTCAGCCGAGAGCAGACGAATGAGAAGGGAGAGAAGATGTACATTCAAACCAGAATGGCTCAATATGCAGAAGAGTTGTGGGAGTTGCTCAAGAAGGACAACACCTTTGTCTACATGTGTGGTCTCAAGGGAATGGAAAAGGGAATTGATGACATCATGGTCTCCTTGGCTGCTAAGGATGGTAAGACTATGATCATTATTTTTGCCGTGCACAAATTGTAACACCCTTTTTCGATTAATTATTATTTTTAGTGGTTTTAACACGAGCTTATAGAGTGTTACAGTTATTAAACATATTTATTAGACTCGGATTAACGAACGACGTGTGTGACGGTTTTTTTTTTTTTTTTTTAATTTTTAACAGGAATTGATTGGTTGGACTACAAGAAGCAGCTGAAGAAGGCAGAGCAATGGAATGTGGAAGTCTACTAATTTCTGATACATTGTACAAAGTATCTCCCTTTCTTATTTACTCCGGTGATTTCTCAGATTCCACTGCATTTGGTGTAGATAGGTAACGTCTTTGTAATTGGTCTGTTTTCTCTCTCTGTTTTTTTCTTTTTTTTTTTTTTTTTCTTTTTTTTCTTTTTCTGTGCCAATTTTAATGAAGCAGTTGTGTTATTATGGCCTCAACATGAATTTTACTTTGAGGAACCCCGGGAGAGATAAACCATAATGGAATCAAATTTCAACTTCTTTCTATAATTTCAGACGTTACTTGTCATAAAATGAATGTTAAAATCTGTAGTTTTCATGTTGTTCTGTAACAAGGATAAGCAATGTGTAAACGACATTTCCGTTTTTGTTGGACTTGGAAACGACAGTTTTATGGTTTTTGACGCTGAAATTTTGAATTTTTGTTGTGTCGTTTAAAATTGTGTTACAACAAATTAAACGACACTAAGTGACATGTCGCTTGCTTGGTTTTCCAAAACGACGACCGGAGAAAAACTTTTGCAAACAAAATACATGTCGTTTGATGTTTGTATTGGATAGAAAGGCTATTGGGAAAACAACATGTCGTGATGCTCGTCCAATGTTTCCATTGGGATATGCATTTTTCCCCACAACAACGATATGTCGTTCAAGTTAACATCAAACAAAATGTGTTTTGCATAAAATTCCATAGAAGGACGACTTATTTATAAAGTAAACGACACGTTAAAATCATACTGTTATGCTCAGTAGTCAGTTGCTCACCAGTTCATCGGCAATGTCTTTTCAGATCTACACAACGACATGTCGTTGAATATTTGAAGATAAAGGACACGTTAAGTAAATAAAATAAACAAATATCTATGTCATTAGTAGTTAAAATAGATTCATGGCCAGTTAAGTGGTTTTAATATATATATCGGGCCTCTACTTCAACCTTTTAGCCAAGGTTCTATCTAGATTAGATAAAAAGAATTCAAGCTAATTATTTTTTTTTTAAATTAGGTAGGTGACCATTTTCTAATCACTTATTAAATAAATATTTGAATTTTTTTTAAGTAAATTTAACTGATTTAACTATGATTCATTAAAGATGTTTCAATAGTTTATCATTGACAGACCAAAGATTCATTATTGATAGACCGATATATCATTGTTTTATATCGATTAATAAGTAACTAACTATCAAATTTATTGGTGATGAACCATCAAGTATATTATCAAATTTTTTGCACTAAGCTGTTTGAACACATGAAAGGCACAACAAAATTAAATAAATTTCCCACCGAATACGCTTTATAAAGATAGGTGAGGCGCCAATAGATCACATTTGTCCGTTAACCTTTTTTTTAATTTTAGATTGCACTTCGTACAACCTAAATTCTGTTGTGAAATATTTCTGCCTCTTCTATACTAGACATTCCACTTTAGCATTCTATTTTTATAAATTAACTCTTTTTTTTTTTAATTCCATTTAGCTCATTAAATTTATAGTTATCATTTTTATGACTTACAAAAATTATTTGTTTACAGTATTATCTTTTCACACATATAGTTCGATAATTATATAACTCTTCTGGAAAAAGAAGTTCACTTCAGTCAACTTCAATTGTTCTTTTTCTAATAATTAGTTATGTGGAATAGACAAATAAAGTAAAAGCAAAAGCAAAAAAGAAAAAAAATAAATCTATATGGTGATAATGTTGTCATCACATGACGATGACGTGATTACCACGTGACAAGTAAGGAAGGTATGATCAAAAGAACCATTGACTATTTTAAAAAATGAAAAGTGATAAATAACCGCTTAATTTAAAAATTATTCAGAAGAACTTCAAGATACAAGAAATAGTGTGATTCAAGTGGACAATCCTCATTATTCCAACATTTGTTGAAATTAAGTAAAAGATATATACATTATTTTACTATGTAAGTCTAGAGTTCATATTGCCCTTAATAAAAACTCATAGAAGCTTATAGGTCGAATTTTTAAATCATGCTATTCTAGATGGTAGGCGTGGCAACTCGCGTTAAAAGATTATATTCGTGCCAAAGTATTTTTATTAACCGTGTTAGAAAGTTGCAACCCAATCGAAATCAGTTATCATCAATTGAATTAACCCGCATAACTCGGCGTGTGGTTTCTCTTCCTCTTCCTTTGGAATTGAAACTGTCAGTCGGTGAACTGAACCGGTAATTTGGTCAGTTACTAACAGGTGTTCACCACTACCAGCTAATGTGAGAGTATTTGGGGAAGACTTATTTGCATGAATGCCCCTTGAACTTTTTGAATTACAATTTAGTCCATTAACTTTTTTCCTGACAATCAACCCATTGAAATTCTAATTTTTAATAATTCAGTCATTTTTACTTAACTTCATTAAAATTAAGACAGTTTTTTGTACAATACTTACACATTATAGCTCAAAAGGGACCGGATTGATAATTTTTACTTAATTTCAACACAAATTTTTTATAAAATTTAGACTTATATTTGAGTATAATTGAATTAAGGTTCAAAGTTTAAAGAAAATTGTATTGAATTAAAGCAAAAATGTCCAAAAATGCTCTTCTTGAACTATAATGTACAAGTTATGTGTAAAAAAAAACCATTTAAATTTTTATGAATTTGATCAAAAAGGATTGAATTGTCAAAAATTATAAATTCAGGGGTTGATTATCAAGAAAAAAATTTAGAGATTAAATTGTCAAATTTAAAAAATTCAAGGGGTATCAGTACAAATAAAAGTCTCTGGGAAATCATTTTAAGGGAACAAAAAGACAAAAAATAACCTCTTTTGAATCAACTTCTTATTTCTCAGTAGGGATAAACAGAAGACCCAATCTGTCTTTCAAGTTTCAACATCCTTTACGTAACAAATTCCAGACCCAGGTAAGCCTAGCCCAGCCCAGCCCGGCATAATATGTGAACGCGGCCGAAAAGTGAAACGACGGCCCAAAACCAAATCGTGAGAAAGAGATCATAAGAATCGGAAAGAGTACTAGGGTTTTTGTCTTCGGCTTCATATAAACCACGCTCAAATAGCCTTTTTCCACCTCTCCTTCTCTCTCCTCTATATTCGCGTAATATATATGCCCACCCACAGACACAGAGAGAGAAGCCACAGCCATTTGGTCCACTGACTCTCTCGCTCTCTCTCTCTCTCTCTCTCTCTCTCTCTCTTAGGGATCATCGATCGAACAGCTATGGCGGAGGAGAGGTCTACAGGGAAGGTCCGGTGGTTCAACGACTCCAAGGGATTCGGCTTCATCACCCCCGATGACGGCGGCGAGGATCTCTTCGTCCACCAATCCGCCATCAAATCCGACGGATTCCGCAGCCTCGCCGAGGGCGAGACCGTCGAGTTCCAGATCTCGCTCGCCGACGACGGCAAAACCAAGGCCGTCGACGTCACAGGCCCCGGCGGATCCTCCTTGCAAGGGATCAAGAAGGTAGGCCGCGGCGGTGGCGGAGGTGGTGGTGGTTACGGATTCGGCGGCGGATGGAGAGGTAGCGACAGGCGTAATGGCGGAGGTGGAGGCTCCGGCTGTTACAATTGCGGCGATCCTGGTCACTTGGCCAGGGATTGCGATCGCGATCGGGATTACGGAAGCTCCGGCGGAGGCGGCGGTTGTTTCTCTTGCGGTGAGTTTGGACACCTGGCGAGGAACTGTCCAAAAGGTAGCGGCGGCGGCGGCGGCGGAGGAGGAGGAGCTGGAGGAGGAGGAGCTGGAGGCAGCGGTGGAGGTTGTTACAAGTGCGGTGAGTTTGGACACTTGGCGAGGGACTGCAATAGAGGAGGAGGAGGCGGCGGTGGTAGTTCTGGTGGCTGCTATAACTGCGGTGAGTTCGGGCACATGGCGAGGGATTGCACCAAGGCTAGCGGCGGCGGAGGTGGTGGAAGGTTCGGCGGCGGCGGTGGTGGTGGCGATGGTGGAAGCAGCTGTTACAATTGTGGAAAGCCAGGGCATTTTGCGAGGGAGTGCCCCGATGCTGCTTGATGAATGACGAACACAAGAAGAAGAAAGAAGAAAAAAAGAGAGTAATAGTACATATTCTCTTTTTCCTTTTGGCTTTACCTTTAATGCGTAATAGTTTTTGTTCATTTTGGCAATGTGGTGGTTTATACATAGGATGATGATGCCTTTTGCTCTCCAGGGTTTTGGTTTTTTTTTTTTTTGTTGGTTGGTTTTGACGATTCTCTGCTTTGTGAAAGCGAAATTTTCCAGTTTACACACACACAGATATAATGTGGTGGTTTGTTTAGAGTTTCAGGCCTTTTTTTGGGAGAAAAAAAAAAAAAGATCATATTTTATTCAGTTACTGATGTGACTATTGGATAATTTTTAAAATGGAGCTGGCTTAATCTTTAACTGTGAACGAATGTTTCTCCTCGACCTGCCTTAGTAAGCTTTTACTGTTGCATTGTTGCTTTGATTGTTGAACTAATTGAGATTAGCCCTTTTTGATCCTTTTGTATCTGATGCACTTAATACCATGAAGATCAAATCATGTCAGCTTTGTTTTTGTTATTTCATCATAGTGAAGTTCTTGAAATTTCCTGTTAGGGGATAACACAGCAGACTTGTTTGGGACCTCTAGTTGCATTAGGGAGGAGTTAAGCTTGTTAATTTCCAAAATTTTATCTTTTTATTCTCTTGGCTTTAAGTTTATGGTGATTAAGGATTGGAACGAAGCTTTTATTTTTATATGTTTGAATTTCCAACATCTAGGCTTTCTTGTGATATATACCTATTGATGTTGCTTTGGAGCTTTAGCATTCCACAGAAGTAGAAGTTTTTGAATCATTGAGTATCAAAAGCTAGGGAAAACATCTCCTTGATAAGGGTGATTAATATGTTTAGTAAAGTTGGAGTTTTTGTCGTGTTCGATCATACTAGTACTAATGCACCGGATCCCATCAGAACTCCGCAGTTAAGCGTGCTTGGGCGAGAGTAGTACTAGGATGGGTGACCTCCTTGAAAGTTCTTGCATTGCACATTTCGTTTTCTAACCCCAAAAAAAAAAAAAAAAAAAATTGGATTTTTTGTCTAAAGGATAATCCGAATATTTTAACGGACACGTAGAGGGTATGGTTCACTGCATATTGTTGCTGTAATGAAACTCAGATTGTGCAAGTTATACTTCACATTAAGCTCACGTACACAAGCCTTTTTTGTTGTTTGGTTTTTGTTTTGGTTTTGCCGACTTCTTTTTGTTTGAGGTGGAAGCGGAATAGCTAGCTCGATTGGTGGTGTTTAGTGGACGTGTGAGTTGTGGCACAAGTCTTAGGGGATAGTTTGCTTTAGCCTGACTGCTTGAGCACATAGGAATTAGAGGAAGTCCAATTCTTTTAAGAATTGGAATTCAAACAGTCACTGTTGTGGAAATATTAGGATAGTCAGATTGTGGTACCGCTGGATAACTAAACTTCAAAATCTTGTACACCCTAATTAACATCCTAGCTTAAAAGCAATGAGATTTGCCTTCTATAATTGTTTGTGGCCCAAGCTTTATTTTCACATGGTCTTAAAGGTTTTGCGGGCCTAAGCTTGGGCTTGTGATAGGATCTTGTGTGTAGGAGGCTACACTGGATGCAGCTTTGGGTTGGGCTCCTGAAATGGGGGTTTTTTTTTTTTTTTTTTTTTTTTTTTTTTTTTTTTTGCCAGGAATGCCCAAAAAGAGCACGGAAATATCTTATAGTGTCAAATAAAAAGTGATTTCAGGGAAAAAATTCTAAATATGTGCTTTAAATGGGCACAAAGTCGTCTTATTCTCTTCCTTCATTTGAAATGTGCCATTCCAATGCTAAAAAGACGATTTTGAGCTGTTTTAACTGTGCAATTTGGGAAACTAGTTCTCGCCATTTTCAGTTACTCCCACTTTTCTTGTTCCTCTTCTCATTTCCCCTTTGCAAAATAAGTCAAACTTCAATCGGCACTGTGAAATTTCTCTCGTTTATCCTCCGCCCACACACTCTTTCTCGTTAATCTTGACCATTTGTTTTCAGACTTAAGAGAGGTTAGTTTTCGTTTTTTTAAATATAATTCCTTTTCTCGTTAATCTTGACCATTTTTTTTTTCAGAATTAAGAGGGGTTATTTTTCGGTTTTTTTTTTTTTGTTTCCTCATTCTTTTTGAAATGGTCTTTTTCTTTTTTTCTTTTTTTTTTTAATGAAAAATTGAAATGGTCTTTTTCACTCCTTGCACGTAGGTGACAATTCAAATACTAACCCTCCCAAACTGGTACTTCTAAAACTTAGAAATGTACTAGTGA
Organism: Ficus carica; assembly: GCA_009761775.1. Taxonomy (NCBI): domain Eukaryota; kingdom Viridiplantae; phylum Streptophyta; class Magnoliopsida; order Rosales; family Moraceae; genus Ficus; species Ficus carica. Next base: position 25,073,616 of record CM019743.1, on the reverse strand, counting down.
GACAGGATGATCATTTTGTAAGCTAAAAGAAAAACGTCTATCTTATAGGAATTGAAAATGGACTTGAAAATGGACTAAGGATTAAATAAACAAGCCCGTAAATTTTCCATAATAATAATAATAAAGCCTGTAGTTTACAATTTTTCCGCTTGCTGGGCATTTTTTTTTTCTTTTATGTTGGTTAAGCATGTGGAGGAGTCTCCTTGTATTATATTAATTGGGTATCCTGTCGTCCATTGATAGCCAACTCTAAATGGTTGTCCTTTTTTAATATCAAAATTGTCATGCGTACAAGTTGGAACTGTAAGGCATTTTATAAACTAATGGTCGCAATCTTGGCTTCCTTGTACTTCTTCAAAAGCCTGTTTAGAGCAGCCATCTGAGTGTTGGTTGACCTATGTCACTCTCCGACTTAACCGATTAAACACGATTAAGGTCCTAATTAATTACGGGGTTATTTAGACCCTTCATGTCTTCATAGGGGCATGTTCTCATCGCTTCGCCTCATTTTTTTGTAATTAGTGTTTGTGAGATTGTCAACTTGTTTGCCCGGACGAAATCAGGTAGTGCTGATGTGCTCTATATTTGTAAACATAAAAAAGGTGGACCCTCAATTGTTTTTGCACTGTTTTTGTCTGCTTTCAAAGGAAGACAGATCTTTGTTAAACAGAACAGCCTCTTGCACTCTTCCAAAAGACAAAATGTCTCAAGTTTTTTTACTTTATAGGTTGATGATGTTAACAAATGTCTCAAGTTGATTTTCGATGAATTTTAGCCCCCTTTTTTGTCCAAAAAGAACCATTCTATTGAGGGCCTCGTATTGTTGATGTTGAACACACGTTACTCGGATTTATTCATTACGTTTTATTTTTAGCAATGCTCTATCTTTTTTTTTTTTCTTTTTCTTTTATTTATTTATTTATTTTTTTTTTGGAAAGGAGCAACGCTCTATCTCATTAACCGTGATCATACTAGTATGTGTCCCATTTTTTTTTTTTTTTTAATTATTCTAAAGTTATAGTTACTAATATATGTAAATGAATACAGAAGCTTGAGAACACATAAGTTACAAATACAAATTAGAATGGAATTTGCTTTGATTTTTTCTTTTTTAAATACTTAATGAGTAAAGAATGAGTATGATATCTAATAGATTTTCCAATCTCACTCCCGTTCCCACTTTAAACTAAATGGATATGAGGATAATTATTGGGTTTGAGAGTAGGATATTGATTTTTCGTTCTCACTCCCGTTCTCACTTTAAACTAAGTGGACATGAAGATAAATATTGGGTAAATTGAGAGTAGGATATGAGGGTGGGGGAAACATACCCGTTTCCTGCCATTGTCATTAGGGAAAAAGAAATCATAATAAAAAGAAAATATATAATTCAGATGAGGAAAATAAATTTCACTTATCGAATATCTCTCATTGTATTTGTGAATTTTTCTTTTCTAATTTAACCATTGGGATCCTTTGAAATATTTGAAATCTTAGCCTGATATATTACCTCCTCTCTCTCTCTCTCTTCTTTTTTTTTTCTTTCTTTTTTTTTTTTCTTTCTTTCTTTTTCTTTCCCCCTCTTATTAAACAACTTTGATATAAATACTTTTCTGACCCATCTCTTTTAATCCACTTTTCTTTCGTACAAAAAAGATCTAAAGCTGATACTATGATTACGAAACAACAATGCTATCGTTGACTGGAGTCATTTTTCACTTAAAATCCTTATCCTTAATTTTGTTTCAAGTTTGACTCCCCTGATCTTAAATATCCCCAAACCTTCAACCTACAGCAGAACCTTAGACAGGAAGAAAAGGGAAAGAAAACAACAAAAATCAAACCCCAACCCCAAAAAAAAAAAAAACATAAAACATAAAAAATAATAATAATAATAATAATAATAAATATAAATAAAAATAAAAGACTAACATCCATGAACCATTGAACGTCCGCTGACGATGTCGGTTTTGTGCTCCACCTGACAGATTCCTGGCATTTGAATTATGAGCCATTAATTTCTGAAACTTTGAAGTAAGCAACTTTTAATTTAAGGACAACCATATGTTTTCGGAATCTCGATGCTGTATGTGCGTCTTACCTCGTGCATGGTTCCAGGGGACCCCTAGCCACCGACTGCCATTCCTTTTATTATTATTTTTGGTCTTTTTTTTATTTTATTTCCTCCTTAATATCACTCTTCCCCTGTCTTTTGCTTCAGAACAGAACAGAGGCTTAGCAAGTTGGTTGTAGCCAGGCCAGTTATGATGGCAAAAAACGACACCATTGCCGACCTTGGTTTTCCACAGTAACGGCTATTAAAGCCTCTCTGGGTCCCACGTGCTTCCAGTCCTTGTGTGTATTATAGGGACGGATTTAAAAATTTCTCGGTAACAGAAACACACGTAAAGAGAAAAATTTAAAAATTAATAATTTTATAGGATAAAAAGTTTAATATAAGAATAAGTTAAGATCTTGTGTGACACTTTTGTTTTACTCAAGTGAAACTGTATTTTTTTTATCTTTTTCTGAAAAAAAATTTCGTTTTTTTTGAAAAATCAATAAAAATTATTATTGAAACTTAAAAATCTTAACTCAAACTAAAACACCAAACACCCCCCTAAGTGTTATAGTGCACATTTAAAAAAAAAACTTTTAAGAAAAAATAGAAATGTAATTTAAATTTAAAAAAATTGAAGGGGGTACGTTCCCCCAGCTCTAATGTAAAGCCATGCCGGCTTACGTGGCCCCAAAGCCACCGTCTCCTATTCCCAATCCCTGATCTTCCTTGCACATGACCTCCATCCTATATCCACAACTATCTATAAATACCCCTTCTTCATTGCACCATTCTCTTTTCAAACAACACTAATATTATTATATATATTAGTGTAATCATTTTTCATTCTTTCCTTTTATACTTCTACTGTTCCATTTCATATACATTTTTCATGGCCTTCTCTCAAGCCTTCTTCTTACTTGTTGTTTCCATTTCTCTCTTGCAACTATTTTCAGGTACGTAAATCCAATCATCTAATTCAAATTTATCACTTTTACACTTCTGCATGTGCTCGATTTATTACGTTTTTCGTAGAATTTTTTTTAACAATGATATGAGGGTTTAAAACTGTGTTTTGTATATTATAACAGGTGTTTATTCAACGACGTTTACAATTATAAACAAGTGCAGCTACACGGTGTGGCCTGGCATTCTGTCCGGTGCAGGCACCGCGCAGCTCTCGACGACGGGTTTCGTCCTCCAACCTGGCCAATCCAACACCATGGACCTTCCGACCGGCTGGTCGGGCCGGCTGTGGGGACGGACACTCTGCTCCCAGGATCCCGCCGGGAAATTCACCTGCGTCACCGGCGACTGCGGCTCCTCCACCCTTGAATGCGCCGGCGCTGGAGGGATCCCGCCGGCGACGCTGGCGGAGTTCACCCTCAACGGTGCCGGCGGGCTCGACTTCTACGACGTCAGCCTCGTCGACGGGTACAACCTCCCCATGACGGTGGTCCCGCAGGGCGGCACCGGCGCCGGGAACTGCAATGCGACGGGGTGTATTGCCGACTTGAACCCGTCGTGCCCGTCGGAGCTGAAGGTGACGCAGAGCGAGGAGGACGTGGCGTGTAGAAGCGCGTGTGAGGTGTTTCGGGACCCACAGTATTGCTGCAGTGGGGCCTACGCGACTCCCGATACGTGCAAGCCAAGCGCCTACTCTCAGTTTTTCAAGAACGCTTGTCCAAGAGCTTACAGCTATGCTTACGACGATGGAACTAGCACCTTCACTTGTGCTTCGGCCAACTACGATATCACTTTCTGCTCTTCCCCTCCTTCAACAAGGTAACCTATATCACATATTTATGTTTTAATTACTTAAAAATAGTATTTTTATTAATAATACATATTTCTGACCGTTAAATCGTATTCATAATGTGCAACTTTAAGGATTTAAGTAATGTGTTAATCAGATAATTAAGAAATTGTTGATGTGTCTAAACTTTGGGTTGGAGATGACTTATGTTTTTTTAGAGTTCATAGGTGTGAACTACTCAGATGTGTATTGCCTACCTCAAAAATTAAAAAGAGGGAAAAAAAAAAAAAAAAAGGTGGCTGTGGCGTCTCTTTCTTATATTAAAGGGGGCAAAAATGGTGAAAATAAAAAATTTTAATATTTTGGATTTTTGGGTGAATTATAAATCGTTAATTTAATATATTTTATTCATGTGTGGCGATGGGTGCAGCTTGAAGTCCTCGAATGGGCAATATCCCGAGGCGGTGCAAGTCTCAGCCGGTTTTCGGGAAACGACACCAAAGCTCATTGGCTATGCCGCCATATTCCTCTTGGCGGCAATTTGGGGGTCTACGACAGCTATTTGACCACCAGCGCCACTAGTTGGCTGACGATATAAAGATTTTTAAACGAGCGTTATTTGTCACCGTTAGAGATACAACCGTTCTAAATATCAAAATCATCACACAACAATGTTTATTTTGATTGATGATGTATTACTGACGGTGATAAATAATAATAATGCTCCGATTCGTATCACTTTCTCGTTTGGTGGGGCCCGACCCAGCGGTTGTGAGCTGATTCTAGACCCGAATGCAGACATAGTGGAGCCCGCATTTTTGGTTTGAAGCATTTGGTTTCAACTCTTGAAACGACGGATGATTGGATGTGGATCTTGGTCCAATGGTCTGAGACTCCAATGAAGGCTTGCATTGTTTTCAATCTATTGAAGAATTAGTTTGCAAGATGTGTTGCTCCTTTGTTGCTTTTTCCTTTAGTTGTTCTTTTCCTTAGAATAATCCAATTGCTAGTTGGGAACATTTTAGTTCTTATAGTGTAGGAATCTTAGATTAAATCAAATGATTTTGTAAAGAGCCTATTTCTAGCATGTAGTAGTATTAATTGATATAAAATCTCTTCTGAGTTGTGTCAACTTTTTTGGTTTCTAGATTTGTGTTAAAGTTTATTTCATTGGTTTATGCTAGTTCACTAGTTACTATGCAAAATATTGTATATAATATATATTTTCTAACCTTCTTAACGTTAATTAATTAATTTTAAAAAATTAAAAGTGGTTGTAGATATGTGACTCCATTACAAGGTAGGAAGTTCAAATATTCCTTCCAAATTCTTAAAAAAAAAAAAAAAAAAATCATTGAAAAAGCTACTAGGTGCGATCTATTGCTAAAGGAAACAAATGCATATAGCAACACAAGAAAGACAAATTTTGGTTGACAAAGAAGGCGTCACATCCCTAGCTGGCAAATGGGGTTTCTATATTTTATTGACATATATGGTTACTTTCAAAATTGAAATAGTGTATAAATATTTATAAATAAAAGATATGTGAAAAAAGATTAAGAACTATATATTAGCTGGAAATCCATGGGAAATATTGTTTTCTTACTCTTCGCTTGCATCACTATTCACTAGTACTACCAAGGAGATCATGATTTAGTACTAATCCCTTCACTTTTCTTAAATATAATTATTTTATTTATATTATAATATTCATAAATTTTATTATCATCAATGTGATCAAGTTCTTTTCTCCTTTGGCTTGTTTCAACGGCCAACATTTTTAATTCGAGCACTAAATCTTTATTCATGCGTGTGGGTTTTGATGTCATGTATAAGCCGCAATTCTATAAACATCTACACACACACACACACACACACACACATATATATATATATATATATATCTTATTCATTTGAGATCCACTTCTATTAATAATTGAGTCCAATTCTGTAATTTTTTATCACGAGTATAATTTGCAGACTTCAACCTCAAGCTTCATGCTTGTACGTATTTTAGCTTTGCAACTAATTATTATGATCCTATCTGGTAATTAAACGACATCTAGATAAAAACAACATGAACTGTGCCGCCCCCCATGCATGCATGCAAGCGATAGATAATAGATCGGAACATGGAACCCACATATTAATTAATAATTATTATCGTATATAGTAGAGATATTATAAATGTATATATATACATAAAAAATTGTGTGTATACATATATATATATATATATGCATACATACATATGTAAATGAAAGTTGTTTCTTATGCAGTAGACCTTAGTGACAATATTATTCGTCCGAACGTGTTTTGGAGGCTGCTAAAAAAGAAATTTGGACAAAGGAAAAGCATCAATGTTTAGAAAATATATAATTAATTATAAGGATTTGATAGGGAAATCTATATGGCCGTTTGGTGGGAATTCCATGAAGCAGGTTTGTTGCTAATATTGATTAATCATATATAATGCCGGTTTTTTAAAATATAGAGCTTTACACAGTAAGATATCCTTACTGATATTACAAATATTAGATCTGTTCAAAATTATATTGAAGTAAAAAGTTATAAAAAATTAAAAGAATTTAATACAGATATGACTATTAAAATAATAGGATAACATCAAAATACCGATTTTTTTACTTAAATTTAAGCCGATGTCTAATATAATGACCTTGATTTATCAAAATGATACGATTTCATAAATCATGCTAATTTGATGTGATATAAAAACTGTGTTAGAGGGGAGATTCAGTTAATCAGATCAAACCTAAGCATGTCTAAGACCAGGTACATATATGTGAAGAAAAATGATATTCAATCGACAGTGAAAAAGTCTTCCAATAAATGAGGTATGATCAATCAATATTGTACGTTTTGTGAATCGTATGCATCGTGTCAGCAAATATAATATATATAAATATATATATATATATATATATTCGTTGAAATATAGTTGGACCTTAAGAAGCTGCTAATACTTTTTAATTAATTGTCACAATCGACCAGGACAACAATTTGGACCAAATGGCGAGAGGTTTTTTCCCGCCTTCAACATTGGACCGAGGGCCGGACAAAAATAACCCCGACCCCGATTGATTAGTCACAACAACACTGAAATGGTATCATACGTCTTCGTGATTATTTATATTATCCTACTTTCAAATACATATTTAATTAAGAGTTGAGGAAAGGGAAAAAAAATTTTTTTTTTGTTTTAGTAGTAAAAGAATAGAGTACTTAGATAATCTATTTTTAGTTCTTACATTTTACATGCCGAAAGTTTTTTCATAATTGTTATTTTAAACAGTTAATTAAAAGAATGGAAGACAAGAAAGAAAGAAAAAAGAAGTGATCGAACGTTAGGCGTCCTGTTACGCCATTAAAGAATTGCCAACCACGTTCTGCATTACCTTAGGTGGTTTATATAAGAATGACGTTATTATAAAAATTAGCTCGTTCATGTCCTGTTTATATTCATCTACCATTAGTAGTCTACATTGATCATCTGGATTGATTGGACACTTCAAACCCTATTAAAGTCTTGACTCAAAAAGGGTAGGGAAAAAAAAAGAAAGAAAAGAAAATTCGACTGAAGACTCGTATAGATATGTCTATCTGTGTGTAAATTGTAAAAGCTTTCAAGTGGATTATCAAGGAAGGACGATATGTATTTAAAACATGCATTGGTTAGATTATCCACTAACACAAAGATCAAGTAAAGACAAACTGACTAGATAACAAGTTGCTTTACACATTTATGTCTGCGGCTGTATATAAAAGGCTGAGGATTAAGCATTAACTATAATATTATTTTCTTTAGCAAAAAAAAAAAAAAAAATCAATATTAATACAAACTTGAAAATGTCTTCTACAATTGGGTGCTACTTGACCCTTGCCTTATTCCTTTTTAATCCTATGTTCCAATTCATTATCTATTCATCAAAACTTTATTTTTTCCCCTATCTAAAGCTTTAGTATGATTTTTACCAATATTTTATAAATATTCAGTCTCTCTTTATTTCTAGCTTTCTTAAAAAGTAGACAAACGACGTTGTTTCTACGCGGAAAATTTACTTTCTGACCTACTTAATTAGCTAGCTCTGGAGTTGAGTAATAAGAGATTGATTTTCTTCTTACTCAACGAAATATATAGTTTTTATTTGATGTGAAAGCAACATTTAGTCTAACCCTATAATTCCCACTTGCTACTTTAGAGACACCTACTTTGAGAACAGTTTCATTTAGACAAGAGGAACATATTCTTCTTCTTCTTTTGTTTTCCCCCAATTTGATATGTTTATGGCTAATAATAAATGTTTAGGCATATAATTAGTCACGAATAATTCCTAAGCGAGTGAAAGACGTAACAATTTTAATTCACCTACTAATTAAAAAAATGATAACTCGAGTATACTAAGTTAAAGTTTGTATTAAAAGCCAGGAACATAACTAATATCTCTAATTAAAGTAAGTGTCTTTTTTATTATATATATATATATATATATCTTGATACTATAAGTTTAAAATTTGCATTTAAAAGCCGGGATCAGTACTGATATATCTAATTAAAGGCTAGTGTATTTTGTATTATATATATATCTTGATACTATAAGTTTAAAATTTGCATTTAAAAGCTGGATCAATACTGATATCTCTAATTAAGTTAGTGTCTTTTGTATATATATATATATATATATATATATCTTGATACTATAAGTTTAAAATTTGCATTTAAAAGCCGGGATCATAACTTATATCTCTTATAAAGTTAGTGTCTTTTGTATTATATATATATATATTTATCTTGATACTATAAGTTTAAAATTTGTATTTAAAAGCCGAGATCATAACTGATATCTCTAATTAAAGTTAGTGTTTTGTATTATATGTGTGTGTGTGTTAGTATTATAGTAGAGAGAATCACGGATCTAGGAGCACTAATAAGAACAACTTCCATGTTTGTGATGCTAGTTAAGCGTTGAACACATAAATTAAAGTGTGAAGATTCTTCACCCTTTGTGACCAAAATATTATGCTGGTTCAAACAAAAGCTAAGAAGACTCACATTTAATATTTTCTGACTCACAAAGATTTACTAACTTGGAAACAAAACAAAACAGAAATGATTTTGAACTCTTCTCTTTGGATTAGAAATTACTACAATGTGTCGTTTCTTAATTTCCCCATGTGCTGAAAAACACATGCATGTCAATCATTTCTTAACACGTATACATGTGTTGTCATATTGAACTTTGTGTACTTTTGGCTTCCACTTATTTTCCTTTTCCTTTTTTATTTATTTATAATTTTACCTTTAATGAAGTTTTGTCAAACATTAATCACTTTCATTGCGACCAAAAGAAAAGTTGCAACACAAAGGAAGGAATTTTGAAAGTTGTTAGCCGGTGGCTAAATCTAAATGGATAAGGTCATCAATATCAACTAACTTTTGAAAGAAAATGTACCTCAAGCCAAAAAAAAAAAAATCACAATATTCAAGCATAATAATATATCATAATAATAATAATAATAATAATAATAATAATAATAATAATAATAATTGATTATTATTAATGATATTATTTTTTAAATAATTAATGTACATATGGGCTTCTCTCTAATAGGCAAGTGTTCTTGTGGGCTTTCATCAAAGTTCAACTCCAGCACAAAAGGACCTACCAACTTGTCATGATAGAGAAGCACACCAACTTTGTTGAACATTGTGGCCCAAAAATACTAATCATGTGTACTGCAAATCGGCCATTTTCAACTGTAGCCAACGAGAATTTCCCAACTGTTTGGGGTTCCTTTTTTAACCAAAAAAAAAAAAAAAAAAAAAGAACTCGACAACCCCTTAATAATTTATTTTAATTTTTAAATTTTCTCACATAAACATGAGTTGAAAATTGAAGTGTCTTTCTCAAAGCACATACTTGCTAATCCTACTATGGCCATGGCTCTGACATGTCGCGCCAATGTTTGAGAATATGCCAAGCCCAAAATTAATGGCTATGCCCGCAATCTCAAAGTAAGTTTCCAAGCTACGAGTGACTCGCATGGAGAACAATAAAAGATGACCTAGTGATACGGCAACTAATTCTTAATATCAATTTTTGAATAGGTAATAATGATGTGATAATTTTTTTAAACTTTACTAATACAAAAATGATAACTACATCTCAACATAAGTTGATACCTCAAAAATTAGAATTAGAGTAGTGTCTTTAGAATATTCATTTAAGGATATGTGCAAAACCATCGGTGGAACAGTTAGGATGACTCTTTTCTTTTCAGCATGATTCAAGGTTTAATATTGGTTGTCCCATGCTATGTAGTTAAAAGATGTACAACACTGAACTTGTGGCATGAAAAACAATAATATAGTATAAAACAATCAAGGTTGGTGCAATACGATTGGATGTCTCTTTACTCTCAAGATAGTTAAAAGGTTCACTACTTTCTTCTCCCATTTTAAACTCCATGTCCGGTAATACATTTTGTGGCATAGACTTGTAGACTGGCTATATTTTTTTATAAGAATTAGGTCAAGTCTTTGCATTTTACCGGCAGATAAGTACCTGAATTTTTCTATATGCAAAAGGGATGAGTGAAAAGATAATAGTAATACATATATATATATAGTATATATTGCTATAGGAAATGCACTATGATAAAAAAGATAAATTTACAAAAGAAAAACCTCATAAATATGTCTCCTCAAGGTTTTTTCTCTTCTCACCTTATTAAGGGTGTCACTTTTATAGATGAAAATACCAAGACAAACCAATTTCGTAAGTATGAAATACCCAAGACTTTCTGTCAGGGACGAATACAAGTGGGGCTCCTGTTGAAATCCTTTTTTAATTATCTCAAAAATATGACTTTATACTTTGCCCCAAAAAAAACCCTCCATTGCAGCCCCACTGATAAACAAACCCTATTCGCCCCTGAAAACTTACTATCTAGTTTTTATATATTGATGTTTTATTTAGACCAAAATAAAATTTTTGCTGATTCCGTCACTGCTTTTTTAGAGTAGTGTAAGGACTCCATAATTTCAATATGTTATAAGTAAAAGATAAGATAAAAGTGTAAAAGTTTGTCCTAGTTGACTACCTCTGTACAAATGGGGCCCCCTTCAAGATAAAAGATACGGGACAATCAATTTAAGTAAGATGAAGCCACCGGATTATCATGACAAAATAGACTCCGTAATTATATGCTATATCAAAAAAAGATATCTAAGTTAAAGTTAAAAGTTTCCTAGTTACTACCTTCAGCCACAGTTCTACCTGCCTAAAAACCTAACTTTCCCCACTATTTAGGGCTACAAACATGAAAACTGCTGCATATTTGGGCCAATTGTTGAGTGGTTATGTGGTTAGTTACCAAAAAATCTATATAAGATATATATATGGGGTTGGTTTTATAGTGTTTGTAGCTCTTGAAAGATCAATAACTATTTTAATGCATACACTGAAGTTATTCAATGAACCTCAAAATTTCTTCCTGCTAATGAAAAGGGTGCTGATTTCATCCATCAAAGTGAACGCGTAAAGCTTTGAGTGCTTGGACGATTTTGGTGCAATAAACAAGCCATGTTAAGAATAAGAAACAAAAGGAGCAGATAAGAAAAAGCCACTTTGGACAAACCATATCTTGATAAGGCAAAAAATAAAAATAAAAAATAAAATAAAAAAAAGATGTTCTCATTTCATCCCACTTTTTAGTTTTACCAGTCTTGGATCCAAGTTTGCTTCACCTTACATTTCTCTCCCTTTGATCTTCTTTTCACAAATATGGCTTCTTTTAAACGAAATCATTTTTATTATCTCTTTCTCATATTAAAAACTAAAATGCTTCTTTTTTCCTCCCTTTTTCCCTTCTCTTATGATGTCTCTCTTTGATCATCCCAACCTCAATGGTTAGAGTCCTCCCTTTTCGTTATCGATGATCAATGTAAATCGCAACCGATCGAAAAGGCTAAGAACAAAGGATTCCCCATAGCCCTTTTCAAGAAAAATGCTTTTTCAGTATCAAATCAGTAACATGGTGGGGTGATGCCAAATCTTCAATAAGAACAATGTTATAATAACATTGTATATAATAATATTTATTTTATTTATTATTATTATTATTGTTGTTATTATTATTATTATTTTTTTTAAAAGAAAGGAAAGGAAAGGGAGAGAAAGGTTGATGCTTACGAGGAAAAGGAAAAGTTGGAAAATCTTATCTACATGGGACACTTTACACGGCATAAATAGCCCATCAATGGAGACCCTGATCTAGATGCTGATAGAACGTATGAGAATGGTTAAGAGAGAGAGAGAAAGTATTATGTCATAAGTGTTCCTATGATACGAGGGTCACAAATTTTTTTTAGAGGAATTATAATTCTTGATAAGTTTATCAAGTACTTATCATCATTCCGTTTTTATTTTTTTATTACAAAGTAAAGACCAATAATTCTTGTAATGATACTAGTTGGACAATAGGTCTGAAGAGCCAATAAAGTAAAGTAAAAAAAATTAATTTTACTTTTAATTTTTTTTAAGAAAAATTTACTAGAAGAACAAAAGATATTGTAAAAAGTGTCTTTTCATGTTTTTATAATATATATATAATCTATCTATATTTATATATATAAAACAAGAGATGTTCGACTTTGTCTCTCCATAATATTAAGATGCAGTAATATATATGCTTTATAAAAAAATTACTAGAAGAACTAAAGACATTTGTAGAAAGTGTATTTCGTGTTTGTATGATATAACAAGAGATGTTCAACTTTGTCTCTCGTATTATTGTAGATGCAGTATATACATAGCACCACATAATTCATGCTTTTGCAAATGAGAAAAAAATATATCAGCACATTTATTATATATGATTATGTATATGTTGTATGGTTTTTTTAAGTTGGTTGAGGTGGGGTCTTGCTTAAAATTTAATTTCTAGGCCATTGAATTATGGTAATGATGACAAATTATGATGGAGAGTCTTGTCAATTTCACATGGTTCCACAATGTTTCTTTTCAACTATATATCCATATTTGGCGCTTTGCACACATCAACACCCGTTTTTAGATTATTTATAGGGAATTAACTTTTTGTGATCAATAAATGCAATGAATTTTTCTTGGAAATTTTGGTCTCAGTTTGATTTAAGCTTGAAAGTTACTTTTATTTTAATTTAATTCTTTTTTAGTTTACTAAGATTAGCAAGCATCTGAATATAGTAGCAAAACAAAAGGGCTCAGCAACATTTTCGTTAACTGTGCTAAAATCACATTGGACCTCTGATTCAGATTTCAGACATGCATATTTGTGGTTTGGATTAAAGGGGTTTATATGTATATAACATGGCTTTGTTTCTTCCAAAGCAAGCCAAAGTTGTCCCACTTAAAAGTTTATCTATACATATGTGTGAGCCCTCCTCACTCTCTCTCTCTCTTCTCTCTCTCTCTCTATATATATATATATATATTAAGAAAAGACGTTTTTTGTTAATTAAAGTTCAAATGTATAGAATACAAGCAAATGAAATAGGCTAGAAGTTGCTCGCAAAAGATAGAAACTTTGATCCTTTATGTAAAAGTTGTGTAGAGAAAATTTTGAACATCTTATTGAAGCTATTCATACATCACCCACGTGGGATTGTTGGACTTAAGTCACTTCCCTATTCACTTTTCTTTCGTCTCAAATGTTGTCGACATAAAAACTAAAAGGAAGTTTCAGATTTCAGCTAGAAATTTAGATAATTTTTTTTTTTTAGTTAGGTACCAAAAAATAAAAAATAAAAAAGAAAAGAAATACCCCACAGACATTGTTCTACCTCTACTTCCCATTATCACATGATATCATATCAAGAAAGAAAATCTGAAATTTAAAAGATTCGACGAAAATTTAACAATCTAAAAATTACGCAAGATTAGTAGATTAGTTATTGGTTATCTATTAGATTAATATTTAAATGATTCAATCTATATAAGAACAATTTGTATCACTTGTGTGCTATAAATTTTTTTAAGTGTTTGATAAATTCAATGATTCAAACAGTTTGCATCGATACTATGATAGTATGAAACCATATTGTAGGAGGACGTATAGATTATTCATTTATTTATTTTTCTTATAAGCTAGCTAAGAATTCTGCATAGAATTCTCTTTCCTAGGTGTATGATGTAATTGGGTATTAGTTTATTGCAAAGATTCAACTAAAAATCTGCATAAAATTCGGTGCTGAGAATCCAAAATTTTTGTGCAAAAATTATACAAGGATGAACGGACAACTTTCAATTTCATTGATGGAAGTTGTGTCCAAAAATATCAGGACTTGAAATGCAAACTTCCAAACTGAATTGCACCTCTCAACACAAACCAAACAAAGGCAAGTCATTACAAAGCTTCCTCAAAACGTTACAACTGCAAAATACGTAACTCACATCACATGCAAGTGGGGCCCATTCTGATTTTTGATGAAATATTGAAACTCATCAACAAAACAAAACTCCTTCTTTGCCATTTTCTATCTATTAATGAAATTTGGTATATCACAGAAAACAGTCCCACATCGACACCATATGACTTGCCTCCTAATGCGAAGTAAAACCACATCCTTCTACGTGGACATGCACAACGGTGGTAGTAGAGGATGGTATTAGGGTGGGCATGGTAGCTTCTCAAGTAACTCGCCACACATGAAAGAATAATCCCCATATTCCATCTTTTTAACTCGTTAATGTTTGCTTTGGTAGGATGAAGACAAATTAAATGATTAAAAATATATTAATATATTAATATTATTTAAAAAAAAATAGTTTGGTAGATAAAAAAAACGAGTATTTATATTAAGTGTCGTCTGAGAGGTTTTAGAGATGTGTTTTGATTGAGAAATAGATGTAGTTTTGAAAATGGTGTATTTGGGGAAAAAAAATTGATTGGAGTGAAAAAAAATGTAAAATCTTAAGAATCTGATTGGGAAAAAATAATAGGATATTGCTTCGTCCTCTCAACATTCTATACCACTTTATAAAAAATTCATCTTATTTGGACTTGAAATAACAAAAATTTAAATGTTTAAGGTTTAATTTACTGTAGATATTTGAATATGTGAAAAAAATAATTTTGATTTTACGGGAAAAAAACATTGAAACCAGCTGTTCGTAATCCCCACGGACTCTTATATTAATTTACTTTGAAACAATGATAAATTGGGACGTACTATAATTTTTATCTACCTTATTTTTCATTCTCTTATCTTTTACTTCTTATCAAATAAACTATCCTATTATTCTCTTTCATATTATATTCTCACACTTTCTTCCGTCCACTCTTTCTCCTGTCAAAGATTAGTCCCTGTTTGGAACATTCACTCAACTTTAATTTTTTTCAAAATATTTTTAGTATTCTTCTCCAAAAGTAAACCAATTACACTATTCATAGTTTTAAATTTCTCTTTTTTGTCATCTCTCTTTTTTTACCTAAAAAGTCAATAACTTTCTTATTTTAAATAAAAAAATATATATCTATAGAATGACGAGAGAAACGAAACAACATCCATATTGCTATTATTTTATAAACACATTACAACCACCTTTTTATACATTTGATCAGTCGGGTAATGTGAATGTGGTTTAATAAACATGTCTAATCAATTATTCAACATTAGTTTTATCAAATTACCATCTACTCACCCATTTTATGTGCCTCGTTCCATATTTTTTAACATCTTTTGTCAAACAGGACAGATAATAAAATTTTTAATCAATATAAGCGTTAATAGTATGAAACTTTAAGTTTTAAGCGATAGAGTAATATAACCTAAATTCTTTAAAGCTAAAGTTAAAATTAACCTAATCTTTAATTGTGTTCATGTTCAAATTCAATTATATTGTTGGTTTTATTTTATTGCACACTGTAGAAGCTGTTTTTGGTACAGAACAGACAAGAAAAGCGCACTGGAGAGTCAGTGAACACGTGGCACTCTGTTATTGAATTATGCCGAATAATATGATCCCACGTGGCGGGCCAGGTTTTTGTCTTCTTGCCATGTGTTGAGATCCTTCGTTGGGCGAATTAGGCATTGTCAGGTTGCTGAAATCAAAATGACTTAAATGCCCTCAGAAAAAACCAACACGTGAGAATATTGTGTACCGACTATGTGGTGAGAAATTAGTCAAAAAAGAGAGTAGAAATTCTTATTTTATTTATTTTATAAAAACACTTTTGTGATTAGTGGATGAAAGAATCTCTTATAATTAGTACATATTTGGTAATTATCTTTTCAAGTTTACATTTCTATATTCACCTATATTATTAGTACTAGTTGTATAAATAAAATAAAATAAAGCAAACTATGTGACATTGATCGGCCATTATATAAGCAGTCATGTGATGTTGATGTGATTATCACATAATAATTATTAGAGACAGAATAAAAATACATTCATATTTTTATATATAGATAATAGATACATTCAACATACGATTAATTTATTTCTCAGTCATTTTTGGGAAAAAAAATTGCATTCTTAGCTTATATATTCCTCTAGCCATGTAAATGCATTTCTATTCATACGAATGTTTTGGAGTTTATTTGATTAAAGAAAAAGTAGAAGAAAATGGAGGGATATACAAAGATTTCAAGACTTATTATTATTTAATACAAAAATACTTCCAAACACTTCATTTTTTTTAGTCTTTTAATATGTAGAAACTTATAATAAGAAATCTATACGAAACATAACCTCATGCCAGAGTAAGTATTTGCCGTTAACATGCCTGAAGTTCCATGACCCTAAAGCATTTTCTTTTTCAATTATTGTAATAAGTAGCTAATTCTAGCTAAAGTCACGTATATATTTGACCATTGAAATTAAGAGCTAAGTGGTAGTTGAGTTAACTATAAGGTACTAAAAAGAGGTTCTTTTCTCTTTTGTCCTTTGTTAAAAAAAAAAAAATAGACTTTAGCTTGACATCAAAATTTTCTTTACAAACGAATTCCATCGACTAAAAAAGGACACTTGAGAAAGAAGATAGGATTTTCTCAAATAAATACATGAACTCTTTTGTCCCTTGTATTCTTTTTCAATTTATTTTGGTCCTTTTTTTTTTTTTTTTTTGTATTGCGTGAAGTTGATTGTAATTTGAAAAAAAAAATCAAAACGAAAAGAAAAAGGACTGAATGATAACTTCTCTGTGTAGTTGTAACTTGTAAGAGAACGTCTGTCAACTTGGAAAAGGAAAAATCGCCATTTATTAAAGAAAAAGAGAAAGAAAAAGAAAAGATAGGCGTATAACATGATGCCACGTAAGAAGTACAGATACGTTCCAGGTAACTCACAGACAAGAGATCATTATCTATCACAAGCCAATACTTTTTCGTCATTTCATATCACTTAACTTTGTCCTGATTGGCTAGCTGCAACAAGAATTCTCCCTCCTTCTTCATGTAAAAAACATAAAATAAAATAAAATAAAATGCTACTCCTACCCAACAACAACCCGACTGTGACTGGACTAAGTCGGTTATAATTGGTTTCTTTTTTATTTTATTTATTTATTTTGTTCACTTAAAAAAAAAAAAGATTTTTTTTTGTGTCAACACATCTTAAATTTATTATAGAGTTATAATTTATATTCTAAATTTTTAATTTTAATAATTTACACCTTAAATTTACAAAAAAAATACCAATATGCACCCATTAACTATAATTTCAATCTTTGAGGAAATTGATATGTGATTTGTATATGAATTACTAATTCATGATATAAATAATTATTTTATCATTTTTAATCTTCTTAATTAACAATCTATATGCAAGTGAAGTATCAATTTTCCTTTAAAAAATCAACATTGTTTATTAATATGGTAAAAATTGCTACATATTTGTAAATTTAGTGTGCAAATTATCAAAATTAAAAATTCAGGATGTAAATTGTAATTCTATGATAAGTTTAGGGTGCACTAATACCAAAAAGGTAAAAAAAAAAAAAAAAAAAGAAGAAGAAAACAAATAGAAGGAACACATGATATGATAATTAAAAGACTAAAATTGTAATTAAATATTTTTAATAAGGAAAATATACCTCTAAAATAGCTTTGTGATGCATTTTCTTAAAAAATATTTAATTATAGGGTAAATTTCTAGATTAGTCTTTCAACTTTTAATTTTGAGCAACTTTAGTCTTAAGTTTTTTTCATAGCTGGAATGCTCTTAAACTATTAAAATGTTGCTATAATAGTCATTATGTTAATTTTTAGACATAATCAATAGTTAACATCATTTTTTGACCAAATTATTAATGGATTCCATCTAAAAATTAACATAAATTACTATTGTAGCAATATTTTAATAGTTAGGTACATTCTCTATTATATTTTTCAGTTGAAATGACCATAAACTATTATAAACATTACTATAATAGTCATTTTCGTTAATTTTTGTACGGAATAAGTAGTTAGCACTATTTTTTGATCAAATTGCTAATAAATTCCATCTATTAGCAATTTATGTTCATTTTCGTCAAATTGCTAATGTGTAGTTAGCACTATAATAGTCATTTATGTTAATTTTTAGACATAATCAATTAGTTAACATCATTTTTTGACCAAATTACTAATGGATTCCGTCTAAAAATTAACATAAATTACTATTGTAGTAATATTTTAATAGTTTAGGTACATTCTCTATTATTTTTTTACAGTTGAAATGACCATAAACTATTATAAACATTACTATAATAGTCATTTTCGTTAATTTTTGTACGGAATATGTAATTAGCACTATTTTTTGATCAAATTGCTAATAAATTTCATCTAAAAAGTAATTGAAAGAACTATTATAGCAACATTTTAATAATTTAGGGACATTCCAGCTAAAAAAAAAAATCAGGGGACTAAGGTTGCATAATATTAAAAATTTAGGGACTGAATAAGAAATTTATCCTTAATTAAAACTTCACCTATAAATAAAATCTCATGTGAACAAAACATGTTCAATTTTGATCTCTTTTTTTTTTTTTGGTTCTCGAATATTTGACAGATAGACCATTATTATCATAATAATAAAAAAAATTCAGAGTGCAAGATCAAAAATTACAAATCAAAATGAAATAAAATATATAATTTAGGAACCATTTATGAAAATCCTTATCACCCCGCGCGCGCAATTTGACACCATTAGTATGTACAAAACAGTAAATCATTATTCAATCATTATTCCCTCACTTTAGCCAAAAAAAAAAAACCCTCAAGCAACATTTTCAATTTTAAACAAAAAAATTTATATAGATATATATATTTTTTGTATTTATGTTCTTTGACTTTCTCATACTTAAGATTTTAAAAATATATATTCTAACAATTGAATCTCTAATTCTGAAAATTTCAACCTAATTTACATTCAAGAATTACTTTTACTTTTTTTTATAAAAAAAAAAAAAATTGAACGGCCAAATTGTTAAAACAAATTCTAAGGGCCTGTTTGGGTGGTGAGTTTAAACTCACCACCATCAACTTAATTTTATCTTTTTTTTCAAAAATTTTTTGTCTTTTTTAAAAAAATCAATCAAAATCACTATTTAAACTTACAAATCTTAACTCAAACTCAAACATCAAACAGGTCCTAACAGTCAAAAGACCAATCACGAAAAAAAAAGTGAAAGTACAGGCGCTAAACATGCTTTTTCCCAAAAACCGAAAAAAAAACCCCCCGTTTTTTTTAATTTTGATGAACAATTAACAGTTGCTTCCTCTTTCGTCGGTTAGTCGACGAGAGAGAGAGAGAGAGAGAGAGAGACCCTTTATAAATAGAGACGCAGAGCCGATGATTCAGATTCTCCCACCACTCCCTCACGCCCTCTCTCTCTCCCTCTGTTCTTCCCTTTCTCTCTAGAGAGAGAGAGTGTTGTTTGTTTCCCGAGAAGAAAAGAAGAAAGTTTGTTGGCGGCGATCCCTTTTGTTTTGTCTCTCACCGCCATTTCCTCCACTAAAACGCCCTGCCTCGGCCACTACTCTTCTTCCCTCAACTTCAACCGCCAATGCACCGCAGCCATTTTCTCCATCTCTAGCTTCTCATTCTTCCCCCGATCAATTCAAGCTCTGCATTACACAATTCCGAGTATAATTCGCAGTTTTCTCATGGCTTTGTTCCCGAATTGCCTGGTTCTCGTTGTTCTGATCACCTCCGGAGGTAAATTTTCAGTTCTGTATCTCCTCCATTTGAGCTCCAAACTCGAGACTCATGGAGGTAAATCCCATATATATATATATATTTGTATGTTTTTTTTTATAAATATTTTGTGTATACGCAGGTGTTTTGGTTTCGGGAGCTACATTCACGTTCATTAACAAGTGCGACTTCACGGTATGGCCGGGAATTCTGGTCAGCGCCGGAAGTCCAAAGCTGGATAGCACCGGCTTTGAGCTGTCGAAGGGAAATTCTAGGACTTTTCAGGCTCCGACCGGTTGGTCCGGCCGGTTCTGGGGGAGGACCGGGTGCGAGTTCGACGGCTCGGGTCGCGGCTCGTGCGCGACCGGCGACTGCGGCTCAGGCCAGATGGAGTGCAACGGCGCCGGCGCCATGCCGCCGGCGACGCTGGCAGAGTTCACGCTCGGCTCGGGGTCGCAGGACTTCTATGACGTCAGCCTCGTCGACGGTTACAACCTCCCGATGTTCGTGGAAGGGAGCGGGGGATCAGGTGCTTGTGCCTCCACGGGGTGTGTGGTCGACCTCAACCGGAGGTGCCCGACAGAGCTGAGGACTGATGGAGGTGGAGCGTGTAAGAGCGCGTGTGGCGCGTTTGGGACAGATGAGTACTGTTGTAGCGGCGCGTATAATACGCCGGCGGCGTGTAAGCCGTCGATGTACTCGCAGCTGTTCAAGTCGGCGTGTCCCCAGTCCTATAGCTATGCTTACGATGATGCCACGAGTACTTTCACGTGTACTGGCGCTGACTATACCATCACATTTTGCCCTTCTCTTCCAAGGTGACCAAAAAAAAGTTTTAAATAGCAATTTAATTTTCTAAAATTAGAGCATAAAAGCGCAATACAAATTTTTGAGATCAACATTCGTAAATTAATTCTTTAAACATTAATTTAAGAATTAAAAGGTAATTTCAATCTATATTATTAAATGAGTCCGCGTCAAAAAAAAAAAAAAAAAAAAACTAATAAAAGTAATAAATTTGATAGAAATATGAAATGTACTCACAAAATAAGGATAAACAACGTGATAGATTTGGACAATTGTTAAATCTTAAGAGAATTTTGTGAAGAATTTAGGAGTTGAATTATATAAATTACGAGAAAGTTTAGGGGCACAAATGTTAAATTCTGATACAATTAATAATTCTTAACAATGGGCATTAACGTTGTTATTTATATTTTTAAGAATTAAATTGACAAGAAAATACTTTAGAGAGATGACAAAATAAAAAGAAAAACTAAAATTCTAATATGACATGACAAAATAGTGTAGTTGTGACAAATTATTTTTTCATATCTTGTCAAAAAAAAAACAAAAACAAAAAAATCTCATTGAACTAATTGGTTTTCTATGTTCATTTTTTATTCTGTGTGGCAGTCTGAAATCCTCAAGAGATTCCTCTCCGGTGGTGACCGGAACGACAATAGGCGGGTCGGTGTCGGATTCCGGAACAGACTCGGGCACAATTCCGCAGGCTTCATTTGCTAATTCATGGCTAGCCAATTTGGCAACTGGGGATTCAATAAGAACACGTCCTTTAGCCTTTGAGACAGCAATTGTTTTGGTGGTGTCTTTGATTCTCTCATTTTTGCACTTGTGATAGTCACTCATGTCTCATAATTCACACCACTTGCTGGCAACTTTTTAGAGACACATACCGAAATAGTGAAAGATTACTATTGCCTGGTCATCAAGAGGAAAGTTGACAGAGAATCCAGATTGTACACCACCCATTTTCCAAATCCTACTTATATTTTAATGTTCCCTTCATAGATATAATGTTGAGTAAAGCATTAGCATATTGTTTTAGAAATAGAAATTTGTTGCTCTTTTTTTTTTTTTTTTTAATCAACATAATTAGAAACTTAGAATTCAAAATAATACCTGGTTCTGATAAACGAAAGGCTACTTTGCTGGGATGGTCAAGCATATGGTTGGATTAATGTTTGCCAGGGAAAGAGATAAAAAAAATGTTTGTGAGTGTGTGTGTGTGTGTGTGTGTGTGATTTATTTATTTTTAATCATTATCTCTGTTTACTGGGAAAGTGGAAAAATGAAGTAAGGTGATGGTAAAGCGAAGTGGGACACATGTGAAGATGGGTTTTGTGTTTCTCTTTCCTGCTTTAATCTCGATGCTTTTGTGAACTTTCAGGTTGATTTGAATAAATTAGGAAGAACAGGATGAAACTATCAAAAGTTTTTTGGGAAGCAACTAGTGGGTAACTTCAACAAGATATTTCAATTAGTGATATCATTGCCTCTCTGAATTTAGTTCAGTGTAGATGTAACATTTCTGATGTCAAATTTAAGCAATTTGCTATATATATAAAAAAAAAAAAAAAAAAAAAAAAAAGTTAAGGTTTTTCTTCAAAATGTAATTATGAAAATAAATGAAGGAAAGAATAAACAATGGATTGCCTTTTGACTCGAAAGGGAAGAAAAAAATTATTTACCACTATAAAAAAAGAAGTAATTATTATGTTTAATTCATTAAAACTAAATGAATAATTTTTATTCAATATTATACTGTCACACGTATGATGATGCAATGAAAAAAAAAAAAAAGAAAAAAAAGAAGAGCTCTCTAACGAGCCGAAAAGTCATATCTAAATGAACTTATATTAGTTGAGCCGATTGAAACAAAGCCAACCAACAAAATAAAGTAGGGACAAATGAAAACGATAGCACCATGAAGTGTATTTCTACCTTACCATCATGACAGCATAGGACGTTGAAAGGATAAGCACTACTTCCTCAGGCGATGAAACTGCAAAAATCCTCTAAATACCAACAACATTTCTCCTATATAATTAATTATACGCTTAAGAAGGGGAATCTTAGAGGACCTTTCAATACGGTCGGTGATTACTACTTCTTTCTTGGATATATTACTTTGATCACGGAAATGCAATGCATTTTGCATGGTTAGAAATGATGATTAGACCCAAGGAAGTGAAGAGGGTGTCGAAAAACATGGCCATAATTTCTCTATAGTTGAAGAGACACATGAACGTGACGGTTGTTCAAATAGTGCATGGTGGCTATGGGGGAATATAGCAAACGTCGTTATTGCTAGAGAAGCAAACAAATGCTAGAAAAGTAAGTGCTGTTTGAAAACGATCCAAATTGGTGTCCCATTTAGACTTTGAGATTCTAGGTAAGCGGATGTAAGAGGTTATTCCTAACCCAACTTGTGTGGGGGAGGAACCACACAAAGCAGCGAGAAGGCGAGGGAAAGAAACCTACTTTCCCCTTGAAGATGAGACGACAACGACGGCTGATGTCCATTTTAGTGGTGCTTTGCTATCTTCGCCTTTTCATCGTGTGTTCCGAGTTAGAAAACAAAATATGAACCAACTGGTGATTAGTTCAAACAGAGATTTGAAAAAGAAGATTTAGGACGGAGGAAAATAGTCATATAGGAGTTATAGTAAGTAATGTTGTGACTTCTCAATCGATGAGAGGGAATGAATTTTAATAAAAACTAAAAGTGTTTTTATTTCTCTTTAATTAGTAAGTGTTATAGACTCCATATATAGATACACACGTGTGTGTGTACACTTATGTATAAAGGCATGGTGTTAGTGACTCAGTACATGTGAATGACTTCGCATGACACAAGTATAATAAAAATAATAAAACCCAACGTCAAGTGAATGGTAGTTAGCATTTCTCGATTACAATGAAAACAAGCCATGACTCTTATCGTTAACCAATCTTGCTTCTTTACTGGAACATTAAAACTCAATGATTGAAAGTCTGAATCAATGGTCAAATGAAAAGACACACCTTTGAAAACACTCTAACGATAAACGTCCTGCCGACTTATTTGTTCCTTCCATAAATAACTCCCCTCTTTTAACATACTGTTTTTCGTACACAATAAAAAAAGATACTTTTTTTTTTTTTTTGGTAACGAGCACCCACTCCATTAATTTAAAAGTAAACTTCATAGATCTTGAACCCCTTATCAATAGCTAAGCTAGTCCTAATGGGATTATATATATATATATATATATATGCACACATGTATATATTAATATAATCATATGAAACGCAATCCTAGTCAATTCAATGAGTATAATTTTCGATGAAACAAAAGTTCCACTTAAGCAAGCATAGCAAAAGTAGGAGCTGAGAATTTGAGCCAAGAAATGACAAAAGTTGCTCATTGCTCACTAATATCTGATTTGGAGCCAAACAACAATTTCCCACTCCTCATATTTATATGGAAGATATATATATATATATATATATATAGTCTATTAACAGGCAGAGGATCGGATTACTTTAAGACCTCGCTGTGCATCACCCTTTATGGAAAGTTTCTCTTTATAGTCCTTGATGGCCATATTTTAAGGCTCTAAATATAAATATGCGACTTGATGTATGAAGATAGGGAATCTACAGTCAAAAAGTTTTTAGTGCGTCCTAAAGATCATGTTTGTAGAAGGAAATCGGTCATATAGTACGTCAATTTAAAAATTAGACTAGTTTCATTCTCTCAAGTCCAATTGGTAAACCAAAAGTCAAAAATCAATGAGGACCTACATAACACTTTGAAGATATTGCTGTTTCTAGGTATGGGATCCACCAATCTAGGGGTGCAAGAATGAAGTCTGTGCATTGTTAGGGTTAAATCAGTTGCTACCAAAGTTTATTAATTTTACTTCAGTGAAACTCGAAAACTTTGACACATAAACTTTCATGATGTTCGTGATAAAATTTTTCATGGTGATTACCATTGCTCACATGCATGATATGGAAAGGTAAGCAAGCAACATAAAAGTTTTTCCTGTTAGTTGAATAGGGAATTGCTGGAAATATGTGCAGGTGATTAGAAGAATGGAAACCAAAAGTTCATCGCGTGATTCTGACCAGTAACGGGTAGCAGTGATCCTTTTCATAGCTGGGCCAGGAGTCATCACCATTCATAAAGCTCTGATGACGACGCCAAATTTCTGCGTCGTATTTTGCTGTTACGCTGAAGTGCAAGCCAGTGTCTTTGATTTCCTCCAGGAACTTGTCCAATGAATCGCCTCTTTTAGGACTGACAAATAGAGCTTCGCTTGGTCCCACTTTTTTCAACAAGCATTGGACAAGTTGAGCAAGTCCCTTGTGGAATTCTTTAAAAAAGGTGCTGCCAAATCACGTATCAAGATTTAAAGTATGTAAAGAAGATAAAAATAGCATAAAGATTCGATGAGCACGTCGTTTTATGCTTTAATGTGTGTTAGTTCATGCATTAGTGTTACGTAAAAGATTGATGTGCCCTGTCAACTCATAGAGATCTATGCATCTCCAGGTCATAAAAACTGCATCAATATAATAAGTTTTCTTCATCCAATTGCCTCGATAACTAGTTGAAGAATAAATTGACTAAACAATAAAGTGGCATTCAATAGATAAATTACGAAAAGAAGAGTGTGGTGCACACACAAAAGTTGGCCCATCATGGCTGCCATCTCACCACTACATAAGCCCAAATAATCGATGCTTGTCTTGGAGGAAAAGATTGGATATAGAAATAGTAAATCCTATATAGTTTTAGTAATTAGGGTCCATTAGTGCTTGATGTTGCAAGCACTAATTCTATTTGGTTTCTTTTGCAATAGAAAAAGTGCAGGACGTTATGCATTTAGCACTAAAAAAACAACAGAAGACAGAGAAGCTCACCAGTCGCTTGCAACAATGAGATCAAAAGAGTAAGAAATAGTCGAAGTTTCGTCCTTATTCCAATGCAGCATCATGGACTGTACTTTTGTACCACCAAATGCTCCAGAGTTGGCCTCTATATTACGCTCAATATCTAGACATTTAGGATTCTCAAACAAAAAATATAATATTGGTTTTTCTTTCGTATTGCATTTTCTCGTGGAGATGGATAAGGGAGTTTCTTCTGCTGCCCATACGTACAATGAAATTTGTAGCTAACGTGATCATTTAAGTTAACTATAAAGCCTGGTCAAGTGAAAAGGATACAATTGACTACTTGAGGATTTCCATCTGAGATTACAACTTCTGAAGCCTCAGTAATTGCTGCAATAACAAATCCAGCCAAGCCATAGCCTGATCCTAGTTCAATAACTCTTTTGGACCTGGAAATTCATAGGGAAAGTGGAGAAATTCTGTGAGAAAAACCTTAATTCAAAGAAACACATAAAGCTATTTAATCGAACAAAAATTAAACTATCTATGCAGACCTAAACATATCTGCATGTGACAGGCAAAAATATGCAAGAACCTCTTCTGATGGCCACTGACCTGTAGAACAAGTAAAGTTAAAAGCTCATACAAATACAGGCTGTCATTTGAGCAATTTACCCATTTAAAATCACAAAGATCAGGACGAATATGCATATCTGCGAACATGGTAACTGTAATAATTGCGATGAAGCACTAATAAGTCTCAACTCATGAAATCACACAAAAATGTTATAAACCCTAGAGCCTCCAACTACAAGTGGGCAGAGGTTTAAAATATTCCGCTAAAATGTCTCAGCCATAGAACAGTCTCCTACCACTAAACGCATGAAAATTTACCTTAAGAATTCAACTATTGGTGTTGATTTTTCGGTTCTCGCTTAAAATTGACTAACTAATCAGCTAGGCCTCAACTCATGAACAAGCAAAAGAAGACGCATAGATTTCAATTTGATTAAAATTTGGAGAGCTTCAAAGGAACAGAAAAACGGAACTTACATACAAGGCCAGTATTATCAATTTCATGTTTATTACAAAACTCGAGATCACTGAGGTCAGCGACATTGTTCACTCTTTGCCTGCATTAAAATCCACATAAACAAACTTATAATCAAGAGTTACAATGAACCAAAATGCAATAATAATAGCATCATCCATACATATACATATACATAAACATATATATGTGTGTATATAAATATGTATGTTTGTATTTATGTATTATCCAGTAACGCCTCAGTTTCAACCATAAAGCACCAAATTTTTAGAAAGAGGAGAAGAATCGGAATTATTTGGTTTGAAGATGAAAAAGAATCTAAATTTTTTGAGATTTGAAAATTGAGCTTGGAATCCGATCAAATGGAAAGCGTTAAAGAAGGAGAATTCGGAGCTTACGTCAGAAAAAGCTTGGGAGCTTCCTCAACGGGTAAGGTGAAGCACAAAGTGGCGTCTCTCGAGGGTTTCGTCGTCGTCGGCGACGAAGAAGCTGAACTTTCCTCAACTTCGCCGTTCGCCAATTGACACGGTATCAAGTTGAATCCTCGCTTGGCCTTTCTTGAAACGCGCTTTATACTCATCTGAGATCTCTCGTCTGCTCAGATCACACACCAGGATCAAAATCATTCGGAAAATAAACTCCTAGAGAGAGAAACAGAAACACAGAGAGAGAGAGAGAGAGAGAGAGAGAGAGTTTTCAGGTCAAGTACCAGAAGAATGGGGAGGATGACGGCGGAGAAGAGCTTGGCGAAGGAGTTTCCATCTGAGAGACGAAGCTTTCTCAGCTCTGTCTTCCATTGTTACGCTCTGAAAGATCTCTCTCTCTCTCTCTCTCTCTCTCTCTCTCTCTCTGTCCGGTGATTGTGGCTGATCTGAGTGGACATCACCACTTGCTCAACCGCCGGAAACGGCCTGGTGGCTAGAAAGTTGGTCCAATGGGCTGGGCCTGTTTCTGGATTTGGGCCTACATTAAGGCCCAATGCAGGATATTGGGCTATTGGTTGTCACTACTTCATGTCGTTTTCTCTCTCAGCTAGTGATGTCGTTTCTTGTGTCCATTGTCCTTTTCCTAATTTGATGGTCCAATTCGAGGCCGACATCGTTTTTTTAGGTTATTGCCGTTTTCCATGTTGATGCCGTCTTCTATGTTCTCATTCCGAGTCATTTTTGTTAGTTGATGTTTCTTTTTGACTCCTGTAGTTTCTTTCCATTATTCATGTCGTTTTCATCTCTAGAGTGCAGGTCTGCTGTCTTTTCTCATTTGATGTCGTTTCTGATGTCAAATATCGTTTTTTAAAGTTGAAGGTTCAATTCGAGGTCGACGTCGTTTATTTAGGTTATGCCGTTTTTCTATTATTTATGTTGTTTGATTGAGTTGTTGTCGTTTTGTGGCTGATCAGAGTGGACATTGGCGATTATTTACCACTTTCCCGCCGTGTGTCTAAGGCCAAGTATAGGTCAGGCACAAGGTCAAAATATTCCTCCCTAGAGAATCATGTCGTTCTGCTAAATGCCAAGTAATATTGTTGGTTTATAAATTGTCGATTTTACTTTATGTCGTCGTTTTTTTAAGGTTCATGTCGTTCTTTTTAATATAGTTGGTCATTCTGTTGTCGTTTCTACTTTTACGTCGTTTTCATTGTCACTGTGATGTCGTCATCTTTCCGTTAATTTTAGTGTCTTTGCGAATTTGCTATTGTTGTTGTTCTAGTAGTTTTTCTTTTTTCTTTTTGATGGTTTGGTACTACTATAATGTCGTTTCTCGTCTTTACTTGGTTTAATGTCGTATGTTTAGTATTTGTCCTTCTCCCAACATTATTGTTTTTGTTAATGTTATTATTGTTTCTTGACCTCGTTTATAAGAAGAGTGTCGTTTTCCAATTCGTGCCGTTTATTTTTAACTTTTTTTTTTTTTGCTAAACATTTTATTTTTAACTTTTTTTTAACTTAATTGGTAGTAACTTTTTTTTTTCTTTTTTCTTTTTCATTCACTAACAAAACGACAATTAAACAAAAGTTTTTTTTTTCCAGAAAGTATATATTATATTTTTGAATTTTTACATTTTTTTTTTTATAAATCCGATTACGTTTAATTTATAAATTTATACCCTTTTCCTTCCCTTTTATTCTATCAATACGAGGACAGCATATATAAGGGTTAACTATATGTATAGAGACCATATATATGTGTGAAGAAAATGTCTTTATTTTTTAATAATTATGAAGAAAATTTTATTGATTGATATAATTCTTGTATGTCAATCAATGTCATTTTTGGGTTATAGGACTCAGGAAATAACTGTGAAGAAAATGCCATTGATTGATATAATTCTTGTATATATTGTTTTATGTCGTTTTTGGGTTATTGTCGCTTTCCTGAGTCCAAGCCGATTTTTAAGATTGTTGGCATCCTTAAAGGTAACGCCGGATACTCTATAATGCCGTTTGTTTAAACTATTGTCGTTCCTCATTCATTGTTGCGGTTTGCTAAGTTTATGCCGTTTTTTACTTTATTGTCTATCAATGTCATTTGTTTACGTTATTATCGTTAACTGCTCTCTACCAAGTAGTTCATTTTTTAGATTCTCATATCTTTCTTCAAGTTATTATCGTTTACTTAGGTTGTTGTTGCTTCTAGTTTTCATGCCGTTTTCGATGTTTTTGTCGTTTACTGACGTTATTGATCTTTCTGTTGACGTGTTTTCACGGCTTACATCGTTTGTATATGGTACTATTACTTTTGAACATTTCTTGGTCGCACAAGCAACCCCTCCAAGGCCCAACTCAAGGACCCAAGCAAGACCGACACGACTGTCGTTTATTTGTTTTCAAATTATAAAATAATTATATACAGCTCTACACAATGGAAGAATCACACAGATAAATACAAATAATGGAAACGTATCAAGTCACACTCTAAAGCAGGTTCATAGCACTGGGCATCCTTTAACCACAACCCCTGGTTGGGTTGGACAAGAAGCCAATGGACAACCTTCCGAGTCATTTCCCCACCATTTGAGTCTCACTTGTTCCATTCCCAAACACAAGTAAAGCAACACCCCCATGAAGGCTAATCCAGCATCAAGCGCCCCGGACAGCACATAGTTGTGCCGACTCCACCAGCCGCGGTAGTATCTGTAAACGACAAAACCGGAGACGAATCCAATCAGAACCCAACTGGAGTAGTTTACTGCAGTTGCCGGGGGCATGTTCATTGTTGCCGCAAAGATCACAGGAATGTTGATGAGTCCAATCCAATGCTTGTTAGGGAAGGCCTTGTGTGCGAGCCATACTAGCACGGGAGCTATAGCACCAGCCAAGAAAAACCAGTTGACGGAAGAGTAATATCCAAGATCTCCAAAATTCTGCGAGGCCCGACCAAGCCCCAGATGACGGAGGCGTCATAGAAGACATGGTCACCTGGACAAGTCCAAGGGCTATCAGCTGGAAGCAACGCCCTGTCACATAAGTCCGGGATTGTGTCCATAAGCCACCACGCTGTCCCTAAATGCGCAAATGCTGATATGATGGTACCGACTACCTGAAAAGAAGAACATCTTAAAATGATTAGCAAATATATCAAGTAATTGTTCTTCGTTTTCGGGAAAAGCAGCAAAGTGAAGTTAAAACCTGTGCCATGAACATTGATCTGGGAGGAATCTTCATGTAATGGCCAAGCTTGAAGTCTTCCAAAAATGCTATTCCCTGCTTCATACTTATGTAGCCATAAACCTTGAAGCACATGTTGGCAACAGGATATCCCGGGTATATATAACCAATGATATACACGGTAATTACATTCAAGCCTGGTATCTGCAAAAAATGATCCGAAATATGGTTCTCATTATACATCAAAGATGGGACAATTCTAACTTTTGTTACAAATTAACACCGTAACTTTTACAGGAAGAGTGGAATTGCACCTGATTGGTTGTGGCTTTGATGACTCCAATGGGAAGAGTGAAAAATAGGGCTAAGCCGCATGCCAACAAAATGCCCCACCATGGCAACTGGAGTTCATCATTGTAATACTGGCATGTAATTATGGTCGCTGCTATGTTAACTAAAAGGATGCAGATGAACCACCACTCAGGAACTTGCTTATATTTTCTCATGAGTCTTGTGTGCACATCCACCTTCTTCTCTTGGAATGCTGACTTGCTTAGCTCCCATATTTGGCTACATGCTTCCAAAAATTAGTCCCACTCATAAAACGCACTTTATTGTTCAAGCAAGTTCAACCTCATATATATATATATATATATATATATTCATTTTCTCTTAAAAAAATAATAAATCCAACTGCCAGTTCTTTATTGTGTTCAGCAGAGGCAGCTTCAGACAGAAGAGACCTACTCTAGTCAAAATTGAAATTCACCACATGTTTCCTGTTACTAAACTTTTGTCTATCAAATTTAACGGGTGTAGCATACAGTTTAGTGTGATAGAGCTTTGCCATTTTCTTGCAAGTACTGATATGGCGAATCCTAAGACATGTATTAACTTGATCTTGACACTCTAAGCAGTATGAAGAATCAGAAGAATGCATTAAAACTTGATTTAAATAAAAGGTGGACAATTTACCTTCCATGGAAGAGGATAACATGAACAATAGTGGCAGAAAGGCAAGCAAAATTGAAGCCATATGTTATAGCAAACAATGTGCTCAAATGAAGTGGCCCCTGGCGTTCATACGCGCCTGTATCGAGGTGAAACTTGGAGTCTACTATTGTTGAAACATTGTAGTTTTGGCCAGTAGACGTGAAAAGGCCATCTGAGAAAATGGGAAACGTTTTGGCCTTGTAGAGATTGAGCGCATATGCAGCAGGGACAATGACATAGAGGAAAAGGGCAAAACCAACAGCCACATTTGCAGTGGCAAACCATGGACTGGCAAGTGGGCTGCCTAGGTAAGAGGATATGCTGGACCAATCAATGCCAAACGCACCAATCCCGAGACCAAGAAGCCCTGAACCTAGCTGTTGGGCTAAGATGGAAGCGGGGAATATCCAGCAAATCCAAGAGAGGGACGTTAGCCTTGAAAATAAGTAGCCCGGAAGGACATAGTAAGCAAAGCTGCAAATAAAGGCGACGAGAAAGAACTGATTTCGCGTTAAACCACCCTTTGGCCTCTCGTCTTTTTCATGTAATGCCCTGCAATAAAGAAGCGGATGACTAAAACAATAAGATTTGCAGCTAACAGGGCAACAAAAGCGCTTAAAGAATAATTAACCAAGTAGGTGTGTGAAATTTAAGTTTAGTTTTTCAGAAGTAGAATTACTTTTGTTCTATTCAAGAATACAATTCTGAATTCTTTCTAACAGCCAGATTAGAGTCGAGAATTTAATACTAACCCACTATTGTCCTTCTCAGATAAACGTTTAACATGCAACGACAGCCTCACCACTTTTACACTTTACATTATCCAGGAAAAAGAAGGGGAAAAAAAAAAAAAAAAAGAGTAATTGGTCAAAATGATCCTTAAACTCTTCAGAGTGTGACGATTTGGTTCCTGTTTTTTTAATTTTGATCGAAATGATCTTAAATCCTCTAAATGTTGACAACCTAATCCTTTCCGTTCAATTCCGTTAAGTTTCTAACAGTATAAATCATGTTAATGTAATCTAATTTGAGAGAATATTTTAATAATTTAATAATAAATTTAATTTAACAAAAAAAAATCAAAAAAGAAACCTAGAATTTCTTCTCTCTCTCCTCTCTCCTCTCTCTCTCTCATTCCGATCCCTCTCTCTCTCATCCACTTTCTCCGTCTTGCCCTGCCCCCACCGATCTGCTAGCCCAGAATTCCAGATTTTACTCTCCCTACCTCCTACGACCAGAACAGCCTCTGCCACTAACAAATACCACCAAAGAAAAAGGGGGAAAAAAAAAAAAAAAAACTCGATGGAGAGAAGATCACACCGACAACAATGGCGTCCGAGAAGGAGAGCTCCGTATTGAATCTGGGGCTTCTTAGCTTCCCTCTCAAGGTATATTTTTTCTTTTCCTTTCTCTTCGATTTTCTTACTTTGAATATTTTAAAAGTTTTCATTTATGGGTTTTTTTTTACTGGGTATTATATTGTTTCCTCTTTCTTTGGCTTTTTACCCATTTCTCTCTCAGATCGATTTCTGAGAAAAAAAAAAAAAAAAATTCCTCTCTTTTCAAACGAAAATGTTTCATTACTTAAAGCTTAATTTTTTGCTTAGCCCTTTTTAATTTTTTGTCATTTTTCCGTCATGTTCTATATGTATTGATTTTTTCTTAATTTGATCTCTCTCTCTCTTTTTTTTTTTTTTTTTTTTATATGAATTGTTAATTGCAGGGAAAAAAAATACGAAGAGGGGGGTTTTGCTGTTTAGTTGATGGTTTTGGATTATTGGTCTGAAAAAGAAGTGTTAATCTGTGCAAAACAAGCTTACATTTTCCTTTGTTGCCGATTTCTTGGTGCTTTTTTTTTGGTAGGGAATTTCCTGTGTTAATTTGAAAAGGGGTTTAGTTGCTTGATGAAGCAAAGATATTTTTGTGGATGGTGTTTTGATCTTTTTACAAAAAAAAATCAAGAAAGCAAGATTTGATTAAAAATTTAAAAAAATTAAATGAAAATGATTAAGATTATTAATATTTATAGAATTTAACATCATGATTAAAATTAAAAAAAATAAAAATAAAAATGTCATTTTCTAAAAAATTAAGAATTATCTTGATCAATTACTTGAAAAAAAAAAATAATAATGAGGAACTTTATTTATTCCTTTTTTAACAAAGAAAGAAAGTTTGGCACCCATTTACGTGGTTGACTTTCTTTAAATACAAAAGCAAATTCATAGAAACACGTGAAAAAACGACCCCAATAAATGATAATTAGGCCCTGTTTGATACACATTTTGTTTAAATTAAATCGTATTTTTTTTATCATATTTTTTATCTTTTTTAAAATTTTTTTTTATCTTTTCTGAAAAAATCAACAAAAATTACTATTTAAATT
Source organism: Ficus carica (assembly GCA_009761775.1). Taxonomy (NCBI): domain Eukaryota; kingdom Viridiplantae; phylum Streptophyta; class Magnoliopsida; order Rosales; family Moraceae; genus Ficus; species Ficus carica. Next base: position 25,039,891 of record CM019743.1, on the reverse strand, counting down.
TAAAAATTTCAACTCAACTCAAACTGAATTTGTGTACCAAACAGACACTTAAAATTTGTAATATCTAAAGTTCAAAACATCCAAAAAAAATAAAAAAGTTCAAAACAAGAAGAGATCCAATAACCCCTTAAAAAAAAAAGACAAAGAAGAGATCCAGTAATATCCACGAACATTGGCATAAATCGTAACGACAAAATTAATTTTAAAAAAAATCGGCCAGAGAAAAGGTTTACCTGAAGAGAGAGACCTGGACCAGATTCTGTGGCCACCACATGGCGGCGGGCTCTACCAAGTATCGCCGGAAAACTCCGGCCCACCCGAATCCCAGCACCTGCGTCGTCAGCACAACCAACAACGCCACAAGAAAGCTCATATTCCTCTTGTAAAACACCTTCACCGCGCTCACTATGTGAATCGCGTACACATTATCGGCCCCCGAGTTCGCAAAGATCGTGATTAGCACGTGCTCCTTCACGTTAAATGGCCCTGGATTCAGCGTGAACTCGAACCTCCTCCCCTTGAAGAACACTCGATCGGTGATCGCCTTCGCCATGAGGTGGCCGATCGGGACGACCGCGATCTGCGCCGAGATCGACGTCAGGGAGAGAGGCTCCTTCCGGTACCAGAAGAACTGCTTCAGGAACGACAGGAGAAGGCACGCCGCGATCCCGAGGGTCCACGTTCGGAACGTGACGGCCTGGAGGGACGGATCGTCGGCGACCGGAACGGTGAGAGCGACCTGTTCGATCGGAGAATTCTCCTCCGGCGCCGGCAAAATTGAGCTTGAGGCGGCGGCGGCGGCGACGGCATCATAATCAGATTGAGAGGCTTTGTCATGCTTCGGGACTGTAAACAAAGAGGAATAAAGGGGTTTAGGAGTGTTTGGATGGTCGGAAAATTGAGAGAGAAAGTGAAGGAAAAATGGAGGGAAAGATGAGAAGTCTTACTGAGAGGAGCTTGGATTTCGCGCTCGGTACTACTGACCATCGCGTTGTTGCCGTCTTCTCTGTGTAATTGGATTAAAGAAAACCAGGCATTAACCAGAGACCAAGGCCCATTAATAAGTGGGCCAGTCTTTGTTTGACTGGCTCAGGAGGTGGTTATTGTATGTGGTGATCAATCAATGCCGTTCATTTGAGACGGGGGATTTTTGGACGGTGGCGATCAGTCAACATTCTTAAAATTTTTTTTTTTGTTTTGAAATAGAAGGACATTAATAGATATATGAAAAAGTCCATGATCATTTGTCCATGGATATGTCACTGCTTACGAAGATTATTAGGGAAAAAAAAAGTGACAGCTAAGCTGAAAAATGGAGATATTGTGATAGTTTTTTTGGCTTCACTCAAAGGCCAACTTATTTGGAATGTATTTGTACGACTGCAAGGCCAGATACATTTCTCGTTGAGGTTTAAAAAAGTTAAAACTACAAAACATCCCATTCAAAAACAAAGACCCAGGTTCTTGAACTTAAACAAAGACCCAGGATCTAATTAATTAGGAGATCAAATCCCCTACTAATTCATTGGAATACCTCTATTTACGTGAACTTAAAAAACGAGAAATTAATGGACCATTATCAGATTTTTTTTAGCAAAAAGAAAAACCAAAGACCCAAAAAAAAAAAAATAGCATAGGAAAAAATTATCAATAAACCAACTGATTCAGCCCTTGTGATAGTGGGATAATGGGATTCCGTTTATATAAACTAAAATGTAGTTTTTTTTTGTCAAACTTATTAGTAGAATTATTAAAACTCTAAGTAATTATAAAATAAAAATAAATTTATAAGAAAGAAAGAAAAAAAAATTATTCAAAAAAAATTTATAAGAAAAAACCTCTACACCTTATAATTAAATTCGATAAACTACATTTACAATCACTTCCTACAATGTTGTTGCTATTGGCATAAATTATAAAATAATAATAAAAAATATATATATATATATATATAAGGTTCAATATTATTAAAATATTATCAACATAAATATTAAATTACCAATGATTAATAACAGCAAGTCAATTCGTTGATTGGCCAATAATTCTTTAGTTCGTCAAAATTAATCAATAAGTCAAAAAAGGACCAAAAAAAAAAAAAACCGAGATCATTAATCAAGTTGATGTGCTTTAAAAAAATAAAAAAAATAAAAAAAAAAACCGAGATCACTAATCAAGTTGATGTGCTATAAAAAAAAAATAGTCAAGTTGATGAAAAATCACCGACTGATATTTAATTAATCATCATTTGTTTAAAAAAGCCAACAAATCCTAATCCACCAAACAGTATCCAATATTTAATTTCTGTATAGAATACTGGGTATAGAACTCACTACAAATTTCCTTGCATAAATATATATATATATATATATATATATCCCACTACAAAATGCATAGAGATGAAAGTGATCCTAGAAGATTTCTTAAAACAAGGAGGGGTTTTGATTAGATTCTGTTTGAGGGAAAATTTCATCAGCTTTGCTCTGACCAAATTCCTACTACAAAAGAGAGGAAACAAAAAAAGAACAACAAATTAAATGACTAATTTAGTGAACTGAGCTACAAAGAGTCCACTAGTTTGTGATGTTAACGGATCAAAACGCAAAGTCTTTTGAATCCTTCCGCCTCTGCAGGGCCAACTTTCGAAGCGTCTATCTCCTGCAATTCTGCAATTATTTTCACAAGTCATATTGATATAAGGACGAGGCAGAACTCTACTGAATCAAGAAAATTAAAAATTAAAAAAATATATTATTGAGAAAATACTATCTTTTTTGTTTAGTATAATCATATATGTCGCAGTCATCTAACACAGTCGCCTCGCCTGACAATTACGGACTTCTGTGAGTTGCATGTTGTACTATGTGACAAGTTTTAACGTGTTACCGCGAATAAAATGCTAACAGAAAAGTTCAATTTGGAACTATATAATTTCAAACCCTTTTTCAAAAAATGAGAGATTTCAAATATAAAGGAGCTTACCAGCTGAAGGATTCTCCTTGAGAAATTGTTCCACCACATCTTCATTCTGAGCAACTGTCAAACTAATTGATACAAGTGGAAAAGGTAAGCGTGCAAATATATACATATATCATGCAAATATATATATATATATATATATGGAAGAGTTATCAATGTATATGTATATATGTGTAGTATCTATGTATATGCATACATGTGTATGTTTGTGTGCAGAAGGCTTGGTTGTAGTTGCTCAGCCTCACAGAGACCGGTCCTTAATACATGAATGTGTAATATTATAGTTAATCTAAGTAACAAACCTTTGTTTTTTGTTTTAACAAGTCTTTTTTAGGCATTGGATTAACTTTTTTTCATGTAAATGGACGGATATAATCTTACGTACCGGTCACTCTCAGAGACTACAGTCTTCGCCTACTACAATTTATGTGCGCGTGCATTCTCAAAAAAAAAAATAATAATAATAAAAGAAATGAAGGAAAAACAATAAAGAGAGAGAGAGAGAGAGAAAGAACACCTGCAAGTACTGTAGATAAGAAACCCTCCAGCTTTCAGCAACCTAAAACCATTTGTTAGGAGTTTCAACTGCAACCAAAGAAGGAAAACACGTATGATGTATAAGAAAGCACCAGTTCAAAATGAAAGAGCTAGACCAAAATTCATTTCTAACTAGAAAGGACAAGTTCTTGACAAAATGAAAATACGATTTTCTGTTATCGTATTTTATGCAGCGACTAACAAATGTAATAGGAGAACAGCTAAAGAAGAAGCTGCAACTAAATTGACAAAGTCGCCAACTTGATAAATGAATGAAAGGTAATTAAAAAATGCTATTTGTCACCATGGTGATATAATCACCACATATGTGACTGTATGCTAAAACTACTAGTGCTTTACATGTTATGCCAATTCTCTTTTCTTTAGACACGAATGGTGAGAAATTACCAATGGTGATGATTCACAGTGCCCGATTAGAAGATCAGATTAAAATTGGTTACCTGAAGTACAGTTAAGCTATCAGTTCTCTCTGCATCCAATACGCGGCGTTGAAGAGTTCTCCAACCCCAATGTTCGAATTTTTGAATATGTTTAATTGATCCATCATGAGTGCATTCTGCATCTACTAGCACCTGAATCAAATCCAACCAATGGTGGTTACCTTTCTTTCACAAATGAGAAACGAACAACTAAGAAAAAAATCTACTACTAAATCGAACACGAGTTATACAAGGAAAAATGATGAACCAAAAGGGAAATGAAAAAGAATAGAGCAATTTTTACCTTGTCATAGCCCAAGCTCAAAATCTCACTATCACAAACAGTTTGAAGTAATTCATTTTACTCAGCCCAACCACACCAGAAAGTTTGCCATAAAAGATTAACTCTGGTTGTTGATTCTCTTGATTCACAGCAGCATTTTCCCTTGCTTGAGCTGCCTTTTTCCTCTCTTTCCATGTTCTCCTTGATGCCCACTCCTTGAATCTCTCAAAATTTTCATGATGCGGATTCACCTACATGATTCTAGAAGGAACGATAACGCATCAAAAACAGGAAAAACAATTTCACAGCATCCACAAATTGAACCTTTGAAGTAAGGAAATATGCTGATAAATTACATGATCTAGAATCTGTATGATCCCTAATAGGAACCAGAGAAAATGCTGTTCCGTCAGCAACAAAAAGCCGGCAGCGATCACCCGATTCGTATTTCTGAAGCATCGTCCTGCAAGCAGCCAGACGATGCCTTGAGACATCGACAGCGGTTACAGAACCAGAATCGCCAAGGAGGTCTAACATCATACAAAGTTTAGCACCTGAAGATAAAAGACATATGAGAAACAAAAGCAACTAAGCAAGCAATTCATGTGAAACTCCAAAACTCATCATAAAATATTACACAATACACTTACCAACCATTAAGCTAACTGATACAAGCCATGTAAAGTGCGAAAGCATAACTTGCAAAACCATTTGCCTATCACTAGAGTCATTCGTCTCAACCATATTTTTAAAAGTCATGAAGAACAAGCTTGGTTTAGACAATACGAAATTTTATTAACAGGATTCCATGGAGCGAAAAAACGAAATTATTGTTACTGCACAATTCTGGATCGTTAGATATTTATCAAATTTAGTTACTTTCACATATCTTTTTAGTTCTGATATGACTCTACCGTGATCTATCAAACTAAAAGTTACCACAAAATCCTCCTATTTATTATCCTAACTATACTGTTGGATTTTCATCAAGTTCATATATCACATACTTTTCCGTTCTTAACTCTGATTCGATACGACGGTCCAAAACTGCATAATACAACACACTAGTAGGACATTATTTCGTATGCTACACAGGACTCTCCTATTTATAACTCCATAAACAACTAATACAAAAATTGAACCAAAATGAAGACTCACCAGGAGCAGCACAAAGATCAAGAACATGATCTCCAGCTGATATTCAGAGCTGAAACAGCTGCTCCAGAAGCTGCATCAATTCCATATCTGAAAAGCCCAAGAATCACATATAAAAAATAAAAACAAAAATTTATTTCTTCAAAAAAAAATTCTGGGTCTTCTAAATTGCTGATTAAGTAAGAAAACCGAAGAAAGAACTTCTTTTATTTTTTAATTTTTAATATCTCTCACCTTCCCTTCTCGATATGCTTTGGAGTTAGCTATATGAATGTTATTGGGGGAATAAAAAACCAGGTAACCAATCCACTTTCTCAAGCTTACATTCCATCTCGGATTCAACCTCTTCTATTTCCGCTTCACAACCAGGCTTCAACCTTTATTTAGAAAAAAAGAAAATACAGTTAGCACAAAAGAAAATATGAAGATAAATTAAGGAAAAAAAAAAAGAGCAAGAATTCAATGAAGTAGATACCTTATGTAACGAGGGATTGAATCGGGTGGCAGAGTAAATCGAAGGGTCGAGACCATTGGCCTCCAGAAAATCGACAAAGCCTCTGGCAATGGTAACATTGATGTTTCTTCCTCCATCATGAGAAGAATTCATAAACCCCCAAAAGAAATTTGGAAGTTTGATAACCTTTGGCAAGACGACGATTCATTGTAGGTTTTCTCCCCATAAAAACGACATGTTTTCATACCAACGCATTACTACTAAATACGACATGTCGTTTCATATGGCAACGCCATTCCATATACGCTACTGCCTCCGGCTCTGTAGTTATGGACTGGTGAGTCGACCTGTGTGTTGTTATATAACAAACGACCTTTCTCTTCTCTAGACAGGACGTTGAGATGACTCTTTAAAAGAGAAAAACGCATGTCGATACTGCTGACAACGACTTGAAGTAACGATATGTCGTTTTTTCTTCAAGCCAAGTGTGTGTGGTGTTTTCCAATTTGTACCTTTGCTACGACCAAAACGCCATATTGTTTTCTAGTGATCCGCTTGTCATTTTAGCACCCTTATAAAACGATTTGCACCAACACGTCGTTGTAACGGAGCGTTATTCACCTTTGCTATTAAGGGGAAACATATATGCGTTAACTTCTATATTTAATCTTTCAATATTATGGAAGAAAAAATTTGCCGTTTAATTCCTATAAACGCCCACCTATATTAAGAGGACGGACAGCATGCATGCCTTCTTAAAATGGTATGCCTACAATGATTTATTTTTAAAACATTATTCCTGTTAACTTTACCTGCAAAGAACGCTTTTTTAATTTATTTTTATTTTTTAGAGCAAACTAAGCTGCCCATTTTAACACGAAGTCGTTTAGAAGGAAAGTTAGTTGAAGAAAGGCATACTTTTTTGTCCCCTTTCATTCCTTTCTTCCTTTTCAATTTATTGCAAAATGCAAACGTCTTATCCTTAAAAAGAAAAACCTATGTTTGCAATTGCCTGGGTGCAAATTTTTCCCCTTAATATCAAATTTGATCCCAATACGAACATTCTCCACTATATTCTTTACTTTCAATGGTCCAACACTTCCCCTAACCTTCTCTCACTAATACCGTTTCCTCTTCTCTTCTTCTGGCGCATCCTTTTTTCGCGCTTTTCCTAATCTATCTTTCCGTGTTCACATGTATTTATTTCTTTAAAACTTGCCTTGCTTTCGTCTCGCCCTGTTTTTGTGACCCCCTTGTCTCCGGTGGCGAGACACGAGCTTTTCCCCTTGGACGGCTCGCTTTGTCCTCTCTCTGACATATGGTACAGTCACACGGTTTTATTGTGGATTTTGCATGGCTTTATACAAGGGCCTTCCCAAAAAGAAAATTTAGTATGAAAAAGTAAAGCCTTTTGTTTTTTGGATTCCAATGAGCTCGAGGTTTAGTGGACATTCAACCATACTAGTTGTCTCCACGCAATTCATTGATTTTCTTTAATAGGGAACTTTCACTGTTTGTCTAAATAAATATGTAATTCTTGTTTTAAGCTTGCATTTTGATATCAGGTTTGGATCAAAAAACTTCTAATTCGGATTTTATGGTTTTTTTTTTTTTCCTTCTGTGAAAAGTCAATAAAAGTTTTAATTAATTTTTAAAAAGTCAACCAACCCCAATCTAAAACTTACATTCTAAATCGATACACCAAACGCATGTTACGTGTCTTCCATTAACATTATTTCTTTCAAATATGCTTACATGAAGAAAAATTTATAAGAATTTCATCAAACTACAAAGATGAGAAAACAAAGAAGCCCAAATGATACAAACTTATGGTAATAATTTCAAGATTTATAATTAGTAATTACTAGGTGACACAAAAGCTCCAAACAAACAATTTGTACCTAATTTCTACACACACCACACACATATAAATATGGTTGACAATGACATGATGTCGCCTCTAGTTATATTTTGCTCATAAGTAGATTACCTTCCCAAGGTTTTAATCTCTCTAACCACAGAATCACATATTCTAGCACCGCCCAACTTTTTCCACCTTTGTTGGTTTTTTTTTTTTCCCAAGGAAAACCAAAACAAACGGCCCACGTATTTCTGGAAGCTAAAGACTCATCATATATAAGCAGCAACAATTTGGTTTTCATGGCAAGGTTTAACCTTATTTATTTATTTTTTTGTCAATCTAAAATATTGAATTAATACAAATTTAGAGTTTTTTCTTGGTTGATTTTAATATGGGTGTTTCTTGTTTTGGTTTCTCTTGTGGGACTATTGTTGTTGTTGTCCTCCTGCTCTGTAGCTCGGGAGCAGAAATTGTCACTATTGATGTTCATGCTGCCAAGGATCTTATTAAGTCTGGTTATGGCTATCTTGATATTAGGTAACAGTCTCTCTCTCTCTCTCGCTCTCTCTCTATATATACATATACATATATATATATCATCAAATGATTTTATATCATAAGATGGGTCTCAAACACAAATTCTGGGTTTTTAGCCCCTTTTTTTTTTTTAACCGAACAGGACAGTGGAGGAGTACAAGAAGGGTCATGTTGAAGGACCCAAGATTTTCAACATTCCTTACATGTTAAATACCCCAGAAGGTAATTTTATCACTATTAAGAGTTCTGTTTATTTATTTATTTATTTATTTTTTAATCTTTCTTGGTTTTTTTTGTTTTCAGGCAGGGTGAAAAATCCTCAATTTATGAAAGAGGTTTTATCTGCGTGCAAGAAAGAGGACCAACTTGTTGTGGTAATATATCTCTTTTTATGAATTATTAAATGAAATATTTGGGTGTGAAGTGTTATTAGTTCTTCTTCTTGGGCATGTTTTAGAGAGCACTAAATATTATCGACACAGGGTTGTCAAAGGGGGTCAGGTCCTTGTCGGCAACTTCTGATCTGCATAATGCTGTAAGTAAATTCAAACTCATGTCACCAAAATTTTGAAAGTTCATGGTCTAAAAAATTCATGCACATGGCTTAAAATATATATATATATATATTTATTTGACTATATCCTTATTTGTTTATGCTTTATTTTATTTACCAAGAAAAAGTGAAGGAGATGACATTTTAAGACATGAAAAATTGCAGGGTTTCAAGCATGTGAGCAACATGGGAGGAGGTTACCTTGCTTGGGTCGAGAATGGGTTTTCTATTGAGAAACCAAAAGAAGACCTCTAGTTTTCAACAATGTCATGTGAATACACACACACACACACACACACGCGTATTATTATTTTCAGTTTGCATAATTTCTCATGTATGAAGGAAGATGGGAAAAATGACTTGAATTTATGTTTCATGAACCGCATTTAAAAGAGAGTTGTTCTTCGTTATTGAAGAAATAATTCTCCTCTTCTAATCAAATGTAAATTAATCTTGGTTTACTTTTCAAGACATATGGTATGTCCTAGGAACTTTTTTCTTTATTTAATTAAGGTTTCATTTACGAAGTTTTATTAGAGATATATAACAAAAAAAAATATATATATTATATATATATTGACAAGAAAATTTCTAGATATCATCGATAAGGATTATCATCTTTGATTTTTTAACTAATTAAAAATCGACAAGTTAGAATATTATACTGTGTAAGATGTTTTATTTAGTCAATGGATTTACACCCTATAAGCTAATTCAGCGAATGAAATAAGATTTAGAATTTTAGGTTTTAGATTGGAAATTTAAAAGATTTTCTTTTAAATTTATAAAGTATGTGTACATTTGACGGGTAAAATAAGGGGGAGTTTGGGAACTTAGTTTAGACTTGGGAATTTCAGTTCAAACTGAACTCAACTTGTTTGGCTCAACGGTTCAGTCCAAACTACACACTGAACCGTTATACAGTAGTCTGAGTTGGAGCACTGTTGCCCTGCTCGTGCCCTGCTCGCCCCCTGCTCGCCCACGTGCTTCGATTCCCTTTACTCTGTCAGCGAAGAAACAAATCTCCTTGGGCTGGCGAAGATCAACAATGGACGAATCTCAGTCTGACTTCTCGCCACGAGGTAGCTGCCTTTTTCTTCCCTTTCCCCATCTACAATTTTTGCTGCTCTCTCCTCACAAACATATTCTTTCCCCAGTCCAGCCATCACCGCATTCTGAAGCACAACCGTGGGAAAGACCCTTTTCCGCTCAGCCAAACGATCGTGCACGAAGAACCCACTGGTTAGTTAAGTTTACCTTGCTTTCTCTCTCTACTTTCTCTCTCTACCCATCCATGAAAAACGTTTACATTCTGCAAAACTACGAAAAAAAAAATACCAAATTTTCTTACCCACGCAGCGATTCTACTTAAGCCCGTCGCGACCCATGGCCTCTGTGGCCGCCCCCCTGCTCGCCGTAGATCTAGGAAGTAAAATTTTTTTTTTCCTCACCGGCGAGCCAGGAGTTGAGAGCAATGGTTTCGGCCATTAATAGACAGATCATATGCATGAAGGAAACCCAAACGGCGCGTCGTTTATGGCATTAATTAGTCAAAAACGACGCGCCGGCACGAGCATTAGTGGACGAGAGTGAGTGAAACGACGAGTCGTTTCAGTGGCACCGGCAGAAACGACGAGTCGTTTCAGTGGCCAGGGGAACTGAAACCAGGCAGAAACGACGCGTCGTTTCAGTGGCCAGAGGGAAACTGAACCGTGTGAAACGACGCGTCGTTTGGGTTTTCCAAAGGGAAAAACGACAAGGCTTGATTAATCAAGCTTTCTTGCCGTTTTTCCTGTATTGATGTCGTTCCATGGTGCTGTTTTTCAAGAATGAAAAACGACATGTCGTTTTTAGTCAAACAATATTAGCTGGTTTTGCTATTTTCTTGTCGCCTTTTCGTTTCCTTCTTGGTTATTCTAATTAGTTAAAATAAAAATTAATACCTAGGAATTTTAAAAATTATTTATGCGTTGATTACAACAATGTAAAAATTAGTTTTTTATAATAGACAGGGTATGATTTTATTGTTTGGGAAACTATTAAAATTTGTAATAATCGCAAAATACGTATAGACTGAAAGATTTGTGCCCTCTGTTTTATATTGAAAACAATGGGCATGTTTTGGCCACTGTATCATGTCTCAAGATAATTTTTATTTCACACATTTAAAATGTTTTTTTTTTTTATGATGTCCCGTACATCTGTTATCATTCTTCTATACTACAACGTAGTGTTATATACTATAATTGCATCTTTATGCTATATATTGGTGTAAAAATATTACTCTTATTTTGTAGGTCATACTCTCGGATTTTGTGTCGTCGAAGGCATATGCGTCGTAGATTGAGGTCGCAACTCAGACTCGGACAAAAGGCCATATTACCCACTTTTCACGCCGTAGGAAAGCATCAGTGCGACCCATTGCCTCCTGCCCTGATCCGCCGTCCTCTACAGTTTATTCCTCTTCCGGTTCGAACTCCGTTAACCTGGTACGCTTTATTAAAGTTATCGAACAACCGTTAATTTGTGGGAATGTTGACTTTCATGATTCCACTATCAAATTGCCCGTAATTTGTGCTATATTTTTTCGATGCCAAAAATATATAATTTTTTAGAAATTTTGTATATAATTTAAAATTGGCCTAACAAAAGCTCGTTTCCGTATCGTACACGTATAAATTATTGGTGTTTCTATCCCGTGTATATGCTATTTTAAGGAAATGCCCCGTAGATCGTCGGGTGAGACGTTTGTCTGGAACTCCGTAAAGGAAAGCCGGTTACTAGAGAAATTGGATGACTTCTACTCATCCAATCCCGGTCGACAGCCCAGCATGCAGCTTTATGACATATGGGCCAATGAGTTTAACATCGAGTTTGGTGGGGTTCCCGCTCTCGGCACAACTTTATACCAAAAAAAGAGCGCATGAGAAAAATATATAAGGGTTGGAAGGTATTGAAAGTCCAGACCGGCCTAGGGTACGATCCTGTAGCCGATAGAGTTGTCTGCTCAGATGAGTCGTGGCAGAGTTTCATAAAAGTAATATTAATTTTCTAATATTTATTTAAAGATTATTATATTCATTAACAACTTGACTACGTAGAGACGGCTGACGTGACATTTCCCATTTTGCAGGACATCCACTATGCAGGCATCTCCGTTACGAGGGCCTTCGCCATAAGGAGTTGCAGTACAACGTATTCGAGAAAACGCACTCGGCTGGCGCATACGGTTATGGATCAGTTACGATGGGGGACGGCAGTAATCCATCCGTTGATTACGATTTCAACTTTGCCAACTCTGAAACACACCCGTGTTTAGAGGAGGACGTAACCCCGACCGCCGGTGGGAGGCACCTGACTCGCGTCAAAGGACCGACGTCGCCGGTCCGTCCCGACGTAGTGGCAGCCTGGGTAAGAGAAAACAAAGGGATGCAACCGATGCGATGGCGTTTGAGGCTATGGAGGAAGTCCGAGACTACTTCCGAGGCATATCGCAAACTGGCGGTGGCAGTGAGCACTCAGTCCAAAACGATGTCCTATTGCAGTGCATGAACATAGTGAAGGGAATGGGTTACTCATCACGGCATCAGATGATGATGTGGCACTACTTTGTTGCTAACCCAACTACACTGGGAACATTCTGCCAGCTTGACGATGTCCTTCGGCGAGAGATTATTGGCTCCGTCATCAATCCCTAGCCGCTGCCAGCTATATGATTGATTACATGTTTATCCCTGTTTGTTCTGTTTTCATTGCTATTTTCGGCAACATTGATACTATTTTTATGTAACAATTACCGATAAATTATCTTGTTAAGTTAATTCTACTTTAATCATAACTGTGCGCTAAATTTAAGCATTATTACGTTATATTATATTGGCAGTTGCCAAAATTAAGTAAATGCGTAACGGATTCCGAAACTAATCCAAAGTTTTTTACTTTGTACGTTAATGTATAACAGGAATTGTAGACCAAGTATAGTGCAGCTCGGGAAGCAGAACATGAACGACCGTGGTTCCGCACACCATCGTGAAGCTGACAACCATGGGTCAGAAAATGGACAACGAAACGTACCGGCTATGGCTGCAATGTCAGTGTTTGCGTATCGTACATGGCGGCGTAGCATGCGCAGGGATCCAGTACCGATGATAATTCAAGCTTAACAGGACAGATGCGCGTGCACGAGATACTAAATGGTCACCCACGTATAATTCAAGGTTTAATAAGTATGGAATCCGGCACATTCAGAGCGATATCTAATCATGTTATTAGTTGCGGATTATTATCCCCAACTAATAACATGACAGTGGACGAGCAGTTATTTATTTTTTTATATATTTGTGCCCAAGGCGCCACAATCCAACAAGCCTCATACTTATTCCAACACTCAAAAGAAACAACGTCGAGGTGGTTCTATGCAGTGTTATTGGCCATTTGTTCGTTGAAAGACGAGTTCATCAGGCCACCCGACTACACATCGGTTCAACCATTAATTCAAGAGCACGGGTATAAATATCGACCATGGTTTGATGTAAGTTATCAATTAACAGAAAATCATATTCCAATACTTTAATAGAAAATCAGATGTAAGTGGATTGTATTTCATGATGACAGCATTTTGCGAATTTTGCAGGGTTGTATTGGGGCGATAGACGGCACCACATCCCATGTGTGCCTCCACTTGAAAATGCGGACGCCTGGATTAATCGAAAAGGGTTTCATTCACAGAATATATTAGCGGCCTGTTCGTTTGACATGAAATTCACGTACATGTTGACCGGGTATGAGGGTTCGTGTCATGATGCTCGAATGTTAGGAGAGGCAATTGCATTCAAGGGTTTCCCACTACCTCCGCCAGGTAAAAATAGTTGGCCTTTAACTGTCAGTAAATTATTCATATTCCCTATAGGTTGAAATAGAAAATTGTCGACATACAATTCATGAAGTGGTATTTATTTTGTAGGTAAATTTTACTTAGTCGATTCAGGGTACGCTAATAAGGATTGTTTCCTGAGCCCATATCGCCGAGAGACATATCATTTACCTGAATACCGAAGAAGGCGCGACGGGCTCGGCAACCGAAGAGAGGTGTTTAACTACACACATTCATCGTTGCGGAACTGTATTGAGCGGACATTTGGTGTCTGGAAGGCAAGGTTCAAATACTAAAAGGCACCAATAGCTACCCGGGGAAAACAGGCTATGATCCCCGTGGCTTGTGCTGTTCTACATAATTTCATACGGATGGTGCAGGTTGGGGATCCATTACACGAAGATTACGCCGGAGATTGTATGCCTGTAAGTGAGAATGTCGATGTGAACGCAGATGATGGAGTTGACGACGTAGCCTTCGGTACAGGGCCAAGTACAGGACCGCAGCACCATGACACGAGAAGGGATGCCATGAATATGCTGAGAGATATGATGGCTGATGATATGTGGGACAGATTTCAATCAGCCCCGTGGTATAGAACCACGCAAGCGTTGGCGTCGTGATGTCACTATTGACAACATTATGACAGTATTGCTTAATACAAAATTTTAATAAAACTTCACTGACCTAATATATACTGATGGTGCGTGTATTTTACGGCTATTTACGATATTTATAAAAATAATTTTGGACGTAAGTTGATTGGTGTTATAGAGTGAAATTGTTAATCGCGACATTTTGCGGTAATAGAACCTATAATAGAATGATAAATTGAGGATAAATTATAAATTTAAGTACTGAGTAGTTTGATTATAATTTTTCAGTCAATAATAAAAATTTAGTTCATAATATGAAAATAGACAGTAGTTGAGGTGTAAAATTTCCATTCAGTTGGAGTTTAGATCAGTTACCAAACACAAAAGGCAAAAAAATTGGTTAACTCAATTTTTATACATCCAAACAAGGCCCTTGTTTTTTTTTTTTTAACTTTTTAACTCAAACTTTTTCACCAAACACTCAACTCAACTTAAACTTTTCAACTCAAACTTTTTACCAAACACTCACATTTTAAACTAAACTTAACTCAACTCAAACTAAACTTATAAATTTCAACTTGAACTTGTGCACAAACAGGCCCTAAAAGTAAAACTTGACAGCCCAGAGAAGTCAGGGGTAACAACTGTATTTGTAGTATTTTATTTAATGGGATTTTACTCTCTCTCTCTCTCTCTCTTATTGCCAACCCCAGAGCTATAACGAAAACGTCACTGTTGAAGAGCAACTCGCTCTTTAAAGATAGGTAAAAGAAATTTATTTTATTTTTTATTCTGTTCAACGCCTTAATGCAGAGCCACCCCTTCTTTGGAGGATCATACACGAAATAAATGTTGTTTTCAACTCATCATTCATCAACGCATCAATAAGATATCTTTTTGTATTCTTGAAATCTCCAATAATTCAAGGACAAGAAGATTTATACAAAATAGTAGCCCCCTTATGTTTCTTTGTTTTAAGAATGACTATAGAAGAAAGGGACATAAAACTCATTGTAAGTGATTAAATTATTATCATTATTATTATATTGTAACTGATTAATATATAAAAAATTTTATTGATAGGATTAATTATTTTGTAAAGCAGTATGAAGTGAACCTTTAACAAGAATAATGGTGGATCGGATGGTAAAAAGGTCCCTTTATCCTATTCCCTAATCATCAGTTTAAACTTTCAATAATGAGATTTATGAATAAAGTAGTTATATATCGTGTGTAGCAAATTTTTTAAAGACATTCATAAATTAAATAGTTAAAAATTTTATCGATTAAAAAATAGTTCATGCAAAGTAAGAAACTTCCGAATATATATTGACATTGTTCAAATCATGCATATAAATAAATATATTTTAATTTCAAAGGACTCATAGATACAAGAAGTAATGTCACACTAGAAATAATAGATAAAAAAACAGACGACCATAAGTTTTCCTTTTAATCTATTTGGTCAGTGCCCGGCCTCTCATATCTTCTTTTTGTTTCTGTTTTTTCACTTGGCTGCACATTCCATCTATTGATCTATAAAATAGAGGGCAAAATGGGTATTTTACGACCACATGAAAACAATTTATTTATTAGTTTTTTTCTCTCTGAATTTTACGGATTTAGTTCATATATCTCCTTATTTGTGTCCCCATCTCTGTTATTCCAATAATTTACGATACATGTGTAACAATATATAATATTTTAATTGATTTATTATGATATTGTAATTAAATATACATCTTTAATTGATGTACTATGATATTATTGGAGGGACATGAAAGGGGACGTTGGAGTTGAATTCGAATTATACCATTTCATGAAGAAGATGAAAATGATCACACACATTGACATAAGCACGGTGCAGAGTTTCCAAGTCCCCAACATGCAGATTTCTTTAAAAAGGTCCCCAACAAAAGCACTTGTAGCGTCTCAATGTTGGGGGGGGGGGGGGGGGGGGGGGGGGGGGGGGGGGGGGGGGGGGGGGGGGGGGGGGGGGGGGGGGGGGGGGGAGGGGGGGGGGGGGGGGGGGGGGGGGGAAGGGAATTATTGGTGCCCCCCCTCACCGCGAAAGATCCAAAATCCCTCTTATGGATGGGGGAAAATCAGCCACTTTTCTTGCTAACGGAATAGAGACCAACTGTTTCATTTTCTGTTTTATGGATCGAATTATTATTATTATTTTTTTGAAATGGGAAATTTCATTTAATTTAAAATAAAAATTTCAAATATAGTGTCTGACCCTGTATTATAGAGATAAAATCTTCAACGAAAACCAATACCATCGGTATATTATGATGACGTACAAAGGGAAAAAATGAATGTCTGTAGCCCGGAAGAGATGGAACCTCGACACATTATCTCGACATATCACTATCGAGCACGCATAAGACTCTTTTTGATAATTTCTCTACAATCGATGGAAACTTCAGATCGATTAAGAGGCTACCAACTATAGCACAAAGGCTATCATTAAATTCGTCTAGATTCATATTTAACGGAACTAAAACACCGCACCGATTTAGATCGACATATAACAAACCAATTCAAAAGATGGGGAAACCACCACTGTTATTACAATCATAACATAAAAAGAAACACCAAGTATTAAACCTAAAAGGCGAAGGCAAAGACACCATTATTAAAATTAAAATCCTACAAAAAACTAGGAAAATCTCATCACCATAGATATAATCATCGGCAACAACTAGACCACTACACCTGCTAAGACCAAGCCAAACAAAGCTATTAAGAAGAAACTTGTCGCTGAAAGACCAAGCACTCAACAAGCCCTCATCTTCTACACGTCATATTTCCCAAAACGACTTTGAACAGCCACGCTGTAACCTAATCTTTCTTATGGCGATAAGAACTCCTTTATATGGGCTGGGAATTCAGAGGCTAGCCCAAAGACGCCGCCGACTCCGGCCCCAAAAAGTGAGAGGGATGGCTGCAAAACCTTAGAGTAGAAAGAAAAGTTTAGAGAGAGAGAAGTTATCATCTCGAATTAAATTTTTGATACCTCAGTAAATATCAAAGTATTTTTTGTATTTAGTTTTTATTTATACACATAGGACATGAAAAAATGGGACAACATAATGACAGATTTGGAAAAATTAGAATTAAAATAATGAAACAATATCCCTATTTCCTTGGAAGTATAAATGGATTAGATTACCCTCTAAAGGGGGTCTAATCTTCCGAACCCTAACCACAGATTTCACATAATTTAAAAACCAGCCGCAATGAAACAGCTGCTAAAGCACTTGGTAGTATCACAAAAACTCAAGTTTTTCCGGGAAAATCAAGCAAACATATTTCACATACTCTACAAGCTAGAGCCTCAGCACATAAAAGTGGCATTAATTTCTTCTCCACTCCAAGGTTTAACTATTTTTTTTTTTAATTTTTTCTTCCTTCAATTATACTATCCTTAGTTTACTTTGATATTAAGTTGTTATTGGTTTGATTTTTTTCTTGTGGGATTGTATTTGTATTTCTTCTTCTGCTATATATGTAGCTCAAGAGAAGAAATTGTCACCATTGATGTTCATGCTGCCAAGGATCTGATCAAGTCTGGTTATGGCTATATTGATGTTAGGTAAGCGACTTTGGACCTGTAATTTGTTCCACTTTTTTTTTTTTTTTTTTTTTTAATTCCTGAAATTAGGATTAAAATGGGTGTTAAAAAAATGTTTATGGTTTAAACTTCTTATTTATTAATTTTTCTCTTCACTTAAATTTTAGAGAATTTCTATAATATGATACCTTATTGTATGAGTTATTGATTTCAATTAAACAATTTAAGTGAGACAACGCTTAATCAAGATATAACAATGCTAATATACTATTAAAAAAAAAAAAAAAAAAAAAAAACCTCTCATAGTATTTGACCATAGGTAAGTGTAAATGAGTGGAGGGCAAGGGCATGCCCCTCCCCACCGACTTTTGGATTTAGTTCCCCTTTAAAATAGCTTTAAATTTTGATTTTTTTCCCCTCATTTTATCCACACTCAATATTAATTATTTTATATTAGTTATGATTAAAAACTTTGATCCTTAACCTAAAATTCATTAGTCATATACAAGAAAATAATGACCATAAAATAATTTAGCTTATGTTTGATGTTAGAGTTCATTTGAACTCAATTGTACTTTACGATTGGTTTTTTATCTTTTTTTTTTTTTTTAATAAAATCAACAAAAATTATAAATAATTTTTAAAAAATCAATCAACTTCAATCTAAAAATTCAATTCATTTCAAACTCAACTCAAATACCGCTCCCATCATATTAGAAGATTGACTCCACCGCTACCCATAGAATATGCAGTATGCACCATCTATTTAAATCCTATGACCGTGAACTAAACTATGATTCTATAAGAACCCTACAAAAGAGTGCTCCCATCTTAGAATACCTCTAACTTTTGAGGATAATATTATATAGTTTAGTAATATGGGACAGAACACTGGACGAGTACAAGAACGGTCATGTTGAAGCAAGCAAGATTTTTAACATTCGTACATGGTCAATACACCAGAAGGTGCTTTTCTCACTACTGACTTTTTGATTTTTGATTTTTTTTCATTCTTCAAAATTACATTTGTCTAAACATGTTGGTTTATATATATATATATATATATATTTATTGTCTTTTTGCCTTCAGGGAGGGTGAAAAATCCTCAATTTCTGACAGATGTTTTATCTGCTTGCAACAAAGAGGACCGGCTTGTCGTGGTAATACACGTCTCTTTTCAGTTTCATGAATTATTATACCATTTGGTGTGAATATGATTAGTTCTTTGCCTTTATTTTAGAGAAAAATTCTATATAAATTTTACTTGAAAAAAAAAACTATTTATGGCTACTCAACCATAATTTGATGTATTAAAAACAATTCACATACCTTACTAAATACCTATTGAGCTCGTCTCAATTGACTCATTGGTGGGACATACCTCATGAGGTCCACATAGATTTGTTTAATTCATTCTCTTGAAAACCATGTAATCGATCTTTCTAATGAAATAAGTTTGTGTGTATACAAAAAAAATAAAAAATAATAATACAAAATAAATAAAATAAATAATAAAAAATGGCTCGTCAGTAATTTACAAATTTTCCTTGGTTTGGGTATATTTGTACTAATATCGTATCTCTATAGGTTGTCAAAGTGGGGTCAGGTCCTTATCTGCAAACTTCTGATATGTATAATGCTGTAAGTAAATTAATCAATATAATGATATAAATTTTTTTTTTTTTTTTTTTTCAAGTTCTTCGTCCACAAACTTCATGCCAATTTCTTGTGAAAGCACTAAAAAATATAAATATTTGACCATATCCATATTTATCCCTGGTTGTTTTGTTTTACCAAGAAAATGTGAAAGAGAAGACATTTTAAGACATGAAAATGGCAGGGCTTCAAGCATGTGAGCAAACATGGGAGGAGGTTATCTTGCTTGGGTGGAGAATGGATTTTCTATTGAGAAACCAAAAGAAGATCTCTAGTTTTACATACTATAATGAAAACTCTCAATTTCATAATTTCCACGGATGGAAGAAGATGCGAAAAAATGATTACATTTACAAACAAGGTCGCTCTTCATTATCAAAGAAGTAAATCTCCTCTTCTAAATCAATGGAATATAATCTTGTTTGTTAGGAACATTTTTTTCTTCTCCATTTAAGGCTTCCATTTAACAAGTTTTAGTTGAGATAACAACAATTAATGATACCGACAAGAAAAATACTTAATGTTACCGATAACAGATGATTAATTTCAATAGTCTTTCAAGCAATTACAAATTGACATATGAGATTTTACCGAACTAATTGCTGTTTTAATATGTTACTAGTATATGTGTCCCACAATTGATATAAGAATTGTGATTGGTATAATTACATTGCTCTCTTCACAATTCTCTTATTTGGGTAAGACTTGAGGATAAATTGACCTTTTTGAAGCGCATTGAAATGAAGGCCTTGAATATTGAGAACAATTAGAAGAGAAAAATTAGAACAATTTTCTAGTCGGTATCTGATCTTATTGTGAAAGAAATAGACTTAACCAGCGAACGATAACTTCATTATCGTGTCTATAAATAAACTACAAAATCATCACCAACTCTTTTAATGAAACTAGTTGAACACATGCTTCACGCTTATGGATAATATATTGTGTAAAAGATATAAGTTTAAAGAAAAAATAACACAAAAAAAGAAAAAGAGAAAAGAAAAAGTACAAAACACAAAATAAGAAAAGAAACAAAAAATCGTAACTACATACTGAAACTTAAACAACAAAACCAAAACTTCTAACAAAATTCAAAAAATTTTAGTCATAACCCCTTCTCAACCATATTAATAAAGCATATAAGTTAATAGATATATAGAGGAAATAAAAAAGACAAAAATAAATAAAGGCTAAAATTATAAAAGAAATAAAGAAGAGAAGACAAAGAAAAAGATAAAAGAAAGAAAATTGATGAAAGTAAAAAGAGAGGGAAAAAAAAACAATAGGTTGACATATGATTAAAGAAAAGATAATATTATTGATTATTTTATATATGTTAAGATCAAGATAAAATAAAATATGATATTATATTATACGTAAACATCAATAACAATAGAACCTTTGTCCGTCTTATACGTAAACATCAATAACAATAGAACCTTTGTCCGTCCAAAAGGACGAAAAGGGAAATTCCTTTACAATATAATATACAGAAAGAAAACTCCTTTACAATCGTTCTGTCTACAAGGTGTAGAGACCCGGGGGGGGGGGGGGGGGGGGGGGGGAGGGTGTGGATTTTTAAATCGTACTGTCTGCAAGGTTCAGAGACGAAGGGAAACAGAGGGGGGACCTCCCCCCTCATTTTTGTTTTATTTTTAAAAGTCATTATTTTAATTAAACTTTTAATAATTTTTTTAAAGTAAAAATTTACTCCTAATGGCTTCTTATTATTTAAGGAGATGTTTAGTGTATAAATTTAAGTTAATATTTTTAAATTTAAATAGTAAATTATGTTGATTTTTTAAAAAAGATAAAAAAAATTAAAAAAATAAATAAATTAAAAAAAAAAACAAAAAAAAGTTTAAAAATATTAATTTGGACTTATCAATCAAATACTTCTTTAAGAAAAAGTTCTGACGTGACTAGGTTGACATGGAATTTATGACTGACCATTGTACCCTGCCTTGTACACATTTTTATGTTTTTCTCTCTCTCTTATTCTTTTTTGTTTTTTGTTTCTAATCCGTTCAATGCGTTTATTCGATCCATTCCTTATATGGGAGAGATCCAAAACAAAGAGATGATGTTGCACGTGTAAGTTACAGGTAAAAAAAAACCATCCAGAATAAAACGGACATGAGCAAAAAGACCACCGGTGTCAAGAAATTTAAACATCATGGGGGTCTTCAAAAAAAAAAAAAAAAAAAAAAAAAAAAACTATCGGTTCTAAAAATATCAGAAAGGCCATCATTTTCCGCGAGGTTTAGTAGAACGTCTTTCCATTTTTTAAATTGCATTACATGGGACTGCATTTATACCTACCGTAAATTGAAAATGAGTTGTTTATCTTTTCCCATTTTATTGGTTGTCCATCTAATTAAAGCTTGAGGCCTCAAAAAAAAAAATTTTTTTTTTTTAAATTTTAGTGTTTAGTTCCTATTTATGTGGTAAAATTATAGAATTTTGATAATATAGATAAAAATAGTAGGGTAATCAATAAGATAAGTAGATGGTAATAGTAAGAAAAAGTGAAAATAAATCTGGTTTCGAAAAAATATTACCAACTACTAAATCAAACAGTCTTGCAGGCCAAACGTTCCAATTGAATGAGCATTTAAGTTGTCTTTATTTCAAGGAATGCAATTATTTTTATTATTTATTTTGTTTTCGAAATATAGGAAGGAAAGGGTTTGTTTTGGTTCATTTATTAATTGGTCTAGAAGGGTAGATATCCACTTGGAAGGTTTTGTCCACTTTATGTTGGTCATGGTTTTCCCTACCAACCTCTGCCTTGTTGGCCTCAAAAACAGAATTCATTACTCATGACATGACTATACCATAACCAAAACAGACTTGGTCTGTCTGATCAACTTGTCCCAACTAATATAAATTATTATGAGAACTTATAATAGAGTATTTCAAATCACATATATTCTTATCATATTACAATAAACATATTATATTTTAATTAAGTTTGATGAAAATATGAGAGTTTATAACTGTGGCCCACTAGCAGTTAAAAGACGAGAAGATTCATACAAAAGGCAGCCCCCTTTATTGTTTCTTTGTTTTAGGCCAGTGACCTATTGAAGATAAGGACGTATAACGAACATAGTTCAAATCATCAATGCATATATATACTCATCAAAAAGAACATATATTAATGACAATTCAAATCCTGCAATATAGATATATGTTCGTAGGGATGGATCGCTATCCGGTATTCTTATAAATACTGACGCTTGTAATATTTATGTAGAAATTATAATAATTAGGTAAGTTTAACGTAAAATTTAAAGTGATATTTATCTTTTACAACAATAATTATATGACCAAATGTTATAAGATTATAAATAAAAAATTATATGTAAATCAATTAGTTGTTATAAATATTAAAATTAAAAATTACCACCGACTGATGTATACCTCTGAATACACTATCTTTATTTTTTAATTGATTATATAAATCTTTAATAAAAAAACGTAAGATTTTTTTGAACTGATTTGTTCACTACTTATATGTCCTCGTCATGTCTTCTTTGAGTCTTTTGTTTTCGCTTTTTGGCTGGAGATTCCATCATGCTATTTAACATGAGGTTGGAATGAAACTGACAGCAAAAGTTCACAAAAATGGCCACTTACAAGAAGCAAATCTACGTAAAACAACAAAAGGGCAAAATGGGTATTTTAGTACTAATGCCAACACATTACTTATCCATTTACTAGTTTAGAACATGTGCTGTGCAAATGAATTTGATAATTTGAGAAAATTTATCTCGATAAAAGAAAATTTAAATTATAACAAAAAAAATAGACCCAAAAAAGCTAAAAAAAGGGACCTAAAATAAAAAAGGGAGGCATGAAAATAATACCCCAAAAAAATGAAAGACTAAAATGAAAAAAATAATTGACCAATATGGAAAGAAAGGACCAGACTATAAAAAAGAAAAAAATGGTGCCCAAAGCAAAAATTAAAGAAAATCAAAAGACCAAAAAATAAAAAGTTTTTCATTTTGGTGCAATAAAGAAGGACTAAAAAATAAAAAAGGGGTGCATGATAAAAAGAAGAGAAAAAAAGGACCTAAATTGAAAAATAATAAGTCAATAGGAAGAAAGGACTAAATGAAAAAAAAAAAAGCCGAAAACCAAAAAAAAAAAAAAAAAAAGGACTAAAAAAAATGGAGGTTTCAACCAAAACGAACCGTTTGGTTAAAGAGGAGCACGGTAACTTTTTTTGTGCTTTCTATATATGTATGTATGGATATAGATTTATTTAAATTTAAATTTTTATTTTCAAGAATTTTGACCATTTCATGAAGAAGTTGAAGAAGAAGAAGATCTAAAAAACTCGTTTGGCAGAAGCACGTTGCAGAGTTTCCAAGTCCCAAACAAGCAGATTGCAGCTGCCTTAGTAAGTTCACCATTTATGTCACGTATGTTGGAAAATCAGTCAGTGGGACCCACTTTCTTGCCCTATCATACCCCTACTGGGTAGTGACACCAACCCATGCATGTTCCTTAAATTTCTTCTACTACATATACATATATGTTCACACACACACACACATATATATATATATATATGTAAATGTATGTGTATATGTGCCCTTAATGTGTGTCTACAGTTGAATCAATCAAACAACACCTTTTGATCTGAACCAACAAATTCTGAGTGGGAAATGGAGAAAACAGGGACAGAGAAGGAAGGTCCTTAGAGGAAACCCCAACATGGGCTTTTGCCACTGTTGTCACTGTAATGGTTTCTCTTGGCTTCTTCTTTCATGTCTCCCTAAAACTATTCGGAAAGGTAATTAGAAAAAGAAAATAATAATGATCCTTTTTCTTTTCCCCCTCTTTTTGCTCCATTGGATCTTTTGTTTTTGATGTCATTTTGTCTCTTACTTTTTTAAATCAGTGGTTGGACAAAACCCGGAGGAAATCCCTTCTTGCTGCTTTAGAGAAGATCAAAGAAGGTAAAAAAAAAGAAAAAAAAATGAGTTTTTTTTTTTTTTTTGGTGTTGTAATTGGCTGGTAAATATTGATGTAAAATGAATGTGAAGCAGAGCTAATGCTTTTTGGAGTTCTGTCACTGTTGATGGGGCATTGGATAGTTTGTAGTGGCAAAGATTTGTGTGAAAACGACAGCTTTGAGCAGCAGGTTTTTCCCATGTACTGCTACAGCATTGGAAGGTGAAAAAGTCTCTTCCGTTGATGATCTTCTACTTTCAAGATCAGAGTTTGTAAACAAGACTGTTTTCAGAAAGCGTTTTCCAGTTCATGAATACTGTTCTGAGGTACTCTTGGAAATTTTATTTTTATGACTCATAGTTGTTTTCTAATCAAATCACGTGTTTACCTTTTTATTCGATAAATTAAATGTTCGATTGAATAATAAAATCTTTTGGTCCCAATCGGGCCGGTATACTAAATTAATAATCTCGCTAAATGCATAAGCTAACATATATTTTTTATTTGTTTAGGACCTAGTGAATGTATAAATAAATAATTGATTAGATAGATTAAAAATAAATAATGTAAAGTTCTATAGGGAATCTTACCAAGCTTTGTGTTTGTTGGCCAGGGTATGAATCTTTTGCTTCGCATGAAAGCCTTGAGCAGCTTCACCGTCTCATATTTGTTCTTGGCATGACCAATGTTTTCTACAGCTTTGCTGCTATTGCCTTGGCCATGCTTAAGGTTTTACACACACACACACCACACACACACACACACACACATATATATATATATATGTATGTATACATTTTTCTAGTGTGTGCTGTGTAATTCTTACTTTGAGTACCAAGTTTGACGCAGATCTATAGTTGGAGAGTGTGGGAAAATGAAGCCAAAGCTATAGCTAATCAGAGCTTAGAAGGTAACAATCTTTAGCTGATTGTAGTGATTTTTTTTTTCCCCCATTAAATTGTTGGAAACATTGTAAAATCTCTCGATTTATCATATTAAATTTCCGAATTCAGATCATCCAGAAGCTCAGCCAAACTGTACAAGAATGAGGAGAATGTCTACTTTTATTGACCAAAATACATCCCATTCGTGGAGCCAACATAAGTCTCTTGTTTGGCTGGTATTATCCTTTTTTTTTTTTTTTTGGCTAGAAATAACAATGCTAGTTTAGGCTTGTGTTATTTCTCAAGAGTTGCGTTTGTTTCAACGTTGCAGCTTTGTTTTAGCCGTCAGTTCTGGAGTTCGATACACCGGTCGGATTACATGGCTTTGCGATTAGGCTTCATCACTGTATGTAGTCCTTCTATAGCTAAATTAAGTATCTATTTTTATGAAAAGAAATTCTTATCTGATATCTGCATGATCAACAACAGAAATCTCTAGTTGTAGTTGAAGAAAAAGTTTGTGATTTCCTCTCATTGAGTCCTAATTTATGATGATTTTACCAAATTCTGCAGAAACCAAATTAACTTTTCATTGTTAAATGTGCTGATGTTTTCACTCATATTGCAGACTCATCAACTTCCTTTATCATATGATTTCCATAATTATATGCTTCGGAGCATGGAGGAAGAATTTCGTGACATCGTGGGCATTAGGTGCCTCATATCTTTTACATCTACATTTATATATATACATATATATTAGTTTTTTAAGCTAACTTTTGCAAATATATTTTGCAGTATTCCTCTCTGGATATATGCCATATGTTGTATCTTTCTAGATTTCATGGTAATTTTCTATGACTTTTCACTAACTTGTAACTTAAGTTACCTGATTAAACATTTCCGTTAAGATAGATCATATAATTAAGCAAGCACCATTATGTTAGAGAGCGTATAATCTCTCAAAAATAAGTGAATTACATGCATGTTCTTGTTATCTTTCGACTTTTAGTTATGGAGTTTATCCTTAGAGCATGAACTGTGTGTGACTTGAATTCAGGAAGCAACATTTACTTTTGGCTTTCCTTCCTCCCAGCTATTGTAAGTCATCTCCTTCAATCTGGTTTTTTTCCCTTTACATCTTTCTCCTACTTTAATGCGTCGAACCCCCGCTATTAATCAGTAGAATAAAATTGTCGCATGACAAAAGTATAATGACAGGTTCCAATTGTTGTCTAACAATTTTGATGCATCGACACATGTGTGATGATTATATCGTCAGTGATAAATTAGTAGTTTTCATACATGTCATTCAATTTATGATTGTAATTACCCTTTTTTTTTTTCCCTGCCTTGTTTGCCCCTTTCTTCCAATTGAAATGCGTAATAGTTGATCCTGCTTATTGGTACTAAACTTCACCGAGTGGTGGTAAAACTGGCTGTCGAAATCATGGATAACTGTCCTTACGTGGAAAATCGCCAGTTTAAGCTCAGGGATGAGCTCTTTTGGTTTGGAAAACCAAGGCTTCTTTTGCTCTTGATACAACTAATATCCTTTCAGGTGAGTGACGAATCAGTAACACCATTAGTAACACTCATCTAAATCGCCGATTCCCCTTTTATTATTAATTTATTAATTTATTTTATTTTTCGCAGAATGCATTTGAGATGGCAACTTTCATTTGGTCCCTGGTCAGAATCTATTATTTCCCAAGAAAAACTTGACATTCTGAGATGCTACTCACTTATGATGCTCATTTTTTCACTGTTTTTGTTTTCAGTGGGAATTAAAGAGCCTTCTTGTTTCATGGACAACCGTAGATTCCTGTTGATCCGCTTGTTGTTTGGGTAAAATCCGCAGATAAACACCTTCGGTAGCGTGCGAATGACCGATCAAAAAGCTGATGTTATGATCTTATTGTCAATTGCAGAGTGATCTCCCAGTTCTGGTGCAGCTTCATCACATTCCCTCTCTATGTTATCATCACTCAGGTTTTGATTCTCCCTCCCATTCCCATCTCTATCTCTCTTTCTTTAGGTATCTAAAGAAGAAAGAAAGAAAATACGAAAAAAGAATAAAACCCATTTTAGTCTTAAGAATGTAACAAAATATCCCAGTACATAATGATTGGCTAAAAATAAGTAAGATCAATCTCGTTTTTATCATCGAACTTACGGATGATCTCATTTTGGTCCCTAACTTTCAAAATGTCTCATAATTTAACTTCGGATCTATAAATTTTCACTTTAAAGCTCTCTGTCAAGAATCCATTAAAAATCAATAAGAATGCATGTGTCATAATGTCACTTTTCATATGCTATTTCTCATCAATTTTCTTATGGATGCTTGAAGAAAAGGACTTTATTGGGATAATTCTATATAACACAAACTAGCTACGAGGCGTTTTCAATGTGAGAGACCAAAGTAAAGATTTACTCCCAAGTTCGGGGACTTAAAATGTGATCAGCGTTCCGAATTAGTAACATAATTCGAAACAGTCATTCCTGATTAGTAAACACGCCCTAAGAGAGTTCATGAGCATATTGTGGCAGATGGGAACAAGGTTCAAGAGAACTGTGATAGCAGAAAGTGTGAGAACATCACTCTCTGGATGGAAGAGAAGAGTGAAGGCCAGGCATGCCCCGCCACACACAACTCCACTTCTGAGTTCAACACCGACGACAACGACGACGGCAACAACATCCTCGGATTCCGTGCAGAGTGGGACCCACAAGAGTGACAACTTTGCCTCAACAAGCGCAGAAGGAAGCTCCTCAGGAGTCCATGACACAACTAGTTCTCCTCACAATCATGGGATGTCTCAGTTTCCCTTCCTAGGCAGTCCTCGCTGTGATAGTTTCAGCAGCAACGACAGCGAAATTCGCCATCGTAGTGTGAATAGTAGTGATGTAACGTCACCTTAATTAAAGCTCTTTATTATTTTGCTAATAGCAGTGATGTGGAAATTAGAAGGATAAAAGAGAATATTTTGGTGCAAAACATGTTGCTTGTCAAAAACGACATGTCATTTTGCTTCTTAAATGTTGCTGTTCATAAAACGACACTGGAATGAACGACATTTCGTTTACAGTTAAAAAGATTGCAGAAGTTCATAGAAACGACATGAGTTTTTAATCACTTTTTATTACTTATGTTGTTGTTTAAATTGAAAAACGACATTGTTTGTAAAGGATCTAAATATGACGTTTTGTGTATTGTTTTCTCTCCTTTATTGTCATCACCATGTCGTTTCCAGTTCAAAAGTTTGCTATCAATTTGAGAAGAACTTGACTGTCGTTTCTAAATCAGACAAACGGCATATTTTTTTGTTTTAAATGCTCCCGAGTCCCGACTTTCATCCGACAAAATATATGTCGTTTTCTTGAAAATTTACTGTCGTTTTTTCATATACTACATGTCGCTCGAACCTTCAATAGAAAACATACCGAAAAACGACAAGTCCTAACTTTACTGTCTTTTTACTAAACAAATATGTTTATCTTGATTAAGAATTTGATTTTTAGTTTTATTATTATTTTTTTGTTTTTCGTCGTAAGATACATGTTTCAAAATCTACTCCAAACGACAAAAATCAAAAGTGACAAGTTTTCTTTTTACCAAAAAACGACTTGTCGTTTGTACTTTTCAAGAGCAGCCCTCCTTCTATGTTAAGTTTTGTTTTTTATTTTTATTTTTTATTTATTATTTTTTGTGCTGGATATTTGGAAAAGACATTTTGGTCTTTCCCGTGGATGACATGGCACCATATAATTGGGTCTAATGTTTGCACCGGCGGTATTCCGCACCTTATAGTTTCTTCTTCTCTGCAAATTAGAACACTCCGAAAAGAAGTCCCCTTTAGCAAGAAAACTAAAGTCTCTCTCTCTCTAGTCGAGATCCTTCTCTTCTCTGTTTTCTTCCAATCTTCAACCATGGTGCTCGAGGTAAAATCCCCTCCCTCTCCACTTCCAATCAATCCCAATTTCGCTTTCAATTTCCCTCTAACGATTTCGAAACCCCGATTCATCTCTCCCGAGAAATTAGGGTTTTTTTCTTAATTATTTTTGAATATTTTTTTCGTATTACTTCTGTTCACAGGCGACTATGATCTGTATCGATAATTCAGAATGGATGCGAAACGGTGACTATACGCCTTCCAGGTTTCAAGCTCAGTCCGACGCTGTTAACCTTATTTGTGGGGCTAAAACTCAGGTCCGAAATATTTCAGTCTTTTTTTTTTCCTTTCCAATTGTTTATCATTTGTTTGGTTAGTGGGAAAATCTGGGCAAAGAAAGGAAAAGTTGGAATCTTGTTTGCAGCTGGTTTAAGGTTGCAGTGATTTGTGTTGTGTTGTTTCGATAGTTTTATTCGTTCCATATATATGTGGGAGTGTACTGGAAATGGAGTTGGATTTTGGGAATTTATTGTTTTTGGAAAGATTTCTGCTTTGATCGTGTTATGGATTCCTGAAAAATGGGAACAAAAGAGAATTATGTTGTAGTTGATTTAGGATTTGTTTAGAAATCTGAAGAGAACGTATTTGGGTTTGTGCAGTCTAATCCGGAGAATACGGTAGGAGTTCTCACAATGGCGGGAAAAGGTGTTCGTGTTTTGGTCACTCCTACCAGTGATCTTGGCAAGATCCTGGCTTGCATGCATGGTTAGTTTTTACGTATTTATTTGTTTGACTTGCCTTTTATTTTGGATTTTTGCGGGATCCCGATCACTATAACGTGTTAAGTTTAAACTTGTGATGACTAGTGCATTTCGTTTGACACTATTGTTAGTTTGTTTTTGATTAGGTATATGATAGTATGATTCTTCCGTGGATAAAAGAAAAGCAAAGACTTCAGGAAATTAAGGAAAGGAGATAGGGTGATAAATTATTCTTTTGCTTAGATGAACCATTGTGAAAGAATTGACTAAATACAAATTAGTAGATAAGAGCTCTTTACTATTCAGCATCTTCTGCTGAGTAAAAAAGTTAGAGGATGAAGAGGATGAACACTTATAGCATTTAGGAAGCTTCTAAAACTGGGTGATAATTTGCTTTTACTTTTACTTTTAATTTTCCTCTAAATGGATACGTATGTTTTGTTTGTACTCATCAACAATTTCTCCTAAAAAACTTTGATTTGAGATGGAGATCTTTAATCAGGCGTTCCACTCTTTGACTTACCTATGTACGTTGTCACTGGCTAAGAGTGTTTTTCTGACTTATACATGTCCGATCACTCTCAGCCATCTAGAGGAATTTTATGGCTGTATATATATCTCTATCAAATTAGTAAACGGACATGTGGATAGCTATATGTTATTCCCAGCCTTTCTAGTTTCTTAAGTTTTTATTAGCATGAACTGGGTGAACACAAAAGCGTTGTGTCTTTAAATCTTCAAGGAACCATGTTAGAAGTTAAAACTATATCATCACATGTCTATTTGGAACATTATGGGTAAACAGATACAATTGTTGCTTCCCAATTGTCTTGGAAATGATTGTTGTCTTTTGTCATTCTTATTTAGTTGCCAATTTAATGTAATTCTTTGTTTTTAAATTTAGGTTTAGAAATAGGTGGTGAGATGAGTCTGGCTGCTGGTATTCAGGTGGCTCAGCTGGCTCTCAAGCATCGGCAGAACAAGCAGCAGCAACAAAGAATCATCGTCTTTGTTGGAAGGTATTTACTCGCTTGAGTTGCGTCTGTGTTCACTATGTAATACTCCCATTCTTACATTTCATATTATTTTTTATAGTCCCATAAAGCATGACAAAAAGGTATTGGAGATGATCGGAAGAAAGTTAAAGAAGAATAGTGTTGCACTCGATATTGTTAATTTTGGTGAAGAAGATGATGGAAAGACTGAGAAGCTAGAAGCACTTCTTGCTGCTGTCAACAATACCACCAGTCACATCGTTCATGTTCCACCTGGTCCAAATGTTCTTTCTGATGTACTAATAAGGTTTACTAATTTGATTTTTTCCTTGCTTCTTCCATTTGTTAGAGTATTTATTTAAATTTTCTGATGTCCTTCTCATGTTGTAGTACGCCTATCTTCACCGGGGATGGGGAAGGTGCAAGTGGTTTTGCAGCGGCATCGGCAGCTGCTGTGGCTGGAGCTGCATCTGGTTTTGATTTCGGTGTAGATCCCAACCTAGATCCAGAACTGGCCCTTGCTCTTAGAGTTTCAATGGAAGAGGAGAGGGCCAGACAGGAAGCAGCTGCTAAAAAGGCCGCAGAGGAGGCAAGTAAGCAAGAGAAAGGAGGGGAACAGCCCACCAGCTCGCAGGATGCAACTATGACCGAGCGTGCCACAGCTCCAGAAGCTGGAGCTGACAATAAGGCAACTGATTTAATGGTCAGTGTTACTTTTTGCTTTGAAAAATCACATTTCAGCCTTTTATCTTTGATCAAGCGGTAGCAATAGTATTTTACGGTTTTGCAGCAATAAGATTGATATACTCGAGAATTTCCAAGTTGTGAATTTGTATTATTGGGATCCAATGTATATTTATTTTCCTTTGCAGAGCGGGGTGGGGGATACACCTAGGCAGTAACATGCAAGTTCATTATTTGCGTTAGGCATTTGAAAATTTATTCCTTATGTTAGGTTACTTAAATAGTTTTTGATGATTGTCTTTGAACTAACAGTTAAATATCCAACAGGACGATGAGAATGCTCTGCTGCAGCAGGCCCTTGCAATGTCAATGGATGACCCTGCCTCGAGTCATGATACGCGAGACACAGATATGTCAGATGCAGCTGCAGATGATCCAGAATTGGCCCTAGGTAAGGCTTCTTGAATCGAGGTGCACATTTGGGGAAATTGATTGGTGATTGAACTAGTGCTAGAATTGAAGATGAGGTGCCACTATAAATTGCAAAACCTTCATTAGAATGTTTTACTGGCAAGCTCTCTAGGTCCACTTTTTATCATTACATTAAAATGAAATAGCAGAAATGTACCAAATTCTGCTCTCATTTGATTGTGTGATATTGACTGCCTTAATAAATTGACAACTGCTTTTATTGGCTTGTGGATTTAATAAGTTAAGATTCTCTAGTGCAAATATTTGGATGCCCACCAGTTTTCAAATGGTTATTACTGACTCTAATATATGATTTAATTGCATGCTTGCAGCTCTTCAATTATCAGTGCAGGACAGCACAAAAGATTCCTCTAACCCAGCAGACATGAGTAAGCTGCTGGCCGACCAGTCTTTCGTGTCTTCCATCCTCGCCTCGGTATATTTACCATAACCTGCATCAGTTTCTTAACTTCTCTTTTCTTTCCCCAGCTGACTAAACCAAATCGTCGCTTCTGGCTTTTACTAAATTGTATGGTCTGAATGCTTCTGCAGCTTCCTGGGGTTGATCCAAATGATTCTTCGGTTAAAGATTTGCTTGCTTCCATGCAAAGCCAGTCAGAGGTGAGTTACGAGTCATGAGATGGTGTGGAAATCTGATTCACCAATTTGTAATCCAACTACGTGGCCTACGATCCTGACTGTAAACTTTTATCATCTAATTTTCAATTCTGTAGACTGACCAGAAGAAAAATGAAGACAAAGAAACGAAAGAGGAGGATAAATAAGTGTTTGAAGTTGTTCTTCATACCAGGTTTCACATCTGAACCTTACTCACTTTGTGTCTTGAGCTGTGATGCTGAACTTTTACTTGACTTTTGAATTGATGTTTTGCCGTGCAGGTCGAAAAGACTCTCTAGAGTTTCACCATTAAAATTGATCCCATTTTCGAGCCTATTGTTAACTATCATTTGTCGTGATAGGGCTTTTTAGGACAAGCAGGGACACTATTATTCTTGGAACAACATTGAAATGTATCACTGCTTTTTGTCAACATCTCTATGCATTATTTGAGAATTATGCATCTCCTTTCTGCGGTTTTTTTCCCCCCCTGGTGTTTTCTTTTCTTTTCCTTTTTTTTTTTTAAATTTCTCTGGGGATTTTTTTAATGGGTAAAGACATTCTCGGACCACACATTTTCTCATTTGAAGAGATGAGTTTTCTGTTCTTGAATGAATGATTTTAGCTACCTTGTTGTTTTCACTTTTAAAGCATTGTCCGTTCTCAGCATTCTCACATTGTGTGGTTTACACCTACTCTATACACTAACAAGTGCAAAGAAATGAAGAAATGTCCAAGACGATAAACAAGGAAACAACAAATTTAATTAGTGGTTCCCACAACTCTTGCATCAGTTCTTATTATCTCTGTCGGCGGTGGATTATGTTGGGTTTTGAAACTTAAGATTTCTACATCACTACTAGATTTTGTCAATGCTAACAGAAATCTGAATCATCAAGACAAATAAAATAAGGTTTTGTTTGACATTCAAGTTTAATTTTAACTAAATTATATTTTTTTATTTTAGTTTTTATCTTCTTTTTCTGAAAAGTCAATAAAATTTATAACTAGTTTTTAAAAAGTCAATCAATTTCAACTTAAAAATTTCATCTCCAACTGACGAAACAAACGTAAGTTAAGTTGTGGCGTGTCATCGTCTTGTGGGTGTGTTTGTCACGTCATTTTGAATACAAAACGATCTGTTCAAATCAAATTCAAATTTGTCCTTTCTTTTTTTTTTTTTTTTTTGGAAATCTGTGTTATATCTTAATCCTAAAGGCTCATTCATTCCAGTTTCTTAATTTTAATTGAATATTTTCAGTTTAAGGTGGTGTGTTAAATAAATGGTGGCCTAAATTTTTCATGAAGTTAATTGATGTATCATGTACGAGCAAGTCAACATTTTATTTTTAATTTTTGTTTCGTTTTCATTTGGTTGTAAGCCCTCTTCACGAAGTAATAGGTTAATGTAATCGACCATGACTTGTAGCTATTTCCCGAGTTAAAGAATGTGACAATTGGCAACTTTGCCTTTATGAATAGTGATAGAGACCAAAGCTCTTTTTTTTTTTTTTGTTTTTTTTTGTTTTTTGCTCTTTTTTCTTTCTTAAGTCCAAAGTGGGAGAGAAATAGAAATACAATGAATATACAAAGAAGGACAAGCAAACTAGAGTCACGTTATTTACATTTTACATTATTGGTGAATTGAGAATCATTACTTTTGTGGACTATAAGAAAGGTAACGTAAATGAAAAACTTACAATAGGAACTTTATCTGTGTCTTTTTGATAGATATTTGTTTGAGTCTTTAAATTAAATTTTCAATTTTAAGAGATTATAAACAAATTTGTTTGAGGGAAGAGATTATCACATTTTCACCTTGTGTTGGATGTTGAAAGCTTCTAAGAGGTGAATTGTCACTTTTATTTCTCATCATTTACAACAGTTACACATTTTGGAACTTTCTGTTTCGACCGTTACTTACCGCCACCAAAAATCGGAAAATAAATAAATAAATAAATAAATAAAACAACCAAACCAATCGTACAAGGTTACTCCAAAGTCACATGGCGTCCACATGCAGTATGCAGACAATAATCCAGTGCACTCGCGCTTACCCAAAACACATTGTCAATCCATTGGATCACCGTACCTAATTTCCAATGATCAATCAAACGATACAGAATCCAGTCTCAACTAGTCCCTACCCCAGGCTAGTAGTTACCCCTCACCTTGGAAATTATACGCGCGCGCACACACGTTTTTATGAAAAAAAGGTAAAACATCTAAACAGTCCTTTGGTACAAAGAATCCGCCACTTAAAAAGTCTCACATTATCATATTAGTAAGCCAATTGAAAAGTCTGCAAATGGGGATGGCCTTTCCATTAAAAAATATAATTGTGTCTGATATATTAAAATTTGAAGATTCTCATGAGGTAGGGATATTCTGAGATTTTTGAATTTCTTATTCCTAAATATCTTAAAATAAGATAACCGCATTTCAAAATAAATAATTTTAAAATCCTCATTATCCCATACTTGTATATTTATATATGAATATATATACTACATACTATTATTGACCATAGGCCGGCTAGTTTGTATCTAGGAAGAGGAAAACCAAGGCCTGGTCTTTGTTCATTTCCAACACTAGATAAAGAATGACAAAGTAGCATTTATTGTTAGAAGCTGATTTGTTCACAACTATTGGCTCGATTAGATCAACCAGTTCATGAAATGTGAAAAAAGAAGAGTGGTAATCTCTTGGCCAGGAGTGGGAGGCGAAGATTTTTGTGGGGGTTTGAGGAAATGGGCTCGGTTTGGTTTTTTCAGAGAGTTCTGGTTTTTGGAGTTGTCGGAATTTTGTGTGTCGGTTGGGGAGTTAATGGTGGTTATTTGAAATACAACACGAGCAGTGGTGTTGTGGAGGGGAAGTTGAATGTGCATTTGGTTCCTCATTCTCATGACGATGTCGGTTGGTTGAAGACTGTTGATCAGTACTATATCGGAGCTAACAACAGTATTCAGGTTCTACCATTTATGTGTGTATATATACATATATATGTTTGTATATTGGCGTTGTTTGGTTGCCTTCATTATTTTTTTTTTTGTTAACTATTTTCTGTTTTGCAATTATGTTGAAGAAGATCTTCTTGGCCTTACATTTCTCTTTGTTTTTTAAGTATAGATAAGGGTTGATTGTTGAAGTGATTGTGTAGGGAGCTTGCGTTGAGAATGTGCTCGACTCGGTTGTGGAATCGTTGCGGCGCGATCCCAATAGGAAGTTTGTGTTTGTTGAGATGGTAAAACCAGTATAAGTTACACATTTTGATTTTTTGATCTGTTAAGATGCTTTAGTTTTTTTTTTTTTTTTCCCTCTCTCTCTCTCTCTTGAAAGTTTTTCCTTTTGTTTCTACTAGGCGTTTTTCCAAAGATGGTGGACCGAGCAAAGCTTGGAGACGCAAGAACAAGTGAGAAAGCTTGTGGATGACGGGAGATTAGAGTTCATGTAAGTAGTAGCTGGTCAGTAAGTTCAGCTAATTGTACTCTTGTTTGCAGATATTATTTGGTTCGTTCAGCTTGTTAGTATTGTTTTGGAATGTCTACATTAATTATTTTCGTGCGGGATTCAGAAATGGAGGTTGGTGTATGCATGATGAAGCCACATGCCATTACATAGACATGATTGACCAAACGACGCTAGGCCATAGTTACATTAAAAGCCAGTTCAACAAGGTTCCTCGTGCCGGTTGGCAAATCGATCCCTTTGGCCACTCTGCCGTCCAAGCTTACCTGCTTAGTGCTGAGGTAGACATTTTTCTTTTCTCATGAGTCATTGGTCTACTAATTTGAAGTACTTGATTCTTCTACTATAATTTTTTTATTTTTTTATTTTTTTTAACTAAAGCCGTGTTTGGTAATAGAGAGAGAGAAAATAGAAAGGATGATCTGTATTACACATGGGGAGGACCTTTCTCTCGTTGTGTTTGGTGGAGATCCACTCCTCCGATACTTGCGACTTTTAGAAAGGTCGAAATTGGAGAGTCCTGTGGAGGATTTTGAATCCCTCGCCTAATTCCATGCACTAATCCTCCTTTACTAGAAGTGACTGAAGTCTTGATCACAAATATAGAGACTAAAATGAGATTTTAGTCCTAATTTGGATATATAAGTCTTAATGACAACACTTTTGGTTTCGTTTATTCTTGCAGGTTGGATTTGAATCCGTACATTTCGCGAGGATTGATTATCAAGACAGAGCAAAGAGGAAGGAAGACAAGTCACTTGAAGTCATATGGCGCGGCTCCAAACTTTCGGCTCTTCTTCTCAGGTTTTGAAGTGTGAAACCGTTGTGATATGCTAGTTTCTCTTTCTAATGGCTTGTCATGTCCACCACTTTTGTAACTTTCGAGCCTTATGCAGATTTTTGCCAATGCATTTCCCGTTCACTATAGTCCTCCCAACGGTTTCCATTTCGAAGTGAATGATGACTCTGCCCCTGTCCAGGTTCTGTATTTCACTAGAAAATAGTTCTTGCAAAATATTTATCTTTATGTGATAATAATTGCTAGTATATGTCACATTTTTCTTTCTGAATCTTAATTGAAAATGGCAGGATAATCCTCTTCTTTATGACTATAATGTCGAGACCCGGGTTCAAGATTTTGTTAATGCTGCCTTGACCCAAGTAAATTCTTAGCTTTCCTGATCTTTGCAGCATTGTGGTTTCCGTACTATAACGAAAGCGAATAAGTTCTCCATCATTCGCTTAGTTTGAGGGTTCTTTATATATACAGGCAAATGTGACTAGGACAAACCACATCATGTGGACAATGGGTGATGATTTCCAATACCAGTATGCTGAATCTTGGTTCAAAGAAATGGACAAATTGATACATTATGTTAACAAGGTCAGTCAATTAGAAATATATTTTTAATCTTAATAAAATTAGAACTTTTAGGCTGTTGTTACCTAGTTTTACAATTTTTCATTCAAAATTTGCAAATTTCTTAGGATGGCCGAGTTAATGCTTTGTATTCCACACCATCTCTCTACACCGATGCTAAATATGCAGCCAACGAGACGTGGCCACTGAAAACCGATGATTACTTCCCGTGAGCATCAAATTTTTCTTGTCCTTTGGTTCTCCCCTTGTGAAAAGCATGAATTATTGGCTTAACTATTGTTAAACAAATGTCTTGCTTATTATGCTAACAGGTATGCAGATGGCAAAAATGCTTATTGGACTGGATTCTTCACTAGCCGCGCAGCTTTGAAGCGATATGTCCATTTGCTGAGTGGATATTACCTGGTAATTAATATCACATTGTAACCATTCTTCAGTTAAAAAATGTTTAGTTTCAGAATACGTTTAGAAAGAGTTTTTTTTTTGGTCACCAGTACTAAGTAAGAAGACTCTTTTATGTCATTTTTAGACCATATCAGGTTTCATTGAACTTCACATAAATTTATTTAGTACATAACAAGAAGCTTTTTGTTCTGCGCAAAAAATAGGCAGCAAGGCAACTTGAATTCCTGGCCGGGAAGAGATCCAAAGGCCCTAACACTTTTGGCCTAGGAGACGCTTTAGGAATTCTACAACACCATGATGCTGTCACCGGCACTGCCAAGCAACATACAACGAATGACTACGCGAAACGCCTCACTATTGGTGCCTCTGAGGTTGTCAGCTAGTATATCCTTTGAATTTTATTCCCTTAATGCTAAATAATCTTCAGTAGGACGTAGCTGAGACGGTTCTTCTGGTTTTTACAGGCAGAGATTGTGGTTAATTCTGCTCTTACATGCTTAGCTAAGAAGAAATCAGGAGGTCAGTGTGAAGTGCAAGAATCCACATTTTCCCAGGTGATAGTCAACATGGTTCTTCTCTCTCTCTCTCTCTCTTGAATTTTCAACCATTTTGATTAAGTTAATTATACTCAAGTTGTTTTTTCCTTTTTCGTCTATTTCAACCATTTGATTCAAGCAGTGTCAATTACTGAATATCAGTTACTGCCCACCAACAGAAGAAGACATAACAGAAGGGAAGAGTTTGGTAAACATTTCGAAGCTTTTCTCACTCTTTCTTTATAAATACAATATGTTGTTGAGTTCCTTCTACTTTTCTTTTCAGGTTGTAGTTGCATATAACTCTCTTGGTTGGAGTCGTACCGACGTTATTAGAATACCGGTTAGTACACGTTCGCGTATTCTACACCATCACACATTTGGCTGTTGTCTTAATGAATAGAATATTCTCCCCAATATGGCCTAAGAGTCACAATCTCCACCAGGTTAATGATGCCAATCTCGTTGTAAAAGATTCCTCGGGCAATTCCATTGAGGCACAATTTGTAACAATAGACGAGGTCACAAAGAACTTGAGACAGTTCTACACAGAAGCCTACTTGGGAAAACAGCCCAAAGAAGCTCCCAAGTATTGGCTTCATTTTCTAGTGTCTGTGCCGCCACTGGGTTGGAATACTTACTTCATTTCAAAACGAGACAACGGCGGTATCTATATTCGTTCTTTTATTTCATGCTATAGATTCTTAATGTCCGTTTTGCATTGCTTTTGCTTATGCATTTAGGAAGTAGAAAAAGAGAAGTAAAAGCAATAAAAATTTAAAATAAAGTTTATGAAATCTTATTAAACGCACGAGTACAAGTTTCAATAACTTGAGGGCTAAAAATCTTCTGAAATTTTCTCCAAACACTCTTAAAAGCAGCTTTCGGGAAGCAACGCCAAACATGCCTTAATTAAGATTATTAAATTGCATAGATTACTTTATAAAAGAGGAGGTTAATTTGTTCAGCTGGTTTAGTTTGTTCTCTTTCTCCAAACTGCTGCAGCGAAAGGCAGACATCGACTTACCTCTGAGGTGAAGAGTTCACAAAACGACACCATTGAAGTTGGACCTGGAGATTTCAAGATGTCCTTTTCTTCTACTTCGGGACAATTGAAACGCATTTACAATTCTAAAACTGGGGTAAGCTTTTTCAAGAAAGTAGCCATGAGAAAATCTCTTCCCTTTTCCTTTTCTGCCTTTTATTCTTAACTTTTGGAGAAGATTTGGAGGCTAAAATATTCCTTACTTGATTGTCATACACTACAAGGTTGATGTACCGATACAGCAGACATATCTCTGGTATGGCTCAAGCACTGGTGATGCTGATCCTCAGGTACCGATGAAGTTCCTATACATGCTAAAATTTTTTCGAGTTACTTTGACTCACAATCAAGACAATGCAAGACGATGATCAGTTATTGGAATAATCTGTCTTTTGCAGTCTTCCGGGGCTTACATTTTCCGGCCTAATGGCGCCCCGCCAACCATTGTTTCAAGATCGGTAAGCGCTCTCTTAATACTATAATGTATAGCTATTGTTGGTCCCATTGGACCGTTTCGTAACGAGTTATGATATACACCATGGAACATTTTATCGTAAACATCATAAATGTGCACGTTTCAAAATTCTAATAGGTTCTGCAAAACTGAAATGATTATTTTGTCTCAGCTTTATACGATTTACCGCTTATTATTAAGTAACATGATGTGCCATGAAACTACTTTTTTTTTTTTTTTTTTAATGACGGTTTTTCTGTCATGATTTTTTCAAATTGAGAGAGTATTTCGTGCATTATTCAGGTTCCAATAAAGGTCATTCGTGGAGAGCTAGTTGATGAGATTCACCAAGAGTTTGCTTCATGGATCTACCAGGTAAATTAACATATTTGTAGGTTTAATATTTTAGGACTGTCGAACAAAAATAAAACTAATAACTATTCAGTTTATACAAACTTCATTCCCTTATTTTCGAATTTTTGGTCTCAGGTCACAAGGCTTTATAAGGACAAAGAACATGCTGAAATTGAATTCACAGTGAGCAACATTTCCAAATCACCATTTAGATCAAGAAAGCATAATTCTAGACCAAAAATATGTATAGTTCTAACATATCTCTACCGTGAAGATGGGTCCAATCCCCACAGATGATAGTCTTGGCAAAGAGGTCATCACGCGATTGACGGCGAATATGGCCACGGACAAAGTGTTTTACACTGATTCTAATGGAAGAGATTTTCTTAAACGGGTAACTCTCACATATGGATTTCTCATGACTGAATTTAAAAATAAAAATAAAAAATAAAAGGTTATGAAATGATGTGATCTTGAAATCTATGATAATGGTTTTGCAGATTCGAGATTACAGAGAAGACTGGCCTCTTGTGGTTACTCAGCCTGTAGCAGGCAACTACTATCCAGTAATTTTCTTACCGCTAGTCCCCATGACATTAACTATATGTATAAGATCAACTATCAACACTCAACTTGGGACAGTTTGCAAGATTTTCATAAAAGTGGGGCCAATTTGCAAAAATTTAAAAGTTCGGCATGCAACTTGCCAATTCACGAAAAGCTGAGGGGAAAAAGTAGCACAAACCCTATTATGTGGTAGTTTTAATATACTAACACATATGTAGTGATCGCAACATCATTTCTCAATTGAGATGTTAATTCGGTTTTTGCTAGTAGACAAGTTGGTATCCTGGCATGTCTATTGATGTTCTTAAAAAATTTTAGCTTTCTTTTTAATTTTTTTTGGCTGTCTTCTTTATTTCAGCTTAATCTTGGAATCTACACTGTGGATAAGAAATCCGAATTATCCGTTCTGGTTGATCGTGCCACTGGCGGAGCCAGCATAGCGGATGGACAAGTAGAACTCATGTTGCACAGGTTCAACTTCACATTCCTTCTGATCCTCAAAGAGTTGTTTTAAAATTTTCGTTTACTGTTCTCACACTCCAGTGATGTCGGACACCATAACTTAACAGGGGGCGGGTCCCACATGGGAGAAGGTACTTCATGTGGGGCTCACTTTTATTAGGAATAGTGAATAACAATGCTCATCAATGTTGTTGTCATTTTTTATATGCAAGGCGTATGATCGCTGATGATGGTAGAGGAGTGGGTGAAGCCCTTGATGAGACGGTGTGTATTAAAAGTACATGTCAAGGACTAACGGTAAGAATTTTTCACATGAAGTTTTTATATGTCGTTTTACTGAAAAGATGACATGTCGACTGAAGAGATGACATGTCGTATTACCTGAAAAGTTTAATGACATGTCGATTCATTAATCATGAATCCATGATAAGAGGTCGTAGAAAATGGAAATGGCATGTCGTTCATTGTCTGATTTCGATTTTGATCTTTATAGAAACTCATGTCCGGTTTTCTTGATGTCGTTTTCACGTGAAAGCGTCAAAACGACATGCTTGTATTAACGATTTTTCCATTTGTATATGCATAACGACATGCCTATGAAAGTGTCGTTTTTCCTTGATACTAGTTGTAGTTTATGTTCACAGTCAGTTATACATAAAATGACCAGTCGTACTAGTAAGTAGCTGTTTCAATCTTAAATCTGATCGGGGGAGAAAAAAAAAAAGGTATCGTTTTTGGAAAATACGACATGTTGCTAAAATAGATTGTTCTAGTTTATTTGTACACGACATGTTAGATTTAAGGGAAGGTTGTTTAACCTAACGCAAAAAATATGTCGTTTTTGCCTGGATAGATAGCCGACAGGTAGTGTTATTGGAATATATTTTGGCTTTCATTTCACAATATAATGTGTGTGTGTGTGTGTGTGTGTGTTGGACTTCCTTTTCTATAGGTGTCGTCTTAGTTGAATAAACATCTTGTTTCGTAAGTACTTTACGACATGTTATTTTATGTCGTCTAATGGAATTTAACCGAGTTGTCATTTCATTTGCTCAAGCAAAAAAACGAAGATTTAAAAATAAATTTTTTTTTTAATGGTCTTGTTTGACATAAAAATATTTGTTTGATATAAGGTACGAGGAAATTATTATGTGAGCATAAACCCGGTAGGGGCCGGGGCAAAATGGCGCCGAACAACAGGCCAAGAAGTTTACTCTCCACTTCTTTTAGCATTCACACATGAGGTAATTATGACCTTATTTATTTAATCAACAGTCACTAACTAATAATCTTGTCTTAATTGTCTCTATCCGTTAATCTTGAACTTTAATTGAATGTTCAGAAAGTTGAGAATTGGACGGCATCTTATACGACGACATCATCTAGCTTTGAACCAAATTACAGCTTGCCTCTCAACGTTGCTTTGATCACCCTCCAGGTGATGTACCCTAAAGCACTACTATTCGTCACCGCTAGTGAGACGTCACCGCACACGTGTCACTAAAAGAGAATTTTTACGGGATAAAAAGTGAAATAACCTAGTCTCTTTATGTTATGTGACAACTTTAATATACCATCACATGTGTGATGATTGTATCACTAATGATGACAATATAGTACTTTTCAGCAACGTTACATGTGATCTAGTATCTCTTGAAGCTTCTCTCCCTCTAAAAAATCGTGGTTTTGCAGGAGTTGGATGATGGAAGTGTGTTACTTCGTTTGGCACATCTATATGAGGTGAAAAGATAACAATATTTTTGCTCTCTTTGTATCTTGTTGAATTAACTCAAAATTACTAGTGACATTACAAATTTCATTTACCGAACTGAATAAAACTTGCATGTTTTTCATTCTAGGCTGGTGAAGATCCTGACTACTCAACATTGGCCAAAGTTGAACTAAAGAAGATGTTTTCCGGCAAAACAGTAAGTATATACATGTATACATTTATACATATATGATATATGTACATGCTTTTTCTATGTTCTTCACAAAAAGGATTATTTTTCTAACGGTAAAATAAGAAACATAACATGATATTTATTCAACATAACATTAATACTACAAGAGCGTTATAGCATTGATAATTTTAGCTATCCCAGACTATTTTACACCTTTACAACATTGAATAATGCTGTATTATGCCTCTCGTTTTAATATGTTACGTTGGAAGGATGGTCTTTTAGAGCGAATTATGCAAGACATGAATATATATATATATATAGGACTATATTTGTACGTATGTATATATAAATTTGTCATGTTCATAAGGATGGTTATAGAGGAAGGTGGGGTTTGGTTTGATTAAAGTATTTGGATATGTACTCAGATAAAGGAGGTGAAGGAGATGAGCTTAACAGCAAACCAAGAGAAGTCTAAGATGAAAGCAAGGTCATGGAAAGTGGAGGGAGACAAAGGCAAAGTAGAGCCTACCCCAGTCAAAGGAAGCCCTCTCAATAAGTCAACTCTTGTCGTTGAGCTTGGTCCCATGGAAATACGTACCTTCTTGTTGAATTTTTAGGAAAAAAAAAAGAAAAAAAAAAAGGGTGTTTATGTTATTTATATAAACTTCAACTCATAATACAGAATAAATCTTCCTGAATAAATTTTCTTTTTAGTATTCTCTATTTACCCAAATTCAAGCTGGGAAGACAGACAAATTAGCCAAAGATATTGGCCATAATAGAAAGGGAAAGTTGGACCTATTTTCTCTTACACTGTAAGTTCTTAGAAGTTGTACATTTCACACTATTCAACTCACATCTTCTTTAACAAATGTTCTTTTTTATTAACATTGCCTGAATTGACATAGTGTTTTCTATAATTGTATTCTATATAAACTTGGCTAATGCCGACCATATTTCATAGGGGTTGGTGCCATATGAAAATCTATCATGCAATTTGGACAATAAAAACAGATAAAGAAGAAATTTCGAAAAATAATTTATCAGAAAAAAGAAGAAATTTAGGGATAAAAATGATACAACACTTATAATCCAGGACTAAGAATGCTAATTACTTTTTTTATCCTACTACAAAATTTTTCTGAAAAAAAATATTAAAGTTCCATGATAGAGTATGAAATAAGGGATTTTCTATGATAAAACCTTTCATTTTGTACTATTAATAAGAATTGCTGTTTTAACTGTTTAATTAATTATTTTATTGATGTATTTATTATCGGAGTAATTATATGATTCACACTTGAAATTATTAATATAAC
This sequence comes from Ficus carica, assembly GCA_009761775.1. Lineage (NCBI taxonomy): Eukaryota > Viridiplantae > Streptophyta > Magnoliopsida > Rosales > Moraceae > Ficus > Ficus carica. Next base: position 24,995,215 of record CM019743.1, on the reverse strand, counting down.
GTTTATAAATCAGATCATTAAAAGTTTAATCGATTAATGAACTATTCCGCAAAATAAAGGTCCTATCATACAAAAGACTCAGAAAATAAATCTAAACCATTAGATTACATTATAGTTTAAAAAAAAAAAAAATTCTTTAACATGTCAATGAATATCTTGTTCTTTCTAAAAAAAAAAAATAAAAAAAAAAAAGGTATTTGAAGGTTAATATTTATTTATTATTTTTACCCGGTATTGGCGCGGGAAGGTCCGAGACAGTTAAACGCTCAACCGTCAATCTGTCATCTTATCATCGGATTCCGCTTTTCGTTTCGTACGCGGAAAACCCTTCGATCTCCGATATACCTTCTCTTCTAAGCAAACCAACCCAGAAGTACCCTAAATCCCCAATTTCTCTGAAACCCCAAAGATTAAGGAATCACAGAGCATAAAATCGAACTCATCCATGGCTACCCAAAACCCTGCACACACAAACTCCCTCTATCCGGACGTCATTCAGTCCAATTCCGAAGCTTCCTCTCTCCGGCAACCGCACCAAAACCCCAAGTCTTCCTCTTCCACCACCTCCAATCTATACCCCGCCATCGACATGAGCGACCTCCTCGAGAATCTGTTCCCGGAGTCCTCGACGGTCTCCAGCCCTCCTTCGGCCCCGCTGGTGGCCACCGAGGAGGTCGTCATCAGAATTCCTGGCGCGATCCTCCACCTGATCGACAAGCACTACAGCGTCCAGCTCGCCTCCGGCGATTTCTCCGTCGTGCGGCTCCGGCAGGGCGAGAGCATCGTCGCGGTCCTCGCGAGGGTCGCGGACGAGATCCAGTGGCCGCTGGCGAAGGATGAGGCGGCCGTGAAGCTCGATGACTCGCATTACTTCTTCTCGCTTCGGGCTCCGACGGAACACCATCGGTCCGATTCGGACTCGAGCGACGAGGAAGATCGGGGAAAGAAGAAGGGAAAAACCGGTGATTTTGACCACGATGATTTGTTGAACTACGGGTTAACGATTGCGTCGAAGGGGCAAGAGGCGTTGGTAAGGAAATTGGACGCGATTCTGGAGCATTACAGTAGCTTCTCGGTGCAGACGGTTTCGGAAGAGGCGAAAAAGGCTGGGGGGGCTTTGGACGCGACGGTAGCGATGGAGACATCGCCGGCGGATTTGAAGACAGAGAAGAAGAAGAAGGAGCTGATTGAAGAGCGGAGCGCGGCGTATTGGACAACGCTGGCTCCGAATGTGGAGGAATATAGTAGCACTGCGGCTAAGATGATTGCCACCGGGTCCGGGCAGCTGATTAGGGGGATTCTGTGGTGTGGAGATGTGACTGTGGAGAGGCTGAAATGGGGAAATGAGGTTATGAAGAGGAAGGTGAGTTCGCGTCCGGACAAGGAGATCAGTCCCCAAACCCTAAGGAGGATCAAAAGGTATAGGAAGTTCTTTTGCTTTGTCTTTCATTTGGGTTTGGTAGTTTGATTCTGTTAGTACTATAATTTTTCACTTTCGTTCTATTCGTGGTTATCAGAATTTTTGTGTTTTTGATACTTTTTTCTCTTGTTTTTTATGCATGTATATCTTTTTCAATGTTCATAGGAAAAAGATTATAAAGAGAAAGTGTTCCTAGGGAAGGGGGAAAAAAAAAGATTTTTTTTTGCTTTTGTGTTGAACAAGTGTAGAATTTTCTTGCGTGATTGGGGGTTATGCCGGGAAACTTTTCAGCCAATTTGTTTAGTCATTTGCATAACGGACCTCATTTTTTTTAGATGTTGCTTTGCTTTTTCTGTTTGTCATTTGGGTTTGGAAGTTTCGTTCTGTTGTTGTTATCTGTATTTATGTCTTTTCCTTTGTTTGGTTTTTTGTGAATTGATTTTGATAGCTCTTGTTTTTATATGCATATATATCTTGTTCTGGCAGTTTGTTATCTCAGGAATATCCTTTTTTAATGGTCTTAGGAAAATAAAAGGTATTCTTTTTGCTTTTTTTGGAATTAAATTATATTTTTATACTGGTGATTGCGGGACTGTTTCTGAAAATGGGAAACTTTCCAGCTGATTTGGTTAGTCATTGCAAAGTGGACCTTATTCTGTTTGGTGTCACTTTTCAGGGATTTGAAATGAAATACTTATTTTGTATGATATCCTTGGATACTTATGATTGGACGAGGCGTTACAATTCCCTGTCTTTACTGTTTGTGCAGGGTTAAGAGGGTGTCCAAAATGACAGAGAAAGTGGCAAAAGGAGTCCTTTCTGGGGTTGTTAAAGTATCCGGATGTTTTACAAGTTCAGTAGCAAATTCAAAAGTGGGCAAGAAATTTTTTGGCCTTCTTCCTGGAGAAATCGTACTTGCTACGTTGGATGGATTTAGTATGTCTACAGCACTCTATTTCTGTGATCGTATTATAACTGAATTTTTTGTTTTACTCCACTTTCGAGTTCCTTCTCTATATTTCCATCAATATTCAAACATTTGGTGCCATGATTGATAACTCTTTTCCCTTCTCTTCCTTCATCCATATCAGTCAAGTTTCCTTTGTCAGTAACTTTATTCATTCAAAGCTAGTCATAGTAGTTTCCACAGCTGCATCAAGCAGATTAGTTCATATTTGCCACCATGACAAGTTGGATGGAAAAACATGAGCTAAAAATAGATAAAGAGCTCTTAGAGGTGTATTAGAACTGTTATTTAGTGTTTTGATCTTTCGTAGTATTTATATTTTCATTACCTTTTCAAATAGGCAAGGTATGCGATGCCGTGGAAGTAGCTGGCAAAAATGTCATGTCAACATCATCCACTGTGACCACGGAACTGGTCTCCCACAGGTAAACTTTACCAGATACGTAAACAATAGAGTACCATGAAGTGACAAAATGATACATGATGCACAGAACCGTGACAGTTAAGCTTAGAGAAAACAACGGGATAAGAACACCATGAAGTAACGGATTGATACATAAAACGTACAGAATACGTGACTGTTAAGCTTATAGAGAACTACGGAATTATGAATTTATGGGCATGTTTCGCATTTCCTCGAGTGTTAGAATCTTAATTCGGATGATGATGGTATGGTACAGGTATGGGGAACAAGCAGGCAAGGCAACAAACGAAGGGCTTAGTGCTGCTGGACATGCTATTGGGACTGCCTGGGCTGCGTTTAAGGTCCGGAAGGCATTGAATCCGAAAAGTGTGCTTAAACCTACTACTCTAGCCAAAAGTGCTGCTAAAGCTGCGGCTTCTGAGATGAGGGCTAAAAAGAATTCCAAGTAACTAATGATGGAAATTCCGCAACGATAATCGCCATATTTGAAATCGAGCCTAATCCATATATGTTTCCGCAAATGTTCGTTCTAGTTTTAATTCTTTTATGGTTTGTTCAAGATTGAGAATCCTCTATCTTCTCTGTTGTTGTACTTTGGGGAGCGATTTGGGGTTTCTACTTGTGTATATATTTTCTTTTATATTATTCAGAAATAGGAACAATTATTTAATTGGTTGAAATTAATGGGATTGTGCTCTTGTGGACCAGAATTCGTGGCCCCATTCTACTTGGCTTTTTTCTTTTTTTTAGCAGACAAGGTCAGTTCTTCATCTCATAGTTTTTTATAAACTACAGAAATATACAAAAGGACTAGATAGCAATACTAACCAAACCTAGAGACTGCTCGAGTCTGGAGATAGGAAGCTTCCACAATTTTTTTTTTTTTTTTTGTTACTTGGTGTAATTGTTGTAAAGGACAAAGACCATTTTCAATAAATGTTAATGTAAGTGTCATATTCATTAAACTTTGAAATTCATACTAATAGAGTTATGCTTACAGTATTCAAATTATCTATAATGAAGAAATTATAATGATCATTTGCCAAATTTACCATCAATAATAGCACTTTATGAGGGCAAATTTTAAAAAAAAAAATTAAATATCAAAATTTGGCATTGGTACATATGTTTGGCACTTTATTAGAGATCTAGAAGAAAACTTTTGGCAGTATATCAAGTCCTATAGTATGTTAAATTCGAACTTAATCAGTTGTACCTACCTCAAAAGCTTTGATATTTTCATTGCCTTTCTTGATTTCTATCGTGATTCCATCCCAACAAATGGAATTTTATAATCGTATGAAAGTGACTGAAATCTCAAAAACAAGAAAATGATTCTTTATGAGACCTACTTATCCTAAATGATATTAGTTGAACGTCGTTTTCGTCACAAGCCTCCTCCTCAAAATCCTTCTCACCACCACAACTTTTTAGGTAGGAGATTATATATGTGTTTGGTAGTCTATAAACGACAACCTTTTGTCATCACATAATTAGGACCAGTTAAAATGGTTTATTTACTCTTGCATTTTTTACATCAACATCAGAATATATCCAATATTCCTTGTATTTATTTATTTATTTTTTCCCGTTACCATTTAACCATGACCTCAGAATCTTTGCTCATTAGGCTTTGATTGGTACCATTGATTGGCATTTGGCACTTTCTTATTGGACCATGTGTCCCATTTCGTTACATGGTGATAATTATCTCTTTTATGCATAAAATTAAAATATTCATCTTGTCGACGCATCTTATATAATATTAAATCATTGACATCAATCATAAGATTTAGGTAAAACAATATTTAAAATAAATGTAAATGTGCTTATTTAGAAAAAAATCTTCTCATGATATCTAAATATAATATACAATACGTGATTTAAATTTTATAAAAACAATCAATAACCTTGTCATACCTTCCTATACGCACAAAATCATTTAGAATCTCTTTCTTTTTATAACGCAACAGCAAAATTGACTTCAATTTTATCTGTGATTGTAGATGTAACTTATTAGTAATTTTACAACCAATTATATCATCAGGTTTAGAGTTTATTTGCCCTACCATAGGTTCAAAAAAATGAAAATAAAAATAAATACCAACCTTACCGTGTGATTGGCACTTCCTCACTAGGTCATGGATCCCATTTCATCAAACACCGTATCCTACTATCCAATTGTGGAAAACCCACTGTGAATTGTGTGGACCCAAATTTATATAAAAATACATACACTCATTCCCCTATTCCCCACCCCCCCCCCCCCCCCCCCCACACACAAAACAAAAGATTGCCATGCGTGTACTACCTTTGTATTATAAGATGCGCCAACTTTTATATGGCTTATAAAAAATATAAAAAAAAAGGGGACAAAATTTTAGCAATAGAGTAAGTATAGAATACATTACACTTATCACTTTCAATATATTATTGGAGCACCAACATAAGAGGCCGAATGAATGTTGATGTATATGTGCCTTTAATTTCACGCCACAAGTTTATGTCTTCTTGGCCATGGACTTTGGTAAGTCTTAAGTAGCGAATCAAATGCTTCTTTGGTGTAAAACTTACATAAGTTATCGAAGAATTCTTATGTGTTTTTTTCATGATAAGGCACCATATCAATAGTGTATGATTTTTTTTTTTTTTTTTTTTTTTACTGTTAGATCTATCAAAATCACATAAAAATAAAAAAGTAAAAAAGTATGTAAACTGTTAGTTTCTTATACCAATCTGAAGGTTGAGAAATAAAGTCTTATTGTTAATATGTTTTTCTAGATCTTTTCATAGAAATCTCCAAATTATTGGTGGTGGAAAAAAGGCTATTCCCATTTGCCACAGCAAAGGGCTTTGATTCCTTTGCTTGATTCTGACAGAGAGATTTCTAGACATGTGTATTTTTTCTCACCAATTTGAATGAAGGAGGTGATTCTCCTTGTCTCTTATCAAGATCAAGTGAATTCCAGTTGTGGGCATCAATGGTCAATCATACCTAAGAATTTTCTAGGTTCCTTTCCTCAATTAAAGAATAAATGTTAAGCAAAAAACCCAATGGAATTGGCATATATAATCTTATCTATTTGATCTAAAAGTAAGTGTAAATATATATATATATATATCAATATATGTATGTGTATACACACACATATATATAAAGCCCCAACTCCATGTGTGAAAGTAAAACATCTCCATATCCAATAATCGGACACATAGTTGAAGTAGAGACTACTTAAATAGTTTTAGAACAAATAACCTTTACAAATATTATCCTCAAGGCTTGAGCAATAGTAGTACAACAGTTTTTAGTGTTATTGGCACCGAAGTCACTTTGGCAAATTTAAGGTAAAAAACTAAAAACTTGGGCACTAATTATAGTGGTTGTTGCGTAAGCCTTTTTGTTGGGGAGGCATAAATATGGACTAGTGATGTGGATCACAAATACAGTGTTCTAGAGGATGAAAATTGTGCCAAGTCAATGCAAATGTTGCACGCTTCTGCTTCGGGTTTTTTTTTAGTAGGATATGAAAAAATACCTTATCGATTTGATTCATTTTTTTAACATTAAATTTTTATTAAATTTTATATAAGATAATTATTATATGATCTGATGATTTAAAATTGTGTTTAATCGTTAAATCATTTTTTTTATACCTCATTGTGAAGTTCTCTCTTTTAGAAATGTGTCTATACATACATACATACATATATATATATATATATATATATAGAGAGAGAGAGAGAGAGAGAGAGAGTAAAGCCGACTACCACATTAGTCTTTATCAAGAATGGATTGTATCAGCTCCCCCCACTTACTCACCCAAATGGTATTAAATTCTCCGTTTGCTTATCTTCTACTTAACTTCACCTTTTTTGTTTCATATATTTCTATAATTTATTTTTCATTGAGGCCAAATTGGATGTTTGTGGGGTTTAAGCTATACCCAAATCTGTAAAGCTTGATTCCCCAATATAATCTCATTTGACTAAAGTTGCCTCCATGCTTCCCAGCGTGAGATCCAATGGTGATGTCAGTTCCATAAAATCTCTTCCACATATTTAATAAAACATTTAAATAAAAATGTTACTTTGCCGAGGAGATTAGCTTTCATTGTAATGATTATAGGAAATTTGTTTTTTTTTAAACTGTCTTCATATTCACTGTATTTTAAAACCACTTGTGATGCTTATAAAATATTAAAAAATAAATAAAAAGAAAAATTTGGGTTCTTCCCTTTGTGTATGGCTTTGTTTTCCCTTTTTATTGATGGCTTTTCTTTGGTTCTTTCGGTTTCGAGGCTTTTGACTCTTGAGCTCATGCTGCTACCAAATGCACATCATAACACACCGAAAGATGATTGAGATCATTTGTCTCAGTAAAATGCTTACTTTTACCTCAAATAATATAAAATTAACTGCTTGATAAATAAGTTACTTTTTTTTTATTAGGAGCAAGTTTTGCATTCGAATTATATATATATATATATATATAATAAATTTTGATTTTATAACTTAATTGTAATTTTACATTTGAGTTTACCATATAATAGAAAATTAAAAAGAAAATCATGTAAATTTATAACTATGTTTCTAGTGTGTGTATATATATAACACCATTTCTCTCTCATTCCCTAGCCCAATAGGGTATGTTTCTAGTCAATATAACATAAAAAATTTTTATCATAAGAACTCTTATTTTTATTACTATTTACTAGTAAGACGCGTTTTTTAATTATTAGATTAATTTTTTTTTACTTGATTGATTGATTGAAAATAATTTTGTTTCCTGCACCAAAAAATTTTAACGTGTACATTCATATGCTATATTATTAAAAGAATAAATGCAACGATTAAAATAGTTTTCATTGATAGTAAAAAATGACGTTCTCAAACTCTCATCCATTGCCAGTAATAGCTTAAATTGAATCTGTGGACGTGCAGTGATCTAAATAGAATAACTCCGTGCCTCTCAGAAGATTTTTCCTCTTATTTTAATAATAACTTGGTCCCACAAAAATGAGCTGCACAAAACCTAAGCCAATCAGCATAAATAATAGTTAGCAACCTTTAGAACCAATCAGAATAAAGCTCAAGCTGACTATAAATTAATACTTTTGGTTGATAAGAATTTTGCAAACTAGTGAGCATAATTCTTGTGATTTTCTGAGCCTCATTGAGCTAGATTGATCCTCTTCATGAAAATAGAATATTGCAAATTGCTTACGGTTAGAGCTTCTTTAGTGGGAGAGAAAAGTGAAAGCAAAGATAAGGATAAAAAAGATCAGTGAAAGAATTTCGGGAGCTATGATTGTTTAATAAAAGGAGGGAAAATATAACAGAATTGACTAGATGAATGGTTTTATATCCTAAAAAAAAAAAAAAAAACTCTAATTTTAGTCTCTTTCATATTGAGATAAGGGAAATATATATGTATCTATGTAAATATATATTTGACTCAGAAACAGGAGATTCGGACCTCTATATTTTGTATGGTGGATTTAAGTATGAAAGTACAATTAAACTGTTGCCTGCAATCACTTTAATCTCTTTATATGGAGAGAGATTAAAGTTAAACTTATTTTTTTTATGATTTAAAATTTCTCATCCAATTTATTATATTTTCTTTTCTCTCTTACCAAATAACTATAAATCTCAAAATCACTCAAATAATCCCCTCACCCCTTTCTCTTTTTCCACTTTTATCCTTCTACCAAACAAGCGCTTAGTGACAACACTGATTAGGGGTGGCTTATGACATGTGCTACTAAACAAAACCACCATACAATTTTCAACGGTCGAATTTTAGCAAATGAGAAGAGAGAGAGAGAGAGAGAGAGAGGACAGAGAAGAGGGAGATGTGTCAAGAGGTGGCCGTGGGTGGGAATAAAACACCAATTCCACTGACATAAATTGGTCTCTTCTCTTCTCCCTCTTTCTCTTTCTCTTGCCTTGAAAAAGTGGGAAATGACACAAGAACCAGTATATCAACAACACTTCAATTCCCACCAAAGAATTCTCTCTCTCTCTCTCTCTCTCTCTCTCTCTCTTTCTCTCCCCTCTTTCTCTCACCTACTAACTCACACACAAAAACAAACAAACAAACAAACAAAACAGTATTACCCTTATGCCAATGCATGGCACCTTTAATAGATTGAGCAGTTAATGGCAGAAAAAAGCTGAAGAAAACTCACTCTGAAAGTCTCTGAATGTTCAGCACAAACCCCAAGGAGCACATTTATGGCCACTCCTTTGAGAAAGGTGTTTGATAGAATCACAGGCTTTGCCACCTCTTGTAGTTGCACAAGGAACACAACCCCACGTGGCAGAAGAATTTTCCATAGAGATGTTGAAAGGGAAGAGTTTCAATATGCCAATACGTATTGCCTCTCATCCTACTACAGTGTCTTCGTTGCTCGCCTAGCTATCATGGTAAATTTTTGGTCATATTTCTTTTATTCTCCTCTTAGCTGCTATGTAGAAATGGTGGTTGCAAATATAGTCTAGTATGATTTCCCATATGACTATTATCAGATGTAGAGTTTGAATCTCTGCATCCGAGTTACAATATACATGATGTGTGTAAGTGGGAATATGCATGAGAAAAGAGAAATTTTAATGGCCCATGTTAGTACTAATTGAGTTGGTGAATAATAGGTAACAATTTTGAGGATTTGGTTAATATGATCATGTAATATACACTAAGCATATGATATATGTGAGTTGGAATATGCTTGAGAAAAGAGAAATTTTGGATGCCCATGTCTGTTAGTACTAATAAGTTGGTGAAAATTCTGTTTTCTCCTCTTAACTGTGTAATTTCCATACTGTTAGATTCATGTTTTCTATAACAATTTTAAGATTTTGGTTAATACGATCATCTAGAACATGCTAATCTTGTGATATTTTTAAGTTGGACTATGCATGAGAAAAGAGAAACTTGAGATGCCTATGTTAGTAAACTTAAGCGTGTTTTCTGTTGCTGTATCAAAGGTTCTTAAGCTTAACTAGTGATTATTGAAGGAAAGAGCCCATGCTAGAATTTCTCTGTTGAAATCAAATAAAACCCGAGGCAAGAGAATCTGGCTCTGCTATAACTTTTGAATTACAAAATGAAACTTGTCATAAAAAAAAGAATCTATGACACATCACGAAACTAAAATATAAGTTGTTATGAGTAAATTAATTGAGACAAAATGGTCATTTTACTGTTTGACAACTCGTTGAATTTTGGAAAATCTGCGTTCATGATGTTCGCAATAAATATTTTTTCATCTTACATATTTCCTAGGCCTTACTAGAGAACATTAGCTTATGTTGAAGGTTGTTATGCAGGTAATGCTAGCCATTTTGATAGGGCTATTGACCATTCTCACATGGCACTTTACAAGGATCTACACTGCACAATCCCTAAACAACTTGGCCTATGGTCTTCGTCACGAACTTCTGCAACGTCCCATTTTAAGGATGTGGAACATCTTGAATTCCACGTCCGAAATCACGACGGCTCAGGTTAAGCTGTCGGAGTATGTACTAAGAAAGTACAGCAAGCCCACCACTCAAGCAGAAGAAGTTGAGGTTGGTTATGTTAGCCCATCATTTAAATTTTTTTCTTCTCACTAAGTTTATATTTTCTCGCTTAAACTTGAGATTTAAATTATAGCTATGATCATGAATGGGAAAGGGAAAGAGAGGGCGTTCGCCTTTCCATCTAGTCACGTACTTACTTATAGAATTAGAAAGAGAAAACTCTCAAGCTACCCATGGTTTTGTTTCTCCTTGAATTGGAATCAATTCAGAATCACTTATGTGTATTTACTAATTTTTAGACAATTATTTGACGTAAAAAATCATTTTTGTGCTCAAATTAGTACTAGATTTACTTCTAGTTTCAGCTTCTGATAGGTCAGTAAATGCTAGAAAGGGAATCAATCGTTTGCTTTCTTATTCCTTTCTTTTCCTTTCCTAAACCTTTTTGTTTCCCGTTACATTCCATTTCAAATTAGTAAACTCACCTTAATTTTCTAAACTCCAATCTTAGCAGCTGTATGAATCTATGAGGGATGTGACGTGGGCCTTGTTTGCAAGCCGCAAAGCTCTAAATGCCATCACCATAAATTACAGGAACGGTTTTGTTCAAGCATTCCATAGAGATCACAGGAGCAACAACACATTCTACATTTTCTCCGATCTAGCAAACTACTCCATCAACGCGGCTGGGGCTTATAACACAAACATTTTGTCATCACATGACGTGTGGAACGATCAGGCCATACACGGCAACATCTCTGCAACATGGTATCGTGAGCCTCTCGACCCCATCAGTGGTGAGAAGATAGGGAAAGCGATGCCAGTCCAACCAGATGATCTAATCAACATTGCAGGCCTTTCACAGGTACCAGATGGTGTAGCCACATGGCATGTTTCAGTGAGCAAGTTCACTGATTCGCCAATGCTTTCGGCTGCTTTGCCCGTTATGGACGCTTCCAATAAAAGCATAGTGGCTGTTGTTGGTGTCACTACGGCGTTATATAGTGTAGGACAGCTGATGAAGGAGCTTGTTGAGTACCACAGTGGTTACATGTACTTAACCTCCCAAGAAGGTTACTTGCTCTCTACTTCAACAAGTACTCCTCTCTTAAGGAATTCGACAGAAGGGCCTAAGCTAATGATGGCCGTTGATTCTGACGATGACGTTATAAGAATGGGGGCTGAATGGTTACAGAGAAAATATAAAAATGATTTCCCTCCTAGTCATGAGGTTCATGTTGAGAATGCCGAGCTTGGTCACGGCCAATATTACATTGACTCTTTCTTTCTCAAACTAAAGAGACTTCCTCTGGTAAAATCTTTTTAACAAGACCTTTTTTTTTCTTCTTTCCTCCCCCCCCCCCCCCCCCTCTGGTAGAAGACTTGAATGGTTGGTTTCTTCTTGTATTTGCAGGTGGGTGTGATAATCATCCCGAGAAAGTATATAATGGGGAAGGTGGATGAGAGAGCCTTCAAGACATTGGTCATATTGATATCGGCGTCGTTGTGTATCTTAGTGATTGGATGCATTTGTATTTTCATTCTTACAAATGGGGTATCAAAGGAAATGAAGTTAAGAGCGGAACTCATCAGTCATCTCGATGCAAGAAGAAGGGCGGAGGCATCTAGCAACTACAAAAGCCAATTCCTAGCAAATATGAGGTGATGATATATCAACTTATTTTAAGTCTGTACTTGGATCTTTCATTATTCTTTAAGGTCTTGTTTGGTGGGACGGAGAGAAAATGAGGAGGAGGGAGAGGTTGGTAACCTAGGTGAGGGGAATGGAGAGGGAGGGAGAGGTCCATTTTCTCTTACGGAATTTGGAACGAAAGGGAGGAAAGAAAAGAAAAGCCACTTTAATTAACGGGAGTTTCTTAGAGCCTTTTGAATTATTCGCTTGATCCGTTCCCTCATCTAATCCTTCCTATCAAACAATCGAAGGTCCTATAATCTTTCCACTGATGCCCCCGCCCCTATCCCTCGTTCCCACCTCCCCTCCTGCCACACAAGCTCTTAAAGTCGGATAGCTGCATAGAATATTGCTGTTTTTCTGAAGTGTGACACGAATTTTTATGACATTTTCAGTCATGAGCTGAGGACACCGATGGCTGCAGTTATTGGGTTGTTGGACATTCTCATATGCGACGACTGCCTCACAAACGAACAATATGCCACGGTCACTCAGATTAGAAAATGCTCAACAGCTCTACTTAGGCTTCTCAACAACATATTGGACCTCAGCAAGGTAAGCTATAAAGCAAACTTAACTTTCTTCATCGCATTTTTCATAAACAAATAAACTATTTACCGAATTTCCGATTGGCCTAAACCCCAAAAATTGATCTAAGTGACAGAATACAGTCGATAAGTGAGAGCGGATGAATACATGCTTTGTGTTAATTTCCATTTGTCAGAGAGGTTATTTAATTAATTACATCAATGTTTGTTTGCTAATGTTTTTGCCTACAAAATAATTTCATGCTATCTCTTAAATCCAACGGCTTTATCTGCAATACATTGTTTAGGTTGAATCGGGAAAACTGGTGTTGGAAGAAGCCGAGTTTGACTTAGGAAGAGAACTGGAAGGGCTTGTTGATATGTTCTCTGTTCAGTGCATAAATCACAATGTGGAGACTGTCTTAGATCTCTCTGGTATGAATTGTACTAATTTCAGCAATGTTGTGACTCTTAATTATATATGATTATAAACACACACATATATACATATATATGTATATATATATTTGATGTTCATGCACATTATTGCTAATCAGTGGGTAATTTCTTAGATGACATGCCGAAATTAGTCCAAGGGGACTCTGCTAGAGTTGTTCAAGTATTTGCAAATCTCATAAGCAACTCCATCAAGTTCACAACATGTAAGTGTAAACTTGTAACAGCACTGTTTAACTTAGCTTTAGCTTTAGTATTTATTTGGAGTTTTAAAAAATATATACATATATATACATGTTTATATATATATATATATATATATGTTGCAACTAATGGTTGAAAACCAATTTACAGCTGGGCATGTCATACTTAGAGGATGGTGTCAGAACTTGAATACAGATAATAATAAAGGGAAGTTCCCAGTGGAGCAGAAGAAATTGAAGTGTGCTCATAAGATGAAATTGAGGCATCAAGGGAACCACACAAAGGAGGTCACCAAGAAGGACAACAAAAAGATTCTTTGGTTTGAAGTTGATGACACAGGCTGTGGTATGAAAACTATACGAAAAACATTTCATTAGAGGAAAAAAAAAAAAAAAAACTCTCTGTTATAGAAAAAAAAAATATATATATATATATATATATGTAAATTTTCTTATTCACAACATTGCAGGGATTGATCCAAGTAAATGGGAGTCTGTCTTTGAAAGCTTTGAGCAAGCAGATCCCTCGACAACTAGGACGTGAGTATTTTATTAAACGACTTTCATTCGACAAATAGTTCGAAAAAATGTTTACCTCTGAGTATGACCGAACCTTTTTATTTTTGGTCAGGCATGGTGGCACTGGACTTGGCCTCTGCATAGTAAGAACTTTGGTAAGTTTTTTTTTTTTTACCTTTTTTTTTTTCTCACATATTTCAAGTTTAAGGGAATAATATTGTTGAAACTACCTTTCCCGGTTTAAATTTACACCAGTAATTATGATGACAGGTCAATAAGATGGGTGGAGAGATCAAGGTTGTAAAGAAAAATGGTCCGGGAACTCTAATGCAACTCTACTTGGTTCTCAACATGCCCGCAGATAGTACAGAACAGCATTGTCAAATAGATTTCGCAAAGCACGGTTTGGTGGTAAGTGAAGTTGCTTCCTTTACACAGACACACGAAAAAGAAAGTAGATGTTAGAGAAATTATAAGGACATCAAAATATCAACGTATTTTCAAATACAGATATAGTTTGTTCAGACAGGAATTGGGTGTTCAATAATGTAGGTGTTGCTTGCTCTACACGGCAGCATGGGGAGACTGATCATGTCCCAGTGGCTGCGCAAGAATGGAGTGTTCAACATGGAAGCATCAGAGTGGAATGAACTGACGCAACTTCTCCGCGAACTCTTTCAAGGCAAGAATTCGGCGCGCAACACAGGCTTTGAGGCACAGTGCTCACTGAATGAGAATCTGAGAGCTGAGTTGGTCAACATCTATGAAATGAGGAATCCGTATTTCCTCATGGTTGTGGACATCGCCTTGCTTGACTTAAGCACTGATATATGGAAAGAACAGCTTAACTTCCTCGACAAGTACTCGGGGAAGGCAAAGTTTGCTTGGGTGCTAAACCATGACACGTCCAATGCCATTAAGATGGAGCTTCGGCGAAAAGGGCATGTGTTGATGGTTAACAAGCCTTTGTACAAGGCAAAAATGGTTCAAATTATTGAAGCTGTGATAAAGGAAAAGAGAAGTTCTTCAAATGCTTTGAGAAGTAGTTCTACCGCTACAACAAAAGAAGGCGATTTACATGAATGCCTTGAGATCGATTCCACTCAGTTTGAGACTGCAAGCTCTGACGAATCCGATATGTCTGAATTGGGAAGCTCTAAATCACTAAGCTCTTTTCAAATGGAAGAGAATCAAAGGGAAAGGATGTCCAAGCTCAGTTCCTCGAAATACAACACGGTTAAAAACTGCCTCGTCGAGCTGACTCATGTGTACCCGGATGAAAATAGCTTGAGGAAGAAGGCAAATGAAGTAGAAGATGAAAAAACTAAGCCGCACTCAACAGAATCTGAACCGAAATGTCCTACTAGTCCGGAGAAAAATGCGGTCAGCAGCAGTTCTAAGGACCAAGGGAACTTGTTCTCGACAAAAGCTATGAATGAACAGAAATCTCTTCAAGGCTTGCGCATTTTGATAGCAGAAGATACACCGGTTCTCCAGAGAGTTGCAACCATAATGCTGGAGAAAATGGGGGCCACAGTAACCGCAGTAGGAGATGGGCTGCAAGCGGTAGATGCTCTGAATTGCTCGGTTAATTCAGATGAGGGTAGAAGACAATCTTTCTCTAAAGATGCTTGCACTTGTTCAAAAGAAGAAAACTCTCCATTTGACTTGATTCTGATGGACTGTCAGGTAATATCACTGAAAACAAGTTCATTGTTTGTTAGTTTCCTTGTGTATTGGTTCTATCAAAGTATTTTTTTCACCCTTATTTTGCTCAAAAGACCAACGAGACAACGTAAGCCTCACTAGACAAAATGTGTAGGAGTCCTTTTAGTGGGGACTCAAACTCGGGATATTTTTTATTGAATTGGCGTACAATTACTGTTTTTCTTACCGAGCAGGGATACAGTTATAATTTTTCTTACTAATTTGGACTACAACTTAAATTTTACAAAACTTTTTACGTGCATAAAAAATTAAAAATTTAGAAACCCCGCAGAGATAAATGCAGCTCTGCCAGAGGATTATTGACTCGATGTTTTAGTACTTGATTTTTGGTTTCTTTGTGATCCGCAGATGCCAAAAATGGATGGTTATGAAGCTACAAAAGCGATAAGGAAGTCGGAGGAAGGAACGGGGTTGCACATTCCGATTGTGGCTCTAACAGCCCATGCAATGTCATCTGATGAAACCAAGTGCCTAGAGGTGGGCATGGATGCTTATCTGACCAAGCCAATTGACTACAAGCTTATGGTGTCCACCATTCTTTCTCTCACCAAAAGAACCACAACAACACCAGTCTAACCTTTTGAAGTCAACCAAGAGCTATGCCAAAAAAACAGGACAAAGTTTCCCAATTAGGTGCTTTTTGATGTTTTATGTAAACTACTCCTAAAGTTACTACGTGTACATTGTATAACCCAATTTTCCTCTAATTTTCTACGCCAAAAAAAAAAAAAAAAAAAAAAAAAAAGGATAGCAAATGCATGCCCAACTAATAAAGCATGTACTGAAATTTTTTGTGTGTTTGCGTTGATGTGGGCAGATGATTATGAGAGAGTGGATTTTTGAGCTTCTTTTTTTTATTGTTATTATTATTTTTTTCCTGAGTTGATTTTTGTGCATAATTGCCTCATATTGACCTAAACTTGCCCAAAATAAAGACTGATAATTTTGCAACAAAAAGATTCTTATAGAAGAACTCGCATATTTAGTGTTAAACCAATTTACGATGCAAGTTTGGCTTTACCAAGGGTATAATTTCTTGATACTTTCCAAGCATTATTCAATAATATAGTTGATAAATTTTGAGTAATTTCGTTTTCATGGATTGACAAACAATTACAGCTTGAAGTTAACCAAAGGTCCAAAAGCATCATATTGTTTGTTTGTTTTTTTTTTTTTTTTAACATAACACATGTCACTCGATGATTCAAAAGAACTTTGCATATCTGAGGTTGAAAAGGATGGTTCCTCGTGCTTCGGAAACGACATGTTTTGTTTGAAGGAAGGACGACTCAGTAGTAAAAACGACATTCCGTTTTGAAAATAGAAAATGAAATGTCGTGTTGAATCAGTAGTAAAACCAATAACATTCCAGCACGTTTGGCATTACGCCAACGACATGCCGTTTTTCCTAACATTACTCTAAGAAAAAATGTAATCTCAGACGCTCAGAGAGACAATAGTCATATCACTGGTAATTCAGACCAATTTTCATTTGATGATACACGCCAGCATGTTTAATTTTAAGTTAACAAAATCTAGAGTCTAGACCAAGGAAAATTCCTCGTTTTTCAAAGGTGAATGTCGTCTGATTGAATAGATAAATGTCGTCAGATGTTTTTAAGAAATAAAATGTCATTTGAAGTTACACAATTACATTTTCTTTTCTTTTCTTTTTTTTATTTTTTTAATTTTTCTCATGAGATGGATGTCCTTTGTGTCGTTGGGAGATAAATTTATTCTTCAAATATGTATGTCGTTCGTGTCGTTAAAGGGATCGATGTCGTTTGGAGCAAAACCATGTCGTTCGCTTTACATCCAAAAAAATAAAAAATAAAAAAATGAAAACAATAGTTGGCTTGGGGCTCAATTAAAGTTGAGTAAAGATTAAAATTAAAAGGAGTTGCATAAGAAAGGAAGAAAGAGAAAATCGGCAGTCGCAGACTCCGCATCAGTGAGATCACAGACATTCATTTAACCCAAGGAGGGAGAAGAGAGTTCTCAGAGGCCACAGCCCTAATTCCGATCAGATCAAAACCCTACCTATGGCGAGGTACGACAGAGCTATAACGGTCTTCTCACCGGACGGCCATCTCTTCCAGGTCGAGTACGCCCTCGAGGCCGTCCGCAAGGGCAACGCCGCCGTCGGCGTCCGCGGAACCGACACCATCGTCCTCGGCGTCGAGAAGAAGTCCACCGCTAAGCTCCAAGACTCCAGGTCCTCTCTCTCTCTCTCTCTCTCTCTCTCTCTCTCGCAATTCCTTTGTTTATTATTGATTTTGGAGGCGAGGGCAGCTTTTTTGAAGCTTTTCATTTTAGGGTTTTCAGATTTGGATGACTGAGATGCTTTGGACTTTTCGATTTCTTGTTGATCTAGGTTTTTGTGGAATTTCGGTATTAGGGATTTAGAACGTTGAGCAAGCAAAAATGGGTCATTTTGCGACTTTTTTATTTATTTGATTTTTGAGGGAGAAGGCAATTTGAAGCTTTTGATTTAAGTTTTCATGTTCATTTCGTTTGTTGTATTGTTCTGAAAACTCGGATTTAGATAACTGAGATTCTTTCGGCTTTTGGATTATCTTTGTTGATCTTGGTTATTGAGGAATTCTGGTATTAGGGATTGCATTCGAATTAAGCTAGAAAAATGTGTCATTTTGTGGGTTTTTCTTTTTTACTCAAAAAGAAAAGCTTGTTATTTTTGTGTTGGCTTGTAGAATTAGCTGCTCTTTTAATCTGATGAGTGTGCTCAATGCACCTAAGACATAGGGTTTGTCATTTTCCTGTTTCGTGGAAAAAGGGAAAAGAGAGAAATGTGGAATAGATTAGGCTTGAGATTGGATACTTGTGTTTAATTGGTGAACCACCCTTTGTTGAAGAAGAGGTGTTGGTAAGTACGAATTGGGAGTTGGCAATTGATTAAAGTTTGGAGTTCAGAAGGTAGTGAGTGATGATTTTGTTAAAGGTGATTTTTTTTTTTTTTTTGGTTGATTTTGTTGCGTAGAACGGTGAGGAAGATTGTGAACCTGGATGATCACATTGCGCTGGCCTGTGCCGGGCTTAAAGCCGATGCTCGCGTCTTGATAAACAGAGCGAGAATCGAATGTCAAAGCCACAGACTTACAGTTGAGGATCCGGTGACCGTTGAGTACATAACCCGCTACATTGCTGGCCTTCAACAGAAGTACACACAAAGTGGTGGTGTTAGACCCTTTGGTCTTTCAACTCTGATCATTGGCTTTGACCCTTACACTGGTGCCCCAGCACTGTATCAGACAGACCCTTCAGGGACATTTTCAGCCTGGAAAGCTAATGCAACTGGGAGAAACTCTAACTCAATACGTGAGTTTCTTGAGAAAAACTACAAAGAGACTTCTGGGCAAGAAACCGTAAAGCTTACAATCCGTGCCTTGCTTGAGGCAAGTGCTTTTCACATTTTTCTTAGCAAAAGTCAAAAAGTCAATTAGTGCTTTTTTTTTGTTTTCCTCATGCTTGAAACTGATAACGATTCACTTGTGTCCTGTCATACTCAACTCTTGTTTGGTAAATTGTAAAATGACATGTATATTAACAGTATCGTAGATCTTAAAGTTCGGTCATTAGAAAATGAAAAAATTCATCATGAGGTGTATGTGATCACATTGTACCCTGTTATCGCTTTCTCACATACATTGTACCCTGTTATTGCTTTACCACGAGGAGATCTAACTATCCAGTCTCTTGCATGTCTAACTTTATTGAAGTAGTGAATTTGACGTTTGAATTGCATGTATTTCTTGTATTTAGGTTGTTGAAAGTGGGGGAAAGAACATAGAAGTAGCTGTGATGACAAGGGAACAGGGACTGCGACAACTTGAAGAAGCTGAAATCGATGCCATCGTTGCCGAGATAGAAGCGGAGAAAGCCGCTGCTGAGGCTGCGAAGAAGGCCCCTCCCAAGGAAACATGATTCCCCTTTTGTTTTCTTTTTTAACTTTGCTAGTTTCTTTTCATGTGTACTTGTTTTATGTACTCCTCTGTCGTGGCTTTAGAACGATTTTTCATCATCAGCATTTAATACTTGGAGTGCAATTGAGATATCAAAAACTGCCCGTTGTTACATCTTAATTCTGATATTTAGATGTGGGCATGAAATGATTTTATGGAGTATGGTAATGGTAGTTTGAACTCTGGAAAGATTGTTGGAAGTTTTCAATACCCATTTTGATTTTCAGCATCTCTAGACTGTGAAGCCTGGGTGCAGCTAATACCCATTTTCATATTTTCAGAAGTGGAAGGCAACCAATTTGCAACCTTACTATGTTCCCCGAAAAAAAAAAACCAAAAAAAAAAACAAAAACAAAAACAAATAAATAAAATAGTAATTGGTCCAAATAGTTCTTGAATTTTTTGAAAGGTGACAATTTGGTCCCTATTTTATTTTATTTTTTGTCGAGATGATTATGAATTCTTAAATGTTGGTTATTATAGTCATTTTCATCTAATTTTATTAATTTCTAACAAAATGAGATGATATTTTTGTAATTTATTAATAATTAATTTTAAAATTTTTTTTAAAAAAATCTCTCTTTCTCTCTTCGAAACCAAAGGCCATATTTGGGGGGTCAAAATCAAAACCGGGGACAGGGCAAGCTCGGCCGGTTGGGGGGGGGGGGGGGGGGGGGGGGGGTGGGGGGAGGGGACATCGGGCTCGACGAGAATGAGGGGGAGGGCATTCAAGCTCGCCGGCGGAAGCAGGGGGGAGGGGTGCATTTGAGCTCGTCGGCAAGCTCAGATCTGGGTTTGGGGGGTGCTGGGCACGGCAAGAACGAGGGAGGGGGGGGGCGTTCAAGCTTGCTGGCGCGGGGGGGGGGGGGGGGGGGGGGGGGGGGGTTGAGAGAGAGACGCCCCAAATGTGGGTTGTTGAGAGAGAGATTAGAGGGTATTTTAGTCATTTTATTATAAAAATAATCATTTTATGTTAGAAATTTAACGGAATTGGACGGAAATGACTGAAACGGTCAAGAAACTAGGAGTTTAAATCATCTCGGTAAAAAAAAAAAAAAAAAAAACAAGGTCCAAACCGTCACCTTTGAAAAAATTCAAGTAGGGCTATGCACAAAACTTGCGAACCCGCCCAAACCATCCCGTCCAATCCGTTTGAATGGGTCCACGTCATCACCCGTTTGTTCTGGGCGGGTTTTCGACCCGTCAGCCATCACTTACGGGTGGGTGCGGGTGCGGGTGCGGGTTTCACTTTTTAGCTTACTAGTTCAACTTGTCCACCGGTAATTTTTTAATTAATATAAAATATATATATTTTAATCTTAATGAGAGTGTAAGACTCTTTGACTTCCACTGATTTTTTTTTCCTTCTTTATTTGCATGAAATTGGATAGATTACCTTTCAATTTTTGGAAACCGTGACGTTAGTACTGGAATTTATAGGTTTTGAATCTGAAAAAATCCTATCAAAATCGCCTCCCCTCTCATTCCCTAGCCTAATCCAAGCGAGATCAAAGATTAAGGAAGTGAATCAATTATATTTGACGTAATTCATTTTACATTTTCTTCTCTTAGTAATCAATGAAAATTGAGATCTCTTTTTTTTTTAAAAAAAAGATACTGATATCTCGTATCTCTCTCAGTCTCTCTTTCTCTTCTCAGTTCTCACTCCTCATGCACGTTTGGCTTTGGCCTTTGGGTTCTCTCAGTACTCAACTCTCAGAATCAAAAATCACACCCATCAGTCATCACTCATCCCTCATCGACCCATCAAATATTTATATTCATCCTTGCCTGCTCAAAAACAACTCCAATTACATTTTTATATAATTTTTTGCGTATAAAAAATATATATGCAATAATTCAATAATTCAACATCGTTTGTGGTACACTACAGATTATTGTTTTTAGGTGGTTGGCGTCAACTATATAATATATTTCCAGACTTTATCTTCCAATAATTTAACATCGTTTGTTTGTCGTATTTGGACTAGTTTCCAAAATGCTAGTTTTTGTTTTTAGTTTCAAGGATGTTTTTTGGTAAATTATATTCAAAGACGTTGTTGTTTGTTAGGTAAAACATTTTATGTAAATTAATTGCTTGCTAATAGATTCATTTTTTTTTTCTTCTATTAATTCAGGTTATGGATTCCTCTGTTATGGAAGAAATTCGAGAGGAATCAATCGATCATGTTATCTTTGATTTGCTTACGCGACCAGCTACCTCATTGGAGTAGAGATTTTAGAGAGTTTTAAAATAGATATTATGTTTGCAATTAGAATCAATTTTTTTTTTTTTTTTTCCGTCTCTCCAAGTTTAACATTGTTGCAGGTTCGGCAATTGAATTAATATTCCAAGCTTGTTTCGATTTATAAAAACAATCAGAAAAAAAATATAAAAGGAGAATAAAAATTACAAAATTGTTTTTAAAATTCTCTACCCACCCGCCATACCGCACGCCCCCCACATGTCACCAACCTGCCTTCATGGTAGGTGGGACTGGTTTGGAATTTTGAAAAATCGTTACTTTCCAACCCACTCACTACCCATCCATCACCTGCTGAACCTGCTCATACACAGTCTTAAATTCAGAGATTAGTTAAACTAATTACTCTAAATAAAATTCAAGTGCATCTAGTCAGATTAAAATGGCTAGTGAAAATGAATCTTTTTTTTTTAAGGGAGAAATGACCCCTTTATTTGGCTAACTTTTTTTTTTTTTTTTTTTTTTTTTTTTTTTTTTCCAAAAATGCTGTCTAACTAGTTTCTACCTATTGCAATTTTCTTTATTTTTGTTTTAGATGTATAACTTGTCTATTATGATTGCCCAACTTTTTATTTTTGGAAAAGTTTACCCCACATTTTTCTAATAAATCGAGGTCTTGGTACGAATTTACTAATGCCAACTGAAATATATTTTTTTCTTTTTTTAGGAAAGAAAAATGAAAGCATTGGATTTTTTTTTTTTTAAAGATTCAAAATTAATGGGAATGGTTACGGTAAAGTCCTTTTTATATATCATATCGATAGAGTTAATTTTTAAATCGTTAAGGGCCTGTTTGGTGCACAAGTTCAGTTTGAGTTGAGTTGAAATTTTTAAGTTTGAATAGTAATTTTTGTTGACTTTTTCAGAAAAGACAAAAAACTTTTGGGGAAAAGACAAAAAACATGATGAAAAAAATACAATTTAGTTTAAACCAAACTTACCAACCAAACGGGCCCTAAGATGTAATCAAATGATTGAAATGTTGTTTGTGTATAATAATTATTATACATCTTACCTTATATTAATAAATAATTTTTTTTAAAAGACCAACCCCCTTCCCCAATGTCTGCAAATTCCCCAACGACGCTGACGACTTCCCCGTTGATACCCGCAACGAACCCCCCAAGCCAAATCTGCCTCGCCTCCCCCCCTCCTCCCGCGTGGAGGTTGACCCAATCCCTCTTCCCCCCAGACACAGACCAGTCGAGTCCTCCCTCCTTCCTTACCCTGGCGACAGAAACCTCCCTTGCCCCTTCCCCCCAACTTTCCACTAATGAATTAAGGGCATGTTTGGGTGGTGAGTTACTCACCACCATCAATTTAATTTTTGTCTTTTTTCCTAAAAGTTTTTTGTCTTTTTTGAAAAAGTCAACCAAAATCACTATTTAAACTTACAAATCTTAACTCAAACTCAAACACCAAACGGGCCCTAATAACTCAAACACCAAACGGACCCTAATAGAGTATATAAAAATGAGGGAATGTGGCCCATGCAGGTCTCGAACCTGCGACCTTCGCGTTATTAGCACGACGCTCTAACCAACTGAGCTAATAGGCCATGTTGTTTCTTGCGAACATTTTTATTTTATAAAGAATAATTTTCCCATTTTCTGAAATTTTTTCTTTTTCTTTTTCTTCTCCTCCTCCCTCTCGCAAACCCATCGCTGTTCAGGTTTTGGTTCCCTCTGCTCTGGGTTCTGGTTGATCAAGAACCAAAGAGAAAGAAAGCCCAGTTTCATTTCATTTTCATTTTCAGTTTCAGCCATGAAAGACGATTACGAGGTACACCTCCCAACCTTCTCTTTCCAATTTCTTTTTTCTTTTAACTATATATTTTTTCCTAATTCCTCAGAAAATGTCATTGGCGTTGCTTGTTATGAATTTCTCCAAATTTTCTCTTAACCATTCCCCAAATTCCAATCTTTTTTCATTTAACTATTGTGATTTTTGAGCTGCTTCTTGGGACTTCAATTTCTCAGTGTTTTCCGATTATCTATTTTTGGGTGTGAATTTTTTAGGCACTTTTAGCGGATCCAAATTACTATGCTAGTGAGTAATAGAAATACTATTTCACTCTCATACACACACACCAAAAAAAAAGGCCTTTTTTGTTTCCCAGATGAAAATTTGTTTCTAAAAAAATATATATTTTTTGGTGGAAAAGAAGGAGAAAAGTCAATATTGTTGCTGAATTTCATTTTTTCAAGGGAATTTCTATATATTTCCATTGTTTATACCTCGTTGTTATATGGAAATTATACAGATATTTGTACTCATTTCTCAATGGTTATCTACTGCTTGGAGTTGGTTGTTGTGTCTAAGGAAAGTTCTTCTTTAAGTCTTGTTTGGTTGGAGGGATGAGTGGAAGGAGAGATAGAGGTAGGAGTGTTAGTGGATGAATTTTAGGACTTATGGTTGTTTGGTAGAAGGGATTGGAGGAGGGAATGGATAGGTATTCAAAGTCTTCCATCGGACTCTAATGATGATGCTTCTAAAGTTAGAAGGATTAGACGAGGGATGCCGTTCCAAATACAGCCCAACACGAGGCTTGATCGGTAAGAAGGTACGAAAATGGGACGAAAGAAAAGGTATATAACCCGGGTGAGGAAAAGGGATAGCAAGGGAAGAGTCTCTAATTGTGTTGGGTATGGTTTTGCTCTGAAAGGATGAAAATTCGAATCCTCTGAAAGATTTTAAATCCTCTTGCTATTCCTATTCCTCCCGTCATCCCCTTTGCCCTTCTACAAAGCAAGGCCTAAGAATAAGGTCCCTCTCATCCTGTTCATTTTCCTTGTGTTATATACCATTTCTTCCAATTTGTTTCCCTCTCATCTAACACAGCCTAAGAAAATTTGGATGATGTAAATAAAGTCGTGGACGGAAAATCTGTCACATATCTAATTTGACACACCGTTTTAATTATAAGTTGTTTCTGGAGCTGAATGTGATGATCTTTGCTTCAGTTTATCCTTCGTGGTTGGATTTATTTAATTCTTTCTTCCCTTTTGCAGATTGAAGAGAAAAAGCAAGCTGCGGCCGATGTTTTGTTTCAATATTCCAAGTTTGCGATGGCATGCATTGGAAATCAAGTCAAGCCTTGCGACTTGAGGTTGCATTTAATGAAGGTGAGTTAGAGATTCTCAATTGATCATTTGTTCGTTTAGCAAACGAGAAGTGTAAGTAACGAATATGTTTGTTTTTTGCTGTATCAGATGATCTTGTTGAGCATGTTAGTTTTCAGAGTTGTTGCCCCTTGTTAGTTCACTTGACGTGCGAATTGCTTTAAAAAGGGTGTTAGATTCTTGTCCAAATTTGCAATTTACTATTTACTTGCAATTTTTTCTTGATTCTTTGATGATCGTGATGATAAGAAAGGATAGTCATGAAAAAAGACTATCATAGGAAAGCTACAGGATCCAAAAGCCAGAAATTCTTAGAAAGGATAACCTAATTTGAGTTAGGACGACGTACTAAAAACAAAAAATTCAAAAGACATCATCATTCATAGAAAACGACAACCTTATGAAAACAATTATCATCTAAATAATTGAAAACGACAATATCGGAAAAATGGCGTAGTAGGAATAAAATGATAGTACCCTTATAACAACTTGATGCTTGAAAAATGAATGGGAGGATGAAGAAGAAGGAGCCACTACTTCGAGTTGGTGATTTGTAATTGAGATTCAGTATTTGTCAAACCAAGTATTTTAACATCATTTCTAGAGCCTATAATTCTCTAAAAGCTAGAAATTTTCATAGCCAAAAGCAACACCCAGTCCCTAAGTTGCCATATCAACAAGTAACTTTGTTTTGTTGGTGTTCATCTTTCTCTTATTTACAGGAAATTTCAGGGTTGCCAACGTCTCTGAAAAAAGAGTCAGCCCCACCGGCAGCATCTCCCGATGCAATGGGTGAGTCATCAAGCTCAGGCACGGCTAGGCTTGATAAAGCGGACAGTTTTCGGGCTCTATAGTTTCGATGCAGAGCAAGACTTGCATTGTGCTATTCAAGATGTAGTTACATTCTTGTTCTCAATCTTTGTTTTATTTGTTTTCTCTAATCTGTCCTTGGGATTTTGTAATGCGATCGAGAATATGTAATACGTAGTCTTGGTGCGACAGTTTTTTTTTTTTTTTTCCCTTTTTCCCTCTTTATTTTTTCTTTTTAAATAAGTAGTTTGGGTGTGCCAATTTCTTCTACTGTCTCTCACCATATCTTCATAATACACAGAATGTGTACAGACTTGTTTCTAAGCTCTAGTGCATAATATTATTGACACCTCTTGTTTTGTGATTACTCCCAAGAATCTGTATCGAATAGTATGTGTGTGTGTGTGTGTGTAATTCATTACCTTGTCCGACATCTGGACTTTTTACCGTAAATCATTCTTGTATATTATGTTTTTTTTTTTTTTAAATAAAGCTGTACTGCATACTCTAATTAAAAAAAAAAAAAAAAAATTATTTCAAATCTTTTTTTATTTTATTTTGTGAATTATTCAAACAATTTTTTATGAGTTATTGATATAGATCAGTTTAAAATCATTTTATTGAACTATCTTTGTATTATAACTTTTTAGGTAGAGAATTGGTTATTCTTTTTATCTTTTTCTCTTTTTTTGTTTAGTGTAAAATTCATTATTCTTTTCATGTTCATCAAAAAATCTCTATAAAGCGGAATTTCTACTAAAGTTTCAGGTATCAATTATGGTTAAACTTTTAGATCCCATGGTATAATTTTCCATTCAAAAGTGCTAAGTTTACTTTTGGATGAATTTGTCTTCTTCTTCTGATATATATATATATATATATATATAATTTTTAAATAGATGAACTTGTTACTACTTTTTTTATCTCATTTTTGGCTCCAATAATCAGAACATAATTTTCTAGCAAATAAAATGATACAACTCCACTGAAAAAAAAAAAATCTTTCTTTTAAAAAAGCATAAAATCAAAACAAAAAGACAAGAGAAGGAAATTGTCTTAGGGCACTAACCAATAATCAATAATTTAATCTTCAAACAAAAAAAAAAAAAAATATTTAAGGAAATAAAAAAGAAATTAATAATCTTAAACATAGAGAAATCGTTTTAGGGCATTAACCAATAATTAATATTATAATCTTCAACAAAAATTTTGACTTTTTTTAGGAAAAATTTAATTAAAAAAAAAAGAAATATAGAATAATCCGAATAACTAATATAATTACGCTAAAGCTTAGGGCACCGGTGCAATTACATAAATTAATCATCTTTTTCGTGTCTACTTCACAAAAAATAAAAAGTCTAAACACTCCACAACGGCTAGTTCGTAAAACGGTAACCTCAACGGTCGAAAAATTCAAACGTCTTTCTTTTATCCTCGTATTACTACCTACTCCTTCCTTCGTCTTCCTCATCCAAAACCCTCCTCTTCCTCTTCCTCTTCTCTTCTCCTCTCTTCTTCTTCTTCGCTTCACTTCCCGATCGGCTCTCCGAAAAATTATTTAAAAATAAAAAAAGGCTTCGCATATCTCTGCAACACTTCAACCCAAAAAAAACACACAATTCAAAAAGATGTTGCAGGATATGTGGAACGCGCCTCCTGGTTTTAGGCCAACCAAGTCCGCTCCTTCGTCCCCCGCCAAGCCGATTGCAGTTTCCCGAACCCGCTCTGAGTCCTTCCACGTCGCCCACAAGGTCCCTGTGGGTGACACTCCTTATGTCCGAGCCAAAAACGTACAGGTAAGTTAATATTTTTAGCTCTTTTCTTCGTAGTAGAAAATTTAGTCCTTTTTTTTTTTTTTTGGATCTGATTTTGCGTTCTAAATTGTGGGTTTTTTGTGAATTTTCGCGTATGATCAGTTGGTGGATAAGGATCCGGAGAAGGCGATTCCGCTGTTCTGGGCCGCGATTAATGCCGGGGATAGAGTGGACAGTGCTCTAAAAGACATGGCTATTGTGATGAAGCAACAGAACCGGGCCGAGGAAGCCATTGAAGCTATTAAGTCCTTGAGACACAGGTGTTCAGATCAGGCCCAAGAGTCTCTTGACAACATTCTTCTGGACCTTTACAAGGTTTGTTCAAATTTAGCTCCTAATTAGTACTATAAAGCTTTTGATTTTATCATTTGAGTGATTTTCTTTTTTCTTCGTTTACAGAGATGTGGAAGATTGGATGACCAAATAGCACTTTTGAGGCACAAGTTGTTCTTGATTCAGCAAGGCCTGGCTTTTAACGGAAAGCGAACCAAGACGGCGCGGTCTCAGGGGAAGAAATTTCAGGTCTCTGTGGAGCAGGAGGCTACTAGATTACTTGTAAGAACGATTCCCATTTCTCATTTTACTTTCGAATGTCCTATTTGCTAATATACTGGGATTGCAGGGATTCGAGCTCTAAACTTTAAAATTGAATTGAACTTGAATTGAAAGAGCTTTTGTTCTTGTTTGATTTCTCAGGGAAACTTGGGGTGGGCATTGATGCAGCAGAACAACTACATCGAAGCCGAGGATGCATACCGGCGGGCACTGACGATTGCGCCGGACAACAACAAGATGTGCAACCTTGGAATCTGCTTGATGAAACAAGGGAGAATCTCCGAGGCTAAGGAGAATCTGCGCCGGGTTAAGCCTGCAGTCACCGATGGCCCCCGAGGCACGGACTCTCATCTCAAAGCCTACGAAAGAGCGCAGCAAATGCTCAAGGATCTCGAGTCCGAGATGATGAATAAGTGTGGGGACCGTGTCGAGCAAAGCCGCCTCTTTGACACCTTCCTAGGTTCCTCCTCAATTTGGCAGCCTCAACCTTGCAAGGACCATGCCAGTTTCCCGCCACCACCGCCACCGCCACCAACAACAATGGACACATCATCAAGCAAACTATCATCATTACCACAAGACGATTTTCATGACGAGAATACTAATTCCAACATAGTATTATCCTATGACATGAACAATCTTCCTCAACCAAAAATCGCAAAACAAATCAGTTTTAGTACTAATTTGAACGCGCTGAATGTCGCCGCGCAGCCATTTTACTCGGCGAAATACATAAGAGAGCCAATTGCACAAGTACAAGCCCCGCAACTTCCGGAGAGCCTCAAGAGGACAAGGTCAGGAAATGCCGCGAGTTCGATGAGACTACTAAGCAACGAGATCGCAGCGAGGCCTGCCGTGGAGGCGGGAACCCTCTCGGAGAACAATAATAACAAGGCCAGAAGATTGTCTGCAGAGAAATCATCATCACCATCAACAGCAGACTTGTTTTTGTTGCCTGATAACAAGGACTTTGAGGAGGCAATTCTGGCTGCTGTTTTGGGTCCCACAAATGAAGCTGCTGTGGCCCCACAAAGCAAGATTGAAAAGAGGCTGAAGGTCTTCCAAGACATTACTCTTTCTCTCAGTCCAAGGGCTTGAATTTGAAGAATCATCATCATGACTTAGATCATTATATTATATTATTATTATTATTTTAATTTGTCATTTATTAATAACTAATTTAATTTGAGAAGGCTAGTTAAATTAATTTTTTCTAGGCTGGAGATAAACTTGTTCTCCTTTGATTCTGCTTCCTAAGAGAGAGGAGAGATGACGAAGTAGGAGTTAGGAAGAGTATTGACACATGTTTAGTATTATTATTGGTTCCACTCTGACAAAGGAAGCTTTGTCTTTCATTCATCTCGATTTTTATCATGTATGCCTTTTAATTGGGCACCTCAATAATAACAATCCAATTCTCATTTTTCTGCACAAAATTCTTTTTTTTTTTTTTCTTTTTTTTTTTTATGGGCTATGCCAATTAAAAAAGATTAGTCCCTAATGTCCTTTAAAGCCACAACTATGATGCTTAAAAACCAAAAAAAAAAAAAAAAAAAGCCATAACTATGACAACACTAATGACCGCAAGTACTACGACCGCGCTTTGTGTCGCCACGAGTCCTTCTCTCCGCGGCGGCGGAGCGGAGGTAGGTGGCGTGAAGCCTAGCTCCGAGTGCCTCTTGTGTGAGGCTGCATAAAATAATCTTCAAAGAATGCACACCCTCATCCGGATTTGTTTTCTTCTAGTCATATTACCTTGTAGACTTCTGATTAGTTTATTTTATTTTATTTGGGTTTATTTTATTTTTTATTTTTTATTTTTTATATTACTTGATAAGATAATTGTCATTTTTTCATTGATGAATTGATTTAAAGAAAGTTTTCTTTTTAACAACTGAAAATAGCAACTCATTGCTTCATTTTTAGTTTTTACTACTTGGCTTTAAAAACATTACTCAATTAGTCTTTGCATAAAGTCTATTATTATTTAATACTAAAAGGTGGAGAATTCCACCGCCGAAAAAAGGAAATATATAAGTAAAAACCTCTTAGGATCGGACAGATATCGGGTCTGTTTGAACATTATTTTTTGATTCAATATCAAAATGATGTCATTTGGGGTCAGTTAGCTGCTAATCAATTAAAATTGAATGAGAAAGAGACCATGAGAGTGAATAGAGATGAGGCTTTGAGTCTGATAGTGCCAAAATTATAAATTTAAGGGGTGATTGTCAAAACAAAAATAGAGACTAAAATCTCAAATTTAATTAAATTCAGGGGTTTCTATTATTAAATAATAATAAAAAAGCCCTTAAAATAAGGGTGTTTTAGTCATTTTGCATAGAACTGAGAAATAAAAAAGAAAAAATATCTTCTGATTGTTTATAAGAGGGTAGGTTAAATAGCAAAAGCACCCGCCAGGTCTCGCAGTCTCTCTCTCTCTCTCTCTCTCTCTCTCGCTCTCGCTCTTCGGCGGCGGCGTAAGCTCCGTTTTGGGTCGTCGGCGTCAGCTCTGTTTTATCTCTCGTCAGGTATTCCGTTTCCTTCCCTTTTTCGTTTTAGTTTTTTTTTTTTTTTTTTAAGTTTTATTTTGAGATATTGTTGTTGAAGACCGCAAAAAAGATAGAAGAAAGCCCTAACCCTAGAAATTTTTTTTTTGTTCCTAATTTGTATTTGGGATTTTTGTTGTTTGTGTTTATACAGGAAATCAAGGTCTGCATTGTTGATTTTAGAAAGCGGAGATGAGGTTAGAGAAGTGTTGGTTCTGTTCCTCCACCGTATATCCAGGACATGGTATCCAGTTCGTCCGTAACGATGCAAAGGTTCTCTCTTTTTTTCTTTTTCTTTTTCTTTTTCTTTTCTGAAATTTTTTTCCTACTTTTTTTTTCCGTTCTGAATTCGATTGTTTTCGCGTTTTTTCTGTTACTTATCGAATCTGACTTCGGAGGGAAGGGATTTTTACTGTTTTAATCGAATAAGCCTTTTTAGTTAATATTTCGAAATGATTGTGATTGTGAAAGTTTCTCACTATTTATTTTCTGATTTTTTTTCAATGCTATTATTTTCTGGTATTTATTTTCGGTCTATATTTCCTGAGATTGAGTTTTTACATTTTATATATGGGTTATGCAATAACAGAATTACTCTTTGGTTTTACCGTGAAGTTGATTTGGGTTACTGCTAATGCTTTAAGGAATTTTTACTATACCATTATGTTCGATTACAGAATTACTCTTTTGTTTTACGATGAAGTTGATTTGGGCGGCTGTTAACGTTTTTAAGGAATTTTTACCATATGGGTTTGTGCAAGAACACAAATTACTCTTTGGTTTTACCATGAAGTTGATTTGGGTGCCTGTTAATCACCTTAAAGGAATTTTAACTATATCGTTTTGTGAAATAACAAAGTTACTATTTGGCTTTACCATGAAGCTAATTTGGGTGCATATTAGGAATTTTTACATTTTCTGCTCTATTTTCTTTTTATTTAGGTTTGGTTTTTGTATGGTTTAATTGCCTCTTGTCGTTGTTTGAGTTCCAACAAGTAAAAATCCTTCTGCAGATTTTCCGCTTTTGTAGATCCAAATGTCACAAGAACTTCAAGATGAAGAGGAATCCTCGTAAAGTGAGATGGACTAAAGCATTCAGGCGGTTGCATGGAAAGGATATGACACAGGTCTGCATGCTTGGTTTTTCTATTTTCTTTCTAGTTCTTGTTTCTTGTTGGACGGTTTGTCTAGCTTTGCTGAGAAAAGTTTGGATGGTCATCAGTTTTCTTTTTCTTGTTTCTTTTCTAGGACTCGACCTTTGAGTTTGAAAGGAAGCGTAATAGACCAGAGAGATATGATAGGAACATTACTGAGAACACTTTGAAGGCCATTAAGAAGATTAGTAAAATCAGACACGATAGGGCGGAGAAACACATTACGGAAAGGTAATTTCTATGTTTTCGCTTTTGATTAGTTCTTGGAAAAAGCATGAAAGGAGTGGTCCTCGTTCTGTATCTGATCGAAAATCTTTTGCAGGTTCAAAGGGAAGAAAGTCAAGGAACTGCACGAGGCAAGGAAGGAACTCGAACAAAGTATCAACCTTGTCAAGCCCCCGTCTCTTCTCAAAGAAGACCCATCGCTCACTCTTCCTATCAAGGTCAAGATCACCCAGAAACTGGCACAGGCTCAACCAATGGAAGAATGAGTGTAAAAATCTTCTTCTTGGTCCTATCTTTTACTTATTCTCTAAGTATTCGAGCTCCAAATGTTTCATTTGTTGTTCAGTGGTCAGGATTTATGCTTCATGTGTTTGGTGCGAAAAATTTTGTAGGGGTTAACATGTTATTTAGAACATAAAGAAGTTTGTTGATCTGTCAATTATCTATAATCTATACTTGTCAGACTTTGAAAAGCAGGAAAGAAAAATGTTTTGAGATTTGTTGCTGATATGGTATTTGGAGGAAGGAAATTAAATAGAAAATCTATCCAAAGGTTTTGTGACCATTCGCATTGCTCCATTCATTTTTGTTTTCGTGATTTGTGATCAACATTTATAGCATTTTAGTTTAGAATTTGTTTTCTTATCCTTCTTATTAAAGTTATTTATTTCGTTTTCTTAATTTTTTATTGTGTTCATGTCATTTTTGGTTCTGAAATTTAGAGGTAATTCTCATTTTGGTCCTTTACGTTGCCCAATAATAAAGATACTAATCTATTCAATTGTCCCATTTAAGTCCTTCCATGAAAAATTTGTGGAAATGTAGATGGATAATGCCATGTGACTGTTATGTGATACGCTACTTTAAATACCCTAAATAAAGTATCACTTGGGTGTGACATGTCATTTTTTTCCTAGTTGTGGGACATTATGAATCTCTTGAAAAAAAAAAATGAGATTCATTCTTAAGTTCGAGGATAAAAAATGGAATTATTCCTTTTTTGTTTAATAAAAGGATTAATGTTTTATATTATCAATTTTGTTTAGCTTCCCTCAAAAAAAAAAATTTTTTGTTTAACCAATACTTATCCGAATTATATTTAATTTAAAAAAAAAATTAAACTTCTTAGGGCTAAAATCACTGGCTGAATTTTTTAAAAAAAATCATGAAGAAGGAGGTAGAAAATCACTGGTTGGAGCATGCATGCAAACGACAAAGAAAAAAGGTAAGGCATGTCGTTTTATTCAAGCGTGAGAAATCTCCAAACATGAAGCATAAACGACAACAAGATTTGAAAACATTTAGTAGGGGCGTCGTTTTTTTTTTTACTTGAACGACCGCAAACTTGTACATGAAAAATGATTTGTCGGTTTTGTCAATTAAACGACAGAAAAATGCTTAATTTGTGTTAAAAACGATTTAGCGACATGTCGTTCTGTAGACAACCAGCAAATGCATTTTCAGTGAAATTACAAAACTCTATTTTTTTTTTTTTTTTTTTTTTTTAAAAGGCTAGACTTGAATTAGTGGCTATATCACATCCCCAAAAGTGCGAATCAAAATGATGGCATTATTTTAACATGTGGAATGAAAGTCTCAAAGCCTTTATTGTAATAAAAGATCCCATTTACATCAACATTTTCTGTTGCCTTTTTATTTTTATTTTTTTCAAGTTGGGGTGGGGAAGGGAGATATAGAATTTACACCATCTGTTGAATTAAAAAGAAAAGTCCCTAATGTAGGTTCCTTTAAGAAGAATAGACACACCTATGGCAACACTAATGACGGCGAGTACTCCGACCGCGCTTTTTGTCACCGTCAGTCTACTACTTCTCTTTGCGGCGGAGCTAGGGGGAATGAAGCCTAGCTCTGAGAGCTTCTTGTGTGAAGCTGAATAATCTTCAAAGAATGCATCCTCATCCTGCAATATGATATCAATGATTTTCTTTTTCTATTACCAAAATTATTTGGGTAGACTTTTGATTTATACTTGTAAAATTTCAAAATTTTTGTATCGAGTAATGTCACAAGTACATAGATTGTTATTTTACAATCTAGGAATTGATTAAGAAAAAAGTCAACTTTAACCAATTGAAAATATCTACTCATTTGCTAAATCAAGTGGTAGAATACATATAATTTTTGGATAACTTGAAACTATTAACATTACTCATTTAAATTCTCTCTGCTAAAACGGTTTTTTGTTTATTTTTTTATTTTTTATTTTTAGATAAGTAACTTGAAATTCCTAGTAGAACTCATTTAGCTTACCTCTGCATAAAGTTCAACATAGCGACGGAACTCAGAATCCTCAATTAAAGCATTGTCAGTGGGAAGTTTCAACAGTCCCTTTGATTCCCCTTTTAAAAGTTCCCTGATCAAAATAGCATGTTTAATCACAAAATATATAAATATGTATACAATTTTAACACACTACTGATATTGAGCACCACATTTAATAGAAAGTAATATTTATCAATAAATCTTATTTTTATTAGTGTATAGTATTAAATACGATGATAACCCTAACATTATTTTGTTTACAAACCTATATTCTTTCAATCTATCTACTCTAGATCTAAAAGTTAAAGATCTAAAAGTTTGGTTATGTAGTATGTCTTACACAAAGTATGAGTTGTCAAACTTTAGAGGGTCTTTTGTCCATGGACCATCAAAACCAGATCTTTCCTGATGAGCGCTTCCCTGCAGTATCAACAGTAATTTTTTTAATTTATAAAATCTAGATAATTTTAACATATATAATTCATAAAAAAAATAAATAAATAAAAAAGATGAACTTTTGGATCTCAAGAGAAAGAATATAAGTTACCAAAGTGTGGCCTCCAGAGAGCACCACAATGTCCTTGTCAGATAGACCCATGCGGTAGAAAACCTCTCTTAAATGTGATGCACCTGAAAATTATTTTAGAAAGAAAAGGTTAATTAGCAACCCTAGAAATTAGAACAACTTTAATTTTATCTATTTATATATAAAAATAAATATATATAGGAATACTATACATATGTATATATCACTTGGTGAGGCACATAAAACTAAGGGAAATTGGACAAGTAGGAAAATAATGCCTTGTTTGGCATCTGGAAGGCGTCCTTCTTCAGGAGACTGATCAGAATCCTGATTGAGAGACAAAAGAAAAAGTTTGTAAGGAGTAAAAACAAATTAAGTACGTAATTTAACTAGTAGTTACATTATATATATGTGTGTGTGTGTGTGAGTTAAGTTACCTTTCTACCCGGAACAAAGTCTATGGAAGGACCTCCAGTTATCTCTACTGCAACAACTCCAGCTAGCTGAAAGTACAATTGGAACTTAGCCAGGCTTCTCATCTTTCAAATCCCAAATTTAAGTTTCTAATATATCAAAATATACTAATTTTCTTTATTTTATTTTCTTTTCTCTTTTTTTTTTTTTTTTTCCTTAATGAAAATAGAATCAATAATGTATTTACGTCTTCACCTGGTGTCATTTTCAAAATCTATTAGGATCACATGTAAAATAGAAAGAGGGCAAAGTCTTACTCTCGTCAATAATTTTCAAATGTCCTTATACGTCAAACACATAATGTTTAATAGTTATACACTCTAACATTTAGATGCAAAAGTTAGGATGTGAGAAAACATTTACCCTTTGATAGTATCATATTACTATTAGAGAGAGTTTAATATTTTGCAAAGTTACTTTTAGTAGTAGTTTAACTTTATCAGTGTTTAGTTCATATATTAAGAACTCTCTTGATTTAAGAAGATTTATTAACATTGGATAATCTGTTTAATGTTGTAACTGTAATTTCTATTCATATAAAGCGTACTTACAATGTTTTTTTGTTAGTGAATCAGATCTTCTTTCTTTTTGTTACTCGATAAAAGACACGTATTTGAAACATGCAAAGTTTGATCTATTCTTTTCTTCTTTTATATTCTCCTTCATGTAGAATCATGAATTTGCTTATATAAACGTATTTTTGAGACTAGAACTTACCTGGTAAAGGTCTGCATATGTAATTCTAGGATGCTTGGCCTTCACTTGCTCTGAAATTTTAATATTAAAAAAAAAGAAGAAGAAAAAGCATGAACAAATGACAACTTGACTTGCTTATAAATTATATAAATATTGTGCGTGCATATATATGTAAAATCTCACCACAAAGATCAACAGCGATCTTCAAACCGTTGTTTGCACTATGTCTCAACTCTTTTCGGTTCCTAATAGATCCATTAGGACCTCCTGTCTTTGTTTTAATGTCGTATGTTCCAGCATCATGCCACCTGTCACAATGATTTGATATATATAAATATACTTAAAAACAAATACTATAAAGATAACCATATAAATTAGGTTCTTTTTAAAATCAACATATGTAAAGAGGAAAAAACAATAATAATAATAATTTTCAACATGGACGTCGTTTAGAGAAGAGGTCACATTTATATTCTGTGTAACCACTAAATGATATGTTGTTTAACCATGTTGTTTTCTTATGGAACCATTTAACGACATGTAGCTTTATTATTTGAACTTTGGATATGTCGTTTCTATTGGACATGATTTTATTTTTTTACTCCTTCATAAAGAGGGAAAAAAAATGAACTTATTCTGCTTGTTAAGTAATGTTAACGTCATACAAAAAAGGACGTCGTTTAGTTTGTGGTAATTTGTTAACCGGTAAATGACATGCCATTTGATAGACAAAGACGTCACTTCCCAGGGATGTCGTTTGCTTATTATCAAACAACATGCCACTAAAAAGGACATGTCGTAAAGTCCATAGTGAAAAGGACATGTCGTTTATTTCAACTAAAACGACATTTGGTTATTTCATATGGTTATTGTCCATAGGAAAAATGAAAAGTCGTTTCTCATAATGATAAACGACAGGAAATTTGAACCGCGAAATTCATGTCATTTTTGGGATGTGAAAAACAAAAACGAAAGAACGAAAGAACATAAGAAAGAACGTTTCACACGGATGTCGTGTAATTTCTAACTAAGTCATCTCATGTTGTGCATCGTATGATCCCTATAAGAAGAAAAAAAATGTGTCGTTTTTTTTTTTTTTTGTATTGAACGGAGACATCATGTCGTTTTGCCCCAGATTTCATGAACATGATTCTATAGTCAATATACACTACATTAAGCTGAGTGGATTTACTGATAAAAAACAACAACAAAAGTTGCCAACTAATAAGAAGGAAGAGAGAGAAAGAGAGAGGATAATTTACGCCAAACGAAGCATGAGAGGAGCACAATTCTTGCTGGAGATAAGAGCCCGAAGATCCCTGCGAGCTTTTTCAATTTCCTTTCCATACTCTGCATCCACTGCCGGTGTCGCCATCAGAGCACCTTCCAGAAGACTATAGAACCTTTTCCTTTGAGATTTTTGTGGTACCTTTTCTTTTTTTTTCTCAACCAACAAGACCAATGGAATAAGGCTTTTCTTCGAGTCTATATATACACACACACACACACACACACACACAGAGGAAGAATGTATTGTGGAAAAAGGGGAAGATTAAGATTATGAAGGAAAGGTTTAGGGAGCCTAAAGAAGAAAAGGATTTGTTATTTGCTTTTGGAGGAGGAAAGGAAGGAAGAAAAGTCTTCTTTGCTTGTTCTGTTTTCTCCTTTCTTCCCTCCTCGAACACCAAAATATAATATTAGCTTTTTGTTTCAAAACAAAAAAATAGACCCTATTAAATAAAATCTTTTAAAAATCACAATATTGAAGAGCGGCGGGGGGGGGGGGGGGGGGGGGGGAAGATTCTTATCCGGACACTTTGACAATAACCGTCAAATCTCTAGGCGAAAGTTCATGTTAAATCGAAGAAATGGACCAAAGTAGCTAACAAGAGTTATATTGACATCTTTATTCCAAACTCAGAACGGAAGCCACAATTGTATCTTCTTCATGGGTCATCTTAAGTATCTTGTTCCAGCACAAGTCCAATCAAGAATACAACTAGGAAAAAAAAAGTAATTTGATTGGTGGATGATATAAGTTTTTTTATCGAATGTTTCTAAAAATGCCCATACAAGTCCTTTTGATCACTTGGTTTTCCTACGAACCTCGTACAAGTAACTCAGGATCACCACAGCTGCAGCCACAGCAACTCCCACCGCACTTTGCGCCAGTATTGTGCTGCTCTTGACGGCTTCCTTGAGGCTGAAGGAGGATGGATTGAAGCCCAGCTCTGATAGTTTCTTGTGCGATTCAGCGTAATCTTTCAAGAATGCATCCTCATCCTGCCATATATCAGTAGGGGCAAGCAAATTTAAAAGCTCGTTAAAACTCTAACATATAGTCGGATCACAACGAGAGAATAATGATATATGTGCATAGCTCACCTTGGCATATAGCTCAACGTAGCTTCGGAATGCAGGATCCTCCAATAAAGCATTGTCTGTTGAAAGTTTCAACAGTCCCTCTAATTCTCCTTTCAGTAGCTCCCTGAGTATTGTGTATATTAACATATATGCTGCTCAACTTGTCTGCAACATTTCTTTTAATTAAGGAAAATTCAGACTAAGGCGAGAAGCTGGCAAGTTTTGTGAGTTTCTTACACGAAGTAGGAATTGTCGAACTTCAAGGGCTCTCTTGTCCAAGGGCCATCAAAGCCTGATCGATCAGCATGCGCCTTGCCCTAAAGAATGAATTTTAAATGATGGGTTATGCGTATATGTAACTTCAATATCTCAATCTAGCATAGAAGGTTTGCTAAGAGAGGTTACCAGTGTGTGGCCTCCAGAAAGCGCAACAATGTCCTTGTCAGATAGACCCATGCGATAAAAGATGTCCTTTAGATGGGGAACACCTGCAGGGAAATTGGAAAAGAAGAAAAATTTAGACCAAATGTGTGGCTAAGTTGTTAAAACTAATTTGTATTGAACCGTGACATGTAGTTGATGACTCAAAAATTTGCATTTAGATCTACTTGAACAGGCTACAGTGCTCTACAGACCATCATTATATAGCTGCATTCACTTGCTCGTGATTATCTCAAAAGGATAAAATAAAAATATTACTTTTATTAACAAACATCATAGAATCCCAAAGGAGACTGTTCGTAGTTTAGCTCTGTCGAAGCAAAAAATAATTCACGTCACTTGGTTAATTATATACCTTGTTTAGCATCTGGAAGGCGACCTTCTTCAGGAGATTCCACTGAATCCTGATCCAGAGATGGGGGGAAAAAATTTACTCAATGCCAATTGCAATTTAATTCACTAGTAAAAGTCAAAATGTAAGTAAGAAACTTCATTAAAATACCTTTCTTCCGGGAACAAAGTCAATAGTTGGGCCTCCAGTGACCTCAACTGCAACCACTCCAGCAAGCTAAACCAGATATACAAGCCACAAGTTAATTCCATAAGACCATTTACAAAACACTCCAGAAGGCAGCATGGGATTGTTCCTACAATCATAATGTTCCTGATATGGGTGCGGATGGCTTACACCTTGCGAGCAACGAAGGCCCTCAGGCTCAGTAAGCAAAACGTATAAAAAGGAAAAGAAAGAAACTCATGTCTGGATGGGCGTATGACCAGGACACAATCTGAATTAACCAGAGGTTTCCTAAATCAAATATGCAGCTTCCCTAATATAGACAAGCGCAAAAACTTCTTTTCTTTACCAATTTGGGGTAGGTGGTATAACATCATCAAAGGTAGCATATTCTTGATATTTTCCTATCTTTTCTTTTAACTGCTGCCAACATGATATTTTTTCATTAAAAAATTCAAAATTTAAAGCCAAAGACTGAAAGATAGCTACTAAAACTAGCAACATTCACCTGGTAGAGATCGGCATAAGTAATCTTTGGGTGTTTGGCCTTCACTTCCTCTGAAAATATCAATACACAAACAGACAACAGTTAGAAAATAAATGTGTAGATAATGATTGACAGAATATTATGGCCCAAGTTTCAACCAAGTGTGTCAATATTTCAATCTTCGTCTATCAAGACTCTAAAAATTCTGTTCGCTCATGAGACCCCAGTTGGAAAATGACTTGAACAATTTTCTTAGGCAACCAATTTATTTGTGCTCTTATTAAAATAATCACATCAAATGTAGCAAAAGAAAGAAACTTAACTAAACCTTAAATGATGTAACCTTATCTAACAAATATTAACTTGTTCTAATAAGGTTGAATTTGCTTAATTGAACATGATATGAAAAAGGAAATCTCACCACAAAAGTTAATTGCAATCTTCAAGCCATTATTTGCACCATGGTTCAACTCGTGCTCATTCCTAATCGAGCCATTAGGACCTCCTGTCTTGGTATTAACATCGTAAGTTCCAGCATCATGCCACCTGCCAAAATAATATTAAAATATGTAGCATTAAATCACACCAATTAGTAGTTATTACCTCCAAAAATATCTTAATTGAGCAGCTGAGACTCTGTTTGGTCACCAAGTAAATGTTAAGAGAAAACAAGATTACAGTATCGTACATCCGATTCTTTTTGCAAGTTCCTCTAGCAACCAGAATAAAACCAATAACTTTGGCTTGATGATACACACTCTATCATCTCTATATTTGTGTGTGTGCGCGCGCTAAGTTTATTTATTTTTAATTATTACTTTGTGCTGAAGAATTTATGTGCAAAATTCGATAATCAGATATAGAGGAACACTAATTTGTAAGCAAACATAACAAGTCAAGGTGCAAATTGGCAAAAAGTAAATCGCACAGTAACAGGAAATTTAAATAGCACGTCTGAAACTCTGTTTGGTCACCGAGAAAATGTTAAGAGAAAGAGAAGATATAGATTCGTACAGAGCCAGAGAACACATCAAACACTTCCTCGCGAGTTATTTTAGCAACGAAAATGATACCAACAATAAAGAAGAAAAAGGAAAAACGAGAAGTTAAAGAAGTAAAATCTCACTATCTATCAGTTTATCCTGAAAAGTACAATCTCTACCACAAATTTGTCTGATTAGTAATTAATATCATCTCACAAGAACTCGTTTAAATCCAACTACGCCTTTTTCTTTTTCTGCTGAGGAATCTATGCCTAAGCTCAGAACACTAATTTGTAGACAATCATCATTAGAGTAAGTGCAAAGTCAAAAAAAAAAAAAAAAAAAAAAAAAAATCCTCAATCAAACAGTAACAGGAAATCCACGCCTAAGTTCAGAACACTGATTCGCATATATATAACAGGAAATCTAAGATGAACAGCTGAGAGTCTGTTTGGCAACCGAGAAAATGCTAAGAGAAAAGAAAAAAGAAAACAGAGAAAAACGCATCAGGCTCTTGGTCGCGAGTTCTTCAGAAGAGAAAGGACAAAGGAGAAAAGGAGAACTACTTACGCCAAACGAAGCATGATAGGAGCACAGTTCTTGCTGGAGATTAAAGCGCGAAGGTCTCGACGAGCTTTCTCTACCTCCTTCAGGTACGCCGCATCGACCACCACTGGTTCCGCCATTGGAGAGCACCTTCAAAATTTCACAGCGATGAAGAGAAGAGAGAAACCGAAAACGAAAACGAAGACCAAAAGCGACCCTCGCGGTTTTATGTTCAAAGGAAATATATATTTGTCTCTCTTTCGGTGGATTAGAAGATGATATTATCTTTTTTTATTAAATTTTATTCATTTCTATTTATTATGAAGCTACGCGAATGTGGGGCGTGGAGGGTACTCTCTTAGAGAGAACGGAAAGTAAAGGAGTAGATTATAAAAATCGGGTCCGTGAGTGGAGCGTGCAATAGGGGTGCTCTAAGAGCGCGTGGATGGTGGCATTCCTTATCTTTCTTGAAGTACGTGCCATTCGTTGAGTTTGTTGTAGGAACGGATATAACAAACCGACTAGTCATCCCGCGGGTAATGGTTTAATTGGGCCCACGATTTTCTTTAATGGGCCAGATTTTTTTAATAACTTTCTCAGAGAAACAATCCATATTCTGAGAGGGTTGTCATTTTCTCGGGCCCAATTGATTTCATACTAAAAAAGTAGTGAATCCAGCATTATCACACGATAAGTTATTATTTTTTTATTAATATAAAAATTTCCGAAATGACTTCTGAGAGACTTGTCATTTTCTTGGGGCCAATTGATTTTGTACTAGGCCAGTGAATCCAGTGTTATTGAATACCAACTTAGGTAACGAAAGTTAATCATCTTTTTTTAATAATGAAGATTTCTGAAATGACTTGTGTCAGAAAAGATTCATGTTCTAAAAGGCTTGCCATTTTGTTGGGCCCAACTGATTTCGTACTAGGCCAATGAATCCAAAACCAGACAGCGTTATTGGGCACCAACTCTAGTGGTAAGTTTTTATAGTTAAATGTAAACTATAGACGTAATAAAAGAATAATAACTCATATATATATAGATTGGTATTTATATTAAAATTGGAATAAGAGTTGATATTTTTAACATTTTTCTATTTAGATTAGTCTCGTGTGTCTACTTTTTTTTATGTCTCGATCATCCAATAATATCATCATAAGTTAGTCAAAAATATCTTTTTTTCAATTAAAATTTTGTATCATATCAATTAAAATATTATATAGTTAAATAGGTATCATTATATTATTGGATAGACATAAAAATTGTCACGTATAAGAGGACATACAAACCAAATTTGTGTTAATCAAGGGCAGAAAAATTACACTACATGATATGTTCATATGATTTGAATTGAAATATAGTAATTTGTAGCCTGAAATATATCTATATCCTATCAAAAGAGTTTTTCAATTAGAATTAATGGTGGGTTTGTTGTAATTAAAAGATTAATTAATAAGGGGTGTAGAGAGTTAGGAGATGTGTGTCAGTAAAATCACATTTATTCTAGTTGAAAAACTCTTTTGATAAAATTCAGACATACTTCACATTTTAGAGTGTCAAGATATTTATAAAATATATAATTATATTGTTCTAATATGATCTGACGGTCTCTATATTGTTAGTTCTTATAACTAGTTATCTTTTTTAATTTGAAGTTTATGGTTTGGTTGAAGACATTAATTACTTTTAAAATGAGCATGTGACATTGAAATGATAGTGGGTAAGATTGAAACATTTTTTAGAACACTAAAAAAATAGCAAAAGCTGTGCATGAAAAGGTACCCTAAAATGCTACACATGTGGGTTAGAGCACCCAACCCTCAATCCTGCCACTTCCAGGCTGCCACAATATCCTCACCAGTCACCACCTCATGGAAGAATTGAATATCGTCGTACAATGTTTTAACCTTAGAAAAAAAAAAAAAAAAGGAATTTTTGCTCCCAAAAAAAAAAAAATCATAATTGTGAATAGAGAACAGGATCTTGTACTAGTTCATTCCATTACCTAACATGGAGAATTAAAAATTAAAAAAAAAAAAACAGTATAGAAAATAAAAATAATAGAAAAAGAGTAGTTTCTTCTTTGTTTTTTGTTTCAATAAAAGTTTTCTTTTTGTTACTTGGTATAAAAGATGTACAGAAATTGAGTTAGAGATGAATACCATTTTACTTTTTGTTAAAACATAGTTGAATAAATAGATAAACAAAATAAATAAAAATAATAATAATAACCACGTGGTATGTGTTAGATTCGTCAGAAAGAAAAATAAAATGACATTGTAAAAATATCATTCGTTCTTTTAAGAGTTGTATAGATAATACAGATATAGATAGATAACGTTAAAAAAAAAAATTATTTTACTATTAGTGTGATATCTTTTTTCTTATAAAATCTCCACAAAGGAAATCACATTTCTTCCTCTTTTTTCTTCTACTAAGCAACTTATTTTTTTTTTTTTTTTCTTTCCCAAATACACCTTCTTTCTTCCTTCTACCATTTCATCCCCACCAAACATAATATGTCTCTGAGCTTAATTAGGAGCGCCAAAGTGTAGTGTAATGCATGTCATACTCTTTATTCAACTTCGAGAATGATTCATTAGCTATATAAGAAACGATGCCATCTTTTTAAAGTTATGTGAGTACGCTATTTTTTACATTTATAACCCTTATCTTTTATTATTATTATTATTATTATTATTAGTTTTAAGAAAAGAAGAAGAAGTAGTTACCTTCTTTTTTTTGTGTGTAGTTTTTATCAAAGACTCGAATAAAAAAGTTGATAAAACTCAATAATCAAGGAAAGCCAATTATTGTAATGCTTATCAAAATTTGATGCACAAATAGTGCATTAGTGCATGGTATCACTTGGTTATGATTAGAATTCAGTTGCAGAATTGCTTCATTCGAGTAAAAAAAAATGTACAATATGTATAGATATATATATATATATATATAGTTTTGGAAGGACAAAATT
This sequence comes from Ficus carica, assembly GCA_009761775.1. NCBI lineage: Eukaryota > Viridiplantae > Streptophyta > Magnoliopsida > Rosales > Moraceae > Ficus > Ficus carica. Next base: position 24,950,978 of record CM019743.1, on the reverse strand, counting down.
GAACATATGGAGAAGGGCAATATAGTCCATTAGAAATCATATTGTGCATGATCGTTTTATGCTCTGTAACAATCAGATTCCACAATCACGGTTCCCTAAGAGAAGAATTTAACCTTAGAAAGAAGAAACAGAAATTTAAGATCATTATAAAGCAAATAAAAATTACATGGGAGTAGAATTAGAATATACTTGGAGTGTAATTTAAATATTTTAAAAAGGGTAATGTTTGTCCTAGGAATCCAAAGCCAACAGATATTTTGCCCTTTCCCGTCAACTCCTTTTCATAGAATGTGGCTGTTCCCAAAGTGAAGCTGGCCATCGTCTTTTGGCAAAACTTATAGTAAGATATATATTTTTTTTTGGGTATTTATTTATTTATTATAAGATAATAATAATAATTATTATTATTTTGTGTTTGACACGTAATATTAAATAAATTTAAAATTCATCCTTTTTTCTTTTCACTTTTTAAAAATCCTATCACATTCATTTTTTTCTTTCTTTCAAACACTAATTTATTTTAGTTTTTCAATTAAAGATGATGTATCAAGCATGGACTTTATTTTTATCTTATAAAAAATAAAGTACTTCTATTTTAACCATTGAATTAGCTTTTTAACAGTTTGAACTATGAGTGTTCGTAATAAATATCTATAACGTGATATGTGGAATTGCTTTCATTTATAGATTATATCGTTAAGAAGTTGATCATATTACTAAAATAGTAGTCCCTATCAATAAAGAAAAAGTAAATTCCTACCAAAATTTTCCTTAAAAACAAGACAATTCTGATGATGAGGGAAAAGAAAAGAATTTTAAACAATAGGAGAAGCTTCTTTTTCTCTGTCAATAAGAAAGGTTCTTTTAATTGTTGGAATTAATTTTGTAGAATATATTATATGAATGTGAGCACCTTTATACGTACTATAGATATTTAATAAGAATTTATAACATAACAATGAAAAATTAATGTTTGTTTTATATGGATGTTTTATGAACGCTTATTATAGTTGCTTTGACGATATCGTATGATGCATTTTAACATGAACCTTTATAAAACAGTGAAAATTTAATGTTGTTTTATATAAATGCTCCATGAATATTTATTGATTAATAAATATGTAAGAGAATATTTCTTTTTTCCTTTTATCCTAAGATTCTTCCTAAAAATATTATAATAATAGCAATAGTGTTTGACATCATGACTTATGCGTATTAGAGGTTTTTTTTTTTTTTTTTTTTTTGGGTTTGAATATACGCAGTAGGTGCTGCAGACATACAAGAAACAAGATTCTAAGCACAATAGAACTCACTTCGTGGTAAATTCTTCTATCTTTAAAAATCACTTGATAATTCGTTTTTAATCGTCATGAACAAAAAACATAAATAGGATAGTTAGAGTTAGCACAAAGAGTAAAGATAAGTCATGTATTAGTGTTAATGAAGAGTAATTAGAGTTAGAGTTAACACAAATTGGGTAGTAAGAGTACTTTGAGGTCATGTATTAACAAAGCTAACAATTCCAATTTTAAGTAAGATTTTAGTTAATCTTTTCAATAATTTCACACTAAACTTAAATTGTTGATGAAAATATTTGGACAAAGATTAAAGATGCGTTTGGTTAGGTGGTTCGAGATAAAATTTTTAAGTTGAGTTGGTTAATTTTTTATAAATTAATTATAATTTTTACTGATTTTATAAAAAAAATTTGAGATAAAAAATTTAAATAATTGATGTGAAACGAAACAAAATCAAACGAAAGCTAATTATATAAATTTCCAAACATTTTTTGGGGATAAGGCAGTTAATAAAGTAGAACATAAACAAATTAAATTAAAAAAAAAACAAATACCGAAATACCGGCTCTCTGCCCAATGTCCCTTGTCCCTGCACCTTCTCAAAGCCGGTCCTTTGTTCCTCCTCCTCCTCCCTTAACTTGAAACTTCCAACTTCAATCCCCCACACTAACTACAACTAGAGAGAGAAAGTGAAAGTGTTAGAGAGAGAGAGAGAGAGAGAGAGAGAGAGTAGTTGTTGAGATACTGGTAGATCAATGTAAGTTTAGAGATCTTCTTCCGCTCTCCTCACAAACCCAGAAAATATTTTTTTTTGGGCATTAAAATGTGCACTTGTGGTGGATCCACTTTAACTAGAAGAACCAAACCATTCACATCCCTCACGAAACAAGCTACTTTCTTCATTTCACCACCACCACTTGGCTAAACCCCCCAGAAAAAAACAAAAACAAAAAAACAAAAAAAATCAAACCTTCTTCAGTTCTGCCTTATTTCAATCTGAATATTTTTGTTGTCTGAGAGAGAAAAAAGAGAGAAAAATGGGATGTTGTTACTCAAGAGTGGAGAGAGAAGAGACGGTGTCGAGATGCAAATCACGGAGGAGGTACATGAAGCAGTTGGTCAAGGCCAGACACGCCCTCTCCGCCTCCCACACCATGTACCTCCGCTCCCTCCGCTCCACCGGCGCCGCCCTCCTCCACTTCGCCAATGCCGAGTCCCACCACCACCATCACCACCGTCACCACCATCACCACCCGCCACGTGTCCACCTCTCTCCTCCTCCGCCGCCGCCTCCGCCACCTCCTCCGATGAGCCCCACCGCCACCGCCACCACCGACACGTGGACCACCTCCGTCGCTGCCTCCCCGGCCCTCCCTCCGCCTCCGCCTCCGCCTCCGCCTCCGCCTCCGCCTCCGCCTCCGCCGGCGTCGTCCACGTGGGACTTCTGGGACCCGTTCGCCGTCGCCGCCTCCACGTCCGCCACGGAGGACGACTGGGAGGAGGAGGAGGAGGAGGAGAATTCTTCTTCCGCCGCCGCAGCCGCCAACGCGCAGGGGAATTTCGCTAGTAAAGGACACGCGCCGCCGTCACCGCCGGCTGTCGGGTCGAGTGAGCTGGCGGTGGTGGTGTGTAGGAACAGTACGAAGGATTTTGTGGAGATTATAAAGGAGCTTGACGAGTATTTGGTTAAAGCTGGTGAAGCTGGTTCTCAGCTCTCTTTGCTCTTGGAAGTTCCAAGCTCTGGCTTTTCTTCCTCTTCCTCTCTTAATAGCACTAAAGGAGGTACCTTTACTTTAAAAATTTTCCACAATTTATTTTTCTTTTCTGGTCTTTTATATGCCCATGACTTGGGTTTTAATATATATATACATATATTTCTTCTTCTTGTTGATTTTTAATTTTTTCTCTTATTGTTGATTTTCTTTTTGTGGGGTTTTTTTTTTTTTTTTTTAATAATTATTTATAAATTTTCTTTTGTGGGGAGGTCAGGTAAGGTGTATAGCTATGGATGGGGGTTGAGTCCATCTTCATGGACATGGGGTTCAGGTTCAGGTTCAGGAACAAGTCCCAAAATGAGTGGATATGGGAAGATCGGAAATGAGATGGTGAAAAGTGAATTAGCTTGTGGTGTTGGTGGGAAACTTGCCAATGGAAGTCATTGTTCTACAGTGGAGAGGCTTTATGCTTGGGAAAAGAAACTCTTTGATGAGGTCAAGGTAAGATCTTATGAATTTGATTTGTCATCAACTTCTTTTATTTTGACCATTACTATTATTATTATTAGTATTGTCATTATTGTTCTCTTGTGGGGCTTCCAATTTGATCTTCCTCAACTTCCAAAAGCATACTTCAAACTAGTAATGGCTGAGAACTCTTTTCTTCCTTTTTCTCCCTTTTGGGGACCAAAAATAAGATTTATTTATTTATTTTAATTTTTAAGTCCATTGAAATCAAAGCAACTTGTTCCAAATTTTAATTGGTGATTTTTTTTATATTTTTTTAAATTTTAAGACTGCTGAGACCATAAAGATGGAGCATGAAAAGAAGGTGGCAACATTGAAGAAGCTAGAGATGAAGAGAGCAGATTACATGAAGACAGAGAAGACCAAAAAAGAAGTTGAGAAGTTGGAATCAGAAATGATGGTTGCTTCTCAAGCCATTGAGACGACTTCTGCTGAAATCATCAAATTGAGAGAGACTGAGCTATACCCACAACTACTTGAGCTTGTCAAAGGGTTAGTGATCTATATGTATGTATACGTATATATGTATATATGTAAGTATATATATAAATTAAGTAAATGTCGCAATACTTGAATGACCTTAGTCACGTGCATCTTTTCTCTTCTCACTTGAATCTCTTACATCACTTTCATATCCGAGGACCAAGGCCTAGTTTTATCACCCTCCACAGAATTGTTGTTGTCGATAATTGTGGACCACTTTTTGACGTGGAAATAGTGGGGAGAGAAACAATTTTGAATGGATATTCATGAGTCTTTAGCTCCTTGTGGAGGGTTAATCATAAAAAATAGAAAGATTATTTTCATCTCTCCTCCTCAACTTTAGGATCATTCTTATTATGCCCCCTTAAATTTTAAAAACTCTTATTTTAGGCTTTGAATTTTAAATTTAACCTCATTTTATCTCTTATGTTAGAATATTGGTTAAAAACAGAAGGAAAAATAGGAGAATTAATTTTATTGAGCCTATTCTATTAAGATTTATTCTAAAAACAAACGAAAATAGATCGCACGACTGTACTTAATTCATTTTTTTCCCCCTATATGCTTTAAAATTCTTGAGTAAAGCAATAGTTTTTAAAGTAATAGTTTTTAAAATTCATAGACAAAATAGGATTAATCTTAAAATTCTGGGTATAAATGAGAATAAGCTAAGGTTATAATAGAAACTTTTTGGGTGGAGAACTTTGTCTTTTTCTTGGAGGATTTTTCTTTTGTTATCATAATAGCCGCTCTTTGTATTTTCCTTCTATTTTTCTTGTTTCTTTTTTAAAGGGCAGGTTGTTTTTTTACATATAGTTACTTTGAGGTGTAGTTGACAAGTGACAACATACCGTTTTAAGGTTCCATAACACCTGGCCCGTCCTTGTTTTGCTTTGTTCTCTTTTTTAGGTTAAGGTGCTGTGCCCTTTGTCTTTTTTTTCCCTGTTTATTTTCTGGGAATACTATGGGATGGGGTCATGATACTAACCTCACGATTGGTGGTTATAAAGTGCAGTAAAACAGTACAGCCTAGAAAATTCTCTCACAGAATCGAGTCCTATACAATATATAAACCATAAAATCTAAGTTTCATGGTTGGGATCAAATGCATTATCGAAGCATTTCTTTTTTTATTTTTTGGGATTTGTTAGAAAGTTTAATCCCTTCCCCCCCCCCCCCCCAAAAACAAAATAAATGGCCAAAAAGAAAGCCTGTAAATCTGGCTTATTGCAGTAAAAAGGTCAAGTTTTCTATTTGGAGTCAGAGGATGTGCATATGTTGGTACAGACAAACAGTGCAGAAAACTTGCTTTTGACTGCTTTTTCATGGATATGTTTTAATTTTTCTCTCTCTCTCTCTCCTGCCTGTTTGCTTTCTCTGTTAAGTTGTACTGTCTCAACATTGTCATTTGGATCTCTCACTCAGGAACCATAACGTCACTTGCTGTTTGCTTTTGTAAATTTATTTATTTTACTTTTTATTTCTTGTAAAACTATTTTAACAGTTAGACCATTCCAACATAAGAATAATGTGTAAGGTTAACAAGACTAGTAATCTAGGTTAAACCATAAGGTTAAATCTTTTTATTGCCTACGTTATTTTGGCTTGGTTTTCATATGATTATGATGTGATTTGATAGTCCAGAACTGCATAGGATCGGTAGGTTTTTTTTTTTTTTTTTTTTTTTTTTTTTTTTTTTTTCATGTTACCGAATTCTTCTGTGCACATCAGCAAAGATTTTTCTGAATTTGATCTTGGTAATCATCGCACATTGAGAATGAATCTCGTGGTTATTTTTCTTGGTATGCAGGTTTATGTGCATGTGGAGAAGCATGTACGAATGTCACCAGGTTCAGAAGCATATTGTTCAGCAGCTCAAATACCTCAATGTCATACCATCCACCGAACCAACTTCTGAGATTCACAGGCAGGCGACTCTTCAGCTTGAGCTTGAAGTTCAGCAATGGCATCTTTCCTTTTGTAACATGGTTAAAGCGCAACAGGACTATATCCAGTCTCTCATGGGCTGGCTCCGACTTAGCCTCTTCCAGTTCAACAGAAATTCGCTGTCAAGAGCCAGTCAAGAATCGAAAATCTACTCGCTCTGTGAGGAATGGAACCTTGCAGTTGATCGGATTCCTGACAAAGTAGCATCTGAAGGAATCAAGAGCTTCTTAACCGTAATCCATGCCATTGTTGTCCAACAAGCCGAGGAGCAAAAACAGAAGAAGAAATCAGAGTCCGTGTTTAAAGATCTCGAGAAGAAGGTGTTGGAGCTTAGATCGTTAGAGAGCAAATACGGCCCGTACTTCATGCTTGAATCCTCCGGTGCAACCAGAAGGAACCCAGTTGCAGAGAAGCGAGCGAAAGTGGAGATGTGGAGAGTGAAGGCAGAGGAGGAGAAAACGAAGCATGAAAAGTCAGTGAGCGTGACGAGGGCCATGACTCTAAACAACCTGCAGATGGGGTTGCCTCACGTGTTTGAGGGAATGGTGGGATTTTCGAGTGTCTGTATGCAAGCATTCGAGTCGGTATATAACCACACCAAGAGTGCTGATCAGGAGGTGGATCTGAAAAGGTTGATGCCTTAGGAGATAAGGATTTGGATTGTAGGAGGACCGATCAATCTGTTTCTTGTACATAGAATGTTTGTCGTTTTCGGTAGCCAGAGTGAGCTCATGAGGATCATATGAACCCAGGGTTGCAAGATATGCCTCTGCGAACAATTCGAGACAATTTTGTTAAGATGCATAACAAAATATGATGAAAATGCTCATATTGGGACGGTATCTTACCCATCGAAGTTGACTCAGCAGCATTGGCAACTCCTGGGCTGGGGGTGAAGTTGGTTTTTGGCACAAAGTGGTTGAAAAATTTGGAATGCAATAGTGTTAGGACTCTTGAGTTCATGTTATACCCGTGTTTTATTTTGTGATAGTAGAATATTTAATGTCCCTTTTCTTTTTTTTTTTTTTTTTTTGGCTCCTGTTTGGTTTCTTTTTCTTTCCTTCGTGGTGGTACGACTTGGTTTTATCAAAAGAAAAGAGCTTCATTTCAGTTGGTTTTATCAGAGGAAAACTCAAAGTGACTTGGTTTATAGGTTTAAATAGAAAGCTTTGATTCAAATTTAAATATAATAAGAGAAAATACTGCCCAAAAAAAAAAAACAAAAAAGTTTGAATTCTCATTCTAAAGGTTTTCGCGGTTTTTGCTTCCTGAAGAGTCAAGTAAGCTGCTGTTACTTGCTGAAAAGACAAGATGTACGTTATCAACCTTTAGTTGCAAGCATTTGTACAGTAGTTAGTCCAGTAAGGACCCCCAACTAAAGACCTGACTATTCAACTACCTAGAAGTTGAATGAATGTACTAAAACATTCCTACGGGACATATATAATGTCAATATTAACTCCTCAATCTTCCAAAAAACAAGAAAACAAAATAGAGCAGGGAGGACTGACAAGTATGTCAGGTTGTTCTTTTGTCAAGTTCAGGTATTGGATTTGTAGATGCCTTGCACTTGCTACGCAACCAAGTCAAGCGTTTGTCACCTTTTAGGGACAAAAAGGTCTCCCTCGCAATCGGCTTGTCGAACAGCTCGATGGCAGCAAAGTATAGTTGCTCGTCAACATCTTGCGTCTCATCCAATTCTTGGATGCATTTGGTTATGCTATGTCTTGCATTCCATCGCTGAATCGCTGATGTCCTCATCTTTGACGCAGCCGCCATCTCCAATATTGCATCAGCAATAGCACCATCAGTTCCCTTTCGCCCTCTTTTGCGCACATTAGGTGTACTAGGTGTGGCAGGCTGCACTGAACCTTGGTGGTCTACATCGTCCTCTTCTTCCGATTCAGATGACAACTCTTGGACCATACACAAGGAAGGATTCCCTTCCACTGACTGGCCATGTATTCCATTCGTAAAGGAGTCGGAAAATATAGTGCACAGCTCCTTGTAAATTGGGCATCCACTGGTTTTTAAGGTATCAGCATCAGGATGATCCTGTTTACGGAAGAAGATTCATCCACATTACGCAAGTGCAGAATTTTAGGTTTACAAGACATCAAAATAGTGAAGAAACATACCCTGATGTAAGCAGCCCATGCTTCATCTTTGGCAATAATAGTCCCTGCGGTTTCATCAAAACTGAAGTCACTTCGATCCATAAGCGACTTCACCGTAACATACTGCCTCCTCAAGACCGCATATCGGTTCTTTAGTTGCTCCTTATCCCATTGCAGACCCGTTCTCCTATAGAATTCATCACACATGCACTCCCATGCTTTCTTACCAAAAGAGTTCTTTTTCTTATTCCCTTTGTAAACTTGTTCGACCATCAAGCTCGCAAGTATTTTCGTTAGGTGCATTGTCCATCTAGCTCTACTCAGTTCTTGCTGCTGGGGTGGTTGTTGCCTCCTAGACCGAGTCACTCGGCTTGCCATCTACAACTAGACAAGATCCAAAGGTGAAAAACACAATGCTTTACATACAACGAGTACACATTAACAAATTTCAAACTACATAGAACAAAATATCAAATGCCCATTAAAAGATTGAACAGCTAGAACAAGTTGAGAACCTCGATATCCAAAAATGGTATTGGAACCGGTGAAAGCAAGAGAAAATACATTTTTAGAAAGAGTTAAATATTAATAAATAAACAGGAGCTTATTTCACAAAATAAAATAAAATAAAATAAAAGAACACACACACACACACACACACACTCAATCTCTATGCCTGTGTATGTATATAAATTGATTGATCTTTTCAAAGGGTATAAAGAGCTAGTAATTCGCCATGGAAAATTCTATAAAACCCATTAACGTGAGACAATAATTTTGCAGACCCATTTATCGATTAACAGTAGATAAAATGGACCAAAAGAAAAAACAAAAAACAAAAATTAAAAAAAAAAAAAAAAAACCCACAAAACCAAATTCTAAATTCGGAACTGAAATCGCGTGCATGGCTAAAATCTTTGTGTTGAGAGAGAGAGAGATTGGTGACATGCAAAAGCTGAAATTTGAATTAAAATCTCCGAGGAATAAAACACGCCAGAATCTGAACTATTTGCGCAGAAGAAAATAGCAAAAAATTGGAGAAATTGAAACCAATTTGTAAGCCCTAAAAAAGCAGAGAGAGAGAGAGAGATTTACCCCAAAGAAAGCCACAACCTCTTCGTTTAAGATTGAATTGTCGGAAAAACTACATTTGGTTAACGCTTTTTTTCTCTGACTAAAGCTTTATGCAGTTGCTCCAGCTTTCTCCGCTTTCCCGTTTTGTATCGAGGAAGAAAAAGAGTGCTCATTCCAAAAAACGACATGTCGCTTCCGAATAATTTGTGTCGTTTACACAACGAAGAAACAACAGATCGTTCAGAATATGACAAAACCACACGTTTGCTCTGATTCAGAATTTCAGATAAACGACACATGTCATTTGATTACCAAGCGGCCCCCGTGTCTCTCTCAATTGTTTCCCTAGCGTACAAACGACATGGCATTTTATTTACCAACGATCGAAATGTATTTTGGTTCTTGTTTGTTTGTTTTTTTACTCATATTTCATTAAGAAAACATAAAGGGTGAAAATTGATTGTAGACATTAATTTCACACCTAACTCCACAAAAAAAGAGATAGAATTCGAATTCTTTGTCGCATTTAAAAAAAAAAAAACCTCTCTCACTATATATATATATATATATATATGGGTGAAACGACATAAAATATCAGCAGCACACTACTTTTTATATACCATGCCATGTGTGTACGGACACATGGGTATATGCTTAATATATCAGATTTCCGAGCTGGGAGGAAAAAAGTGGGTGCCTATTTTAGAGCAACAACTTTACATGGACAAGCGCACCAACAAATCACAAGTGAGTTGTAGCAACTTCATTTTTTTTTTTTAAATCTTTTTACCAATCCTCTATTTCATCCTCGGAGATCATAGTTTCTTGGTCATCCAAACTCATCATGTCAATGCTCTGGTCTTCTTTCTCATTCGCAAGCAAAAATTCATGGTGAGTTTCGAGAATTCCGAGTGTCCTGGACCCAAGCCATTTGAACAGAGGTGTGTACTCGGTTGCAATAACTGAAAAATTAGACGAAGTCATCCCATTGTAAGCATCATATCTCCTCTTTACCATCTCTTTCTGCAATGACAAGTAAAGCAACAACATGAGAAGAAACGTTGTTACAAACACTAATGGAAGGTATTAACATGGCAAGCAAAGCTCAATACTGTGAACGATTTACTTTGAACCGCCTATACCTTGTTGGACAATGATGATTGCTCAACTTGCCAGAGCTTTGGTCGACGAATAGCATGCCATCTGCAAACTCGAAAATGTTTTGTCATACAACCTGGAAGTTTTACTAGTTGCCTGTACGGTAGGATTGAAAAGAGTACCTGGGAGGCACTGGATGTGAATTTCCAAATAGGACTCCACGAACAGCAACCGAAGCAGCAGCTGATTGCAGCACATTCTCTGCCTCATTATGTCTAACTAGCATTCCACGAAAGGTTGCGAGAAGCATGTCCGCATCACTTAAATAAGAAGCCACAGCCCACGCATCATCGACTGCCTCTTCACTCAGGAAATCCAGAACTGCATTAAAGTTTGCATGCAAGAATTGGTAGCAAGCATTATTCGATATGACAACCCAAAACTACCACAAGCAATGGAAGCAACGACACTAGAACCACTAGAAGCAACAACTTGTAGGTAAGGAAGGAATCACCATTTTCGTTTAGAAAGTCAGCAATAGGCCTAGCTTGTCCATGAGATTGACAGAGGACCCTTTCCGGAGCATCCATTTTTAGTGGTAATCTAGCAAATCGCTCCTGTACTAAAAACTCGTCGCCAACTACAAGACAAGAAGATGACACAGATTTGAATATCTTGTGTTGCACTAACAGCATTATCAGGCGAATCAAAAGGAACCTCTTGTTACTTTATCTTAACATACCCAATTCCATCACGTTTTCAGTCTCTCTTTTGTTATGCAGAAACTTTCCTAGCGCATGAAATAGAGAAAGCGTCTCATCTCTGCCAAATTCTAGGGGAAGTCTAGCATTTGGTATATCAACCTCATCGGGTTTTTCTTTCAAGTGTCTAGGATGATGGTTGAATGAAGAAAGTGGATGCATCAGATTTGGTTTCAAACAGAAGAACTGTAATGATGTTATTGCATTTCTGATGTCACCTCTACTGGCTTTTGCTATGAGATCAATCTGCTCATCAGACACACTACGCTGCTCTTGTCTGCATATTCTAGAAAGTACCTTCTTGGTAGAATTAACAGTAATAGGATTGAAAGCAACCTGAAAATTTCCAAAATAGAACATATAAACCCAACTGATGAATTATCTATCTTTATATTTTGAAAAAGGTCCGAGATTAAACTGTTCAAGAAAGTAACCTTACAAGCCCCAGCATTTTCAAGAGCCAACTGGAGTTCTTCCAAGTATTTTTTCGTCTGGTCTGCTGAATCGGCTTCACCATAATTGGTGACTAATATTGCAGTGGGTATCTGAATTGACCGCACAAGAAGATACAAACAGTTTCTAAGTCTTCCAAAAGCAACTTTACCATTTGTGAGGGGAAGATCATCAATTAAGAGAATCACTGATTCTTTTGACTCCATATTGTCAGTTGACGGTATCAATCCATACTTCCTAATTCTCTCCACAAAATTTTCAAACTCATCCAATTTTGACGTGTAGTGCAGCCCTGGAAATGGACCAAAAATAACCATAAATAGCAAGATCACCATCATGGTGATTAAAAATTTTAGTATGAACTTGCACCGCCTGCTAAATGCTAAGTCATCACTTGAATAATATACTTCAAATACCTGCACCAGAGTTGTGTAGATGTTCTTGCCAAATTATCGGTGTAGGCGTGTTCCACTCACACAATCTAGCTCTAAGATGAGATCCTATCACCTGAATAGTTGCCTACGACATGAGAAGAACCAGGATCGAGTGTCAGAGGGCATGATAAGTTCCGGTTTAGTGCAGTAAGGTGACTAGAACCTAACACAAGATTCACCTAAGTCAACAAAGTCTTCAGATTTCACCAATTTAATTAAGAAGCAAAGTTCGCCAAAAAACAAATTCCAAAATAGCTTTTGCAGATCAACGACAAACCATGTAGTAAACTTATGTACAGAAGGAACAACTAAAAATTAAGCAATGCTTAGATGCAACAGTTAGTGAAGACACAATAAACAGGCTAAAAGCATTAACGCATTAAAAACAACAACAAACCACATACAGATTTTCCTACTCCGGCTTGCCCAGTGATTACAAGGACATGACTGCCAAATTTATCCTGCAGATAAGGGGAAAAACAATTGATATGACGTAAATGAAATTTGACTCGAGAAGAATAACTTAAGATGGTTGTTTACATAGAAGACAAGAACGTCAAACTGAACTACGACTCTCCTACTGTTCAAACGAAGAATGAAAAATGACGTTTTAAAGCAAGCTTGCGAATACCTTTGAAGTTCCCAATCTTTCTTCAAACCATACTTTAACTTCTTCAATCTGCAATTACAATGACAAAAATGAACTGATCAATATACTGGTACTCCTGATTGAAAAGGCTAAGCCGATTTAAGTTTTCACCTTCTTTTTTTGAACTGCAAGCTCTTCGAGGGAACAAGGTTTGTATTTATCAACCCATAACTCTTCTTTTTTGCTTCTTCCAGAACCTGAGTCAAGTTTCAATTTTGATTCAGCTACAAGCAACTAAAGATATAAAAGAGACCAAATAATATAAATTTGACCAAGCGAGAAAATCAAGTGGAAAATATGAAATGTGGCAAATTATTATTATTTTTTTTAAAAGTCAAGAACAAAAAATTTATAACAATAGCATACCATCAGATACCTTGAAACCAGTAAACTTTTCATCAAAATCTTCACAGAACAATCTGATCTGCATTAGACACGTCAAACGTTAGATTATTCAAATGACTCTCATTTTTTTTTTTTAATCTCATTATGAAAAAAATTAAACGAACCGAACTTTAATCTAAAAATCAGTCTTCATTGCAGAGAAAGGGTGAGATAACGCAAATAAATTCAGGACTTTGCATGGGATTTTGCCGTTTAAGAACTCAAAAATTTAAACAAGAACTAAATAAATCTCGACCATTTTTGCTTAAATTTTGTACATTGGATAACTAAAAAATGAACTTCCGTACCAAATTCCTCCAATACTCTCTCCCCTTTCTGTTCCCAAAATCACAACCGACGCTGAAGAGAGAAAGGATCAAATTACCTTATCCCAATCACTGGATTCTTTACCCAGGCTAGACCTAGAACCCGAAACACGAGCCTTCTTCGAGCGTCGAGGATTCGGGCGAGGAACAGTCGAGCTCAATTTCGACCTCGTCCGCGGTCGAGTCAACGAGCGGCGGTTGACTTCGTCGTCGTCGGACGACGAAACAACGATCGTCGGTTTCCTCTTCCCCATCGCCGTCGCAGAACGGAGGGTCCCGATTTCCTAGGTCTCCGGCATGGCTATAGATTTTTGCAGAACCCTAACGGTGGAAAAAAGAAGCTTCTCCGAACCTCTAAGGAGTCCCTAAACGGTGTGAGGGAGTGAACTTGGTGAGAGAAAACCAAAAATGGCGGATTTTTTAGTGTTGCAGAGATTAGTTTATATTTATTGTGTACAAACTATAGTGGAGTGAAACTTTGGCGGGGAACGAAAAATCTCGGTATTTTTGTTTATTTATAATTTTATTTGCGTTGTAGTATGGGAGAAGGCAATGAGAGAAATATTCCTGTGCATCTGTAGTACATGTTTAGTTCTGTGTGCCTGCAGTGTCGACGGTTACATTTTATTCTATTAAGGATTTTCCGTCATGTACTTCCAAAAATGGAACCTCGCTTTTGTTCGAATATATGTATGAACAGAAAAAGTGTAGTAAGTTGTTTGCATCAGTGACGACGTGTCGTTTTGTCTTTCACTGTCCTAGTGTCGAATAGGAAAGATGGAATTTCGTTTGTGTCTAAAACAGGAGTGATTATGCTTATAAAATAATTGTCGTTTATGTCAGATTAAATTTTGAAGGCACATGCTTTTTGATAAGTGAAAGTGGGAGTAATGAGAAAAAAATGAAACAGTTACAGGTATAATTTAACAGTAATCACAGTTGATTCTATTTAAAGATATGGAGTACAAATCTTCTTGTCTTCAAATTTAAAATGGAGAGAGAGACGAGGGATTTTTAAAGTTAGAATTGTAAATTGTCTAACAAGAGATGGAAAGAACCTAGTGATATCATCATATTTTATGGTTCGTTTTGGTTCTTTTGTTTGTTTTTGAAATAAATATTTTTCTTGTTTTGAAATGAAAAGTCACTTTTCTTGATAAAAAAAATAGCGTTTGGATGTGTAATTTTTTTTCCGTAATTTTGAAAAATATGAAAGTTTTGAAATGATTTTTGGAAGATATTAGAAAAAGTCGTTTGAAAAGCTAAAAAAAATATTTATCATATTTTAATAGGATAGAATAAGTGTATATATTTTCTTCTATTAATTATGAACACATTAACAATAGGATATGAATGTAAAACTTGTGGAATTTTAAAACTTAAATTAGAGGAAAAAAAATTTTGAATATGAAAATGTTAGTATGCAAAATAGGTTTGAAAATGTAAATAAATGAATGATTGATTTTGAAAACTATATGGGTCCATTTGATTCGCAAGCTTGAGTTGATATTTTGAAGTTGAGTTTGAGTTAAGTTAAGTTGAGTTTAAAAGTTTTGTGTTTGGGAAAAAGTTTGAGTTGAAAAGTTGAGTTTGAGTTGAGTGTTTGGATGTAAAAAAAATTTGAGATAAAAGTTTAAAAACAACAAGGGTTCTGTTTGGATGTTCAAAAAATGAGTTTAACAAATTTTTTGTCTGTATATAACATTCTATTGTAGTTTTTAGTGCTTGTTTGGTTCACAAAGTTAAACCATAATTTTCAAACTTTTTTTGGTTTTTTTCCCAAAAAGTTGTTGTCTTTTGCCAATATATTTTTTTTTGTCTTTTCTGAAAATTCCAAAAATTGTACCATTGAAACTTAAGAATTTCAGCTCAAACTCATGAACCAAGCGCATAAAGAAAAACGGATAAATTAAAATACGCTCATTTATTAACACCTATCAACTTGAGACACCATTGTGTTTGTAACTTAAACTCTTACATCGCCACAAAAATAGCCCAACAAATAGTACGTAGTTGGTCATTAAAATTTGATAATAACAAATTAATAATTACAATCGTTATCTGGCGTACGTAGATAAAAATGGGTTTTGCTTTCACGTTAATTTATACCATGGAGATGCTTGATCTATTTCCCACATATCCATTAATAATTAAAAACGGGACTTTAAAAAAACACCACCATTTTCTCAATACCCAAAAAAAAAAGAGCAAGCTTTACAAGGCTTTAGCAATGGTGACCGGGAAGGTGAAAATGGTATTGGGCTTTCAGAAATTGCCGGCACATTCCAAGCAGGATCCGCCGCCGAAGCCTCCCTCGCCGTCTCCGAGCTCGGCGAAAATGTCTGCTCATCAGAAGGCGGCTTTCTCGCAATCCTTCGGCGTCTACTTCCCTCGCTCCTCCGCTCAGGTCCAGCCCAAGCCACCTGACGTGACGGAGCTCCTCTGCCTCGTCGAGGATCTCTGGGAGAGAGAGTCTCGCCTTAAGACCGAGCTTCCCAAGCACAAGCTGCTGAAGGAGTCCGTCGCCATCGTTCCCGTGCTTGAGGACGAGATTTCGAACAGAGAAGCGAAGCTCGAGAGAGCTTCGAGGCGAATCGAGGGATTGGAGGCCGAGAACGAGAGGTTGAGAACAGAAATGGAGGAAATGAAGGTGAAGACTGAGGGAGAGAGGAGAGAGAGCGAGGAGAATGTGAAGATAATGGAAGCTGAAATCGCGGAGTTGAAGAAAACGACGGTGGATTGTGGTAGGGCGGAGATTTCGGCGGAAAGTGACGAGCTTTCGTCATCGCAGAGGTTTCAGGGGCTAATGGAGGTCTCTGGAAGGTCGAATCTGATCAAGAACTTGAAGAAAGGGCAGGGGAGATTCGATGAACAGTAAACCAAGTTAGGGTTACTGTATAACGGTTCAAAGGGCAGCTGAAGATAAACAAGAAAGCCAAACACCATTAGCTGAGATGAAACTAGGAAAACACCGTTTCAACCGGTGTCCCAAACATGCACTATATTTTTTTAGAGCTTTTAGATTCAGACAAATGTCATTTTTATTTCGTTTCTAAGATAAAATGGATCAAATACGCTAAACATATACGTCTTTATTCTCTATAAAATTATTTAAATAGTCAAATTTTTTTAATCTATTGATCAACATGATACAAAATCTCCTCATCAATCAATAAGATATAAATTTTAGGTTCAATTAAATGTCATATTTATCTAATATTAAATTTTTACGTCATATCAATACTATAATCTTTGAATTTATATCATTGAGTTACTTTGCTAATTTTCATTGCAAAACCCAAAAATTTCTCAAACACACACCAGTCCACAACACACGTGACACAACTATAAACTAACACACGTTAAAAAAAAAAAAAAAAAAAAAAAAAAAAAAAACTCACACTATAGACAAATCTCGCCCGCCACCAGGCACCAACTCACCTTACCTACCTCCCCACCCTCCACCTCCTCTTCTCCTGCTCCTTTAAACGACCCAAAATATAATAAAACAATAAAAAAAATGCCAAATTCCCTCACCAACCACCAATTCCACTTCGCAAACTTGGAGAAGCAGCAGAGCAGGAGAGAAGGAGAGCCTCCGAAAACGATCGTCGTTCATGGCCTCCTCCACCACCGGCATCAACCCTCTCTTCGCCTCTCTCTCTCCTAAACTCTCTCTATCTGACTCCTCCGACCGCCTCCAATCCGCCGCCGCCCTCAATCTACGCTTCTCTTCTTCCCTCGTCTCCCCGAGTTCCGTTGAGTTGACTCGGACGCGGAACTCGCCCTTGACCGCCGCCGCCACTCGAGCTAGGGTTAGTTTTACTAGGTTCACGATATGCGCGGCGCAGGTCATGGATCAGTCGCCGGCGACAAAATCTCCTCCTGCCACCATTGTCGAGGTCGATTTGGGCGATCGGAGCTACCCGATTTACATCGGATCCGGGCTGCTCAACCAGCCCGAGCTTCTTCAGAGGTTTTCCACTTTTCTATTTTTCATGATCGTCTAAGCTTCTATCTTTGGGATTTTGATTTGGCGTAGTAATATTGCAGTTTCGTTCTGGATTTTCATTGTGCTTGCAATTCGTAAACTTGATTGGTGCTGAGATTTTTATTTTTATTATTATTTTTTTTCATTTTGGTTAAATTGTGCTCGAAATTGATTAGTTTGGTTAGTGAAATTGTGGTTGTAATTGTGTGTTAAGTAATGATTTTCTCTTTAAGAAGAGAGGAAGTAAATTTACCCGGAATAAGATAAACCTTTAAGTTTGGAGCATTGTTTACTTTCGTTTTCTTAGTATTGTAGGCTACAGAAAAGCTTTGGAATTTCTTAGTTGTGACTTGTGAG
Source organism: Ficus carica (assembly GCA_009761775.1). Classification (NCBI taxonomy): domain Eukaryota; kingdom Viridiplantae; phylum Streptophyta; class Magnoliopsida; order Rosales; family Moraceae; genus Ficus; species Ficus carica. Next base: position 24,933,363 of record CM019743.1, on the reverse strand, counting down.
TGTAAAGTTTCAATCTTTGGTGATTTTGATGCTTGTAATGTTGTGGCGTTGGTCAAAATTTTCATTTGGTTTAATTTTTCCTGTAATTTGTTAAAGTAAGATATTACCAAGACTGTTTTGGAAGAAATTTAATGCAAAAAATAAGCTTGATGCAATTATATTGGAGGGGTCACCACTCCCGTGCTTGTTATAGAAGAAAGCCCCAAAGATGGGACATTGTTGGTTTTTGGGTTCTTAGTATCATTGGCTGCCATTCACTGGGTGATTGTTTTGTCGCTTTCTTGTTGATTGCTTGGTTCATATAGTTAGCTTTTCCAATTTGTAGGCATGTTCATGGAAAGAGGGTTCTTATAGTTACCAACACCACCGTGGCGCCGTTGTACTTGGACAAAGTAGTTGAGGCTTTAACAAAAGGGAACCCAAATGTTTCAGTCGATAGCGTGATTTTACCAGACGGTGAAAAGTATAAGAACATGGTAGGGGTGATGCAAGTTTGGCTCTAAATTTGGGTTTTTATGTGGTACCATTGTAGTTGTATCAGAAATAATTGTTTACTTGGATCAATAGGAAACTCTTATGAAAGTATTTGACAAGGCTATTGAGTCGCGATTGGACCGACGGTGTACTTTTGTTGCTCTTGGAGGTGGTGTCATTGGTGACATGTGTGGCTTTGCTGCCGCTGCTTTCCTTCGTGGCGTTAATTTTATTCAGATTCCAACAACTGTGATGGCTCAGGTTTGTTACTTCTTGAAATTTCTTGTAGTTTTTGCTTCTCAAAGTTATACGCTTTTTTTTAGATTTTATTGTGCCTCCAACAACTCTTGTTGTTCTATTGCATAGGTTGATTCTTCTGTTGGGGGAAAAACTGGGATCAACCACCCACTTGGGAAGAACTTGATTGGTGCATTTTTCCAACCTCAATGTGTACTTATAGACACAGACACATTAAACACATTGCCGGACAGGGAGTTGGCATCTGGTCTTGCAGAGGTCATAAAATATGGGCTGATTAGGGATGCAGAGTTTTTTGAGTGGCAGGAGAAGAACATAAAGGCGTTGATGGCTAGGTACGAAGTACCCATTGAAGGAAATAAACTGGCTTTTTTGGACCCTTAATAGTGGCATGTTGAAGATTCTTTATTCTTTCTGGAACATTTGAAAGTGCACTCTTATTTGATCATAAATTTACGAAGATAACTTGAGAAAACTTAATACTTAATTTCCCAATTTCTATATTTTCAAGATGAATCTCATGCATGTTATTCTTTGCTGGTCCATTGCAGGGATCCAAGTGCATTGGCGTATGCTATTAAGCGCTCATGTGAAAACAAGGCTGAGGTTGTGTCCTTGGACGAGAAGGAAAGTGGACTGAGGGCAACACTGAATCTCGGACATACGTTTGGCCATGTGAGTATACTGTTGGTCTTATTTTTCATGTGAGCTCTGGAATCATGCAGTTGAATTTGGTACTTTAGACCTTTCATTTCCTTAAATTTTTTGCTTTTACATATCCCATCGTGCGTTAATAGGAGCATTTTGTAGCCTTAGCTCAAATTTATCCCTCAACAAGAGATTCCTGGAAAATATGAGTTGCATCACAGAATTGAGGGCACTTAGTATCAGAGTACGCAAAAGGGAATGCCTTTTTGAAACTTGATTACTTTTATGCTTTTTAACAAAAAACAAATCTTCTTTTTTTTTTTTTTTTTTTTTTCAGTTAGGGAAAAAGATAGGATAAAATATTTTAGATCATTTTACCAACCCTGTTAACCTTGGGAATTCCATTTGTGAAAAGGAGTTTCAATTTTAAATCCATATATGCATGTAATGAAATTTTCTTCCTTTTTTTTTTATTTATTTTGTTTTTTGTTTTCTATTTTCAATTTTTGGGGTCGTCTTCTCTTTATCCTTATGATTCGGCATGTCCCGTGTAGGCTATAGAAACTGGACTTGGCTATGGGGAGTGGCTTCATGGAGAGGCTGTTGCCGCTGGCACGGTAATTTCATACCTAACATTCTCCTTTACTACATGTAAGTAAGAACCATGTTGAAGGAACTTGGATACCAATTTTCAGGTTATGGCTGTTGACATGTCCTACCGCCTTGGATGGATCGATGATTCGATTGTAAAGCGAGTTTATAGCATTCTAGAACAAGCTAACTTACCTACTGCCCCTCCTGATACTTTGACTGTAGAGATGTTCAAGTCTGTAATGGCGGTAAGGAAATAATACGAGTCTGCTATTGCTATAATCTCTCTCTTAAACTCTTTGGTTTATTCATATTCTTTCGAATCGCAGGTTGACAAGAAGGTTGCTGATGGACTTCTAAGACTCATTCTTCTGAAAGGCCCTCTAGGCAGTTGTGTTTTTACAGGCGATTACGATAGAAAAGCTCTGGATGAAACGCTCCACGCATTTTGCAAGTCCTAATCAAGAGAAGAAACTCGGCGCGAAAATTATTCCGAATTACGTGGCAAGTTCTGTAACAATATTTTGTATTTTAAATTCTTGCGTAATTTATTTACCTTTTCTATTGGTTTTCCCATATTTGTTTGTATTGGCAGAGCCTTTACCAAGTTGTAATTCTAGAAATTGTGGCATGAATTTATGAATAAATCCATATTGAGCCAATCATATCCTTTACCAATTTGTATAATTCTAGAAACCGTAGCGTGATCAATAAATCCTAGTATTTTGTACTTTAAATTCTTGCTTAAATTGAGTGCCTTTTCTCTTTGTTTTCCTATTTATTTGTAAATGGCTGTATAAGGCTATAATTTAAACTATAAAATTTAGATTAGAAACTGTCAGTTTTACACCTGTTTAGGCTACCTGTTGGATCTGTAACACAAACCGTTATTCAAATGTAATTTTGATCAAATCTAATGTTCTGTATCGACAATAGCCTTTATCAAGTTGTAATTCTTCATGAAATTTTTGAAGTGTTATAAAAAATTAAAAATTAAAAATTAAATTAAAAAAAAAACAGTGAGAGAGAATGCTATGGTGGGGTGTTATCTACAGGTATTTGTTGTGTTTTTAACTGTAAGATTTGTATCAGATTTTTATAGGTTTTGTAATTTTTTTAATATTTTGGTATGATTTTGATTGAATTTAACATGAGAAGTTTACTTAGCTATTCGCTAATCACATTCAAATATCTCTCTCTCTCTTTCTAAAGGTGGCAACTATAACTGAAGTGATTTGTTGACGGAGCTTGGAGGCAAACATGGTCTTAAATTGTCGTTCAGCTATGTTTGCGGAATGAGAAAGGCCCAACTCTTGGCTCTCTGCGTTTGGGGGTTTTTTTTTTTTTTTTTGGTTGTCTATTTTTAGCAAAAATAACGAGTCCCTTGGTTCTTGTTCCTCAATTCTTACAGTTATTACATACAGCCCTCTCAAGGTGACACAACAACTGCCAGGAAGGAAAGGGATTATTGGACACTGACTAAGGCTCACCAACTGTTATTCGATAACGGTGGGGCTCATTCTTTCTCTCCAGGTGACCCAAATAAATTATTTCTTAAAAAAAAAAATACATTATTTGTATGATGAATAGAAAGCTGTAATTAACTCATGAGAGGCAATAAGGTGAGAAGAAAAGGAAATAATTTGTTCTGAAAGGTTGAACAAAAAGATGGCCTTTATTTCCCAAAAAAAAAAAAAAAAAAAAAGAGGAAATCTTAGATTTGGTTTGGGAAAAATGGTATGAGTTGGCCCAACTCTAAACCAAAGATTTTTGCTCTTCCTATTATTCTACCAACTTTTATCATTCTCAAAATATTTAAAATCGTAGGTGAAACTTATATTATAAATAAATAAAAAAGAAGCATTTTCATAATCAACTTTCCCATCTCCATTTTGAGCTTATAAAGTGGGTGTTTTTTTTATGATTAGTTGAAAGAGCTCAATCAAAAAGTGAGTTATTAGGATGGATTAGTGCTTAGTACCATGAATAGGATGTTATATATCTTTTAAGGATAGCTATTAGTTAACAACTCCCTCATTAACATGAAAATAAATATTTTTCTCCTAACCTTATACAAATTTTTTTTTTCCTTATCCTATCCTTGTCTGGTCCTTTTTATTTTAAAAAAGTATGTATATATATATACAATCATATTTGGGATTGTATATAACTATATGTCCACAATTGACCTCCATGATCCATATTCACCCAAATTAGTCTGCCTTGGATTGGGTGGACACTTAGACAACATTGGTGCTCTAAGAAAACTGTCTTATTAATTATCTTCATATACGTCCAAAGTAAAATTCATTCTTCCAAAAAAAAAATTTTTTTTTTTTGTTAAACAACTAAAAATAGACTATAGGCTTAAAGAATTCCAAAATGTACATCAAAATAAAATAAAATAATTTGGGATAAACAAATATGCACGTTCATCTTCTACCATACCCCTTATTAGAAAATGGAGTGGATTTGAACTTCCTACACGTTATTATTATTTTATTAGTTTTAGTCCATGATCTTAATTTTGATATACATCCTAAATTTAACAGAGATCATGCAACTTGAGAATTTACAAAGTTGAGATAAAACATTTTAATTTTAGGATTTTAAATGACCATGCCGAGAATTATGTAGACTACATATGCAAAATAACAAATTATCATGCTATGAGACATGTAAGTACTTGTGCAAAATTTCAAAAAGTCAGAGTCAATTTTATAATTGGAGATTAATTGAAAATATAGATTTTAAGATAAATAGAAAATATGTTACAAGAACATTATTTTTTTCATATTAGCAAGTTCTTTTAACCATCGATTAAAATTTTTACGAATGGATGTATAAATTGGAATTATTTTGTATAATATGGTACAATAATTTTAATAAATACCCTAACATATAAAATAGTTAGTAAATAAAAAAAATTAATAGGACAAAAGTAAAGTTTTTTTTTTTTTGGTTCTTAATTATAATATTTACCGAAAATGTGATAGAAACTAAAAAAATTGAAGAGAGAGAGAGAGAGAGAGAGAGAGAGAGGAAAAGAAAAGAAAAACGACAACCTTTTAGAGGGGGGGTGGGGTGTTTGTTGGCGAAAATTGGTTGGCTCAACGAACGCTTCAACGGCATTATTTCCCGGCCATTTTGCTCTTTCTCTCTCTCTCTCTCTCTCTCTCGTTTCTCTCTCCTCTCTCCTTGATCCCCTTCTCTTCTCTTGTCTTCTCTTCTCCAACCAAAATTTCCCCAAAACAACAACGGCAACAAACATTTGGGAGCGAACAGAAAAATCCCTTTCAATTTCTTCCCCAAATTTTCTCTCTTTCTCTCCAATTTCCCATTTCACATTTGGGAAGCTAGGGTTAGGGTTTGGAAATTCAGCGTGTTTTTTCTGATTGTGGATTGCACAGATGTGGCGTGATTAAGAGGAAGAGGAAGAGGAGGAGGAAGAAGAAGATCGAGCTCTCAGGTGAAGATCTGAGAAGGCTTTGGTTTTTTCTTTTTCTCTATTTTCGGGAAAGAGCTTTTTGAGACTGACTCAGACGACAACGACGAACAACATAGGAAGATGAGCGCTTCGAGGTTCATCAAGTGCGTTACGGTTGGCGATGGAGCTGTCGGAAAGACCTGTCTGCTTATCTCGTACACCAGCAATACCTTCCCCACGGTCTCTCTCTCTCTCTCTCTCTCTCTCTCTCTCTAGCTCATGAGTTCCTGGGGAGAAAGTTTGAGATTATGTTAGTTATATCTTGAATTCTTCAGTAGAATATGCTTTCGTGGTTTTGTATGGAAAATTTGAGTTGAAATGGAAGGAAATTGCGTTAATAAATTCATCTCCTTTTTCCTTATTTTTTGTTTTAAATTTCCTCTCTTTATTTTCAAGAAATTCTATTGTTTTCTTGGGTTTCTCTCTCCTTTTTCTCTTGATTTTAAACCATTTATCCCAAGATTACCTTTTTTTTTTCATAGTAAGTTGTTTTATTCCAGCTCGAATTAGGAAAAATACACACACACACACACACACATATATTTATTCTCTCTGTTGCCAAGGAAAGCAAATAAAATGGGTTTCCTTTTGTAATCAGATAGTTACATGAATTGCTTTAATGACTTGTAGCTTGCAAATTTGTAATGTTTTCTTTTGTCCTGAGTACATATTGAATTATGATTTGTCCGGCATAATGTTGTGAGAATGGTATTTTATGGATTGAAAAATGATTCTAATCATCAAATTTTTTTTTTATACTCTGGTGGAAACAGGATTATGTGCCAACTGTTTTTGACAATTTCAGTGCAAATGTGGTTGTTAATGGCAGCACTGTTAATTTGGGATTGTGGGATACTGCTGGTAACTATGCATTATTAGATATATTTTTGCACATTGTGTTAAATGGGTTTTCTCTTCTGGGTCTGAATTTGTACTCTATGGAACAGGACAGGAGGACTATAACAGGTTAAGACCCTTGAGTTATCGCGGGGCAGATGTTTTTATACTGGCATTCTCTCTCATTAGCAAAGCAAGCTACGAAAATGTCTCGAAGAAGGTCAGGCTTTGTTTTCATGTTGGGTGTCATTTTCTTCACATTCATATCTAGTGTTTTTAATATGCTGATGTCTCCTTGTACATTGCTTGTGTTTCTCTCCAGTGGATTCCAGAATTGAAGCATTATGCACCTGGTGTTCCAATCATTCTTGTTGGAACGAAACTTGGTAAAATTTCCTCTTTCCATTGTGGTTACCATCCTTTCTAATGAAATCTCCATATAAAATTGGCTTATTTTTAGTTCTATTCAGCTGTCATGAGTGGAGTTAATTAGTAATAACCTGCTACGGTGGTTTCGTTAAAGTGTTTCTAACTTTTCCATGATGAGGTTCATTTTCATTTCATAGCGTTGATTGCTTGTTAGGTACCAGATTCATTAGTTAATGGAACTTCTTGCATTAACCATGTGCCATCAATAACATCTCTGCTAAGTACAAGTTCTCACTATTTTTCCCTCTCCTTTTCGGTTTCACTGAGTCAGATCTTCGGGATGATAAGCAGTTCTTTATAGACCATCCCGGTGCCGTACCTATTTCTACAGCTCAGGTGAAAATTGTCTGCTTTGCTATGCTCTAACAGATTATCTAGTTCCACACCTTTTGCTCATCTTTTTTAACGTTGAACTTTTTATCCAATTCTAGGGGGAGGAGCTCAGGAAACTTATTGGAGCGCCGGCTTATATTGAGTGCAGTTCGAAAACGCAGCAAGTATGTGTATTTACTTGCCCAGCTTGTGCATTGTTTTTGGTGCATAGGACCTTTTTCTTGATAAGTTGGCTTGTATGTGCAGAATGTGAAGGCAGTGTTTGATGCAGCTATAAGGGTTGTCCTTCAACCGCCGAAGCAGAAGAAAAAGAAAAGCAAAGCACAAAAGGCGTGCTCCATATTGTGATTGGAAATAGAAGGTGTAAAGACGACAGCCATCCATTCTGCCTGTAATCTCCCCGACTTTTCCTTTTCCTCTCTTACTGTTTGAAGTCGGAGTTCCTCAGCTATGTTGTTCACCGCACACAATATACTTTGGAAACCCGAAAGCATCAGGTGGTTTGGTGTGGTGTTCCTCCTTGGAATTGTTGTGATTCTTTATTGTTGAGTTGCTTGGTTGCCGACCTTCTCTTAACTCCAGGTTTTGATTGTTTTTATGTATTAAAATAGACTGGAACATCCCAGTTAGGATAACAACCTTTTTTTATTATTTTTTTTATGGACACAGTCATGTTCTATTACTCTTTGTGTTGTGCTTTTAATTTTTAATTTTTTTAATTAAAAAGGGCTTGGCAATTGATATGGGTTTCTTAGTTAATTTCCCTACTTGTAATTTTTGCTCACTGTAATGTCTAGACATGGATGGGACTTTAAATGTAACTATGTTGGCGAGTTGCAATATTATTATCAATATGAAAATACTATTGTCTGTCGTTTTACATTTTGCCAAAAGGTTTGATAATGTGGTGCGAGAGTGGACAGAGATGTTGGTGTAGGACATTTGTCGACGATGGCCAACCATGGAAAAAGACCCTCAATGATCTATCTAACTGATAAATACGTCCAAAAATATGTACAACCGTAATCGTTTGGTAGCACTAACACAGATGTAATTCGGTTTAATTTGGATTTTTAAAGTTTCTGCAGGAATCACGGACAAGCTGTCCTGTCAATTTGGTTGAGCTAAAATATGCGTTTGGTTCCTTCAAATTATAATTTGTAAAAATTAAAAAAAAATAAAAAAAAGTATTAAAAGGGAAGATCTACAATGAGACCTCCCCATTTTACCCTGCGGTAAAAAAATTCTGACCATCAGAGTAAGATTAAAGGGTCAAGAAAGGTTAAAAGACCATTTAATAAATGTGGACCCTCCCACACACAACTGTAATCTCACAATCAGATTTTTTTTTAAAAAAAAAAAAAAAAAAAACCCCAAGACAATACCGGCGACACCCACGACAGACCAACAACCGGCGGCACGAGCGCGATCTTCAGATGGCGTCGACGGCGTGGGGAGGCCGAGGACGGATTCACGACGGAGGCATCGGACCGCGATGGTCGGCGTCCCCATACGGATCTGGAAAATCGAGATCCGTCCCGGTTCTTAGCCATCTCCGTCGCCGGCGTAGTCCACGCGAGTCGCAACCTCCCCCTGCACCCTCGACACCCCTCGCCCGCCTCCTCTCCCTCGCGATCGAGACGAGTTAAGGGTGGGCACAAAACTTCGCCGAGCCCACTACAGAGGGTCTCGCCCAGGTGGCCGATGACAAAAGTCTCGGTGATGGCAGTGGAGGGGCGACGGTGATGAGGTTTGGAAGGTCGAGGGGCGGGCAAGGTTTGACCCACGACTGACGGCGGGAATTAAACGGTGGTGAGGGGAGATTTCGGCAGTGGTGGGTCGCGCTGGGTAGGGGACGAAGGGGATTGGGCGCTGCGCTCGTCGGCGTCTCGCTGTCGTCGATGGAGGATGGTGAGGAATGGTGAGGAGAGGTTTTTTTTATTTTATTTTATTTTATTTTATTTTTAAAGTATAATCACGTGTCGGAAGAAACAATATAATCTGATGCACCTTTATAATCCTATCGTTCTCATTTTTTGGATCTTACCTTTATCTCAATGTAGAATTTACATACATATATATATATATATATGCATACATAAAACTTTACCTATTCACTCCAATATATATGATCCCAAAGATTGATACTACATATACATGGCAACTCTATAATTTTACGTGTTTAAGGGGGGGTTGATAGTCTCAAAATCTAAAGCTTTACAAGAAGCTCTGGAGAAGCAGAGCGAAAGAACGATCAGTGTTAACAGATGAGGATAGCTTTGGGGCCCTTTATTACCTTGTCCAAGGTTTTCCAAGATACTAGAACAACTGATGGTTGGGATCATGGTCCCTATTGGTACTGATATCTGGATTGGTGATGACAATTTTAGACGTAAGCTCATTTATCCGCAAGAATGAAGGCGGGTTAAATTCAATTTAAAGTGGATTGACATTTTAACGTGTTGCTACCTACGGAATTACAGGACATGGACGGATTTAGAGGTTCCTGACCCTACTCAATTGCCTGCCTTGTTCAATATTATTTTATTTTATTTATTTATTAATTACTTGATGCCGAGTGTAGTAAGTAATATGTAAACTGACATATAGGACATGATAAATTGAAAACCATTTGTCTTTTCCTTTTTAACTTAAAAGTTCTATTTGTGATTTTTATTTTTAATGTTTTTCAAAAGAACTAATCAAACAAACAGATGCGAGAATCCCAAACCTTGACAAAAAAAACTTACCATACTTAAACAGGTTAATGAAACAAGAATGAGAATAGCTTTTATTATTTATTTATAAAACTGGGATGAGAAGACAATCATGTATGAAATTACCAATATACTGTACTTGCAATCATGAGAATATCTTTTTTCATTTGGCAGGTTAGTGAAATGTAAGATACCAAATATCTCATGTGAAAAGATCATAAGATAGGTAGTGAATACTGATTTATAAGTTCTTGCAATCAAGAGTGTTAGACGAGATTGCTACCCCAACTCATTGCAATCTTTGTTGTGATTTAATCATTCATGAGATGATATAATCATTCAAACATTTATTAGGGAATGATTTAAAAACTGTGAAACAAATAGAATTTTAAAGCTTAGGGAATGTTGCATGTTATAGTAGCACAACAACTTTTTTACCAAAAAAGTAGCACAACTTTATAAACTTTCTATGATCGAATGATTGTCTACAATGGCTAAAGGGGCATTTAAGACTGGCTTTTATCAGACACACAGTCGAAAAAAAAGAAGAAGAAGAAGAAAAAAAATCCATTCTGAACAGCAAAAACAAAAAGAAGAAACACCTATAATTCATCTCATTTCATCAGTCAATTTCAAGCTTTAATGGGCTCATATTTCTCTCCAACAGCGCCGCCTTTCTGTTTCTGAAACTGAATGTACCGCAATGTGCTTGCAAAGAAAGCATCTGTGGCTGGATCTGGTGTGGTTGACTCGCTTTGCATTTCATTTGTGATCAACTCAATCAGGCTTTGGATTGAAGCAACGGTGATCTGCGGGTTACCCTTCTCAAAGAAATAGAGGTATCTGCAGATATACATAAAGGTAAGGCTATCTATCTTCCATGATTAGAGGCGGAAACAAAAGTTAATGGTAAAAAATTATTAAAAACTTTGAAATGACTAGAGTCGGAACCATACTTGTTTAGTATCTCGACAAAGAGTGTCGAAGAACCTGTGCTGCCCCGAGCAGCATTTGACATTTGCTGAGCAGCATTTGCAATTCTTAGAGCACGTTTCAGGCATATCAGGACCCTGGTAAAAAGAATAAAGGAAAGCTTTTGGTTAAAAATCATAGTAAAATTTTAAATTTAAAGTGCAAGAGAGCGTATAGACATGGCGAATTTTATGGTAAGAGTATAAGAAAATACCCTTCCCAATAGAGCACAGTTCTAAACCTTCGTATCAAATTAAAGTCGTATCAGAGTACAGAGAAAAATAACTATATGGAGCTTGAAAATCTATCAAGTTGAACTTGTCCCCCCAACAGATATGGTTTTTTTTTTTTTTCTTTAATATCCGAACTTAGAAGTCTCCTATAGAATACATGGCTTCCAAGCAAGACTCATAATTTTGGCCAATAAATACCATAAGTGTGGAAACTCACCTCTCTCCATCCTTCATGTTTTCCTGATCATCAACCCAAAAGAGATGTGCACAAGCATAAACAGCTCTACACTGATCAGGCTTCTTTAAAAGTTTTGCAGAGTACTGCAGAAAAGAAGAATAGATAATACGATTCAGTTGAAAGACCTAGTTATCCAGCTGTGTGAGAGAGAGAGAGAGAGAGAGAGAGAGAGAGTTTGAGACTGCTTTAGAAGTTTCTTGATTATTACCCCGGTGGCCTTGTGTGTTAAAGTATCCCTGTTCTCAACACCAAAGACGTGCATCCTCTGAAGAGTCCCGATTATTAAATGTAGTGCGGTCACCTGTGCTTTTGAATCCTATGGAAGAAATAAGATAGAAACAGCTTACATTCCGTATAAGAAACTGGAAGGAAAGAAAAAAAAATAAAAAAATAGTTCTTGGGTTACAGCTAAACTTACTGAGATTTCTTCCTCGTATAAAATATATGCCTGGGTGAAGAATTCATAGGCAACAGGCTCTAGCTCACAGTCATTTGCAGCCTAATATACACAAAACCGATGCAAATACAAGTTAGAATAATCTCAGCCATGCCCTTCATAAAATGAATACCATAAACATTTACTTTTACCTCAGCACATTGCAAGTACAATCGTAATGCTAGGTCTGGTGCTGGAATACTTGACAGAGCCTCAATAGTCTGAAATCAGTAAACATAAAAATTGAATATATATACACAGAAGAAATATAAGTCTAAAAAAGTTTGACATCATAATTCATAACAATGCAAAAAAGAATGGATATTATCTCTTTATCTCTCTAATGCATTAGAGAAAATATTAATGAGAATACCTAAATTATAACGTCATTTTAGACATAAAATACCTGATTTAAAAGCTGAAATATTTTCTTTGGTGTGGTTGTGTCATCTCCAAAAGGATTTTCGTCCTGGCCTTGCAATTGCCTAACCAACTGCACACCCAAGAGAATACAGTGTCAGAACTAATGCTAAAGACAACAGACAATTAACATGCTGCTTCAGAAATTCCAATGGCAAGTTGACAAAATTTAGTATATTCAAATATACATATCATTTCCACTGTTCCACATATATAGGACATCTATCAAAGAGTTGTTGGACATAAAGAAGCAAACCTTTAGAGAAGAGAAAACTAGAGGAGGAACTGTAAAAAGCAAACGCTTTGGTCCTCCAGTGAGTACATGCTTCCTCACAGTGCATATAATCTGCAATCCAATGCAAACGTTATGAACATCATAATATACGAGGTTCAAATATATACAGACCTAAATTGTAACACAGGAGACCTAAAACTAACTATAAAGTTAATAACTTAAAATTACTGTCGCTACTTGTTCTCCATCTTCACTAAAGATTGAATACATATCAGTTCCTTATTTTTATTTTTTATTTGAAAAATAAGCAGAGAAAGATTCATCTCAAATAAGGAGAAACACCTGTAAAAGCATCACTAAGTACCTTAAACATCTCCTCCGGATCATCGTTACAAAGCATCTGAATAAGTCGTGCAACAGAATTTTGTTCCTCCTTGAAATCATCTTCATCAACCTAGAGTTGGAAGACAAAAAAAGGAAAGAAATATTTCATCTATCACCCTGAAGTATGGACAGACATTACAAATACTAGACAGAAAAAATGCTTTATATAGCTTACAATCCAACAAAAAGTATAAGAATTTTATGAATAAATCAATTAAGCACAATAAAAGTATAAGAAGCAATTGCTGAAAAATAAGTATGGCAGGTTAAGAGAACAAGATTCACCTCGTCATCAGGAGTCCCGTCCAAATCTTTAATGAGTCCTTTTATTAATTCAAATAATGCTTCCACCTATAGAAAGATTAATCACGCATTATTAAGAAGCAGACTTAAAAGAAAAGGTAAACAATGAGTCATCCTATACCTTTTCAGCTGTTGAAATTTGAGTCTTATTTTTCATAATACTTTGAATAATAACAGTCGCCATGACTTTATTTGTTTCATTATCAAGATATTCCATCACATGGGGATAATTTGAAAGCTTCAAGGCAGTGACGATGTCATTATATTTGTCAAGTGGAGCACTCAGCAGTGCGACAATCTGTTTTGTTGCCTTGTTGTCTTCAATCTTCCCTTTGCCAGCGAGTTTCTTAACGCATGCTCCCTAATACAAAACAGACAGAAGGAATTATCATTTAAAATGGATACGAGCAGCCAAAAGAAAATATGCAGCAAACCTCCATCTAGGACTAGCATGTATGAAAACCTAACCATATAAACATACCAGTACTTGATCTGCATAATCAAGCCGATCCGGGTGTACATGTAGAGTAAATTTAAGAAGCGACGAATATAATGTTACAACTCCAACGGTAGGCATGTCAACTTGCGCTTCTATCACCTGCAGTAGTATATACGTGTAATCAATTGCTGAATATAATATTCCATACCCTTATACAAGACATATGAGTAAGAAAAAGTAGCTCTTCGTCCTAGAGAAACAAAGCAAAAAACTAAAGGTAAGAGATCTAAATGAACAATTAAATCTATAAGATGTCAGACATGTAACAGGATTTTTTTGATCAGAAAATAAACAATTCAATAAAAAAAAAAAAAACAGCTGTAAATAATCAGTTCCATAATCAAACAAAAAGGCAGTTAATGGGTCACAGCATCACATACCTGAGAGTAAGCATGGACTGCTCATAAGAAAGCAAGACCAGAAGGCAACAATACTAAAAATCAAGCAGGAAACAGATAAATGAAGTGAAAGTTGAACTGCTTAAAAATCAAAGTACCATACTACTATATTCACCAAAAGGATTTAAACACATTGAACAACATCATATCACCTTACAAAATTTACAGACCCGTGAGCCATGTCAGACAATTGTCATTCAAAAGTGGAGTTAATCAGAGACAATAAAATTGTAAAAACAAATGAAAAGGTACCAAAATTTGATTGGCAAAGTAAACATACTTAATAGCATCTAAACTAAAAATCTTGAAGGCCACACAAGATTACCTTCCCAATGGCATTGCTCAATTTAGAAAAAGCTTCTACTTGCAAGAACTCAGGTAAGACTTCTGTGCTTGAAGCAGCATAATTTGAAAGCCTTTCCATTAACTGGGATAGCACTGTCTTGATATCAACAGATGGCTGAGAAACAAAAAACAAAGTCAACAACTAAGAAAAAAGAAAATCAAATACATGACGAAAATATGGTATCAGAAATCTTTACAGCATCAACTTCAGCATGCATTGCGTCAGCACAAGATCAACTTTTGTATCAAACTCTAAAGATTAATCAGTCATATTTTATTCTCTCTCTCTCTCTCTCTCACTCTCTCTTTTTTTGATAATCTATTTTATTTGTTTTTGATCAAATATAAACTTGCTATTAGTAAATGTAAGTTTGTGATGGACTTCTTTTTCACTTTTAATAAATTCTTCTTGTTAACATGTATTCACTGCAAGTGTTTGGTAAGTAAACAACAACTATCAAGCAGCAATGAGAAAAGACCACAAGTTTAAATTCCGTCTATGAAAAGAATTGATGACGAAAAATGATGCTAAAGTGGCAAAAACAAATCCAGAAATAATATAAAAACCAATAATGTCACCAACCTGAAGCTGGGGACAAGCACCCAACAGTATATCGAGAGTCTGCAAATGATATTCATCAGGGAAGACTTGAATTATGCAATCCATCAGATAAAATTGTGCAATCTCATCTTTGCAATTGACAACCTGTTAAAGTGAAAGCTACTGAATAAGATTCCATGAGGCATAATCTCGTAATCATTAAAATTAAAGACCATAAACTGAACGTATCAACCTGCTCCAGAACTCTGGGAAGCACAGTCTCTTTGTACATCTCAAGGTCAACACCCTCTATCTGACCAAGGACATGGAGGTTCTTCCCGACCTATAAAAGTAAAGGGACAATAGAGAAGCCTTCTGTAAGTGCACGCCCAACATGTACACAGTAGTATTGCAGCAAAACCAACCAGCTATCAGTTACTGAGATTTACAAGATCACGTAGCTCGCTCCTTTCTTTCTCCCGTTTCTCCTTTTCCCGGGCAGGTCCCTGCAGACCAGAAAGCCCGATAGCAATCCTCAACTCAGGATCAGCTAAGAGTATGAACATTCACAATCACTACAACACCTGCATGACCAGAAATCATGCCCTCATGATAAATTTTACCTCCAAGACATGCAAGCATTGCAGTACCTATGCATGTCCAAACACGAGAGCACCATAATAGTATCAACCAACCTGATGTTGCATCCGCACCCAAAGTTTGTTCATTTCTGTGAAATTTTGAAGTACAAACTCTACAGCATCCGTGACAGTGTCAGCATCACTGTAGAAGTAAAGGAAACCATCATTAGATGAGGTTCTATACATATGCACAAACTACGCTTCTTTTTCTATTAGCATTTACCCAGAAAATTACAGGTCAAATTAACGGCCCAGCCATAAAGGTTACAAAAGGGCATATCTTGAATGATAATTGAAAAAAAAAAATTCAAAACAAAAACAAACAAACAAACTATTTAGACATCCTCACCCTTCATACTCGGAACCAATATCAGGCAATTTGTCCCTGCTGACTTGGGAGAGGTAACTCCTTAAGAAGAGCCCACGTACAGGATGCTGAATTCCACGGCACATTTCCACAAGATCTTTGAGAACATCCTTAGCAGGAGCTTCCTTAGATTTGATGTAGACAGATCCAACAGTACAAAGGAGATACCTGATCAAATCACATATGAAAACGTAAGACCAGAAAAGCATTAATTCTCAAACTAATAGCTTAAGAAATATAATATCATTACAATGAACGTTTTGAACAAGAAACTTATAGCTAACTACATATGCTACAGAAAAAACAACATCCTTTACGGGTCTACCATCTCACAAACTGTACCCTGTTGCCTGTAGATATTGTATATAACTAATCGTTGATTTATTACCCCATTTTCTTTAGGGGAAAAAAAGGTGCTGCAGTTAATGCAAGAATACATAAATGAATATCCCGTTCCCATATACATAATCAATAAATCAAATATTTGTATGATAAGGACAGAAACATATCTTGAAGCCTCTAAAAAGATGAATAGAAAGCGTCAAAAATTACTAAAATTTATGTCTTGAAGAAGGTATCACTTACAATCTGGGCAAAATGTTGCCGGCGTGCTGCACAAGTTCATACAGATCGATAACGGAGCAACCGCGCCGAGCCTCCTCCTTGAAGAACATCTCCAGTTTCCTCAATTCATCAAATGCTCGCATATCTGAGGCACCAAACAGAAATCAGGAACCAAAATCTATGTCAATCCACAGAATTTTACCCTTAAAGCAACGAATTAACGAAATATCACACAATTGAAGAAGACCAGATCGTTGATGTAAGGACTCACAGAGCTCGTAGTACTTGTGAGGAGAAAGCTTCGAGGTCCGAAGCTCGGAGAGCATCTGGGCGGAATATTTCAGGGCGTCTCGTAGATTGTTCGAATCCTAAACAAAAGACGAGATTCCACACCAAGAGGAAGAGAATTAAGACCTTACTGAGAAAAGAGCTAGGGTTTTCGTGGAAAAATTTTCCCCAGAATCAATCGGGAATCAAGGTATGAGAGAATTTACCAGAGCGCGATGCATGTAGAAAGCGTTCTGCTGGAGGCCGGCGATCCCGGCGGCCAGCCATTTCTCTTCGTCTTCGTGTCCGTCTGCCATCATTTTCTCTCTCCAGACTCTCTCTCTTTCTCTAGGTGAGTTTGCGTTTCGATTCGAGCTTGACTCGTATGCGTTGGGGGCTCCAACTGCCTGGCTAACAGTCCGAAAGACTTTTTCGGATCAAGCGTTATTCGAGGTCCGGGTCGTTTTTTCGGGTTTACTCTCTGATCGGGCAAAACTTCGGTCTGCTTAATGGGCCCATAGAGAACGTGGGCTTTAACCACGCATTTCGTGACCCTGGCTTGTTATACACGCACCTAAATATCATAAATTTAAATATTATTATATTAGTATAATAAAAAAAAATTATTAAACTAAAATTTATGTCATGTTGATTAAAAGAGAATAATTTATATCATATTGATATATAGTTGAAAAAAATATATATGATTATCTGGATAATTTTCTCAATTATGTATATAGAACGTTAATTGGACATTTGGACTCGTGCGTTCATTTATTCATTCCCCTTTGTACTCATTTTATTAATGTCATGGCATGTCATTTAAAAAAATATCATTTCAATTAAAATAAGGAAAATTATAACAAATAACATATTTAAAAGATACTTGTGAAATTATAGCATATTTTTAAATTGATGATAAATTATAGCATATTTTAATTTTAAATTTTTTTAATTTCAATTATACCCTTGTCTCCCTCCACATGCTCCTTTTCCTTTTTCTCTCACATCTCTCTCTCTTCCCCCACACTCTCCTATGTCTCTTTCTCTTTCTCTCTCTCATTGATTGTAGGTGGATGGTGCGCAGGCGATGGAGTGATCGTTGCTATATCGACATCAGAATGGTGGTGGAGATATCATTCTCTCTCTCTCTCGTGTTGTTGTTCGATCGTGGGACGCCGTTCCGGTGAGAGACCGTTCCGCTCTCCGACAAATCAAGCAATAATATCGGGATCATGAAGCCAGCAATGAGAATGTAGAAAGATTGCCTCGATAGATCTCTTCTTTGATTTTGTTGCAGGTATGGTTGGATTTGTGACGGTTTCCGGTGAGGTGTCTCGTTCTTCCACGCAACGGAGTTGTAATCTCCGGTGATTGGTGATCGCATTGGCGGTGGCTAAGGTCGCGGGTTGCTTTCTCTGTTGGTAGATCAATCGAGCTTTTGACGTTTGGCAACGACGACGGTGGTGATGACGGCGACAGCTGTGGCTATTGCTTGGAGAAGTTAGATATAGGGTTTTGGGTTAGATTTTGGGTTGGGGCTGTTATGAAAATTTTAAAATATAGGGGTAACTAGTTAATGTATTTACTTTATAAAATTAAGGAAAACGTCTAATTTTGGAAATATTAGATTTTCTTGGAAATAACATAGTTTATGTAGACATTCAAAAGATTTGTATTTAAAAATATCAGATTTACCTGAAAATACCGTACTTTAATGAAATATAATTAATGAAAATATTTTGAAAATACCAGATTTACTTGGAAATATTTATGTAGATATCCAAAATATTTGTATTTGAAAATATCGGATTTACCTGAAAATATCGTATTTTAATGAAACGTAATTAATTAAAAATATTTTGGAAATACCATATTTTATCGAAATATAAAAAATTTATTTGAAAAATACCGGACTTATTTGAAAATACCGTATTTTAATGAAATATAATAACTGAAAATATTTTGGAAATATTATATTTACTTGAAAATAACGTATTTTAATGAAATATCAAAAAATTTGAAAATATCATATTTTAACAAAATATAATTAATTAGAAAATATTTCAGAAATATCGGATTTACTTGGAAATACCGTCTAATATGTAAATATCCAAAAGATTTGTATTTGAAAATATCATATTTACTTGGAAATACCGGATTTACTTAAAAGTACCGTATTTTAATTGGAAATGTTTTGAAAATATCGGATTTACTTGGAAATATCATATTTTATTGAAATATCGAAAAGATTTTTATTTAAAAATACTAGCTTTACTTGAAAATACCATATTTATTTGAAAATATCGGATTTACATGAAAATACCATATTTTAATGAAACATCTAAAAGATTTTTATTTGGAATTATTGGCTTTACTTGAAAAATATCAGATTTTGTTTTTCAGATTAAAATACCAGTAAATAGTGGATTTTCTAAGAAATATTTAATTTACACACAAAAAAAAACAACAATAAAATTGTTTTCCCAATTTGGTTAACATTGTATTTACCAAATATTATTTGTACTTACCGAATGCTATGTAGATTTATAAAAATTATAAATTAGCCCCAAAAATTAAAAAACCTAACCCCCAAATTTAAATAAATAAATAAATAAATAACCCAAATCAATTTCACCCTAGATCTCACCAAAGACACCAGAAATTAACGACAGATCTGTCATCGTCGTCGGAAGGAGGCGACACCGTTGCGTGTGAGATTGTGCCATCGTGCATTCCAGAGAGAGACCAACATCGGAACGAGTTCGCCATCGACAATGAGGGCGCCTCCCGAGGTAGGATTTTACTAGGATCTAGGAATTTCTCGTGGAGATCTTGGAGACGACAAATCCCAAAGGTTCGCTAGGAGCTCACCGCGATTCTGACGGCGACGTTGACTAGTTGACGTTGGCGTCCTAGCTGACGACACTGAGGTCCACGATCGCGATAGTCCCGCTTCCCGGAGGTTACACAGACGATGCCGGTGACTCTTCTTGGTGCAAATATGAATCCAGTGGGCTCTGAGGTCCGGCAAGCATGGAGATGATGACTGGGTGCAAGAAGGAAGAGGAATACAGTTTTGGTATTTTACTATAACTAAATCCAAAATATGCTATAATTTTCACTACTTGAAAAATTATGCTATTATTTTCGATCTCATATTTAAAATATGATATTTCCCTCTTTCTCCCTTAAAATAAAGAGAAAAGGTGAAATAAAATAATTTGATATGGTAATAGAAAATTATAGCATATGGTACTCTCCCTCTTTTTCTCCCTCCCTCCTCCCTCCCTCCATCCATCCAACCAAACACAACCTTAAGGAAGGTTTCAAATATATGGAAAGAGAAAATATCACGTTATTTGATAACTAAAAGTCTAAAACTTGGCAATAAAAAGGTGTATGCAGGACTACTCGGTCTACCCCTTATTGAGTTGGATATATACATGTATTCCTATATATATATATATATAAAAGAGAATATTAGGATATATATATATATATAAAAGAGAAAATTAAAAAAGAATCATGTTTTGAGTACCTCACAATAATTTTATCCATTTTAACATTAAAATTATTAATTTAAATATTATAATGGATATAAAGATAAGGAGATGTCAAATATATGACAATCTTGCATATAACCCATTCTGAACCAAAAATTTGTCAAATTTCTTTAATACGACAATTGAAAACAGTTACCTATTTAATCATGATAGTTTTGCTCTATTTTCCACCAATAAAACTTGTGAGTTTTCCGTTTATCACCACTTATATCAATAACAGATCGACGAGTCCTGTTGACCGGACCAGATCCCACCTGGGACCCATCTAGTAGAGCCTACATGGGGTTGAATCTTTTTTCTTTTTATTTAGTGAATCTTTTTGTTATGGGGGATGTAACTTATAAGTAAATAAGTTGACTTTCAGCGCTAAGAGTACTGTTGTTAGATGAATGGCCAAACGCCTAATGGACCGAAGGTATGTTTCTTGACGACGGAATAATAATCGGCAACTGCTGATACTACTTTAAAAGAGAGAGAGAGAGAGAGAGAGAAGAAGATTATTGCTCAAAATAGTAAAATGGTAAAGAAATTATAAACACAAGAAAGATCACGAAAATCTTATGACTATTTATATAATATTTCATTTGTAAAAGAATTGTAATACATCAAATATTATATTATCCCAACCACAAAGAATGCTTCCCTTTCCCTTCTCAATCTCCACGCTCCTCACAAAATTCGAGTCGTTTCACCAACAACAGAACAGACTCCGCCATGGTATTAGTAACAACCTCTTCAAACATATTTAGTTGGCATAGAAAATAACAAAAAGCTCATTGGTGCTCTCTCTCTCTCATCAGCTCCTCACTTGTCTATGCTTCTTTCTTCTATATCACAACCTCAGAACGGTGCTGCATAAGGCAAAGCAAATATATCCACCGCAGGCAAAAAGTGCGCCCGTGGCCAAAGAGTTGAAGGCTCATTGCTCAACATGTCATTGCCGTCCTTGCATCTTTCAACACTGTCGTTGCGGTTCTGCTTCAACTCAAAGAGCCATGTCTCGTCACCGAATTCCGTGCACTCATCTTGCATCGGAGGTGGAACCCAGTTCTTGAATAGGTCTCGGAACTTAGATACCATCGGTGGAAGAGGGCGGTGGGTTGACGTCCCTGGTGTGGGAACCGATTCAGCCTTGTGAGAGAGGTTGACGGATTTGGTTGTGGGGCAGTGCTTTTCTTTGCTTAGCTGGGTTGATGTACTCGGTGTGGGAACCGATTCAGCCTTATGAGAGAGGTTGACGGATTTGGTTGTGGGGCAGTGCTTTTCTTGGCTTAGCTGGGTTGATTTACTCGGTGTGGGAATCGATTCAGCCTTGTGAGAGAGGTTGACTGATTTGGTTGTGTGAGAGTGCTTTTCTCTGCTGAGCTGGACTGATGCGCTCTGTGTGGGAACCAATTCAGCCTTGTGAGGGAGGCTGACGGGTATGGTTGTGGGGCCAAGCTTTTCTTTGCCGAGCCTGAAATTTTTGATTTCTTGGCTCGCATTTCTGGTTGAAGTAGAACAGGGATGATGCTGTTCTCCTTGTTCTCTGCCTTGCCAAGAAGCAGGTTCACATGTACCTTGACCAAAGGCATTATGAGTCCTTCCTGAGGAGGAGCATGGCTGTTCCTTACTGGGTAATATCTTGGGATCTTTATGCCTTTGAAGAGGCAACCGGATCCGGATAATGCTTCCTTTACATCAATAATAAAATGTTGAAGAAAGAACATCAGTTTTGCTCATGTGAAGCAAACAAACCCAACAAGAAACCAGCCTTTCCCACGTAAGGAAGGAACTAAAAGGCACTCACCCGAGTTATGACAGCTTTCGGGCGGCAAGCATGGCTTGTGCCTTTTATTGCTGTTAAGAGTACTATCAGAAGAATTTTGGGAACCAACCGGCAGCCCATGTTCTTCAGTAAGGTTACTCTTCTCAAAATTCTCTGTTTTGAGCTTCCTTTTCTTGTCGTGATCTCGTTCTTTCTTGCCTTCTTGGTGCCTCTCGTCCTTGTGCCTTTTCTTATGACCGTGCTTTTCTTTTCCAACCTCTCCACTTTCTCTGGCCTTATCCTTTTCTTTCTTCTCCCGTTTCTTCTCCTTCTTCTTTTCTTTCTTGGCTTTCTCTCCTTCTCTTTGCAGTTTCTAATTACCAAAATGATTGACAATCAGTACATTACGGAAAGGCGTCCAACGCACACAAAAACACAAAATAACGAAGAGAAGAAACATATAACACACACTATAGAGAACATCTAGAGAGGGGTAACACTGAAGAGAAATTTTCCAACATTTTTCAGACAGAGCATAAGTGGAAAATATTGAGGTCATAACAATAGCAGACATTCAACATTTTACCACATTCCTATTGGTATTAACTAGTACTAGTATTAATAAAAGACAATCACTAATTTGGCTCTTGTTGATTAGTTCATTTATATTCAACACCAGTAACATTACAACCCACCAGTAATCAGAATATTCAAAACAGTTTTTAGACAAACATTGGTCTCTAACTAGGGCTTCACTTTTTATGTCTAAAGTAAAAACAATTACCACCCATGACAGACTATTGCTATCAACTCAACAACCAAACGCCAACACACGCGAGGAAAGATGAAAAGAGTACTAACATAGAGATACTACATATTCTTCACTAACATTGTCATCTCAGCTCCTCTTCTATAACGACCAAAATATTCCATCTCATTTTTTTCTTTCCTTTTTACTAGTTTGAACAAAATTAAATATTTAACTTATTATCAAAATAATCCTACTTTTCAACCCAGATTTCAATTTCTGACAAAGAAACCGACTTAAGTCTATCCTGCAACGACAAAACTCGACATAAGCCTTGAAGAGGATCCACGCTCTTCAGCACGAGGCGATTTTTAATCTCGCGTGTCTACCATTTCACCACCAAGGCACAACAAACACAGAGGTACAAATCACAGAACCAAACTCAATATCAGATTACAGAAAATCATCCAACGAATCAAGCACATATAAACAATTATTTATACATATTTACACAATCCCAATCTTTTTGTCCGATGAAAAAAAAACCCATATGGTAAAATTTTTATCTGCCACGTTTAAAGGGTTCTTGTTTGAGTTCTATTGCCAATCTAACATCCCAATCGTCACTTTTTCTTTTCCCTTTTCACAGGCCAAAAACTAGAAAGAACTAACGAATCAGATGAGACAGCTCAAAAAACGCATCAATGTCTACGATATCGACCCGAACAAAGCAGTCGAGCACAAAATCATGGATGCTCAACGAACCTTAATCGATTCGACCAGGGATTCGTCGAGGATATCGTTCTTCTCGTACCCCGGAGGAGGGTACGGAAAACACCGAGACATGGATCTTTCGCTACACCAGCATCCAACCCCAAACCCAAATCGGATCCACTGATCTCTGAGAAAAAAATACGCGAATCCTAGCTCGAGAAAATCCGAGCAGGGATAACAATTAGGGTTCCGATCTTTGCTTCTGAACTCCGAACAGTTGAATCGAGATAAATCTCCCGCGAAAATCCTGTTTGGAAGGTGGGAAAATTGGGGATTTTAGGTTTTAGGGTTTGGAGGCGGTGGGATCCAGAGAATCGAGAGACCCTTTTCCTCTTCTCTCTCTCTCAGATCCAAAACAAAAACGCACGGAAAGTCCCTAGAGGAATATTTATAGAGCAAATTTCTCAGGCTTGTTTGGAAACAGGAGTAGGATGACTACGCGTTGTCTTCCAATTCCGGTTTTTCTTGTTTTGAAGAAGCTTTCGTTTGGCTACATGGATACCGTAGCCAGTGCCCAATTATGCTTCAGGTAAAATTGGGAAGTGTAAATTTTGGAGATTTTTTTGTTTGAAACGCGGATTTGCAAACCACATGGTGTTCCATCATTTAGAAAAGTACTCCAAAAGGACCTAAAAGATTTAAAAAAAAAGAGATGCCAAATCATCCTATAATTTTAAAATTTATTTATTCTTTAAAGCAAAATAAATATCTTTTGTAGCCAAAATACAATGTTTGTCCTTTTTATTTTACAAATGTATAAAAAGCTAAAATTAAAATAAACAATACAAGTCCCCATGCACAGGAACACAATGCCATCATGGCAAACCAAAGTTGTCGCCTTTCACAACAGCTAGCAAGCACCCTACAACCCCGCGATGTCAACTCTGATTGCCTCCTTTAGAGACGACGTATCTAGGAGCCCCCTTTGCCTTCTTCGTCCGATGACGACAATTCTAACATGACGATACCTTCTTATTTATGCACGTATACCTTTTTGTTTCAGGATGGGACATCGGAGATGTGATTCCTACTTCTTCCATTTTGTAGTTATAAATCACTTTACCCAACTTCAAGTACATGAAAGGCGGTCGAAAAACAAAATCAAACCAACGCTCATTATTTTATTTATTACTTGAAAGACGTTTTATTTCCTCGGTCACATATAAGATAAATAACCATTGACGTTGAGTTTCTCGATCCCTTCTCTTATGATTAGTTAGTTATTTTCTCGATATCTTTGTATTATCAACAACTATCAAATAGTTGGCTAGGCTATTGAACATCTCTCTCATTATTTACCATCTCATTTTCGGGTGAGGATTGTAAAGATTGAGAATATCCAATTCAAATATTAGTATTTTTAAAAACTGTTTGTTTTGTCTATTTCAAAATACATGAAATATTTTTTTTTTCTTCAAGAACATCATAGGAGATAAATTAATTATTCATATAAGTTTTTTAAAAAGAAGCATGGTAATTCCATTAAGTAAATAGAATATTTAAGATATTTTTTCTCTCCATTAAACTATTAATCGCCAATAAATAAATCATGTTAACAATAATTGTTTTACTGCAATCTTTCATAGAATCATTACATTGTCCCGCTTGGACCCAGTTCCACAAAGATATTCTGTCTTTCCTTTAGCCTTCGTTTGGTAGGGTGGAAAAGGAAGAAGAAGGAATTAAATGAGGGATTTTGGAGAGAAAAATAGAATTTTGGTTGTTGGATAAAGAGAAAATTAGGAAGGAAAGGAAAATGAAAATTCATGAATCCCACCACTTTTTAATCATTTCAACTTTGGGAAGAAAAGTGGGTGAAATTTTTTTGTCAAAACAAATGTGAGTAAAATACCTATTTTGATATTAATCTATCATTATTTCTTAACTTGTATGAGGTTATTTTTGTAAAAATATATTTGATTAGACATTTTCTTTCTTATTTTCTTTCTCGTCTACCAAATAACACGATGAAAAACCTTCATTCTTTCCATCACTAGAGATTTTACTTCTCCTTCCTTTCTATTTTTCCTCCCTCTTGCCAAACATAACTCCCCGAATTCCATTTGGACCTTTGTATTCTCTCTCTCTCTAAGTTAAAGTGAATCTCTATATTTCAGTAAACTCAACAGTTTTTTTTTTTTTTTTTTCCCACCTTCTAATAAGTTGCCAACGATAAAATAGAAGAAAAAAATTAGGGTAATTAACCAATAGGATTAAGAAATTATAAAAAGGGACTATTTACATATATAGCCAAATTAGTATCATGCTTTTAAAAAATGTTTAAAAATAACTTATTTGTAAAATTTAACAAAAAATAAAAATGATCATATTGTGCTGACAAAAATACCCATAAATCTAATTTAAGAAACAAAAAAGTAGATTTTATCCTTAAAAAACTCAAAATAGAAATTAAAAAAAAAATCCTTTATTCTCATTCATATTTGCATATTTGAACTCAAATTCTTTTATGGATTACAATTTAATTTTTTTATGAATATGTTTTTGTCGTTCGTTGTTAATTTTTTATATTTGTTGTCAATATCATAGACAAAGTCAATATATTATAAAACTATATTTTATGAATATATATATATTTTTTTGGCTAAATGACATGATCAATAAGAAAGTAATTCGAAAAGCGATAAAACCTATAATTTCTTATTTAACGTTCTTCTATCATGTAATTCGGTCATTGCCGTATAGATCATGATCATATTACTATTGATTAAGAGATAAGGGATCATGATCATATTGTTATTGATTAAGAGATAAGGTCCAATTTGTAAAAAATATCGTATAACAGAATATACTCATTGAAATGAGAAAGTCATAATAGTAATGATCACGACATCAAACTAATAAACATAAAAAACAAACCTAGAACAAAAATTAATGATGGACAAAACGATTGAAGAAAACACAAAAAAATTAAAAATT
Organism: Ficus carica; assembly: GCA_009761775.1. Classification (NCBI taxonomy): domain Eukaryota; kingdom Viridiplantae; phylum Streptophyta; class Magnoliopsida; order Rosales; family Moraceae; genus Ficus; species Ficus carica. Next base: position 24,906,974 of record CM019743.1, on the reverse strand, counting down.
AAAAAAAAACCTTTTTTAAAATTATAAAAATGAAGAAAATAAAAACACAACTATGAATGTTAAAAAAAAAAAAAACCCATTTTGAGGGAATATATATATATATATATATAATCCCTTTAAGAAACGAAATCAATTCAAGGAAACGAAAAAAAAAAAGAAAAGTAATAAGTTAAAAAAAAAAAAACACTAGAATGTGATATCATCATATGAGGGGGGGGGGGGGGGGGGGGGGGGGTGTGGAAATCCTCTCATAAAAGTAGCCTAAATTAATAATCAATTTAAACAAATTGTTATTGCTTAAATGTTCAAGGAGATGTAGGGGTGCTTAAATGTTCAAGGAGATGTAGGGGGGGGGGGGGGGGGGGGGGGGGGGGTGTTGGAAATCCTCTCATAAAAGTAGCCTAAATTAAATAATCAATTTAAACAAATTGTTATTGCTTAAATGTTCAAGGAGATGTACATTCCTAAAAAAACAATAAGGGTAAACTTGGAATAAATAATGAATGAAATTTAAATTTTGTTCAATTTTATAAATAAGTTAAAATTTAAAAAGTGTTTATGTTTTAAAAGAGATGAGTCTAAATGAACCTTTTGTGTAAATACTTTTTTTAAAAAAAGTAAATAATGCTTATAGAAAAAGTACATCAATAAATACGAGTGACCTATGCTATCCAACATATAATACAAATGCGCTAATCATGGTTACAAATCAAGAATCAATAACACATCATGAGCAAAAATACTGTTAAAGTATTAGTTTGGTAATGGTAGGGTAGATTCTGAATAACTGATTAAGAAAAATTAGTATAGAGAATCCATCTCCAACCTAGGTAAAGAGGTTTCTGTTTGTGGAGTTGAAAATCTGAAAATAATAACACTATCTCATATTCTTTTTATTCGTAAAAAAATTGAGAATCGATAATATGTTCCGTTTCTATATGTGCGTGTATATATATTTATTTATATTGCTGAGAACACTTTCTATACATTTTATTCTAACCAAAGCGCTCCATAGTCCATACACACCAAAAAAAAAAAAAAAAAAAAAAAAAAAAAAAAAAATCCCTTACAACAAAGATATAGACCGTACACATGTCACACAATTTATTGAACGGTAGAAAATTTCTTAAAAAAAAAAATTCCCTCAATCACAACTTACCAGTTTTAAACCGTATTTCAACCGCAACGTTTTGCTTGAAAAGCATGCTAACAAAAATCAATCACATTTTTTTGTTACATGACGACACAAGCATTTGGGTTGTCGTCGCTGAAGGCGGTGGTGTACTTGACCTCGGTGGAGCTGGCACGTGCGAGAGAGGAGGCCTCGGGGTTCTCCGCCGCGTCCCGCACGTAACCGGCGGGTGCCTTCTCGTCGTACGTCCCGGGAGCGTACGGGTGCGGAACGACGTCGTATGGGACGTAGGGCCAGAAGTCTGCCTTCTTGCCCGTCCGATGCCTGACACGTGTGAGGACCTTGTCCGGGTCCACGTACCCGATCACCGTCAGTTTGTGCTGCTTGGGCTCCACCTCGACCTGCGTCACTCCCTTCATCCCTTCCACCGACTTCCTCACCAGCTTCTCGCACCCTTGGCAGTCTATTTTCACTTTTATCTCCACTCTCTAATTTTATTACATTCACACCCCCACAAAAATTATAAAAAAAAAAAAAAAAAAAAAAACTTAAATTGAAAAAATAGATTAAAAACATTAAAAAGAAAACTGGGTTTTGAAGGTTAATTATGTACGAACCTGCAGGTGCTTGCGATTTTTTAGCTTTTTAGAGTCTCCACGAGAGCAATCACAGAGATCCGAAGTGAGATTCAGAAAGCCCATTTTGGAAACAAATTGAAAAGGCGAAAAAGAAAAATAAAAATTAACAAATTGTTTTTTTGCTTTTGGTGAGATCGACTAAATAAGGGTAAGTAGGTGATGAGCATGAGTATTGTAATACGCCGCCAAAAATGTTTTTGGGTGTAGCTGTGGGAACGTGACACGTGTCCGTATGTACACGTGGAGGAGTTTGAAAGATACAGCTCATCGGTTACGGGTCTCTGTGGAGTTTTTAGGCTCGTAATAGTGTCCAAGTTGTTGGTGTGGGATTTGTTAATATGAATCCTTCCTTTCGATAAAAAATTGTTAATATGAATGTTAAAACTGAGGATTATGGTGTTAATTTGAAGAATTCAAATTCTCGTGGTAGATTGAGGACAACAAATTATATGCAAGTCCTCAATTGAAGTCCTTCTAAGTTTACCCAATCATGAAACTAAAGTGAGCTTTTAAAAAAATTAAGAACTTAAGTGAGCTTTCATTTCAACATCATTAATGAAGTGGCACAAGGACCAACCACAATTTGATTTCATCTTTTTTTTTTTTTTTGTTTCTCTCAAGAATCTCTAAAACAATACCATAATACATCCTACATGTGTGACGAGATATGTATGTAAGATCGAATTGTCATATACCAAAAAGGTTTTTATACACATTAAAATTAATCAAATTATTTTTTTAGTAATGGAAAGGGTTTGTTTGTTTTTGTTTTCTTTTTTTTTTTTTTTTGGGTTTTTTTGGGATTGGATTGTGAAAGGCAACTTTTGAACCCCCTAATGGATCATAGAGAGATTAGCCAAATGGTAAACTTGTCTTAAATATTATCTATCCGATAGTAGAAATTGCATTTAATAAGAAGCTTCACATGGCTATACAGAGAAATGGACCAATATCTAATTTCTACTATCGCCATGTGAACAATATTGCATTTAATAAGAGTTTGATCTTGTTAGACTACAGAGAAATGGACCAATATCTAACACCTAACACAGAGAAAATAGAGTACCATTTTGAGCCCAATAAATTGCCAGCCAAATGATTATTCACACTGTGACAAAAATGAGTTACCTTTCTCTTTGCCCTTATAATGCACTAGAACAAGCTACAAAAAACAAAAAATGTAAATGCACATAATAAACCAACAACAACAACAAAGAAGTTTCTCTCCCTAAAATGTGTGTTCGCTTCCTTCTTTTTCAAAGCTTTCTGTGTCCTAATTTTCCCGCTCAGCCAGCATAATGGTGGTGCTGCTGCCAACACACTCCCCTTGAATGAAACCGTTCCGGCGGTGATTGTTTTCGGAGGATTCGATTGTCGATCCGGGCAACAACGACTACATCAAAACTCTGGTCAAATGCAATTTCCCACCTTATGGGAGGGACTTCACTGGAGGAAAGCCTACTGGAAGGTTTAGCAATGGAGGAGTGCCTTCAGACATCATAGGTTAGCCTTGACATACTCTCTGTTGTAATAGTAACACCAGTACTAATAGTTAGAAGCTATTCAAAAAAAAAAATTTAATAGTAAATTCAAATTTTTATAAGAGAAAAAACTGTAGAATTTTTTTTAAATAAGGTCAAAAAACAGTATTTAAACGGTGATCCAAACGACCACTAAATCTCCATATTGTTCTTGACCAAGAATCTTCTATACAATTTTTGTGGATCAGCTGAAATATTTAATGTCAAGAAGACATTGCCTGCTCATTTAGATCCGAGTTTGAAGCAGCAAGACCTACTTAGTGGAGTGAGTTTTTGCCTCAGGAGGTGCCGGATACGATCCTCTCACAGCTAGACTTGTGGTCTCTCTTTCCCTTTCTCTCTCACTAATCTTTGTACATTTTTTGTTTTAATACGTTGAAAATCATCTTAGTTCATTTTTGTCACCAGTCCGTGCTGTCGTTGTCGGATCAACTGGAGCTATTCAAAGATTACAAAACCAAGTTAAAGGCAGCAGTTGGAGGAAAGAGATCAGATTTCATAGTGTTCAAAAAGCATATTCATTGTATGCATAGGAAGTGATGACATTGCAAATACTCATTTCACAACCACTATTAGAAAACAACACTACAACATTCCGTCCTACACCGATCTCATGGCTGAATCAGCTTCATGTTTCTTACTGGTACGTAATAAAATCCGTTGGCAAAATGTGGTTGCTGAGAATATTTCACAAGAAAAAATAAAAAATAAAAAATAGGACAACGCATTTTCGAAAAAATTAACAAAAAATGTGGGGCAAGATCTTTATAGTGAAGGAGCGAGAAGAGTAGGAGTGCTAAGTTTGCCTCCAATCGGGTGTGTGCCATCACAGAGGACACTGAGTGGGAACATATTCAGAGGTTGTTCAGAGCATGCAAACCAAGCAGCATTACTCTTCAACTCCAAACTCTCCTCTCTTATGGATTACCATAAACTTTGCCCTTGAAAGTAATTTGAAAGAAAAGGTGTTCATCTTCTTCTAAGTTTTCTATTTCAAAAAAAAAAAAACATTCTTTACCTTTTTTTTCCGAAATACAAGAGGACAGCTGTCCCCACTGACTTTTATTAAACATAACTTTATAAATTTGTGACTTCCCCACTTTTCTCCATTTAAATTCAAATTTTCCCATGTATGTCCCACTAAACTTTACACTCCAGTAAATAGAAGTACGTTATTACAATTTTTATACTTTTCTTTTTTTTGTAAAAGACAATAAAAATAGTATGTACTCGCATTGAAGTAAAAGGTTGGCCTGTTTCACTATCAATTTTGATTATGATTTTTCAGGATTCGAAGCGGTGACCGGGGGATGCTGTGGGACAGGGAATATAGAAGTGAGCATTATGTGCAATCCTTATTCCGTACACACTTGCAGGGACGCGCCTCCAAGTACATATTCTGGGACAGTTACCATCCCTTTGAGAAAAGTTACGAAATTCTCACACATCTTGTTTTGGACGACAATATCATCAACAAGTTCTTCTAGTTCTCCTAATTCCAAATGTTGTACTCTATTTCCCTTTTGTAGCCTCTATTTTGATTTTCCACTCATCACCTAAAGTTAGTCACACATAACTATATATGTGTTATTTAACAGTGACAATTTTTCAGAAATAGAAGTTTATAAGACATTGGAAAAAAAAAAAATGCCCACAATATTAAATTTTCTTTTCATTTCAAGTAAAGAAAAAGGTATTCCAAACAACAACAATAGCTACATGTACAAATATAGCTATAAATGTGATATTAAAGAAAAAAGTTTCAAAGAAATTGAAAAAATAAATGTAGCCAACAGCTTCAAATCGGACGTGTGAGTACTACACAATTGGCCCGAAATTAAATATTACTCTCTGCAAATTCCAATGTTTGGTATGAAGTGGCAAAAAGTTATAAAGAAGTGAGATTGATACCTGGATTTTCTCTTAATGGGCAACCATGTTCTTGTTGTTTTACTAAGCTATAAATTTCTCAAAGAAAATGATATCTAACCAATAACAGAAAAAAGAGAAGAAACTGCATTTAGTAAGCACCATGTCAGCCATCCATACTTGTCTTCTTTTCCTGCTGAAAAGTTATCTGATTAGGCAGGACAGTAATGGACCAAATATCTAACAACTACCCCATAGAAATACCATCCTTGGCTCATAAATAAGATATATATATATATATATATATATTTTGTGTTGCGTAATTCTCAACCGTTATATTACATGATAATCACGTTAGATAAAAATAGTATGCAAATGTAACAAAACATGATGAAAATCTGATGGTTCAGAAACGCACGATATTTATAGGGAATTTTTTTCATAACTTGCTGAATTCTCCCACTACTAGAAGAAGCTCCGAAAGCAATCCCTAGCTACAAACAACAATGAGGTTTCTCTCACTAGAATCTCTTCCTGCTTCTTCATTACTAAGAGTTTTTTGCAATGCAGTCATTTTCTTCACACTCTGCCAATACAATGGTGCCGCTACGACATCACTTCCCTTCAATGAAACCGTCCCTGCGGTGTTCATTTTCGGAGATTCTATTGTGGATCCCGGCAACAACAACAACAACATCAAAACCGTGGTGAAATGCAATTTCCCACCTTATGGAAAGGACTTCCCTGGAGGATATCCTACTGGCAGGTTCAGCAATGGAAGAGTTGCTTCCGACATTATAGGTAGCTTCAACATGTTTCTTCTCATTCCAAATTTGACTTCTACAACATCCCCATGTACTAAACTAGTAACAATAATGACAATTCAACAATCCTGTTTTTTCGATTTTCATGAACAAAATTATTGTTCCTTAATCAATTTTTTCAGTAATTTCAAATGCAAAGAAAGTTTTTAATTTGGGTTCGGGAATCAAACTCTTAGACTTAAACACGTTAGAGGTGGACTTAGATTTTATCGTCACATTATCTAGATCCAAATCTGCCTATGTCGTCTCGATTATCAGTTAATTTTGATTCCATTTCTTGACAAGTATGTTATGTAAATGTGTCAGCTGAAACATTTAATGTCAAGAAGATAGTGCCTGCCTACCTAGATCCAAATCTGCAGCTGCAAGACCTTCTAACCGGAGTGAGTTTTGCCTCAGGAGGAGGAGGTTATGACCCCCTAACCGCTGAATTTGTGGTACATTTCTCTCTTCCTCTTTAGATTTGTTTAAAACATCATATTTATCGTAAAAGTCATGCGAATCTGCTCGGTTATCAGTCGGTTTTATCGTTGTCGGATCAACTAGAGATGTTCAGAGAGTACAAGAGCAAGTTAAAGGCAGCAGTTGGGGAGAGGAGTTTAGAGATGATGATATCCAAGAGCATATTCATAGTGTGCTCAGGAACAAACGACATTGCAAATACTTATTTTTTAGGCCCATTCAGGAGACCCCACTATGACATTCAAGCTTACACTGATCTCATGGCTAATTCAGCTTCAGATTTCTTACAGGTGTGTTTTACAAAGCAAATTGCCTATATATATACATATATATAGTGATATTGCTTAAAGAAGTTAATATGTTGAAATGAGTCTTAGAATTAATAAGAGAGAGATACAGAGTCTCCATATATAATCATTAATAAAATATGAATCTCATCTGTAAGTCTCATCTTATAGGATCCACCTTTATTAACAGTGGTATTTGTAATGTCATTAAGCATTTTTCCCTATCAATGGTGCCAAAAAAAAAATTGTCAGCTCAAAATATATAGAGTACCATAAAAAAAAAAAAGAAAAAAAAAGTTTTTTTTTTTTTTTCATTTTTTTATATTTTTTAAATGAGAGATACAAAGACGTATAAGTAATGAAACTTCCTATCTCTTAAAATAATGTTGAAAAAAACAATGTGGGACAGGGTCTTTATGAGGAAGGAGGAAGGAGGGTAGGAGTAGTAAGTCTGCCACCAATTGGGTGTGTGCCATCTGAGAGAACACTGAGTGGAGACATCTTCAGACATTGTTCAGAGCCACCCAACCAAGCTGCATCTCTCTTCAACTCCAAGCTCTCTTCCCTCTTGGATTCCTTCAATTCACAATTCCCTCAAGCAAGGCTTGTCTACCTTGACATCTACAACCCTTTGCTTTCCATAATTCAAAACCCTGCTCACTATGGTAATTACTATAATAATACACACACATATATATAATGAATTGTCAATGAGAAATTTAAACTTTGTATCTTAATATAAACTATATAAAACTACAATCACAATTGTTAATATACGTTACAATTTTTTAGAGTTTTATAGGAATATATCATTTTTCAATGGGACTGCCACGCCTAAATCGGCTCATGTTCTCATTCATAAATAATATTATTGAAAATTGAATCTAATACCGAAAATTACAGATTTTACTGATAGTGAAAAGGTAGTTTGTTTGTTAAAAACTCGACACCATTTATTTTTCTATTTAAAAAATAATTTTGGTTATGGTCTTCATCAGGGTTTGAAGTGGCGACCAAGGGATGTTGCGGGACAGGAAATATAGAGGTCAGCATTTTGTGTAACAGTTATACAGCAACTACTTGTAGCAATGCCTCAAAGTACATTTTCTGGGACAGTTATCATCCCTCTCAAAAAGCCTATGAAATACTCACACGTCTTGCCCTCCACAACAAGATCAACAAATTCTTCTAATTCTTTTAGGACTTGCTCTCTCTTCAATTATTTGTGAGGTCTCTTTTGTAATTTCCCCTTATCAATTATAGTTTTTTTTTTTTTTTTTTTGTGCTGAACTTATCAATTACTTTTATTGTTTAAAAAAATAAATAAATACATATGCATTTGTAAGTCAATGACTACGCTACTTATTAGTACGATAAACTTCTATTTGTTTAGTAGAAAGGTTACCATTCAAGTTAGGTTGTATCTTTTTTTTTTAGTAAATTATTGGTCATGGACTTCCTTGTAACTAAAAAACTCATCAAATAAATAAAAGAACGGAAAAATGAAGAGAAAGGTGGTTAGAAGCACCTTTATTTTGTTTATTTGATGGAGACTTTTGTGTAATGTGTGTGTATATATTATATATATTTTGAAGGGAAATAATCATTCAAACTAAAACGTGATACAAATATAATATGAAAGACAAAATAATTAATTATGTGGTACAAAAGACTCAACTCTTGATTAAAATTTATTACATTAGTAAAATATGATAAAACTTAGTGAGAATGACATAAGTCAAGACACACGGTGACTAAAATTTTTTTCAAATTTCTCGACAATCCTATAATCAAGCATGTACGAAATTTTATTACTATTATTTTTTTAAATATGCAATCGACGGAATATTCAACTATTATTACGCCAAAAACCAACTATAAATGTGCAAATAATCATGAGGAGAAGTATTTTCTGCAATATAATCACCACTTTTTTTTTTTAACAATTATGAGAAAGAGAACCAGAAACAAATTACTGGCCAACAAAAAAACCTAGTGATATATCATTAACATAATTACCACTGGATATCTAACATTTAATATGATCTGAATCATGACATAAAGTACATGAGAAGAGGTTGCAACAATTGCAGGCGCATTCGCCAAACTCCACTCGGATTTGAAGCACCAACGCCATAAGACCAACAGCAAGATGATCCCTACCACGGCGACCGAGACGCCGATGATGATTCCGAATTTGGAGTCACTGCTGTTGTTGTCGCCATCCTTGCTAACCCAGCCTTGGCCCTCTGGAATAGTACTGTGTACCAATATTATTTTAGGATTGTTATATTCAATAAGAAAAATCTTTAATTAAGTTTAATCGGTAATAGAAAACTTTGAATAAATTTTGTTTTAGAAATAGATTTAGGTTAATTAGAATTAAGATTGAGAAAAAAAACACCTTACATTCTCTTTATTAATGATTCACATGTGCACATCACATATCGATTTCAACAAATAAAAAATAAATTAACATTACTATCAATTGGACATGTTTGTTACATAATTTTTAAATTCCATGGTTAATTACCAGGAAAAAAAAAAAAGTTAAGGGGGGTAAAATGCATAGCAATAAAGTCTAAATTTTGTCCTTTTTAATTTCGAAACTACTTTCTCATCGGGCAGTTATTTATGATATTTCTCCATCAAGTCAACGCAATAAATTAACTCCTCCAATTGTCATAAAAAACCTCAATTAGGCGTGCTTACCTAACAAGTTTATATATACCGCTTTCCAACCGCAAATAATAATTAAAATCATTAAGTTGAGGATCTTAATTAATTATAAAGATCTTGGGCACTTATACTTGCTGATTTATTTATTGGTGTCATATAAAACTTTCATCCCTAACTAATTTCTTGATCTATTAAAAAATTATATTTTTCTTGACAATTTTTAGTCTCTGAGTTTTTTTTTTAAGCAAGTATTTTGTTAGAAAAGCTTTAAGAAATATTGGCACTAATTCAGGAATTAAATTGAAAACAATAGATTTTTATAGAAAAAAAAGTATCAAATTACAAGAAATTTGAAGGGTACAAGTGATAAAAAAAAAAAAAAAAATGTGTTCAAAATTTGATCTTAGTTAACAATTAAAGTCAAATGGCAATTATTTTAAAATTTTAAAGACTAAACCGCAACGAAAAAATTGTGTGAAACTTTTCTAAAAATAAAAAATAAAAATTGTGTGAGACTAGAATTCCAAATCAGACGAAAGTCAGGGGTGTATTTGAAATTATAATTACCCGCTAACGCCGGTGGGGTTATAAGGGTAACCGGAAGAAGTAGGAGTAGGAGGAGCACAGAAGTTGACGGCGTAATCCTCTGCTTCACATGTGAAGGTCGTACCGGTGTTGTCCTTAGCAAACGTCCGAGCCTGTGGACACCAATTCTTGAACTGCTCCGAGTAAGAATTTTGCTTACAAGTAATCTTCGACGACGAGTAACTTCCATCGCTGTTATTACAACAATAATCCGCCTCTTGGAACGCCTCACACGCGCTCTTCAGCCCACAGTCTCGTTTCCGCCTCCGTAGCTCAGCTGGAGCTCCGCCGGCAAATTCTCCGAGCCGAAATTCACCGAACACCCCACGGTGGCGCAGCTCCCGGCCGCTCCGGTGGGGACCACCGTCACCGGGAGGTTGTAGCCGTCGACGACGCTGACGGAATACGTGTCGGGGCTGACGGCGCGTTGATTGTGAACTCGGCTACGGTGGCCGGAGAGGAGAGTGTCCCGCCGCAGTCCCCGGTGAATAACCGCATTCGCCGGTGCCGCAGGAGAATTTTGCGGTGGTGGAGGAGGTGGCGCAGTGGGTTTGGGCCCACACGCGGCCGGACCAGGCCGAGGGGACCGGTAGGGTTTGGGAGTCGCCGGGGTTGAGGAGGAAGCCGGACGGAGAGAGCGGCGGCGAGCCGGAGTTTGGTAAAACGGCGGGCCATATGTTGTCGTTGCAGTTGTTTGTGATTGTCAATGTGGTTGCGTTAGCTCCTGCATGTGTCGTACAAAATGATATTAATTTTTAGATTAAAAAAAGACATAAATATATATTCATAAATATATGTATAGGTATATATATGTGTATGAATACCTAAGAAGAATTGAAGAAGAGAAAGAGAGATCAGAGTTAGAGAACTGAAAGCTGCCATTGTAGACATTTTAAGGTGTCTTAGTTGTTTTGGTGCTAATCTTCTACAAGGGCTTTAGTCGCTTTAATATTAGGCTTTTAGGAATATGATTCAATTATTTTTTGGCATGGTGCAATATTAATGTATAGGACTAGTATTTTTTATGCAATTTTCTACTAGCAATTCGGCAGTTGGGTTTAAAATTATCAATAAAAAAACAACTATTTGGGGGCAAAAAAAAAAAAAAAAAAAACAAAGGAAGAAGAAGATAAGACCTATTGTAAACCGTATTTTTCCATCTCATTTTTTGTCTTTTTTTGAAAATTAACAAAATTTATAACTATTTTTTAAAAAGTCAACTAATTCTAATTTAAAATTTTCATCTCTAACTAACTTACCGAATAAAAATATAGTATTTAATGATCTATTTATTAAAAAGTAAGAAAAAAATTGTTATATATCTAAAATTTCATAAAATATAATTTAATTATCTCAATGTATTTATTTTTTAAAATTTAAATATTATTTCTATATTTTGAATATTTTGTAAAATTTTGTGTTTTCTTGTAATTTCTTTTAGACATTTAATTATAGTAAATCACATTGATTTAAAAAATTACTTTTCACTAAATATCAAATATTGTCTTCAAAATAATTTTTTTTTTATTTTTTCATTTTAAGTATTTGTTGATTTTTAATCTATTTTTTATTTAAATAACAATTTTTAAATATGTCTAGTCATTTACATTGAATATATTTTTTAAACTAGTATATATATATAATATATAAAAATGTCAAAAATGCTTACTGTTTTCGTTCAAAACGCGCGTTTAGGTCGTTTTGTCCCCCGCCCTCCCCCCATTTTTTTTTTTTTTTTTTTTTTTGGGGCTTTGTTTGACTGACACAAGATAGGAGAATAAGGGAGGGGGGGACGGGGGGGATGCGTGGGACTTGGGAAAGAAAACGGGAGGAGTGTGGGGTCCACAAGTGAGAGAGAGAGATAGAGCAATTTTTGGTTTTTTTGGAGGGAGGGTGAGAGAGAGAGGTTTTTTTTTTTTTTTAATAATTAACCAAAATGGTCTTGATATTTTTTTTAAAAAATAATTTCATTTAATTTTTTTTAAATTTGATCGAAAAGTTTTTAACTCTTTAAATGTTAATATTTTTAACTCTTTAATGTTAATAATTTTAGTATTTTTTTTGTTCAAATTCGTTAATATTAGGCTTTTAGGAATATGATTTAATTATTTTTGGCATCGTGCTATATTTTATGTATAGGACTAGTACTTTTCATGCAATTTTATATTAATAATTCGGCAGTTTGGTTTAGAAGTATCAATAAAGGACAACTAATTAGTGGGGCGTGTAATAATTAATGACCAATCTTTATTGACTAGGCTCGTAGTTTGAAGCATTGAACAAGGATTTTTAAGGCACAATTAGGGAAGAGAAGAAGTTGACTGTTGACCTGTGTGGGAAAATTGTTATATGAATTAAGACGCACCACCTAATCATTAAGCTAAGCAATGAACAAGTTGGATTGAATTATGAATATATAAATATATAAATATAACTATATTATATACAATAAAGAAACACGATCAGACCATATATATATATCAATGATATGACAGAGTCAAAATCAATAGGCAGATCATCAGTAACGATGATTTGATTCACATGCATGTAGAGAAATATGTTGGGAACGTGTCTTTGCGTTTAGACTATAAATTATTATAAATGTCATTACTTTTTGTATCAATTCTACATGTGTTTCCCCGTAGCTATCTTTTAGATCCTTTGCTTTAGCCAAAAAAACTTTTAGATTCAAAAATTACTTTACTATTTTACTGTATTTGATATGATAGTCAATACTAGAGACGCAAAAAGTACTTGCTTTTTAAGTGGATTATCGATTATAGATTTGAACGATAAATTAATAAATTATACTGTAAAAAAAAAAAAAAAATTTTGTAGATTTCAATCTATGGTCGAAAGAGAGTTTAATTTATTAAACTAGAAATACACATGAAAATCTGACAATTAAAAAGCTGCTCAACAAGTAATTAATAGAGGAATCGGTAGGAACTATCTAATTTAAAACTTGAAAATTTTTCATAAATAAAAGTTATAGAACCATACCATAATAAATAAATAATAATGATTATTGGGGAAGCTTCATGCATTTTCTTTACAAAATATTATAGGCTTATTTTTTTTCTTTTTAATGCACAAGATTACATATGCATTTGGCAATAGAGGTTTATGGTAATCTCAAATTTTTTTATCAAGTATTTGATGTACCATAGTTCCTTCATCATCAGCATGCTTGGTTGTTGGGTACTCTTTGTCAGATGTAGCCTGCCCTCTATCGCAATGGAAATTATCAATGTTGGCATATGATTATTAATTTTATTCACCTCAACTTAAGACAACAATTTAAAAAAAAAGAAAAGAAAAGAAAAAGGCTCAATTATTAGTAATTAGAAAGTTGACTTGTTGTTGCTAGTACAAGTCAAATTGTTATTTATTAATTTTCCTCCCCTTATTCCTACATATCCCTAATATAAAATACTTTAATTGTATTAACTTCTTTCTCTGTGTTTGTGGTCCATATCAAGATGTGTAGACCCCCCCCCCCCCCCCCCCCCCCCTTCCAACGGGGTCAAGGTCTAGATTTAGAATCTCGCTCGAGGTGGGCAAGGTCTCGATCTAATTAAGACCCGGCCCCCATCGAGAAGGGGTTAATATAGACCAAAAGCCTTTACCAATTTGGTGGAGGTGGCAATGGGGATAGGGGTGAGGTCGCAAGCACTCTTGGGACCCACTTGTCAAGAGTTGTCAATTGATCACTCCCTTTGAGGGTTTTTGGCCCATGACCAACCTCTACAATGGAAGAAAAGACGAAGGATCCTGTTGAAGATTATCAAGAGGTAACCAACTGAATATTACGTGTGACCCATTCTGATTGGTGTGTACATGTACATCCTTAAGTAAACGCATTCTAAAGTCTTTGCTCTCTTGTGTTGTCTTGAGTATCAGAGTCCCTCTTGCTATTGTGAATTTTCACTTCAACAACAAGTTTCGTTTTGGAAGTGTTTGGTTGGCAATGTTCAATTTTCTTGTTGTGCATTAAATATCATTATGTAACTAGCCAATCAGTTTTAGCCTTATTATAAGGAAATTAATGAGCAACAAAACTTATGAACATGAATATCATCATATCATGAATTGAACTTGGGAATTCTCTCAAGTCGAGACTTAGTTTTGACGTAAAACGACTAGAAAAGAAAAATAATTAGGTTCACATCAAAGAACAGCTAGACAGAATGATAAGAATAATGAAAAACGACATAGAGTATACAAAATTCTTTCCTACGTGGTTGTCATTCATGTAGTTAACGTTGTTTTGTGTTTATTGTCGTTTTTGTACTGTCTTTGTAAAAGCTGTCGTTCTACCAGTTAATTTCGATTTCACAAAAGTTGTCTAAATATAAATTAAATAAACAAATGTTTTAAACAAAAGTAAAAGATAGACACCGCTATTTCAGCATGGAGGTCTTGCACACGAACTATGTCTTATTATCATACCATCATCATCATTATTATTTTTATCTTATCAGTTTTATTTTGATATATTGTTAAACGCTTAAGATGACATAATTTATAGAACATTGATCTTGCTAATTAAGAGAAGGAATTTAAGTGTTAATGAACATGAAATTGATAAATTAAAGGAAAATTTAAATTTATCTTGTATTTTAGATTTGAGTAACTATGCAATTTGTTCCTAAACCATATTAACAGTGACATGTTAATTCTCGATCTTTTAACCCTTAATTTAGCGACAAATTTAATCCAATATCATTAGTGCATCAAATTATGGACTAAAAATATCATGTGTTGCGTATGAGCACCGTCTTTTGACTGAAAGGGGAAGGGGAAAAAAAAAAAAAAAATTCTTATGGCGTGTCCACTTCATTTTTTCTGGCATAATATTCTAACGTGACAAACTCAACATTGAAAGTTCTTTTGGATCTTAACTAATTATTACGTGTGGAATCATTTGTCTTGTTGAAAAGGTTCGTCACATGAAAGTTCATTGCAAGTCAGTTGACCTTTCCGTCGTAATTGAGGGTACAACACTAGTTAAGCTGTCTTTGCAGACAATGAAGCCAATAATTTTTTTTGTCAAGAAACGCTAATTAATAACATCATGGATCAATTTGGTGTATAGATATGTTAGATTTTTAATCTTTAGGGGGCGTTAAAAAAAAAAAAAAGTGTAACGTTACACACCTTTTTATTTTTATTTTTATATATATGTATATGTATGTTATATGAAAATTCTTTTTTGAGGGATGGTCCCACCAGACCACAATTGTCTACGGGGATGTTTGGTGAATGAGTCGAGTTTGAGTTGAGCTAAAATTTTTAAGTTTGAATAGTATTAACTTTTTAAAAAGTAGTTATAAATTTTGTTGACTTTTCAGAAAAAGATAAAAATTGATATGAAATTGTACAATTTAGTTGGAATTAAGATGTGTTACCAAACACCCCCTACGTCTCTGTGTAGGTACAAATTTGAAATCTTCCTGATTAAAATAATAATAACAATAATTGTGTAATAGGATATGACGACTGAACAGTGCCGATTCTAGGAGACACACTCGCCTAAGACCCCATGAGCTGTGCAAAGACCCCTTTTCACCGTGGCATAAACACAGTAGTGCATTATATAGATACTTATAAAGATATTCCCAATTTTGTATAAATACGTAACAAACTTTAGCTTTGAATGATTTGAGATAAAGTATAACAACTCTCCTAATTTTTTTAGGGTTTTATATATATACTAGTTTAAAACTGCGCATGTGGAAACTCTGTTCCGCTCCGTGTTTTTGCCGCATTTGCCACGATGGTTTTTTAAAAAACGGTCGTGGAAACTCCGTCGTGAAATCCACATTTGTAGTAGTGTGTTATCAGATAATTGAACTATGACATGTAGCATGTGTTTAGTTCATACGCGTGGACATAAGTTTTTCATTTCAGTTTTTATCTTTTTCTGAAAAGTGAACAAAAATTATAATTAGTTTTTAAAAAATCAATCAATTTTAACTTAAAAAATTCATCTCAAACCTTTGTTCTAAACATATCATTAGTTTTTGAAATCTTTTACTTATCCCAACCCATTTCTTTTTCTAAAATTGATTTTCTTTATATTTCATGTGCATGTTTAAATTATTTTTGTATAATGTAAATGATGTATGTACTTCATCTTAATTCTATTAAGATACTTTTTTTTTTTTTGGTAGTAACTATTAAGATATTTTATACGAGGGGGTGTGCTCCAATTAATTATATACATAATATATTTGAGTGGGGAAATTCAATGAATTTTCCTTATTTTTCTTACGCACCTTTCTGTCCCTGTCTTTCTACTCATGATTTCGGCTACCCTGTTAATTACTGCTTTCACCATTCTAATCCCGTAAGAATGTTTGCCAATGATGTAACGTCTGCTGACCAACTCCCTCAGGTCCACTTGGTTTGTGGTCTTTTCTTTTTCCAATTTATATTCTTATTAGGTTTTTATCGTCGTCGTCGTTGTCATAATAATAATTATTATTATTTTATATCGATCGGTTTCTAGGGCAGCCACCAATTCGACTCTTGACATGCATATGTTTGAAAAATTAGTGTATTACAGATGATTAAAAAATTAAAATTTAGATTTGAATTTGAGTTGAATTATTGTGAATAATATAATCACTTAAATGTTTTATCTCTAATCAAAACACGTTTTGATTATAAGAAAATTAAACTATATTAATTTTTTCTAAAACAATCTTACACTAGATGTGATCAGCGAGATAGTTGCCTACAAGTTCTATGCATGTTTCAAAGATGCTATTGTACTTAATTTGAAATTTTTTTTTTTGGGAACTATTGAGTTAATTTGATGTGTAAAGTTCAAAAAAGAAAGAAGAAAAGCTCTCTCCCGTAGATCGTGGGGCAAAAACACAAGATTATAATTTTTAAATGCAATTTCAAAGGAAATATTGTAATGTCACATTTTTCGATGATATTGAATGTACCATATTTGATCATGATGGGGTTTTTTTTTTTTTTTTTTTTTTTAATGGCAAAGCAGGCAATATTGGATCATGATGGTTGTTGGGTATTCAAAATTGCTCCGCATATGGCAATAGAAATAAAATTTCAGTGGCATGTATCTATATATATATATATATATATATATAAGAAGTTTCAATAATGGTTATTGTGCATTTACATTTTTGTTTTGAACGAAAATATTTTTTTTTTGGTCCTTCTGTTTTTTTTTCCTTTCGACCCAAAATTTATTATTATTTTTTATTTTAGTACCTTTTTTGTATTGATATACTTTTAACATGTTAGTCCTAATCATTTTTGCTTTTTTTCAGGCAATTTTCTTTTTCCTTCTTTTTCTTTTTTTTAAAAATTTCAGGTACTTTGTTGTTTTTTTTTTGGATGAAATTTTTATTTTATTTTTTGGTCCTTCAGTTTTCCTTTTTTTTTTTTATTTTTATTTTTTATTTCTCTTTCAGCCCAATTTATTATTTTCTTCATTTAGTCCTTTTTTGTATTGGTATATTTTTTTTACATTTTAGTCCTTTATCTTTTTGGTCTTTTTTTCATGCTTATTTTTTTTAAATTTTCAAGTACTTTGTTGATTTTCTTTGTCTATTTTACTTATTAGGTAAAAATTTTCAAATATATTCAATCATGTACATCACATATGCTTTAAATTAGTATATAAATATATGTTAATTCACCTCAACTTAAGCACCATTAAAACGCTCAATTATTAATTAGAAATATTGACTTGATTGTTGTTTGTGGGTACAAGAACATATATTTTATTTAAGTTATTTCTTTCACGTCATCATAATAGCTTTTTTTATTTTGTATTCAATGGTCCCAAAAAGAAGCTTCGTTAATTGCAAACAAAGATTTATTGCAAAAAGAAACAAGAAGATACTTTCAAAGATGATGTTCTAGTCACCGTTAAAAGTGAGTTTGGTTGCCATTAATTTTTTTATTTTCTTGGAAAAGCTAAAGTCTCATTTGCATTATAAGTTCAAATTTATTAAAATTTTAAAAAATGAGTTTAAAACGAGGGGTCAAATGGGAGCTAATATAATTAGTTATCATGTTATCATTTGATAAGAAGGAAAGAGTAACTTGTTGAATTGAGATGTGATTTGTGGTAGATAACCTTTCATTAAAAAAGTCTTTTAATAAACGGTCTAAATTTTATAAATTAGTGAATGACCGTTTTAAAAGAATGGTTATTCAATCAATCACTGATTGATCATAGGTAATCAGTGATTAACCAATGTTAATATGTATATTTTATTGATTGATCATAAACAATCACCGATTAATTATCGTCAATTACTAATTAACTGTCATTTTTTTATATAATATAAGTTTCGGCCTTTTATTTGATTAAGTGTTTAAAAACTGTCTATTTACCTAATTTTTTCAATTAAGATTTTGTATTCTCTCAGCATTTGGAAAACATATGGAATTTTTTATTTTTCTTATAACCTAAGTTATGTTAGAAATGTGGTTGCAAGTGTAGCATAGCGGTACTTCCAAGCATGACTCCATTATTAGGTGAAGAGTTCAAATTCTCCACATCTAACTTTAAAAAATATATATATTTTGGAAATACTTCCAAATATTTGCCATGTAGAGTATTTTAAACTGATCATCTCAAACTTTTACATGCAAACAAGATCTTGTGTTAACCAATTTCTTCCCGTGCAGCTTGTTTATAATCTTCCTAATGAAATCTATTAATTAATTAAAAGACGCTCGAGAAACGTTTGGTTTTCTCAAAAATTTTCAGTCCCTGCTAGCAAGATGGACAATCCGTTGTAGCTAAAGATAAACAAATCCACAAGTGGTGCAAATTAATGAGCAACAAATAATATCTAACAATAATTCAAGACATGAGCATCGTCTAGTTATGAAGTAGATTTTCAATTTCTCTTAAAGTTGTGGAAACTTATGAAGTAAAATGACAATAAACCGAAACACAATTTTAGTTAGTGAGAAACGACAGAATGGTAGCAATAATGAAAAAGGATGTAGATCATAAAAAATAGTTTGCCGTTTTCGTGCTTTTCAGTTAACATTGTTTTGTGTTTGTTGTCGACTTGTCGTTTTGGTATTGTCTTTTGTCGAAGCTGTCGTTTTTGCAGAAGTTGACGTTATTATTATTATTTTTTTAAGGTTTAATTCACTCTTTAAGAGTAATCCTTTATAAGCTTGTATTTGGTTCGTCGGTTAGAGATGAAATTTTTAAGTTAGAGTTGGTTGACTTTTTAAAAACTAGTTATAATTTTGTTGACTTTTCAAAAAAGACAAAAATTAATATACAAAAGTACAGTTTAGTCGAGATTGAGTTGAAATGCCAAATGAAATGATTTTAACTCTCTTGTTTCTCCACTTTATTTCCCTTTTTTTTATTTTTTTTTATTTTACTTTTTAAGTTGTTACGATATCGATCCTGTCGTATTTTCATTTCATATTGTTTTTAAGGTTGTTGTCGTTTTTGGTTGTCGAGTCTTTATTTCAAGAGAAAGTTTAGTATTAATAAAGAAAAAAGGAAGTAAGTTTCATTTGGGAATATTAGAAGTTCAAACCTCCGATTA